>OY390737.1:25606894-26806894 GCA_959613385.1 Geotrupes spiniger | reverse complement strand
AATTTAAATGATTGTTTTTATTAATTAAGACGTTACTTAAGCAAGGAAGTGAAATTCCTGACTTTTTCTTACGCAATTGAAATAGTATATAAAAAACAAGTTACAGAAGGCACTGTTTCAGGCATGAGTCCGAAATTCAGTGGCTGAACGGACGAATGCCCTGAATAGCCTTCTGTACGAGTATTTTGTACTATTTTTTCTACTTTGCGCCATTTTTACGTGAAAAATTAAACTTTGTTAAGTAATTCAACATTTAGGGACATTTGCGCGGGTTGGTAACGTTTGTGTGAAATTAAATAAGGAGGCGGTCGAACGTTTAATTTGAAATGTCAGTTTTCTTTGATGCAATATGAGTTGCAAAGACTTGCAATGTACTTCACCCTAAATACGGGAAATTGGACACACTACGATTGGGCATTTATTTATTTATTTATAACAAGTCGCGTTCTTAATACGAACACAAATATAAAAAATTCGAAGCCAACATAAAGAAAAAAAATTATACCAGACTCATTTTAGCACTCAATTTCCATTTTAACACTGTTTTGGGTGCTAAAATGAAGTTATTACCAACGCAAAGTAGAAAATGATAATTTGCAAAAACCTCGGTGTAATCCTCTTTGATGGTTAAAGACGTTTTTAGCAATGATTTTTTTATAATAATAATAATAGTACATCTGGCAACGGAGCCAGTTTGAATGTTTACTTACATGCGTCTGCTTTTTTTGCAATTGTTGTAATTCCGTGCTTAATACAAATTTTGCAATTCCCGCAATAAAAATTAATTGACTTGAATTTTCTTATTAGCGAGCGATAAGAATATAATAATAACTCATACTGCAACAGCTCGACTTTCTAAACTGAAATCACATTGATGTACGGCTTATGCTACAGTCTAAATAATTATTGCTTTTACTAATTATCCGGAACCGTGCGGATCTAATTACGCGAAACACTCCGAGTTATAAATAAAATATGTACAAACGATTTGAATCGGCGGTAGATTAAATTATTCACGTTGCGCTAGAGGAACTAATTATACTTCTTGTCTTAAATCAAACCACCGGAATGGTTTATTAATCATATCGTGCGGTCAGGGGTTATTCTAGCGTGACGCCAGTTTTAAAATCCTATGATTTCCGCCCCTTTGGCACTTCGTACCCGCCGAGAGTCGATAATTGCAAGCAACATTTTTTCTCCGCCAGACCGCAGCCCGGATATCCCCGGGCTCACATATTTGTCATAACACACACGATATAAATTACGCGACAGGCTTTCTTCGTCACGGGAAAGTTATTTGGCCTGCATTGGATGTAAGCACGTACCAGTGGCTTGACGGGGATGCCCCAACGTCCAGATGTTGCGAATATGCGATTCGTTTCGTTTTATCTTAATTTTATGATTATGTTAAAAAAATAGAAAAACGTAATTCCAAAAATTATGATTACCTTTGTTGATATATTGTAGGCAAAATATTTATTGTACGTATCATGATAATCGACATTGCACATTTAGAAATTTTAAATCAATTTTAATCAGACTTAAATTGATAAAGAAGTAGCATGAACGTGGCAGAAACAAGCACCGTATTTCTGGGGTGGATCCTCATGTAGGGGATGTATTCAGGAATAAAAATTCGAATGGTAAAATGCATCATTTTAAATAATTGTGTAAGAGCTTTAGATGTAATTGCATTATTTTATTTAATCTTTTCTATTTAATCATGTGAACGAATGTGATTTGCATCTCTGTTAATTTTTTTATTGGCAAATGTGTATGTATCAGATGAATATTTTTTATAAATATGTCGTGCCGAAAGGAAAATAAATGTACTCTTATTATTATTATTATTATTATTATTATTATCGCAAAAACTGTTATATAAAATTTCTTTAAATATCTTTAATATGAGACACATGTAAGAACCTCTATCTATCTTCACAGCAAACTTTAATCGAACTGGTTAGGTTTGATTGCTTTAATATAGCATGTGCGATAGTGTTTGCTTAAATACGTGTGTACTGGTTGATTGATGCGACCATGACTATTTGCTTATTCAAATTTACCTTACCTACAGTTTACTTGTAGTTAACTACAATAGGGTAAATTGCAATTACATCTTATTTACAGAAACGTAACCGCGCTAGTGCTAACAATGTGTACACATTGAAATATTTCTTGATACTAATTGTGGCAAGGGAACGTGGAAAAATAGAAGCCGTTGTCCAGGTAATTATATTGGTATTTGGGTCGAAACAGTCATCAAAACGAAGGTTGGACTGATGTTAAATTATGCCTTGTGTGCTTGCGTTGTTACCACATAAATTCACATTATTTATTATCAGATGGAAATATTTTTTTGTACCAGAATAGCACCTTGCATACAAGCCGATTAGGGCATACGGATATTATTTAATATTTAATATTTCGATGATGATAAAATCATTTATTATATGTTACAACGAATATTAAAAAAAATCTTTTATTATTATTAATCACTGATAAACATATAATTACTTTCAGTATTTGTACAATAAGTTCAACCGAATGCATTAAGTTATGATTGCAACTTACAACACTTTTATGTACTACAATAAGAATACATGGGATATATTATCCATTATTAATTGAAAAATGTGAACTATACCAAAACAAAAAAATAGCAAGCCAACAAAACTGACCGATTACCCGCTTAATCAGCCACAAAAAACTGGGTTTGACTACTCACGCATTAATGAAATTAAAAGGAAATTGATATAAAAAATAAATATACTCGGAGACCATCATCAATATTTGTGGCAAGTGTCAAAATATTAAACCAAATTCAATTCTAAATTCATGAAAATACATCAATAATAAAACCAGAGCACAAATAACTCAAAATAAGATGGGAGCTTTAATATAGTGCATGGGAATCTACTATTATGTGACCATTAGTGAAATTATATCTGAAATCAAAAACTATGATACATGGTTGTGAATATAGATATTGCTAAACAAAATCGTTCCATAATTCATTTATTGGTGATCTTAAACCTGATCTGAACAACAACAAAAATTTGCAAAGTAGAAACTGTAACTGACATTCGAGTTAAAATCGTAGCATCAAAGAAATAATCCTAAATCAAATATCAAAGATATGAAGGTACAAAAGGTTTTTTGCAATTGCAGACTAAGTGCAAGGGTCACCCACCAAAATTAATGCATAGAGGAAAAAAATCTGCCATTGTCCAGTGTGTATGTAATGGTAATCATACCGATAACTATAAGGGATGCACTATAGGGCTTAAAGGATATAAACACCCCAATTCATTTGAAACGAGCAGGTAAGTATAAATCATTAAAATTTCTTTTGTTCAAACTTCAGCAAACACAACTTGAGACTCAAACCATTAGCGCAGCTCTTGTGAAATCAGTCGCGGTCGTCAAGGAAATGCAATCTAGCATGCAGGGCCCCATAAAGCAGAAGAACACATTGCTAAATCTTACAACACATGCCCAAACTGACTACACAGCTTAAAATAGTACAATCATGCTGAAGAAGTTTTAATGTCACTACGTCCAAGTACCTGGCGTTGGTGATGTAAGTTATTTATACGTCGTTTCAACGTTTACACTTTTCAGTTAAAATAATGTTGAGGTATCTAAGTAATACCTAAAACAAGTGCAGCAACTCCCAGCTGCGTATTAGGATAAATATAGATATCATATCAGCAGAAATCTTCAAGAGAAGTAAGAATACACAGAGATCGCCGGCGAGGGAGAAGAGAGAAGGAAGCAGTGATTGCAAGGGGAAAGGAGAGGAGGGGGAGCTAGCAGGGAGGAAGATATGGGGGCTATTGGAGGAGATAATGGGAGAGCTCAAGGAGATAAGAAAGGAGAGGGAAGAGAGAAAAAGGGAAAGGCAGGAGGAAAGAGAAGAGAGAGAGAGAAGATGGATCTGGAGTGGAGGCAAGAGAAAGAAGAAATGGAAAAAAGAGTAAAAAAGATGGAGTTAGAATTAGAGGAAAAGGCGAGCGAGGGGAGATTGAGAAAGCTAGAGGGGAGGCTAGAAGCAATAGAAAAGAAGGAAAGAAGGAACAACATGGTGATAAGAGGATTAGAGGTGGAGAGAGGCAGAGAAAAAGAACAGGTTGAAGAATGGATTAGAAAAGAAATACAGCTGGAAGTGGAGGTGGAAGATGCATATAGAATTGGGGTAGAGGACAGAAAGATGGTGCTGGTAAGAATGAAAACAGGTAGAGAAAAGGAGAAAGTAATGAAGGCCAAGCATAGGTTAGCAGGAAAAAGGACATATATTGACAATGACCTGACGGAGACTGAGAGGAAGGTACAAGGGGAAATTTGGAAACAAGCAGAGAGAGAAAAGGGGCAAGGCAGGAGAACGAGGATAGGGTATAAGAAATGACAGGTTGACGGAATATGGTGGGTGTGGGAGGAGGAGCAGGAAATGTTGGTGCAAAAAAACTGAGGGGGGAGGAGGGAGGACAGGGAAAGGGGGCGGGAGGTGAGGGAAGGGGTAAAGGGAGGAGTGAGAAGGAGAAGGGGTATAGAAGTGAAAAGAGAGGAGAGGAGGAGGGGAGAGAGGAGAGGAAAGGGGTCAGGGCTTGTTTTTGGAATATAGCGGGGTGGAAGAAATGGATGATAGAAGAGGGAGGTTTAAACAGAGACCTAAGGGTGTATATTGAGGGCTTCGACTACATAGCACTGATAGAGACATGGGTAGAAGAGGGCCTATGGGAGAGGTACAAGGGAAATATGCCGAGGGGTTTCAGATGGAAATGCACAACAGCGAGTAGGGACAGAAGAAGAGGAAGGGTGAAAGGGGGTATAATAACGGGGGTTAAAGAGTCTTGGAAGGAGGGGGAAGAAGGGGGTTGTAATACGGAGAGGATGCAAGGTAGATGGATAAACAAAGATGGGGAGAAGTGGGGACTGTTCGCGGTCTACAGTAACCAGCAGATGCGGCAATTGGTAAAAGAAATGGACGAAGTAGTAGAGCGGGAAGGGGAGAAAATAATGATTGGAGGAGATTTCAATGCAAGAATAGGGAAGGAAGCAAGGTTGGAGGAGTGGAGAGGGGTGGGGGAAAGGGAAGGAAGAAGATCTAGAGATGAAGTGGTAAATGGGGAAGGGAAAATTTTGAGGGAATGGTTAGATGACAGAAACTGGGGGGTACTTAACGGGAGAGTGAAAGGAGACATGGAGGGCGAGTACACGTATGTAGGGGCGAGTGGAAGATCGGTGATAGACTACGTGCTCACAAGTGAGGAGGTGAGGAGCGAGGTGACAAGCTTTCAGGTAGGAAACAGGGCCGAATCAGACCATCTACCGATAGAGGACGATTAGGGGAGAGCAAACAAAGAAGGAAAAGGAGCTGGACGGAGAGATGAGTTTGAAAAATATATGGAATGAAGCAACGAAAAGGGAGTACAGAAGCAAGTTAAGAAGGGTGGTGTGGGGACGGGTGCAGAGTATAGAAGAGGCCACAAGGGAGATGAATAAGGCAATAGTAAAAAGATACAGGAGGAAGGGGGAGGGGGAAAGAACTTGGTTTGACGAAGAGTGCAGGAGGGGGAAAAGAGAACTGAGGAAGTTACTGAATGGGGCAAGACAAGGGCAGAGAACATGGGAAGAGTACATGGAAGAAAAAGAAAGGCAGAAGGAGATGTTGGAGAGGAAAAAGAAGGAACAGCAGAAAAGAGAAGAGGAGGAAATAAGTGGCCTAAAAGGGGAGAAGGAGATTTGGGAGTATCTGAAGAGGAGGAAGAGAAGAAGGCAGAAAGAGGAGAACATTGGGGACACGGAGTGGAGGAATTATTTCATGCAATTGCTGGGAGGGGTGGAGGGAAGAGGAGAAGAGAGTAGGGGAGAGAGGGCGAGGGTGGAGCAAATAGAAGAATTCACATGGGAAGAGTTGATGAAGGTAAAGAGTAAAATGAAAAAAAGGGAAGGCAGCGGGGGAGGATGGGATAGATACGGATGGGTGGCTAAACGCTCCAGAAGAGCTATGGCGAGAAACATTAAGATGGTTGAATGACATCTGGTCAGGGAGGAGGAAGCTACCCGATAGGTGGAGGATGGCGGAAATATGCCCTATATGGAAGAAAGGAGATAGGGAAAGGGTGGAAAACTATAGGGGGATATCGCTGCTAGATATTGGGTATAAGATGTACGCAAGCCTGATAGGGGCGCGGGTGGTGGCGGAAGTGGAAGAAAGGGGAATACTGCCGGAAGGGCAAGCGGGATTTAGGGAGGGAAGAGGTACAAGGGACAATCTATATGTTTTAAATTTTATCGTGGAGAGAGAGATGGCAAGAAAGGGGGGAAAGGTATTTGTAATGTTTGTGGCCTTGAGGGCGGCGTTCGACGGCGTTGACAGGGATAAATTGATGAAGATATTAGTAGAGATGGGACTGGAAGGGAATAGTGTGGAAAGGATAAGACAAATTTATGAAGAGACGTGGAGCAGAGTGCGAGGGAAGAAGGAAACGACAAAAGGCTTTAGGACCACAAGGGGATTAAGGCAGGGGTGCCCACTGAGCCCTATATTATTTAACACTTACATTGCCAAGTTAGAGGAAGTCCTAAAGAAAGGGCAAGACGGGGGAGTGAAGCTAGATAAGGAAAGGATATGGTCTCTGGCTTTCGCGGATGACTTGGTAATAATGGCGGAAACGGAGGGAGGTTTGAAGGGGATGGCAAGAAGGTTAGGAAGTTTTCTGGGAAGGAGAGGGCTAGAGCTCAACACGAAAAAGACGAAGGTAATGGTATTCTGGAAGGGAGGAGGAAAAAGAAGGGACATAAAGATGATGTGGGAAGGAGAAGAAATAGAGCAGGTGAGGGAATGGATGTACCTAGGATACGTGATGAGGAACAACAATAGTAAAGAAGGGCATATGAGGCATATGTGCAAGAAAGCGAGGAAGGCTGAAGAAGGGTTGAGGAGGGTCCTGTGGGGAAAGAGAGAAGGGAGTTTCGAGGAGTCAATGAGAATATGGGACACGTGCGTAAGAAGTATAATGCTGTATGGAGCGGAAATATGGGGAGCAAAAGAACAGAAAATGCTAGAGAGGACCTACATAGGGCAGATGAAAAGGGCGTTACGTCTAGAAAAATCAACACCGGACTATGTGGTAAGGCAGGAGACAGGAAGAGAGAGGCTGTGGTTAGAGGCGGGGAAGAGGATAGTGAGATATGAGGTGACGACGAAAGGGAGAGGACAATGAAGTTTGGCATATAGGGCGATGGAGGAAGTAGAGAAGAGGGAAAGGGAGGGCAGGGTGAGATCTGAATGGGAAGAAGGAAGAATAAGGATGTATGAAAGAGCAGGTATGTCAGGACGGGAAGTGGAAAGGAGAAGAATGGAGGGGAAGAAGGTGGAGAGAGAAATAGTAGAGAGGTGGAAACAAGTGGAAGCCCAAGAAAGGGGAGAGAAAATAAAAAAGGCAAGATATAATGCAAAATACAAGAGCATACAGGTGTACGGAAGGAAACCTAAGTACTTGGATGGACGATTAACGGCGGAGGAAGAGAGGTGCATAGCGAGGTTTAGATGCGGCAATGAAGAAAAAGCAAATAAGTATTGGATGGGGGAGGAGTATCAAAGGTGTACGGCATGCGGAAAAGAAAGGGAGGATTGGAGTCACTGGTGGGACACGTGTGAGGAATTGAGGTGGAGCAGGGAAGAGAGAGAAAATGGGAGGGATTGGAGAAAGGTACTGGGAGAGAAGGGGAAGGGACTAGAGTGGCTAGGGAAGTTAAAGGGGAAGAGAGAAGAGGCTTGGAAAAGGAGGGAAGGGGAAAATAAAAGTTAGTATGTTTCAGGCAAGGAGGTCTAAAGTTAGAAGGGGGCAATGGTAAAGAGGGAAGAAGAATGGAGGTGTGGAGAGGACGGACACGGGCAGAGGTCGAGTATGAAGGCGGGACGCACGCACCACGGAACAATGAAGGGTGATTTATTGTATACATGTAAATAAATTTAAATGTATCATGGGTATGCCAATAAAGGTTATAATGTAATGTAGATATCATATCTGCGCGGATCAGTATAAATCATTCAAAATACCGTATGGAATTTTACAGCAGCTACAAAATAATAATCTATCATGAATATTTCCGAAACACATTGGCAAGTTTAACCGATTAATGGAGGAACGAAAATGTCTGAAATAAGGAGACGAAGTTTATTTTTTAAGTTGATGGAAGGTTTCTCAAGTGGAAAAATCGGCCAAGCCTGATGAAGAAGTGAAATCTTATAGCAGCAGAAAAGCAACTTGTACTACATCAGCCCATTTACTCCTTAAAGAAAACCCAACGAAAGAAATTCATTGGAAAGTGTTTTCATCCGCTGGGTTGCAGTCATAATAAGCGCGATTATTTTATATGATTTCTTTATTAATCGTTTCATGATTAATTTCTCACATCAGGACTGCCATAACACATTCATAAATAGATGTACAAAACTAATTTACTCAATTTATACTATAAAGTATTAAGGAGTAAAACTGTTTTTCAAGCCAAAAATGCAAAATAACAATACATCTTTCGAATTAATAAATAATTCAATTTTTACAAAAAACCTACTAATTACAATACAAAAATGGCAACCGACATAAACACAAAAAACGAAGGTTGTTGTATCAAAAAATATCATCTAAAATATCGACAATATACGAAACAACCATAGAGTTGCAAAACAAGAAAAAATATAAAATACTATGGTGGATTATCCAATAGATTAGCATATATGACCCTTAGACCATCTATGCCTTGCCTAGAGTTAATAGTGTGTGCATCCTCTTCTATGAAGCACATTTCTAAAAAGAATCTCTTTGTTAATTTCTTCCAAAATGAGAACAACATCCCAGTCAATATTATGTTCTTCGAATATGGCATTACAGGAAACAGCACAAGCCCATGCTTTGCAGTTAATATCGCTTTTATGTTTAGTAACACACTTTTTAATTGTTGGTATGTGACCAATATTAATATTACTACAATTCTTACAATTTAATTTACAAATAACATTAGTTTTGAATAATATATTAAATTGTTTTTAAACTAAATTCGTTCTGAATAAGTTCCGAACGTAAGGAAGCGACTTAAAAATTTTAATCTCATCCGGAATAATGTTAGTGTTGGTATTCAATTGTCCTTCCACTGAATTATATAAAATTTTATTAAGTAAATCAACAGGGTATTTTGTTTAAAAATATTAAAATGAATTCGTATTTTTTTTAATGTAATGAGGTATGAGCAATCCTCATAATTCTGTTCTTTAAACATAAAGTACAATTAAATTTTACTTTGTGATATGATAAATAATGAATGAATCAGTTTCATGCTGATGTTTACGAAGTCTATTAAGAATTATGGTGTTAATAATTCTAATAGTTTAGTATTTAAGAAAGAATTATGAATGTCTTCAGTAGTAAATTTAATGTTGGTATTATAATTATTAAACACGTAAAATATTTAATCGACTTTATCTGCTGGAACTGTACAGATGATATTAACAACATATTTCTTTAAAGAATGATGTTCGGAAGATGAGCTCTGTATACACGTATTTAATAGCGTGTCAATAACCAATTGTGCTAAAATAGTACAGATGCTAGATAACCTCGGATAACCCATGTTCTGAGAACACTAATGAGAAAATTAGATTCAAAAATGAAATTAAGAATCTTAATAGATGTACCTGGTGGTATCTCAGTAAAGTTAAAGTGTTATTCCAGTTATCAGTGAACTTAATTCAACAATCAGACATTTAGATATATTATTAAATAGGGGGATAACATCCAAGCTGACAAGAACGTAATTATCTGGTAAAACAAAATCATTGATAGTAATATTTCTAAATCTATTGCTAAGGTTGTCTCTCTGTTTAACATTAATACATTCTGTTATATGTTCAAGCAGGTGGTATACAAAATTTATGGTTTGAGCCCTGCAAGTATAGCTTTATCATTACTGGGAAGAGAAACATCACTGATATTAGTAATCCACTTATCTTTATATTTTAAATGATTGTTTACTCATATCAACCAAATTATTAAATATGCTAATTAATTTATATTGATCTGACCGTATTGATTTTTTTATTAATAATTGAGGCCTGTATGTGGAAAACTTGTATTTTGAACACTAAATATGTTAGCAAACGTTGAGTTACATATGACGCAATCTTCAGGGTCCTAAACGATATCAAAAATTTAAAAACCAAAAAATGGAATGTCGCAAGCAACGAGAGAGTAACAAGCAATTATCGTGTTCCTCATTTTAACCATTAAAACTAATATAATAGTTGCGTAAAATGCCTGAATGTGTAATGTGTTTGATGCACCCACTCAACTAAAATATACCGGTAACATACTTGGATGTAATGAAAACTTTTTTATTCTTCAGAAATGCTCCGAACGAGGAAGTGTCGATACCGATACCTAATATCGATCCAAGTGTCGAAAAATTTGATGTTTCGTATAAAAAATGTGTGTCAAAAAGCATCCCTGCCTGTTATTTCTAATCAGCAGATTTTACAAAAAATCAAATTGTGCCATGAAAAATACTTATGAATGTTTAGTTGACCAAAGAACAGCATGGGAAATGATAATTGGCAAAATTGATATTGAAACAACTAAAAAGATTAACAAAAGAATGTATAGCCAATTATTAAAAGATATAAATCTGAGGAAGTATGAAGAAAAGCAATTAAATACAAAACAGATAATTGAGAGAAAAGACAAGTTAATTTCAAGCGATAGTGAAAATGAAGTATTTCAAGTGACGAGAACTTTGAAACTCCTTAAGATGCTATTCTATCTACGTCAAAGGCAGTTCCACGATCGCATGCCGGAATAAAATTAGCACAACTAGCAGCAAGTGGTGACAGAGCAGGTGTATCATACAGGGCAGCATCAGTTACATTTAGTTCTGTTCTTCAAGACGTTGAGGTTATTACTAAGCAATATACGTAAGTAATTGAAATGTTGTAAAGATATTAAGGATACATTATAGATAGAGAAGAAATAGACGGAATTTACTTTGATGGAAAGGAAGGCAAAGCCCTAGTTGTAGAAAAAATTGGATCGAAATATCACAATGAAACTATTACTGAAAAACATGTTGTTTTGGTTTCAGAGCCATCAGAGAAGTATTTGAGTCAAGTTACTACAACATCTGGAAAAGCTAACAGTATATTAAACTTTCTGCAACATGTTTTCAAAATTAATTTACAAAAAATTGTGATAATCGCATGCCACGGAACCGTAGTAAACACAGGAATAAAAAACAGTGTCCTAGGACAACTTGAGAATGCTATAGGGAAGCCAGTTCATTGGTTCATATGATTATTACATTGCAACGAGTTACCTCTGCGTAACTTAATGGAACACCTAGATGGTAACATTAATAATCCTAAAGGATTACATGGTGTCCTTGGAAAAGCTCTTGATAAATGTGATAACATACCTGTAGGTACTTTCGAATAGATATATGCAAAACCGACTCAGGGTAGGTTTGTAGATTTAATTATAGCCCAGAAGAATTTTTATGAGATTTGTTCGACAATTTCAGAAGGTGATTTTCGTCAAAGGCAACCAGGAAAATTGGCTCATGCAAGGTGGACAATGGCAAATAGTATTTGAAGATTATACATAGCAACTGAAAAAACTTGCGAAAACCTATTGATTCTAGGAAAGTACACTGTTAAAGGTTATGAATTTAGCTGGTTTGAAATTAAAACTAAACCCAGACGGTTTGCATTTCGAAGCTGAGAACTATATCGACTTGGTCGATTGGATGTCTGTCCCTATTACTGAACCACCATTAACCATGGGAATATCAGATGATTATTTGAAAATTATGATTTTGGAACCTAAGAAAATTGAGCTACCAAAATATCCCTGCCATGTATAAAATTGGCGATAGAAGGTTCGGCTTCAGTCTGTGGACAAGAATCAAGGGATGGATGGATTCATACATGCAAGAACAATATCAAGACAAAATTTACCGACATATGAAATAAAAAAAAATTCGTTCATACTACTAGACACTAGTAATCAATGATGTAAATTTGAATAACTTACTTAAAGGACTAAAATATAATTTTTAAGGCAGTAAATAAAATAATTTTAAAATATAAAAACTCCATTTTGTTTCAATATAGGACCGTAATCTCCAACTTAAAATTTTATCAAATCATTTAAACAACACAAATGCAATTTTCTATCATTGACAAAACCATTAAAAAAATTATAATGCATATTTCACTCTATAGTCTATGATTAAATTCACTAAAGATAAAGTGAGGAAAACACATCAGCAACATCCTTTTTTAACTGGCAGGACTAATATTTTTATATAATTTGCTTAATAAAATTTTATATAATTCGGTTGATATACACTTGAATACTAACAGTAACATTAGTCCGGTTCACATTAATATTTGCTTTCGACACCACTAAATTGCAACTTGATTTACAGTCTACATATTTATGGCCTTCAGATAGAGTGCATCATGTCTTTCTCAATATCCATCATGCAAACATAAAATAAAAATTCGAAAGGAATAAGTGCACTATTTTGAACAAGAAGGACAGTAAAACGTTTCATCTAGCATTTTATTATGTATAACGTACACGTATAGAAAAACTATAAAACGGCGTCTTTGAATTGCTCTGTCCACCTAGTGTATTTCTTACGCCATTTGCAACTAATTGTGCAAATATAGCCATTACTATAACTATTACTGGAATATAGGGCACATATCAGCCAGTAATTCAACCATTGGACATTCAAATCTCAATCTGGTAATTGGAAATTAATTTTATTTCACAAATAAGTTCAGCACATAAGTTACACCACCCAGAAAATCAACCACTAAGCATACGAGTAATTATTATTAGATAAATCAATTTAATGTTAAGAAAAGTTAATAATCAATAAACCGACCAACAAGCAGCAAAAAGTATATAAATCCAGATAGCGTAAAATGTGTGCGAGCGGATAGAACTTCCTACAATGCTTTACTTTACAATGCGAAAATCTCAGTGCGATTGTAACTTCGTCCTTAAACTGGAATAGACGAAGCTTTGTGCGCGGAACAAAGGCGGTTTCCGAGCAAGACGCGGCTTAGATGGACCCTAAGAAACCGGCGAGAAGACACCCATTACTGACCTATTGTTTATGGGCTTTAGAAGTTAATCCTCCCCGAGTATATATAGAATTTCAAACTTCCCTCCCAAAAACAGCTGTTCCGGATCCGCCGGTTTACGTGCTTACGTAAACACTCGACGTGCAATAAATCCTGGCGTGAAACTGCGGCGTTAACGTTTTGACGCGAACAAGTGGTAATTTGTAAATTGATTGAAAAAGCTCTGTAGAAAGATCTGTCATATTTGCACTGATTTTCGTGAAGTAAATCCGATGTGCCATGTGATTCGACGGAGCGTTGTCAGATGTACTAGGAAATCATCGATATCCGATAACGTATAGGTTTGAAATGTGAACAACAGGATCGTGTTATGCGAAGGTACTAAATAAATAGAGCTTTGTGTAGGATCCCCGTTACCGTTCGATGAAATATGTTGAGCTGACGGTTAGACAAGAAATGTTACGTAATTTATTTCATCTTCTACTGTTACTACTAGACAGTGATCAGAAAATTATTTGTAGAAAATGTTTCCATTTCAAACCAAAACTAGTAATATTTTTTATGGCAAGCGCAATATTTTTTAATATCATAATAGAGACAGAAAAAGAAGTTTTATAAGCCTTCATAACGAAGCACGGCAAAGCAAGAAAGCAGATAAATAAATGTGCTATTAAAATAAATAAAAATCAAAGGAACTAAATAAAACAAACGCCCGTCAAATAAATTCCATTTATAATTAGAAATTAATTAGGTAAAATGAATTACAAGAAAATAAGCAAGTCACTAGCCTACAAACCACCTCTGCTTACAGGATTTGACAAAATTGTAGGTAAACGTAAGTATATAAATAAACCAATAGAGCTGCATAAGATTAACTATGGATGTTATTGAAGGGAAGAGAAATTTCTTAAATCATTTATTCGGATCAAACAGAATACCATTTTTCAAATAAGTTTTGAATTCCAGAGAGTGAGGTACAAAAAGCTCGATACTTAGCATCGTGTGTCAAATATGAAAGAACTAAGCCGTTTAAAGGAAAAATGATCACCTGCTTGAAAGACAACTTCACCAAAGGGACGAAACTCTTGAAAGTTTAAAAACTGAACGTTACGTAACGTGACTATAACACTGCGGTAATACCTATCTCATATATTACGTGCTTGAGCTTGTTAGTCCTGCGTGTGTGATCGAATTACCCAACCTACTCTAATTGCGGATTTACTAGCCAATGTGTTATGTTAAATTAGTGTTTCCGTTAACATTTTAATACCTTTTCCGTTAATAAATGGCCTTCGCGATCGCTCGTTTTTTCGGGCCGAAGTAATGCGGGGTGCCAGCGAGAATGGTTTAGAATTAAACGGGAGGGACATTTAAAATGTATAGAACTGCACATTGGAAAGCTTTTAAATGCACTGTGCGAACGCGCATTACATTACACGATGCAATTTTTACGCGCAAATTGATGGAAAGCGAAACAATGCACAGCGCTTGTTTGGATTGTGGTGTTCAAAAATGTGTGTAACTGGCGAACATGGAATTTTAGATACCTCAAATCAACAGTACATTTTGTCGCACGTAAATACGAAACTATTTCTGTTGGTCGGACATTGAAACTAAAATAATAGTTACTGGGCATATAAACTTATGAAATTATAACTAATATCAGTCGAAAATTTAACAAATATATATAATTAAAAACATACGATTTAATAACCAATTTGGATTAAATATTAAAAAAATTAAAAAAAAGAAAATTATAATGTGGAATATTTCACTTTTACGTTAGAAAGAATGTGCTGAGAGTTCTATTAAGCACGTTGCAGTTAATTGGTGAAGCATTGGGAATTAAAACCGCGCTCTCTATAAACGAACTTCCTAACTCCATTCTTATTGGTTAAAATCGTTACTTGTAAGGCTTCTAATAACCATTATCAATCCAACCGTTGGATTATTACAAAAATGAACTCACTTTGACTACAATCTTCATACACAAATATTGTTTTCTTAATAATGTTCGTTATTATAATATTTTTGACTTATAGTAATTTAATTAGTACGAAAATTATAAATCTCAATTTTAACTTCCAAATTATATATATGTATATATATATTTAAAAAATATGTTTATGGAGTTTATGAGAGAATGGAGGCACATAGCGGGAAAAAACACCGCGATAATGAGAAAAATAGACGTTATTATGACATATATTAAATGTATGTAATAAATATATAAACATTAAAAAAGAATTGTGAAACATAAATTATGTAGCAAAATCGGAAAACTGAAAGTTGGTAAAACGTTTAACAAAACCAAGTATAATCGTATTAGCTTTGCCGAGACTATACAAAGGAAGTCATATGGCAGGCGACAAGTAGTGTTATTTTATCTGCTCTATAGTGCACGTTGTTCTCATAAGAAATTTAATAATAACGTTACTAGGTAACGGTGTTTGAACGTCAAAAAAGTGATATATAACATTTTAAAAAGAATATAGAGCAGCGTCATTCGAGAATACCAACACCATGTACACCATGAGTAATATAAATGTAAACAGAACCCGGCGGTTATTTTATTTGAAAATATAGACCAATCTGACCGAATGTGACTTTGCCGAAACGTCAGGGACAATTCAACAACTCGTTTCATTACTCGAGAAGAAATGAGAACACACATACACAAATACAGAGAAAAACTTGATTGTTTTCATAAAAGTGGGAAGGAACACAAGTAATGAATGACTGGGTTGGGTTGTGAAATTGATGGTATCAGACATGGGTGTTCAGGAAATACATAAGAGGCGGTGTTTAATTATTATTATTATTCAAATAAAATTTGATGGTGAAAATGGTGATAGAACGTGTCTGCATGTTCGGAAAATTAAATGCGGACAGTAAAATAACACGAGGAGAAAGCATCTGCTTTTCAGGATTGTAGTACAATGCAATGAGGAAAAAGCAGGAGTCCTAAGATGTTGTGAGGAAATGGCGTAGCCAAAATGTATTATTTCCGTTGCGCATAATACAATTCATTGACTAGCAGTTTTAATGTATAAACACCAAGCATTGCATCAACACATTAGCAAGTTCAATTATTTGGCATTAACGACGAATACGAATGTCCAAATAAGGATATTTGCACTCGTCAGGGAATTGCCGATTGATCATTTATTCTAATATAAAATAAGTCAATTAGTTTAATGCGACAGTAGTCGACGATGGGAATTACCAGCAAGGTAGCACAAGCGGTGTCCGATGCATCCGCGACCTACCCTACGAAGTATCATATAACAATGTGTTGGTGTAAAATAAACCAATTAAAGTCTCCTAACATTTAAACAATAACCAAATAGATTTGTAAGATATTATAATGTGAAACGTTGGGCAACTTGTTATGATAGCAAGGGAAACGAAACGAAGAAGGAAATAAATGGCAATATTGTGAGGGTATTGATTGTCAAGATCGTGTTAGTAACTTACGTAAACTTTTTGTAACTTACATTTGCATGACTACATGCACCCAACGAATGTTTTGTTGGAGATCGTTTTAGTCCTAAAGGACGAAACAGATGTCATTACCTGACACATCCACTGAAATATATCGATATGATAGAGAAGAATGACAATGGGTGTGGAGATGGGCATGCATTGTTCTATATATTAGATGAGGACAGCACGTAAAGGTGGGACTTGATCAAGGAAGAATATAATAGTTATTTACATCAGGATCTAAATTGAAATACCAGACACTTTGTGACGAGTATTTTTAAAGTTCCGAGTAAAGTAAGAGGTTTCACTGACGTGTTTTAAAAAATTTAATTTCCGAAAATCGTAAGAAAGCCGAAATTTACGAATTTTAGAAATCGCTTTTACAAATTCCACAAAAATGAATTTTGTTGGAAATTATGTTACATAGCAATTCAATTTTCTTGCGCGTAAATAAGCAGGAAAATGTTGTTTTCGAGACGATTTCCGGAAAAAATTTAAATTACACTAGATGAGGGAGCACATAAAGGTGGGACTTGACCGGGGAAGAATATAAAATTTGAAACGGCAGTATGTGATGACTATCAGAATCGGAAATATGCAAAACAAACTGATATGTGAATGTTAATAATTATATGATTCTGTCCTTCATATTATATATTTTTTATGCAAGTGTATCTTCTTTTTCCTTCTTGAATTTTCTGTTTTCTTTTTTCTTTGTTTATTTTGCTTAAATAGGATATTGTGAAATTATTGTGTTCCTTGTTCATATTCATGATCTGCTGTTGGTGATTTAATTTCTGGTTTTATAATTTTTAATACAAGTTTGCTAACAAAATACGATTGGCCTTGTACAGAACATTGGCATTAGCTATATCGAGGTTTACTGTGAAATATTTTGAGTTCAAGTCCACGAGTAGTACAGTAAGTAGGTATTTGCAAAATCATAAACCTCCTCCTGGAACAATGGCCTACCATGGCCTAGAATCTAGGCCATGGTCGGGGTCAATCTAGGCCCTAGATTGTTCCAGGAGGAGGTTTATGAATTAGCAAAACTGAGGTAAGGTCACAGACATTCACAGTTATACGGTTACGACTTGCTGTAACCTTGACTGAACATGACCGTGAATGACCCAAGTTTTGGCAATTCATAAACCTCCTTCTGGAACAATCTAGGTCTAGTTCAGGGTTACGCCGCGTTGCCTTGACCTTGACCTCGATTGTTACAGGAGGAGGTTTATGAATTTGCAAATGCACTACTGCCAATTCATTTCCTCGATCATATTAATATATTTTCTTTACGACTCACATTTTAGTTAGTTTAGTTACCTCCACTCGATATTTATCGCCTGGATTATGGCATTTCTTGAATAATACTTGCTTTCAGTTAATTTCAGTTCATACTTGCTGAACTCATTTTATTCCTCTTTTATAATAAGCTTGCAGTGTGAAACCTTGTCCTTCTGGGTAATTGTTTTTAAAACGTGCTTTTTCTGAATTTCATATTAAGCACTGAGGTTCGTCGATTATTAATAACATTAACGCTATTCAATAAACAAACATAATAATTATTTAAAAAAATATCTAAGAACATACATTTTACTTTTACTCGGTCAAACTATTGGGGATTATCATTGCTTAGTCACTTTACATTAACACGTAAATTATCAAAAAAAAAAGTATTAGCTATTACCAGAATTTAATGAGCCAAACAAATTATACCATAAAAACTTTAAAACGCTCTCTTTTAATATTTTATTTTTTATTGCCAGCAGTGGTATTATACGCTGAGTTAATTGGTTGATTTCGTATTCGAACAAATGCAAACTAATTCCGAATAATTAGTTTCGTATACAGTTTATTTTTATTTATTCGAGAAGTTACCCCATTGCACATTGTAACGAATGACTGGTTTATTCTACGTGTTTTAAAGCTACTCGCCCGATAATGCCTACACTCCAGTAGTCGGGTCTATTAGTCGATTAAACGTTGAAATATATTTATTTGGATTCGATATATGGAATTTATTTCTAATCGCCGAAGCATTGATCGACGCTGGCAGGTGTGAGAAATGGCCATTGGCACGTCGTAATTTGTCAGTGAAATGACTCCTGGGCGCCGTGAATGTTCAGCGATTTTTTCAAAAGCGATTTCTAAAATAAATGTGGAAATTTTAAGATATATTTCGCTTGATAGGCATTTTATTTAACGTTCAGGCGGAATATTTCATCGTTCACAAGTTTATTAATTTAATTCGAAAAGAAAAGCCGCTACATTAGCATATGTTGTGTGTGCAATTTCCAACGCGATTTATTCAGTGTTTTAAAGTGCACGTACTTTAATTAAGTACAAAGTTGAAGTAGTTATTTACACCACTAATAATGTAGGTATGAAGTGCTGAAGTTGCTACAGGCATTGCAGGTTACTTCGCGTAACAGAAAACACAGTTGAAATGGTTTCGGTGTGGAATAATGAGATATTTAAATATGCTGAAAATTAAACGCCATGTTAGCATTACAATTAGCGAAAGTGTTTTCTTTGATACTTGAGCGAGAAAATCAAATATCACGAAAGCCATCATTCTGCTTAGCTACGGCGGGATTGAATAAATAGTTTCCATCATTTCCAGCGAAGCGCAATTTTCTCCTTAACTGTGTCGCTATAAACGTAGAACTAAGTAAAATGGCGTAATAAATTCAAAGAAAGAATTAAACAGAGATAGATAAAAGTCTCCAAGAAAATGCAATTTCGAATAAACAGAATATATTCAAGTGTTCCAGAGAGCAAGCGACGTTCAATATCCCGAGTGCCCGATATTTCACAAATATTATCCAGTGGTGGCACAGCCGCCATATGCACAATGTACATTTCAGTATATTCAACTCGGGAGAATCGTTTTCGCCTCGCTAAGTGTATTTTAAAAAGTATTCTTACTCCCTGAAAATAAAAATCTATGCTTCTTTATAGTAGTTCCTCTGCAATATTAACATTTTGCACAACATAAAGTGAATATAAAGGGACCATTTTACTTGATTTCTTCACTGTCGTTCTCTTTTATTGAATTGCTAATGCGCGTTTTAATTTATTTATGCAACATAATACCACTTCTATTCGCGCAATTGCACCAAGGAGCTAATAATTTCAGTTTTGTTTAGTTACACGTTTATACCAGTACTAAATTTTACTTGTCTCTTCAACGTCAATGTCGAAAACTCCCGCATATTGTTTAATTAACAACATCCTTCAATCCATTACTATGCAACGTTCAAACTTAAAGTTCCAAAGTTAGTTGATAAGTAGCAGTGGCGGTGGTAGTAACTTCTATTGAAATGCAAGGGAGGCAAGGATTCAGCCAATATCCCTGCAGATTGAATTTACCATCTGCATACAAACACGTTGCCCTCACTATTTCGTAAGCCACATTACTGTTACGATAGTTTTAGGAAATAGCCACTCTGTACTTGCTGTGTCGGTTAGATTAGACAGAAACCTCTAATGCTTCAACGTATCTACATACACTCAGTTCTCTAAATATGATAGTGTTTGTCAAGGTAACTGTCGTAATTCATTATTTGTTAAGATGTTGCAGTATCAAGTTTTGAAAAATTTTCATTGAACGTAATGTAGACATTTTTCGTATTATTTCTTTCCTATCAAAAACAAGAAAATCACCTTGGATATAGAGAATCTGTCAAGTTTCTCCTACAGTTTTTACAATACATTTGTTTTTACAAAGTTTTACAAAATGTCCTACAAGTTAGAATTGCGGAATAGTATATTAAAAAACAAGTTACAGAATGCACTACATGCGTTGCACGAGTTAGAAATTTAGTCACGAGCCCAAGGCGCCTGCCTGAACGGACGAATGCCCTGAATAGCCTTCTGTACGAGTATTTATACTATTTTTCTACTCTGCGCCCTTTTTACGTGAAAAATTAAACTTTGTTAAGTATTTCAACATTTAGGGATATTTGCGCGGGTTGGTAACTGAAGTTGTTATAAACGCAAAGTAGAAAAGGTATTTGCAATTTCGTTGGCCAAATGCCCAAAAGTGACATTGTCTCCATTTATGGAAACCAAAATCTAAGAAAACAATTTATAGCGTCATTAAGGAATGCGAGGAAAGTTTGCAGTATATGAATCTTTCCAAGATGTGTCGCTCTCGAGTTTTTAATCATGCAAGGCTTGAGAAACTAACGCAGGAAATCCAATCATCGCAATCAGTGGAAAATCACTGGAACACAATCAAAACAGCAATTAAAAAGGCAGCAATGGCAACAATAGGCAATAGAACGTTAAAAAAGTGGAACATGGTGTAATGACGAATGCAAAAGTGAGGTAGAAGAATGGAATAAAAAATATAAGATTTGTGTAGAAAGAAGAACAAGAGAAAGAAGACAGGATTTCGAGACGACTAGATAGATAGCAGATAAGACATGCAGAAGAAAGAAGAGAAAATACGAAAGCGACCTTGTTATTAGGATGGATGATTCAAGAGGGGCGTATAGGTTTCTAAAAACTATAGGAGAAGGATACAAACCCCGAACGAGCTACTGTCGAAATGAAAACGGGCAAGCGTGCAACTGAGAATTAACAATATCTGGAAAGGATATTTCCAGACCCTACTGAGGTAGCAGGAGGTAGACGGCACCAGATAAGATGTGAACCTACGAGCAGAAGGGAGAGTAAGGGTAGACCCCTCACTACTACACACATACAAGAGGAAGTCAAAGAAGCAATCAAGGCGCAAACAACAACAAAGCGCCAGGAATCGATGGAATCACCTCTAAAGTTTTATAAACTAGGTGGGAATTACCTAAGGGAATATACCCACGTACTGGTTACAAAAGTATGGTCGAAGGAAACAATCCCCAATGACTGGAAAAAAATATCGTATGCCCTATCTACATATAGATGTGAAAATTACAGTGGAATATCACTGCTGTGCACAATGTATAAGATACTAACGCGCATCATCAACCATAAAAATCGGCGAATACCAAGCTGGCTTCAGACGTGGAAGATCCACGATCGACCAAATATTCACGGTAAAACAAATGCTAAGCATGGGAACATGGCATACAAATATACAATATACTCATAGATTTCAAGCAGGCGAATGATAACAGAAATAGTGCTTGAACTACTGCTTGAACTAACAATAACACACAAGCTAGTAAGATTGGTAAAAGCAACAATGGATGACACGTATAGGCACCATTGCTAGTGCGTATACAAAGTTCTAAATATCGGAATGTCTGAAGCAAGGAGATGGCATGGCACCCATGCTGTTCAATCTGGCCCTGGAATACGTAATAAGGCAGATGAACATACGCAAATCAAACCTGCTAACCAATAACACACTACAGCTGACAGCCTATGCGAATGATATCAACATCATGAGTGGAAGGGTAGATGAAGCACAGCAAGCCTACTCAGAATTAAAGCTACCCGCAAATGTACTTTGTGTTAACAAAGATGTTAACACAAAAAGAGATAATAACGACACACAAGCTGTGATGGAAGATCATAAATATATATATACATCGTGAGTTATTGATGCGAAGCATGGTTAATCACAGAAAAAAACATACTTAACATCTTCGAAAGGAAAGTATTAAGAAGGACACTAGGACCCGTTAGAAAGGATAACATCTGGAGGTCTAGATTTAACAATGAACTGTACACACTCAATAAAGAACCCCATTTATCAGAATTCATTAGGTTATAACGGTTACATGTGGCAAGAATAGAGGATGATAGACTTCCAAAGAGAACACTAAACAGTCGAATGCACGGGTAAAGGTTAGTCCGGAGACTCCGCAAACGATGGGAGCACGAGATACAGGCGGATGCGCGTGAATTTATGCGAATTTGATCTTGGAGGAGAGCGGCGACAGATAGAGCGTCATTGAGGTAGAATTTACAGGAGGTCAAGGCCCAATTGATGGCTGTAGTGCCATAGGAAGAAGGCTTCAGAAATTCATTGAATCTGCAAGAAAGAGAGAGTTTCAACGAGAAGATTAGGCCGAAGATTTCACATTTACTATATGACAGCCAAGAGGGGAAGGTCCAAAATACACGGCTGCTCAATTAGAGAGGATTTCAAGGTGTTGCAGACAATTAAGACTAAAACATTTCAGAAACAATGCCACGATAATTTTAGACGATGAAAAATATTTTACATTATCTAACTCCGAAATAAAAGGAAACGAAAGCTTTTATGCAGACTACATCGAAGACGTTCCTGACGCAAGGTAGGAGAAAAGAGCGAAATTTGAGTGTCTGAATCTAAATGTTCCACAGGGTTTTGGTCTAGAAAAGTTTACGATAGTGGGTGGAACGCCCAAAATAAATAAAAACTATAACGAATAATCTACCAAAAGATTCGAGAGTACTCATTTTGATAGTGCTTATCAGTTTGTCCGTATGAATTGTCAAAACTGTTGAAATCTTAGAATCGAAAAATGTATCAAAACAATCAAAAGGATTGAAGTCAAAATGACGAAATAGTAAAGTTGAAAATAACTCGTAGAATATTGAATTGAAAAAATATCTGAAAACATACTAATTGTTAAAAATTACAATTGTGAAAAAGTAAAAAAGATATTAAAGTGCAAACTTGAAAATGTCAACTATGTTAAAATTGCATTTAACTTTGAATATGGTGGAAAGGGTCAAACCATATTTTTTTTAATGAAGGAAATTTTAAATAAATTACTGAAACTATATAAAATGTCAAAATTTGCATTATTGTATTATTGTACGTGTATTATATAAATTTTATTATAAATTATTGTAACAATTCTTTTACATTCTCTTAGTCGTCCTATGTCGTCATATTCTTTTATTTTCCATTTCGTATTGTTTTGGTCTATACATTTAATATTAGTTTATTTTTATCATCACACCTTTCAAAACATATTTCATTCTCGATGTTTTTATATAAATCTTGTGAATTTCATTTCTATTGTTTCCTTTAATACTTTAATTGTTATTATTGTTTTCAAAGTACGTTTTTTATGTTTTATTTAACATTCAATCAACGCAATGATTAAAATGGACTTATATCTTGTTTTGTTATTTTGGCCATTTATTTTATTATTTAATATATTTATTTTTTTTATTTATTCGACATAAATTATAAATTATCATTTCTTAATTCATTTGGGGAATATTGAAAAGTAAAAATGTAACACATCATTTTAATACATGCTTAATTTTAACTGGCAATAAACTAATCAACTAGAAAAAACTTCTAAATAAGTGGTGCAAAACAATTAAACGGTTTAAAAATCGTAACCATTTTCACCCCCACGTACTAAACACACAGGTGTTTCTATTGCGAACACGGCGATTTCGTGTTACACTATCTCCGCCGGCACATCAGTCGTTTTTAATTCCGATTTGTATAATTATTCATTATAGTATAGTAGTACGGTGATTGCTGCTATCAGTTAGAATTAATGCACTCATTTCGATCCGGTACGCGTATCCATACATATGTGTTCAACACATTTTTGAACCGTCGCACATCCATGATTGTTGAAAAGATTGGGATTAATACATTTGAAGAGTAATTCAGGAAATATTTTTATTTTATTATTTTTCAGGACTATCTTTTCCATTCAATTTTTGATTTACTACTTCTCCACCTGCTCAAATTGTTAGTATTATTGTTTTCACTGTAAAGTTTTCATGGTGATTTGAATACTACATATTTATGTTTAATTATTCATCTATCCTTGAAAAGTTGAGTAATTATAATATAGGAACGTATTAGATTGTTTCGGCAACGAAACATAAAAATCAGAGCAGCTGAAAGGGATATATTTTTTCATTGCATCAATATATTATTAGTATTCATTACCTACATGAAGATAAAAATAAAATTTGGTAAAAATTGTCGACAAATGTTTTCTAAATACTGATCGAACCGATATTAAACAATTATTTGTACCTAATGAGTTTTAGATGGGATTTATAAACTTACTATCTTTGTTAAACATCTAAAATATATGAAAAACAAAACGATTTTTTTGTTTTTTGTATTATAACGTATTTAAAATGTAGTCAGATTTACATCGATAACAGACGGATGAATTGTACCTAGCAAATGAATGGGCGCAATAATATAAATTAATAATTAGATAATTTTCTGTACGTGCGACGACGTTATCTACGAATATATTGCCTTAGATATTTTCTTTGATAATTACAACTAATTATTAGTCATGTAATTAACGTTACTTAATAATACCGACATATTAAGGTGCAGTTTGACCAAGGCTACTGGCGGTTACATGAATATTACATGCCGACATATTTACTTACTTAATTAACCACGTCAAGAATATAGCTGCACGATATAATTTAAAGTAAATAATAAATTGCGAAACTTGTGAAACTTCATATTGAGCTGTACATAAATTAGCACTAAAATAATATATTATGTTTGTTGTTGTTGAGACTTACCGTTTGGTGGAAATTCGTAGAAGTATGCCGATCTGGGGCTTAGACACCTGTAACAACATTGAAAAGTAAATTAATGAAAAATTATCGAAACTACAAAGACGATTGTTGTCGCACATTGAAAATCTTATATTTCATCATAAAATTAATTTTGGCAGTTTCGATTAATTTATTTAGTAATATTATAATCATTATATTTTTCTCATATGGAACTGTTATAAAATCACTTATAATAAGGTATAGCGGCAATTTTTATATGCCACAGTTTCTTAGCCTATAAGACGTGAGCTGTGATCCCTGACCTATAGGAGTGTGATTAACCCGACTATACTTGAAGCCAGCATGACTACTAAACCATGATCCATAAATCATGTTTTCACGATAGTTACCCCTCAATCCTGAAGTGTAAATTCGATAAAAAGGCGAAGTAACCAAAAAGAGGAAATTTCAATCAAATGTAGCCCTTTATAATTTTAATCTTGCATCGTAAAACTGTCATCGTATGACTTGGGTATTTTTAAATTTTTATACGAATTAATATACACTTTTGAGGATATATTGATTTAAATATTATAATTATCCTTTACATATTGTCATCTAAAACTAAGGTAGCTATTACTGGTAGATTACAGCATAGTTATTTACTTACAAATGTTGTGAGATGTAGTGAGCAAATATTTGCAAATATGTAAAACAACTTGCTTTTATCAGTACGAAGTTAGTGGACGTATTTGCAAAGAAAAACTCTAAATTGCGCCGCTCCCACTTGAAAAATGCTAAGCTGGTGCTTTTTTACACAGTACGGAGAGCTTTCAACGAACGTCGCATGCACGTAGGGGTGACATAAAGAGTGAGAGTGGAACACGGCGCAATTCAACGCAAAACACAATATATAAAATGGGCGGCGGGACACGAGATCAATTGCACGCTGTAAAAGGGAGAAAAACAATAAAATGTAAGAGTCAAGCAGATGGAAGCGGAAAATATTTCGAGGACTTAAAACTGTAACAAAAATTTGTTGGTTTTGTAATTGAATCAATTCATAAAAAGATCGAATATAAACTGTACTTACGAGTATTAGTATTTTGGTGTCAACGTTGTCATTAACGAAGACACGAAGTTGATTAAATTAGCAAATGTTTATGTGTCGACTGGATACAATCGTCATCGTTGTTTTAATGAAACACGATGTATATTGCTATACATTTTCACAAACTGACAAATTGCAGTTCATGCTTTTAAATGTTGAACTATATGAGAACTAGTAATGTGTAGACCACGATAGCTACTGCGAATATGTTATTAATTTAATAACTGCACACATATGTTCCCGTCATGGTTATGGGTGACAGCTCCAACTTTTCAAATTCTGCTCAATCCAACAGTGAATTATTTTTAATTGAATTTTCAATAATTGTTTTATTTTTCGTTAAAAACGTGTGTTAACAATTTAATGGAATTGCAATTACGGACTGTTTGTTATTTTTACACTTAAACATTTCATGGCGACTTTTAACATTACTTTTCAAAAATAATCGATTGGTTTTAATTGGTAATAAACACATAATGTGCAATTTGAAAATAAAATTAATAGTTACACAAAAGAAGTTTTTAGGACTGGCAGGTTGATGCGGTTGTGTATGGATCATATTACGCAAAATATGGGCGTGGCAATCAAAAACAAAATATCCGAACACTACGTGATTGAGAAGATAGAACAAATATTGCGAAGAGACAAACATTACAATTTCAACAACGGATGTGACAATGTTGGTTTCAATCTTTAAAGAATCGTTGCATGCAGATACTGAAACCTTGAAAGGAACAATGTAATTGCTCAAATAAAGCAGGCGAAAGTAATTATCACAGCAAAGTATTGGAACATGAACGCAATTCTATGGAGAGCAAATAAAAATAAAGCGATAATAAAACACATGAAGTTAACAGAGGAGGGGATAATTTTTCTGATGAATTCAATAAACATTGTCTGTAGTTATGGGAAAAGGCTATTTGAAAAGAAGAATGTGAGCCAAATAAAATCAATAAGATACCTATACAGGAAAAAATCGTTGCAATAATACAAATGCAAGATGAAAGAAAATCAGCAGGCAGAGATTTCATAAGAAAACATACTTATATACTCTTGCGATAAAAAATATTAACTCATAATTACTAATCATCATCCATAAAAAATGAGAAAAGACACAGTGGGACCAATACGCAAACAAGAACAAACGAATAAATATAGTAAGTACTATCAATATTGCCTGTTGTAGAATAAAATATGGAAAGGTGAATCTTGAGAAAACATGGTGACCAAGTATCACCATGTTTTGTGTTGATGTTTATTGACTTCAGTAAGGCTTTTGATTTCATAAAGCATGGCAAGCTTTTAAGGATTCTGGAAAAGTTAAGATTGCGAGGAAAGATAAAAATATGGTCCGAGGATTAGTTGTACGTTGCAAAAGGATTTGCAAAGTAAGGAAGGAGACACACGTGCAGTTGGTTGTTTTTCAGGTCCAATGTCGTCAACGATATTGGTCAATGTCGTCAACGATATTGGTCAGTGTATTAAAAAATGTAAATACTGGGCCTATACAGATGCCTTGGTCATAGTTTCAATCTATGTGCAGCAGATGAAGATCAACAAAAATGAATGTATTAATTTCTAAAGATGAGATTTGAGAAAGGACTTAATTAATGGCGAAAAAACTTCTGCATGTAGCGCCGCCGATATTGAACGAAACAAGACCATTGAATATAATAATACATTGCCCAGAGTGCTTGCATGATATATTGGATGCAGGACAAAGGAACTGTGAGTGTCGACCTAGAATATAGGAGGTGCAAGCTCATAAATATTTAGGTGTCGAAATAGTTGAAAACTTGGTCGAGGCCGAGGGTTGCGTTAGCGCGCTGGCGTACAGAGTCGATCCTCGATTCTACCGCCAGGCCAGACGAAAAAAAATGGTCTCACATTTAGAGAGTTTGGGGCACCGTACTTCAGAGGGCACATTAAGCTGTCGGTACCAGTCACTCATTAAGAGGTTGTTGGGTCAAGCTAGAGGTTGATCTGCGGACTGTCCGACCTGAAAAGTCTAGCAATAAACAGTGCTCCCACCCAAGTTGTTGGTACTCATCTACCTATCACCTACCATGCGATAGGGAGAGGTTGCAGGTTACTGATCCTTTTATCACCTACCTTACAGGAAAGACAGACACGTGTAATATATACATAATAGTGCAAACACACAGATTTTCAGCGAAAATGCGCGTTGCGTTTCAGGCAGCAGCTTTAAAATAGCTTTGGTAGGTTGTTGATGTGATGAATCGAGTAGGTTTAATTTATTTGAAGCGTAAGCAGTTTCATTGTGTTTACATAACTCCGTTAACACACGTGCGTTTTGTTTAGAAATGGCTGTACAAAAATATGATATAGAAATGTTAATAAACGAAACAGAAAATCGATCGGCACTTTGGAATATGAGGGAAAATATTTACAAAAACAATTATTGATTAACAAAAACATATTTAAACGTTTTTGTCTTTATTGGCTAAAATTCCAAAATGCTCTATTGAGGGATCTTCTAGCTCGAGATAATGTCTGTCTATTATTATATCTATTAAACATGTCTTTAATAGATGTCAGTTGCTTTCCTCGCTAAGTTCTAAGCAAATTTTCAGATAAATGGAATGCCTTACCTCTAACTATTACAATTCATTTGTTTTATCAATAGCACGTGGTGCTGGGACCCCTAATGTATCATTACACAATTTTGAAGGTTTAAATATGCCAGCATCACTTGATTCACCATATGTTTCTACATCGATCTATGTGAAGGTGAATTGGTGTCGCACATCGCAAATAATATTGTTTATAATTATAGTACATAGAGCCAATATTTCGTGGTGGCTTAGTCCGTATATCTTTCCCATGTATTGGTTCTATGCAATTGGGAAACTGTGCAAATATTTGAAATCATTTAGCAATTTCAATCCACTTCTCTGTTGAACATTGAGGTATAAGAAATATATATTTTTATTTTGCTTTTCTGTGGGTAATGAATTACATAAAAAGTGTAAAAGTACCAGACACAACTTTTCAAGAGATATTTAGCAGAGAGACGGAAAATTATAAGCTGGAGAGCAGCAGAAAGACCCTTACGTATATACCCAAGGTTACAATTTCTTGTGCATATCCATGAGATAAAAACAAACAAATTCTTTGGAGCCTACTGAAACTATTAATGATGAATTTTCCATTCAATTTGACAATTTGACCTGAAACATCCACGCCAATATCTACAAAACAAACTTGATCTAAAATTGGTAAATCAAGATTGCATTTTGTCGAAGATAGAGCTTGAGAGCTACGAAACATGAGCAAGTGCCAGTGATGGTAGATGACCACTACTTTGCGCTTTCGTTAGCACCAACGCACTGCCGATACTTTTAAATACAAAATGCAGGCTTGGAATTAGTCGTTCTATTTCAAAATATGTAACCATGGACGAACCAAATCAAATCTACTGCCACATAAATCAACTTATTCCATGATCCCATTCAGTCAACACTTGTACTAGAGTCACAACATCTCAGAATATGACCAGCCAATAGCCTACCTCGATAATACCTCCAGCTCCTTAACCAGCTGAATCAGCTGCATCGCACATTTGAATTTTTTCCGAAGACGATTCACAATTTAGTATTTTTTAATATAAATTAAATAAAAATATTTTTAAAAAAATAAAGTACGAATTGTTAAAAAAAATAGGATGAAATAAAAACTACATAATTTATGTGGTTACCGGAAAGTTATTACTACTTTTTCCTCCGGTGTTATTAAATTTCTCTTACGTGTTCTTTGTTAGCTTTTGTTCCAAAATTGCGAGTAACTCGTCAAAAGTACTTCGTGACATCCTAGCGATATAAAAAAATCGCTTCTTTGTACTTCAGCAAAGAATGTATGGAAATGTCTTTTCTGTTGCCTTTCTTTGATGATTGGATGCATGCTTATTCTTTTTCCTCATTAACTTTCTAATATAAATACAATAGCGACAAATACATAGCGTCGTTCATACAGCAAACCGCACCGATCACAATACAATCGGTTAATAAAACAGTTTTAATGTGTTTTGTTATAAATGTAATAAAACCGACGTGTTAAATGCTTCGGTTGCCGTGTCCGTCTTTACATTTAGACAGTAGGCTGAAGGGTAGGGTGGAGACCAGTGGTGTGAAAGTGGGAGGATGCACAGACTGGCACCATCCACCAGTCTACCATACCACAGATAAGAACTTCCAATTACAGAAATAACCACATTGACAATTTGGTTAAACGGCTTGGGCAATTTGCCGGGACATTTTGATTCTTACGGGATCTGATACCGAATGACATACAGAAGAATAATAATGACTTAGTTGATTCAGTGATAGGCAGCATTCAATCACTGCAAGACAGAATTGCAAAACACATTGTTTCAGTCTGAACATGATCAGAGGATTTGTTTAACGCATATTTCAAAATTTGAAAAAGTATGGGCTGATTGCTCTTTACTAATTGCAACTTAAACCATTCGCATAGGGCAAAGGAATGGAGGTCTGTATAAAAAAAACCAGCAATAATGCGGAACCAGAACAATGATGTCGTAATATGGAATTAAATCATATTCCAGAAGAAATTAGGAACCTTGAATACATAGGAAAGGCAAAAGAAAAAATAAGAAGTTAGTTAGTAAGTACCATTCGAAATGACATGACCTGCCGACAGAGAGCATATCTGAATTTATTTTATAATTTTTTGGTTCTCGATTTATTTTGTTCATTAGATGTTGTAGTCCGCTTTTTGGTTAATGATGCTGGTTTAGGTACAAGGAGATTGTTGCTATTTATATGTAGATTGACATTTGTTTATTTAGTTCAAAATTATTGTGTAATATAAAGCAACGAAGAGGACTGTTCGGATCTTCAGAGATCAGCTGAGCTGGGAGAACTGGGGTCGTGTTTAGTGCAAAGGTGTGAATGAGGTTATGGAACAAATATACAAATATTCTAAAAGAAAATATTATTACAATCTTCACCATATTTAACCTCATGTGTAAGAGTGTCAATTCATTCATTATAATTTTCATATAAAAAATGTGCTCATTGTCTTTTGTTTCTTGTAAACATTTTTTGTGCAGTCACATTTTCTCGTCTTATTTTCTGGAATTCCTTGTACGCTTGCGTTCATTTCCATAGATGAAAGTTGGTCTGAATGCATTTGAAAACTGCAATTTCAATTCAATTCTTTTATAATTTGATTTCCTTGCATCGAAGTCATCGAATATATATATTTCGTTATGTTGCTGTTATTGGACATTTTGTCATAACAGGAAAATATTGTTAAAACCGTGCATGATGTGCATATTAAACCATTGTTGTGTGGAGCAAAAACTTTAAAAATTAAATAAAATTGTCACATGTTACAAAAAATGTAATATAATGAAAAATATATAAATAATTTAAGGCGTGATTTTCGCCATGCAGTTAGGTATATTAAACATGTCAGCATTTTTAAAAAATATTCTGGCTGGTATTCGGTGTATTAAAATTTAATTTCGCAGAAGGTGAGTGGATTTTTACAATAGCAATTTTTAATGTCGCCCCGCCGTATAAATGTTTATTAACATAACTTATAGAAGAACGGAAACTTTACGAAGTGAAAAATGACTAATATAAAATTCTACGACGTTCCGGAAAATAAATACGTAATTTTCTGCCACAAACAAAATCGGACGGTAATTTTATTTTATAACCGTTATTCGCCGCGCCGTATAACTTCCCGTCCGTCATTATTATCGCGGGGTTATGGCAGATTAAGGATTCTCACCACATATATCACTTTTGTTGTAATATCAATTAAACGTCGAAAACGGGAACGAACGTGAGCGATATTGTGTGCCAGCCAGGCGGCGGGCGTCATAAAGCTTATTACACGACACGTTTGATTGTGGAGGTTCAAAAATCCCCGCCGACATTTTTATAGAGGTTAGTTTGTGTGCGCTTCCGCCGTAAATTTCGTTTGCATCGGAAAGCAAACAGGAATTGATATTTGGTGAATTCGAACTTTCGGGCGTGGGGAGAGATATGCAAAACGTGAGGGATCGATTCCGCCAATAATATATGGGTACGTAAAGTAGAATTCATATCTCGTGTAGTCGTCTTTGACTAGAAAATGAAATTTGAGGGATGCGAAATAGATTTGTGGTTCCATGCTTATGTCAGCGCTGGATTCGAGGGCAGGTTACGTAAATAATGCGATTTAGAATGTTCGGCACTTTTAAAAATAATGCAGTGGCGTAGCATTGAGGTGATATGGAGGAACATTTTTCATTCGAGCTTCACAATCACTCTCTATCGCTGTGTTAACAAATCGGACTGGTCTGTAGAAATTATTTCTACAGACTTATCCTTATCTTAAAGCACATTGTAAAAATATAACAAATGCAATGGCCACATGGCTTGTATTCAGTGCGTTTACGCAAGTTCTCTAATAATATTAGAATAATAACGCGCTATAAGTTAGCGACAAATTATTTACGAAAACGTTCGTCAAAGCTCCTGACCCGTGGTCCATTAAAACATTCCAATTGTGCCATCTCTGTGTTCCAATTATACTGCTGATATTTAATAACAACGTTGTGTGAAAGGCAAAGGCTCCAGTATAAATTAATTACAGCACATAAATGCAAAAAAAACAGAAAATGACAATATTTTTTATAATTAGTTGTTATAAGAGGCATGCATTATATATTCAACAATTTGTTTGTTTTATGTTGCGATTGTAATACTACTTGTGTACATACTTGTGTACCATACTTTTTAAGTATACATATATTATGTAATCAATGCTATGCCCACTGGCTGCAATATAACATATTAAATTGTATAACGATCCCTGAAACCGTTTACGTTCAATATGAAATTAACTTGGCTGTGTATTACCAACTAACGTAATAAAATTGAATATTAATTACACATTACTGCACTAAATTAATGCGCGTGATATATCAAGCGTGATTCCCATACAAATGTTTAAGGACATGTTTAGGAAGCAGACATGTCTAGGTATATCATTACGCTGATTGTTGGCGAAACAATGAAAGCTGGATCCCTCTGTTCCCATGTAAAGCATGAAAATACTGTAATGAAAGTAGGAGATGTGTTTCGCTTAATGCCAGTTTCATGTTATGTACAAAGATAAAAATTTATTCCCCAAGAGCATTGCATTATCTAGAAAAAATGAACAAATATATGTAAAAAATTATGCAATCTTACGTTTGATAATTCTGTTGATGTTGCATTAGAAGCGGTTGGTGGCTGGTTGGTTGTGCTAAAAGTCGTTGCTGTTGCCGTGCTATTTGAGCACCAAACACTCCGTAGCCAAACCCATATATTTCGTCTTCTTCTTTGTCGCTCAGGCAGCTTGATGGCTGTAACAAAATAAAATATAATTATAATTTGTTCGTAATAATTACCGCTGAAACATTAATTAAAAAAAAATTTAATGAAGCGAGCTCTTTAATCTAATTTAGCATTCGTCGAAACGTATTTAATTTAACACTATTTTAACACTATTTTAACACGATATTTTAAGGTAATGCAGATGTCAATAATTAAGGTTGCAGTATTTATAATTACGCAACTACCGTAGAAATCAAAATGCACTCACAGAATATTTTCCTGGTACATAAATAGGTTGCGAAAGCGAGGTTGTTATGCAGTGTCCTGCCGACACTGGTGTTCCTGCGACAGGACTGAAGTTGTTAGGTGGCGTCCCTGGGGTGACGACTATCCTTTCTCTCGGCGACATTTCAGCCCAATCTCTTCTGCGTAGGTCCTCTAGATGACTTAGCACATCACCATAATGCGTGCTGAATAAATCTGCATATCTCGACGCCAATCCTTCAAGGTACCCCCTTTCACCGTCCTGGAAAATAATAGGATAATATTAGATCCTATTTAAGGGACGTTATTAATCTTAATGTCGAGGTAACGAAGTGTAAATTTCCACGCCCGCTTAAAATCGTTTTAGACCCGAGACGGACACAATCACACTTTCTAATCTACAGTCTACGATACGAAATTCTCCTCGTCGTCACGAAAATTTACAAAATGCTTCTCATTTTTGTACAGTGTTATCTAATAGGCGCCGCTATATCGCATCGGCGTATTTAATTTTCCCAATTCGTTTTCTTTACTGACCTAATGTATTACGTTTCCTTTAGAAGTAAATGTTTTCCGGAGAGTATTACGTAAAAGTTTCTGGCCGTCCAGGCTCTTCAGATATTCAATTTCTGCAAGAAGTGCGGCCGGCCATTAATTATGTATAAACACGAGTCTTCGACCAAATTGCCTGTTAGTGTCTTAACTTGGACATCTGTTCAAGTTTATCGATGGATTAAAATACGAATGTACGGAAAAATAAAAATATTTTCTCCGAGTATAATAAATAAAATTTCACTGTGAAAAACGTTTTACAAAACAGGGAAAAAACTGTACAATTTATTTAAAACAGGAATAAGAGAGAGTAGTTATTATAATGTTATCACTTAGTTATATAGAATATAAGAAAGAAAAGATTAGATTATACCATGAATTCGAAAAGAAATATTAAAAGCTAAATCTGAGACAAATGTAAAAGACCTTTACTGCAATAGTAATGACCAACATTCGTTTATTATAAAGTCAGGACGTGTTTTAATCAGGTGCGACTCCAATTTGGTAGCCAAGCCAACCAAGCCAACCAAACCCAGCCTACGGTCACAAACCTCACTTAGGTGATGATCTGGTAAAATATCTAAATACATTTTGAACTTGCATATGGTAAGGTGGTGTGTATGTACGTGCATTTTGCGAACGTTTCGGTTTGACCAAATCTGTTTCTCTGTTTTTTTTTTCTCAAATTCGTGTTCTAAACGTGAACACCTACCCACAATTTTTGTTCAAAACGCGTTTCAAATTTCATATCCAATTTCCGAAGAAGTTTCATTTAAAACTTAAACAGGTAGACAATCAAAGATACAACGATGTGTCGCTGTTCGAGAAACGTCACATAGAGAGCGTTTTAGAGACGACGTAAAGAAGAGAAGTAGAAAATTGGAAGGCATGACGATTCATGAGGAAACAAAAAACGAACGTGAATAAGTTGGAAATGAGAATACAAAGAATGGTAAGGCTGTAGAGGAAAAATAAGTCATCGGGGGAATAAGAGGAATGATAAATATAGATAAGGAAATGATTATTAAAGAACTTTAAGGTTATTTGAAAATGGAAGTGAAAATATGTATGAAAAATTGAAAGGATGATATTGGAGAAATTTCAACAATATTAAATACGATAACATACTCATGACAAATAAGTGTAAACTAAAAAGATAAATGAGGAGGTAAAAATATGTTTTGGTAAGAGTAGACAAACAAAGCTTTATTGGGGGCTGATAATACTGAAATAAGAATAGAGGTATGAGAAATATGGGAACTTATGAAGATGGAGCGATTCAAACTTTTTAAATTGTTAAAATTAAAAATGTTAAATTGTTGTCATGCTAATACAACGCAGAATAAATGACCATATAAGAAATACGAAGAATAGGAAAATAAAGTTCGCATTACCTAACAAAAATATTGAATAAAAACTAGTGAAGAATACGACATTTAGGTTCTAATTTAAATTGGTTCGCAGCATTTTTTTCCATTTTGATTTTGGTTCAATAATTCTTTTCACTATTTATGTTCGAATTCTCCTATTTATTACACACAACTTCTATATTCGAATCCAGACGAAACATTACGTTGTATTTCACTACTTATTCACAATTTTTGTAATTGATCTGGGATAGGAATGAAATATATAAAGGAAATGTTGGTGAAATACGTAAGAAGACTAACTGATATAGCTGGGGGAACGAAAAGTACGAACAGCTGAAACAGGTGCTAATATAGACAAAATTAAAAGTACTGGGAAGATGAGAGCGAATAGGAGAGTAAAACGAGTGACGACACAAGCAGCAGAGGAAAAAGTCCAAGAAAGAATTGTGCATAAGATAAGATAGATAAGAGGAAAGCTTATCCAGGAGCTGTGAGAACTTGCCAGGGGTAAACAATGGCCAAGATTATTGCGTATATGGTATATGGTATATGGTGTATAAGCATATGGCGCACGTTCTAAAGTAGGAGGTGAGAAGTTCGAAATGAATCGGTACAAACTTACAAAATAAGTATGGGAGCAAGAAAAAAATTCCAAGTGCATGGAAAAATGCCTAATACAGAAAAAAAGGAGCAAATGTGAAAATTATAGAGGTATAGTAGCTCTTTTAGATATGGGCTACAAAATAGTTGCTGTGCAGTAAGGAAGAGAATACATGAAATAAAAGAGTTTTAAGAAAAATCGATCGGTGATGGGACCAAGTTTTTATAATAAAATAGATTTTGGATAATAGCATAGATCAGAATGTGCCATTGTGCACGGTATTTACAGACTTGCTTACGATACAGTACAACGGGAAATGTTATATGAGGTAATGAGAGAAGTAGCAATACGAACCAAACTGCACGCCTCGTACAGATGACATTAAATGGAAGATAGTAAAAGGTACTGCTGAATGGGCATATACCTGGACGGATTCAAGTCAGGGAAGGGCTACAACAGGGGGACCCATCATCAACCATTCTATTCAATGTATTGTTGAAACAGTGTGAAGAACGACAAGGATAATAACAAAAGGGACGATATAATCGAATAGTGCTAATACTGGCATATGTGGATCATGTAGTAATTTTGGTAAGGACAAAGACTAATCTGCTACTAAAGGGGTAGAAAAAGAGGCCAACAGTAAGAGTAAAAATAAACGAACAGAAAACGAAATATATTGTAATGGAAGGCGGGCAAAATGAAAATCAGTAAAGAAATCTGGAATTTCTAACGAAGGACAAATTGCAATACAAAACTGGAACAATTCAACTATCTTGGAGTAACAATAACCAGTACCGGTGAGGAAAGAACAGGAATAGGGGAAAGAATAGCTAAGGGAAGCAAAAGTCTGGGATCATTGCGAAATATATTAAGGTCTAAGAATGTTTCAAGAACTGCAAAAGTTGTGATACGATCGGTAGTTACATACGGAGGAGAATATTGGAAGGTATATCAAAGAAAAAAACAAGTATGGGTAAGAAAAGTATTAAGGGGAATATATGGAGGGAAGAAGGTGGAAGAGCAATGGACGCCAAGAGCCAACACAAATGTATGGAGTCCCAAGCATAACAAACAGAGTGAGGGCACGTAGCAAAAATGGCAGAGAACAGATCAACAGAGCAGGTATTAATGGAAGGTATCACAGGAAGGAGAAAAAGAGGCCGCGGACACAAAATGGATTGAAGCAGTACAAAAGTATCTGCATAAACTAGGAATACCAAACTGGAAGCGGTTAACAAGTAACAATCAGGAATGTTGATAACAAAAAGGTACCAACGTAAAAATTATGCTACAAATGATGCCATGAACTTTAATTGAAGAGATCTTTATTTCTGCAGGGCCATTTAATTATTGTTTACATCATGTGTGGGTGAATGATTTTTCCAGAAGATTAATAGTTAATACATTTACTGATATATAGTAATAATAGTAATAGATTTTTCCACTTGCTCTCATTTTTAATTTAATAATTGCCGATGGTATTAGCAGTTTCTGCTGAACTTCTTCTAGATCATGTTACAAATTACATTTTGTTTTATATTTTTCGGTTTCAACTTGTTTCAACTGCTAGAACAAAATCTAAATATGTGCTTCTCTATCGATATAAGTAATTTCATAGCATATATGTAAAGTTCATTTTCAACACAATATTTACCGAAGAAATGTATACTATTGACACCCTAAATCATATTTTGAATTAACATTTTTTGAAGGCTTCGCATACCAAATCAACATTTCCTCCCTCTCGCGAAATACGTCCTAGTGCGAGTTAAAGGTAAATATGAAACAATTTCTGAAACACAAAGGACCGTTAATTAAATTTCCATCCTACGCACTCCACATCGCCCATACCTATAAGTAATACGTTGTTTTAGTCGGTCCCCAATTCAATTAAAAGAATGTCATCGTTCCGCCAAAATTACCGGTCGGAACCGGGCGGCTAAATAAAAGTACTTCTGCAGCAACCACGGCACGCGGGAAAAATAGATCGAAACCGCCGTATCGTGTCCGATTAAAACGTAAGCATGTATCTTAATGACCATCGGGGTGCGCATGAATATTGTATTTTTAACCGGGCGACCTCATCCTTCACAACATCCGCTGGACGTAAGTAAGGGTAAACGATGGAATATGAGCTTAGGGAGGACCAAATGAACATCCGAGAGTACAGGTTGCTATAATCAGCCAAGCGTGATGTTGCGAAATTGAAATATAAATGGTTCAGCTACGGCATCAAACAACAGTGTAATGCACAATCACCTTACCCGGGTCGCTTCACCAAACATCCAATAGGATTACCGGAGTATTGCACGTGCACGCTAAATTGTGAGTAAGGCTACCATTGAAAATTACCGCGGATTATAAATATGCGATGCGATGCGATGAGTACCGTGGCGAATTAAAATATTTTTTTAAAAATCAACCGTTAATTTCATGAATCACAATTATCGTTAATTTTATTAAACCGTATTCAAGTTGATTTTACAATGTATCAGAAGTTGGCCCTTATCTCACTACCATTAGTTCTTAAAAGTAATTTAAATACACACATCTATTGATTTACGGAGTTTTACTTCCCAGATATTTTGGACATTTTGCCCTTTTGAAATCGATGCCATACGTTGAGCGCCCATTTTATGTGATGCTTTCATATAACATAAATATGACACCCCTAAACTATTTCGCGAGAGATTTCCACAAAATATGAGCGGGAAATTTGCAAGAAAGATCAAGACCTTCAGGAACATGTGACAACCGTCGGATTATTATTCGGAGTTACGGCTGGTTTTGATATCGACGTAACAAACATTTGCTTATAATAATTAAAAGTAATAATATAAGTGTGGTGGCTCCTACATAAAAGTTTTATACACAGGATCGTAAACTTATATTTCGTTATATGGGGAATTTAAAACATAACAGTTGATTTGATTAATTAATATTTTCAGGTGTCGTCAAAGTCATAGGATAAGAAAATTTAAAGGAATTACGTTGGCATTTACGTTGACAACATCAATTGCAATGCATTAAATATAAAATAATAGTCACACGTGGATTATAATATTTGTCTAGTCAAGCCGTAAAGTACATACATAATTACCTGTTATAAATATTGAGGTTGTGATTTAATATTTTTAATGCTTGATTGTCATTCTTTGCACTTTGTGCTGATTTTGAATAAATTGGATACGTTTTGAAGGATTTTGTCGAAAGATTATATAGTTATAAAGTTGTGTCAATTTAATTTCAACTGGAAATAGGTTTAATTTTGAGCAAACGCTTAGGGTCATCTTCGCATATAAGGAAGGGAAACCCTATAAAATTGTTCTTTGTTTATTTATTTAAAGCTTTCTAGTTAAATAAACAAATAGTTCGATTACTTAATCAGCATATCATGGTCATAAACATGGTATGAAAAGAAGCTCAAAGCAACACGCTGCATCATCCTCTATGGCGCCTAGGAGATGATATGTTGAGGAGATAAAGACTACTTGGACGGGGTACTGAAATTAACTAATTGTTCTGAGCTACATCTTCATATTCCTTATTCTGCTACTGGTCCTCCTATTTATCACGTATAAGAGTATTGGAACTAGCAATTTCGTTAGGTTTTATTTGGATATTCTTTGTTTGCTGCAACTTGAATTAAGATCACAATTATATTTGTACGAATATTTGTTTTACCGTTTTCTCTATGTTGATAATGATATGTAGGGGTTTTCTTCGTAACTGGATAAGAACGTCCTTTAGTATTTTCTGGATTATGTTTCCATAGTCCACAGTCAGTTTATCCACCGATAAAATTTTGTCATTTTCACGTCCCATTTATGTACCAGTAGAATCCTTGAAATCACTGCCACTGTAAACGTTTATCTTTTGTGTTACCTGTTGGTATTTGGAATGTATTTAGAACCAGAAAAATGGCCGAGGATCTTTGATGTATTGACTGTATTCACGAACGTACAATGATCCCGTTTGGAAATTATACGAAAACGATGATTGCAATATACAAATTGATGGCAAGACAACATATTTCAACGTACATTGGACATTCTACAAACCAGTCGCCTAAGAGTTGCCTGCGAACGTAGCTTCACTGTGTTTAGAAGACCTCACGTTGCGAAACGTTTTCTTAATTAAAAAAAGAGCAATTCGAACAATTGGAATGAGTGAATTTTTGGTAAAATTCTGTAAATATGGAATAAAATGCACTGACGATAGGACCAGTTCGGAAATAGTTTAAATAACAAGTTAATACTTTGAGCAGCATAACGCACAATAATATTGTTTCTGCACATATACATTTCGAGCTCGAAACTATTTCTGGCTGATACTTAATAAAATTAACATATCTAACTCAAAAGTGGTTGTTTGTGAATTAATTAGATTTTTGTGCGAAATTAAATGTATTGTCAGAATATATAGAAATTCTTGTAACTATAAGTCTACAATTATTGCATAGTTGTTGACTTATAGGGACAAAAATTGGTAAAAACGTTGTGCTTCTGCAGAATGATAAGTATTCGAGCCAGCACATAAAACTCATTATCATTGCTCCAGCAGCAAACATTACAATCAACGATTCAGTTTACTTCTGAGAACTTGGCACCCGACTCTCGAAAATGTTACGAGGTTTTGAAATTTTCGAAAACATAACTTTTTGAATTTCGAAATTTTTGAATTCCATTGCTGGACGGCGATGCAGAATCGTTACTACCCGCACGTAAACGGGACTCGGTTCGGGATAGGACCGACAGATTTGTACCACTTTTCGTTTCGTTAGTACCTCAAACAGTAAAAAGTTAAAAGGTTTAAAAATTTCAAAAATCTAACTTCCACAATTTTGAAGATTGTCGAATTCTCTTGCAAATAATCGATGCAGAATGGATAGTATCCACAAGAATCATTTTGTTTTCGTTAGTACCTCTGATTTATCAGCAGCAAACGATGAAACACCACAGGCGTCTTCAACACCCAAAGGAATTCTATCCTCACGCCCTATATTCGAAAAAGCTCTCGCTGACGTTTGGCAGGTTGGAGCCAAAAGTATCACTTTTCGTCGGACGGGCGAGCCTAGCTCGCGCGGAACCCAAAACTTATTGATACGGTGCGGTGTTTGACTTCCGTTGCGAAATTTTTTATTGAGGCAGAAATAAGAACCAAACTGATTCATGCGGGTACCAACAATTCTCCATCAATTGATGTTAACCTTCCGTGACTGGCGCGCGGACTCACACTCCGCAACCGAATGTTATCCGGGTTTATTTCAATATTACCTACCCTAGACATCCCTCACCTTCGGTATTCCTCTAGCATGTTGCGGTTGTCCTCAGTACATCGTGTGATCTATATAAGTGCCGTCGTTTGTTTTTTATGGCAGATTCCAGAGCGAGACTCCGCCGCCAGTAACAATGTTCGGCCCCACATATGTACATATTAGCATTTAATTAAGTTTAGACACTCAGAATATTTTATCTGTAAAATCCTGGTACAACTAGGAGAATATTTTTGCATAGACTTTCGTCCGAGTTAGCCGAACATCATATTCGTTCTCGAGCAATGCAGGATTATATACCGAAAACCATAAGGGTACGAATCAAAAAAATGTTTGCGATTGAAGATGCCACTGCTGAGCACCCCAATCCTGAACATACTAGAGATCGTTGCAATTATTGTGACAGGAAAAAAATCGACCAACACGATTCTTATGTAAGAAATGCACCAAATTCATGTACCTTGAACATTTAACTTGTGTATGTGCAGAATGTTATTGTAATATGGTTACTTAACTTTTGCTGATTTTGGTTGTCTAGTTATTATGTACAGAATATTTGTTTTGTTAAATGTTCAATGAAAGCTATGTGGGCTTAACCGCCTACTTTCTAAGTATAAATATATTAAAATAAATAAACAATTAGTTAAAATGTCTTTTTATACAAACAAGAGACGTATTATATATGTATATCCCTTTTTATGGACAAAAAAGCTATGCGGACTCACAGTCCGCCGCCACTGCCGATGTGTAGAAATGAACCGCCAGTCACGGAAGGTTAATGGATTAAAAAAATTTCAAAATCGGAAAAGTTAAATATTAAAATTAACCACACTTGGTATAGTTCGACAAAATTGTATTTGTTATTCGATGTACCATTCGCCTTAAGGCATCATCAGGAATCTAACATAAGTAGTGTTAGATTCCTATTAAGGCGAAATGCGCATCGAATAACAAATACAATTTTGAGGTACTATACCAAGTGTGCTTATTTATTGTTTTAAAAAATGTTCCACCAAGAGCCGACGATACAATCAATGAAAGGTGGAAAACTTAGCTTATTGAAATTTCTGGTTCCTCTCAACTTTTTTCGTTTCTTCGAGGTACGAAAATCAAAGTGATTATGCGAGTACTAACTGCATCTGCATCGATTGGTGGCAACAGAATTTCGAAAATTTCAAAATTGAATAGATAGACGGGTCGAATTTTGACAACGTTCGTTTGGGGTACGAACGAAAATCAAAGAGAAACAAACGGGCATTAACGAAGTAGAATCGACTGGTAATTTCACATTTTTTTGTCGGGTGTCAAGTTCACAGAGGTATTCAGTTTACACATTAAACCAATCTGGGAAGACTTTACCAAGGCGGAGGTGAATTCTGCAATCTAGTCATAGCCAATAACCGGAGCCCCCACTAACTACTGTTGCGGAAATTTCTATAATAATTTAAAATTTATAAAAAGTAGAAACTTAAAGTTACTTGACATCTAATGGCGGCAACATATATAATAATATTAACTAGATCTTAAACTTGCAATCAGTTATGATGTGATCCTAAAGAAGAAGAAAATAATATTCATAATTTGTCATAGTTTTGAGTAGTTGACATAGTTGTATAGCATTTTATTCTCAAATTTCCTTTTCCGACTTTATTTTGACTGGATAAGTTTTATTGATAGATTATATTTTTATAAGCTTTCTTCAGGAATTGAAAAAATTACTTTAATACACATCGGTACGTTTGTAATTGTTTTATGGTAATAAATGATGATCAAGTTCACTAAGTATGTCCTGTAGTTCGTGGTTAATGCAAGTCCTCATTGGAATTCACTACTTTTTCTAGAATTCCAGAATGCATATAATCTTATGATATGTTCATTCTAAACATTTAAAATTCTCTCTTTTGTAATTGTTTTGTAACATGCAGTGAAGAATGGATTTACTACAATAGCAACATTTATAGCGGCATTTTAAGTGCTTAATAATATGGCTGAAAAAATTTTGGAACTTGGAGAAATGTTTCGTCCACCAAGATAATGCCAAACCGCAGACAGATTATCCACCACCTTCACCAACTAGACTGGGATATCGGCCGTTACGAAATCATTTTAACGGTGAGAAATTGCTAGATCAGAAGAGGTAAAAATGGAGATGAATGATTTCCTTGCATCCAAGCAGCCATCATACTTTGGGAATTGGAAATAATTGAAAAGCTGGTATGGTCCTGGTCCTGATTATTTATTCCTTGTTTTAAATAAAAGGTTTTATTCATGTCACTACTTTGAGTATTCTTTCCGATTGGCCTGATATATGTTGCATTAAATGTGCGATAAATATATTGTAATATTATAGGCCCCATACACCTGCGAACAAATTGCGCAACAAACGCCGTTGTGCAAAAATTGTATAGTGTATGGTGATGTTTGACGAGTTGCACAACTAGTTGCAGATGTTCAAAACTGTTTGAAATTAATTGCGCAACGGGTGGCGTTGCGCAACTATTGCATCGTGTATGCACTTGTACGTTACGTTGTGTAATATCGGCAGTCCTAACTACGCGTGCTGTTCATAGGTTGTGATTTTAAAATGGGCAATTTCATAAATAACGGCATATTTCCGTGCGTACACAACACAAGCAACTGAAGTTGCATAAAACTGTGTGTAGTGTATGGGTAATTTTTGTTGCACAACAACCTGTTGTGCAACGTCAGTTTGCGCAATTTGTTCGCAGGTGTATGGGGCCTATTAGACTCAACGGTGCATAACATCTTATATCTGTAAATTTGCAACAGTCTACAATTTACCAATACGGCATATTTCATATAATGTTTTAATATTTAACATAAAATCATATAAAATACAAACAATTATTTGTAATTATTACCATTTATTAAATTAACAATAAAGTTTACAATTTATATAACCAATTACGAATTTAATGTTTCGCGCACTTCATATCCAATTTCAAAAATTATCGGTTGTGAAACGCGAAGTGCACTTGTCATGATAGCATGTCAAAATTTGTAATTACTTTCGGGTTTGTGTAATTAGTAAAATCACATGCTGTTTTCATAAATGGCACATATTCGTTAATTATATTTTACAACTTAATGCGAATCAAATTCGACCAGTTCATCAAAAAATAAAACTGGCTTATTCGCTCACAGTTTCATTAATAAGTGATGGCGCCATGAAATTAAACAATTATTACTCCGAACGACGCAATAAAAATAATCAAATGTCCTAAATGAACGTAAATTATTATTTACGGCGACCATTTTACATTTATTCATTTTTATTCATTCGATAAATTGTTGCACACCGACAGGGCAATAAAAACGCAATTCGCAGGTAATGCGATTGTAGAATTTACTATTTAATTGTGTTTCTATGTTTTAATCCATTACATGCATATGCGAACATTAGCTGCGGTAGACTGCAGGTATCATCGGTCAATTTAATTCGAATTTAAAACGAGTGGGTTCATTCAATTACCCTTACAAATTTAACTAACCACAAATCACCACTAATCTCCCTGGTGCATTAGCTTAATATAAGTAAGTTAACCGTGAGTTGAGTTCCACAAACTTTTGTTGTTATCGTGGTGCCAAATGAACCTCACTTAAAATCGGTTCAGAGATCGCCCCTGGGACGTAGGTGACCTCGATCGCTACCGCGCTTTTGACGGATGATGAAGAACTTTTGTTATATGTTCGTAGAGCATTTCGATTTTAAAAGTTTCATTGCATTTGATTACTTTACGTCATTGTTATTACTATGTGTAACCGCTAAAATAATATTAAAAAAGTCTATCAATATTTTTACGTGCAGAATTATAAATTTCCCACCTGAATATAAACCAGACTAATACCGATTTAATTCGGTGCGGACGAGCTGAAGATTAGGTAATTTGCATGGAAAAGGTGTTTGGTAACTTCGAACAATAGCGGCATATCAACAGAGTCAAACAACCCATTCTCCCAGCGACCTTAGCCGACATAAATCTAGTGACGTGAAGTATCCACCCGAACCAGATTAGTTGCAAACTTGATTAAATCCTTTGAACTTTTGTCTGCGTCGAAACGGATTACCAGTACGACTAATCGATTAATTACATTAACATGAAATGTAAATCCAAACATACTACAGCTTCTTTACATTTTCATCTATGATGAAAATAATAAGACATTTGTGAACGCTGTGATTTTACGAGAAAGTTTGTTATTTTTATGTTATTGTTTTTCGAATTATAAAATAATCCTAATGTGGGTTTCCCAATTCTGTTGTATGTAGATTATAATAACGTCATTCAATTTTAATTTAATATTTGCTTTCGTACTTTACTTATCATATTTTATTATCGAAGATGGTCAAAATACATGATGTTTAAATATCATGGGGTCCTAATCATGGCTGCAACTATTTATTACTTGACTTATTTCTTTTGGCGCGTAAAATAAAAATAAATTATCACAATAAAAACATTATTTAAATTAGGCAAATGTGCTCAATGTAACGTTCATTAATAATATGAAGAGAAAATTTATCCACATAATTAAATGTAAATGTTAGCTTGATTGAGAATATTTTAAAAATATAATCCGAAAACTATTATGCATCAAAACAAATCAGATCATAATATTTCAATTGACCAGTTACAGATAAAGACGTTAAGATTCATTATAAACAAAAACAAGTACGTAAATTTTAAACATTCGCCAGAAATTTATAAATCATTCATATGCAGTCTCAAGAGCATCATGCGGTGTTTTAGAATTAAAATTCAAATGGAGTTCAAAAGTTCCACAACCTTTATTTCACAAATGCCGCAAAGTGCTCAGCGCGCGACTGCTGTAACATAACAAAATTTTCACGAAAAGCTTCAGTTCGGAGAGCTTCGAAATTGAAAATTAAAATTATTACATACAACTAAATTATATTTTTATTTGGTAAATTATTTTCAATGGTTTGCATAGTATAAAGTTTCGGAGAAAAAAATTGCACAATGGTGAATTATCGCACCTGCAATTCTGCAAAAGGAAATTACAAAAAGTTTAAAACTTAACATCACATGCGTAATGTGGAACACCTGTGAAAGTTTTGATAGCTGTTCTTGAACAACTTGCATTTTCGTAACAGGTGAGTATTTAAGTTTTCTATATACTCAAATATTTGCCAATTGAAATACAATTTGAAGAGAGCTTTATACAGAATATAAAATTTTTACATACATGATCTTGCAAGCAGTACTTTTCAACAATTTTTGTTCGGAGTGGGCCAATTTACTGCGACTCCAAAATCTAAAAAAAACCGAACGGCGGATCCACACGATACTGAACTTTATAGAAAATGCTGAAAATAATTGCACGGAGGTTAATAGGATTACTGGTGGATGTCGTATTTCTGATCAGATGTGCCTAAATGGTACAATGGACAAGCAAAATGGTTAAAACAATTATTTATGGGTTTTTGGAATCCCTGCGAGATTTTCAAATAACATAATCGCGAATCCAATATGCCGGAAATTGTGCCCTATATATAACGTGTGTTTTATGTTCGATTGAGTTGGTTTGAGTTGGGTTGGTTTGGGATCGATTGCGTTCAGTTGGGTTGGGTTGGTTTGGATTGGATTGGTTTGTATTGCGTTGGTTTGGATTGCGTTGGTTTGGATTGGGTTTGTTTGGATTGGGTTGGGTTGGTTTGGGTTGGGTTGGGTTGGCTTAATGTTCGATTGACTAGTTGTTTATATGTAAAAAATGAATTGAAACTAACAGACTTCTACAAACTACTGACTAATACAGACTACTGTCCGTTTTCCACGATAACAGAGTTTTTTTCTAAAAATCAAAGCTTAGTTGCAGTGATTAGCAACATAGTTAAAATAAAATACTAAATGACTGTATCTGAATGACAGGGTTATTACTAAATCCAGCGAATGCTATCATTTTTATAAATATCTACCCAATATTTGGTCTTTGGTATTTTGAACGATATACAAACTCAACATATAAGTAAAGAAATAAAGATTGCAATACAAATTTAGTTTGCGCACAGGTAAAAATAAAAAATAAAAATATCAACATAGTTACAGTTTATAGTAAAAGCAATGTTTTGTAGAATTAATGAAATTCATTAATTAAAAAAAAAATAGCAGTCGTACGTTACTATATTATACCAGCATCTGAATTTAGAGTACCTTGGAGTCATATTGAAATCAGTACTGCCAAGGAAGAAAATTATGGTTTACATGCCACTGTGCATTTCATTGTACTAAACGACCAGATATAAATTGAATAATTGTGACACTACTTACGAATAAGAAAAAGCTTTTAAGCCTATTGATCACTGATTCACCTCATGTCATTTCAAATATTGAACTACTTTACCAGGGGTATATTTACAAAAAATGCCACTCCTAAAAGTGCCAAGTTTTCTGCATCGAATTATGTATATTTCAGTCTATATAATATTACAATTTCCAATAAAAATAAAAATCTAATATATATTCTAAAAACAATTTGAATAACTACATAGCTGATCTGAGAATGCACATACATTCTTGTGATTTAAAGTTTTCGGTTTTATATCGATTATTTCCAAAATTTGTTGTAGATTTCAATCAGGAGCTCTAAATTTGCAATGTTGCATTTCCCAAAACTTTAATTCAAATGCGTGCCAAAAATATGGGTTAACTTTCTTACGATTTACTTCCTGACCAACGATCATTGAGCTTTATTTTTGTTCTGCTGAGTAGAACAGGCTCCTGAAATTTTGCCTCGTAATTTCCGGATATTTCGTATGATGGTGTTACGTCTGTTTAGTAGTTGTGCATTATAAACGCGCAGAAGTGTTGTAAAATTAAATTTATTTTTGTACGTACTACCAGGCATTATATCACATTACAAATTTAATTTGATCATCATAACGGACATCCGAAAACGTGTCGCATAAATAACAACACATTTGGAATTTAAATTAGGAGGGCCAGTTTTAATGTCACCGTAATGGCTTACAGAAAGAATAAATTGCGACTATTTTATTTCTATTAATGTCACCGACCATTTTACGTGGAAGCGTGTCCGTTAATACTTTGATATGCAAATCAATCAATTTTGTGTACAAACTAATGCAAATTGTAAATTCTTTTGAAGCCTAATTTTACATCACGTATGATGATGATATTTGTTGGTTTTCTCTGTGCACAAGTAAAATTGAAATTAGCAATGTTGATGCACTTCCAACGGCGCCGGCGTTTTTTGTCACACCTGTACACGGTAATTGGCATGTGAAAGCACAAGAGGAATTTATGTAAAAGTACATTTTCCAATGAATATATTTACATAAATAGCGGATGCATTAGGGTTACACGAATATTTTTGAAATGTCAACGACTAGAGTTTTTCGAATTTTTAAAAATATCAGATCATGCATTTGATAAAACAATATCCCGATTTCAGTCAAACGTGGCACATTTTTTTTTAAACCAGTGAATGCTTTGTTGTAATAAAAATCAATACTGAATGCAGTTTAATGTATAAATCGATACACATTATCGTGTGCTTGATGAACGAAAGTTTATTGTCGTCATAAATATCGGAACGAAAAAGCGCATTCTGCTTCAATAAAAATGAGAAAATCGAGCGTAAAGTAATTCGAGGCGAATGAAAAACATAATAATGCCGGTTTACATAAAATCACAATTAAGTGAACGCTTCGTTTACATCGTAATACAGTCAATAACGCAACCAGCGAGCAGTTCGTACGTCATTTAGTTAATTCAAAATTAGTAACTGCGAAAAACGCTATGAATTATAACATGTCACCATCGGCACTAAGTGGGAAGATTTACGAGTTTAATAATTTACAGTGGTGGCGGATGTATCAACGCCAACAAAAGCGATAATTGGCGCGATTTTAAATTGGCACTTTTACTATATTAAATTTGCGTCCATAAAATGGAACTTAACATATTCACACATTGGGGGAGTTTCACGGCTAACGAGATATTTTCACATTGTGTAGCCCAATTTTTGAAAAAAAAATATTAATGAAATTTCCTTTATGCGCGCACTGACAATTTACAAGTGAGCGAGCAATTAATATTGAATTTATTTTACACGCCATTGCAAATGAATATAAATACGCCGCGGACCAGACCGTAAAAGGGAACTCGTGGAAAACAGGTGGACGCACATGAAATTGAAATACAGGAAAGTTGGGATGAAATGCATGCAGAACACAGGCACTTGTTCTGAGATGATTACTTTACTTCAAACTTCGCTATGAACGCGTCGTTTCTCTCCGAAAAATCTCGATGGAGAGTAACGTTTCGGTTTGAATTATTCGTCCAGGTAATTTAATTTACGCCGCTGGATATTAGCAGACCATAAACTCGCAACTGGCGGACTTGTATTATTCATTTATGTTTGCGAATACATTATATTTCCATTTAATATTTTCTTAGTTTGTACTTCGTTTTATTCGTATTTATTTTTATCAAACTACATAATATTCGCCGGCAAGTCATATATTAAGTTAAATTAAGGTGAACATGTTTAACCTCGAAGCCAACACGGAGGGATATAAATGGAACAGATTTTGTTTGACATGGGATAACAAATAATATACTACCAGAGTAAAAATGTATGCATTTGCCGGTGTATCATAAAATAGAGAATCCAAATTATATAAATTAGTCACAGTTACAAAATATTGTAAATTGTTTTCTATATATTAAAAAATAGCTTATTAATAAACCAAATCATGTCAAATTTCTACAACATTGTTAAAACCTACCGAAATAACTTTTATACTTAAAACTTTTATTTTCTTATGATGTGACAACTTATCAAAGTGGCAAAGCCAACCCCGGTGAAGTTTACAGATGTGATGTCAATGAAGTAATGAAGTTAAAAACTAATTTGAAAAAGTTAAAAACAGCATTTCAAACAGTAATCCATCACTTAACGTTTTAACTAATTGCAAATTGGAATATAACGTTGCCAGTCAGCAAATTGGTGTTGTTATTTGAATTATTCTACAATCCAGTGATCGAACAAAATTCGTGACAAATTAGTGTCAGAAGTGGAATTGTTGAATAAATTCCCCACTATGGTAAACTTTGCTGACCTAAAAATATCGCAACGTTAGAAGAAGCTGGAAGACTACCTGGAGGTTTACCTACAACTGGGATTATGGTTGAAGGGCACGGATTTCACCAAGACGAAAAGAAACGGTGGAAGAATAAACCATCAACTCGAACTGTTGACATAAGTTCGCTATGGCCGTCTTGATGAAAAAGATGATTTAGGTAGGTATTTATGGAAATTCATCGCAAACGGAGGAACGGGCATAAGAAAATTTTACAGTACATTCGTCACGACTGTAGGAGCAGTTAATGGTTTGGCAAAAAATTCCAGTCAAATCAGTGAACAATTTTCGCGCATCCAGGAAAATCCGGGTAAGTTCCAAGAAAGACAGGACAAAGTTGAAGCGGCATGACAAACAATAAATGAAAAATTCGAAGCTGTAGCATTCCGAAATAAAAAGCGTCACCCTTTGATGAATTGTACCGTTTAAGATCTTCAAGTTACGATTCGAAACGACAGCAGCGATCAGTGCTATGAAAGATTTTGAATTTAATTGCGATCGATTAATAATTAATGATGACGCAATTATTGTGTCTAAAATTAACTTCAATATAATTTTCCCAAAAGCATTTTCACTGAGAATTTTTCTATATTGATTACTTTAGATTTCATTTGATTTTTTTGAGACAATGTAGTTGAATGTTTACCTTGTGTACTCATTGTCATGTCGACAATAATTCAAAAATCGCACAAACAAAATGGCTTTATTAAAATCGACGCACATAAATTCTATTAGATTTTAGTTATGTTGTTCACAATGTTCTATTTACAAAATTCAAAGTAGACAATTGTGTAAGTCATAATAATAAATACATATAAAATGCCATGTTTATTTATACTACACCTAGCATTAGTTTCTTATTTTACTTTATTATTTTAGTCTTGTATAAAGTACTTCATGATAATTTGAGGCATAATGATCACAAGAAAATTAGTTGTCTTCTAACAAATCTTAGACAAGTTTTTTTTTAATTTTACAAATGCATTTAAAACGAAGATACCAAATATCTAAACTACTGTACATTGGCATGGAGTGTGTTTTTTTTATAAACTAAGTTATAATATACTCTCAAATCAACAATTAACATGTTTTAATATAAGTATCGATTATTACAACTGGTGATTGAAAACTAAATAAATTACATATGTGCTAGCAGATGGGCACTGTTACAACGTGCCATGTGTGAACCACAAAATTTAGTTGCCTGCAACTACTTATATAATTATTGTATACCGACGAGACCAAAGAAAATGAAAACTCAGATAATGCAACATTAACGTACAAATATATCTACGAATTATTCTAACTAGTCTAATGTAAATAAATAAAGGCATTTAATGTTGCCTTTCAATCTCGTACAACAAAGGATGTCCTCGGAGTATTTGAAATGGAGATGGGTTGATCCGTCGCAATTAGACCAACAAAATTTAATAATCTGTTCAATAAAATACAAAATTAAATTTAATTTAATTTAAAACAGGAGAAATTTCACAGTTTAATACCATACACATTAGGGCTATTGTGTAGCAGCAAATTATGTAATGTTAATAATTACTTTTTACTTAGTCTTAATTTTGGCGCTTTACTCTGTAAAGGTCAACACTGTAATTATATATTTTGGGACGAAACTGGCTAAATTCTTGCAAGATTGAAAAAAATAGCAATGAAACTATTATAAATAAAACATTTCAAAATTCAAGGCAGGAATCACTTTTGTCTCATTGCAGATGATTTTATTTACTGTTTAGCAGAAGCTGGGTAATATTAATTATTTATTTAAGTGGAGTAAGTTTGTCTTTAACAAGGAATAACATTCCTAGGAGAAGAGTGTGTATGGTCTCCATTAACGGGAGAATTTTACAACAGCTAAACCTTCGTAATATTTATATCTATCAATATATAATTTCCGGTGCAGAAGAATCACAAAAAAATGTCCAGGTAACCAATAGTTTCAGAAAGAGTGTCACGAATACGAGATATTCAAACCTTGATTTAAGTGTTCCTCAAGATAATTTCAGTATTTTTACCTCCTTATGCTGTTTCTACAAGGAAGTGTAGTAATCATGAAAAATTTCAACGGATATGCATGTTTTGAGGTCCCATACATTGATCCTGACTATTATTGGAATGACGTATGTGTGTGTGCGCCTGTGTTACTGTGCATGCTCTAGCGTCCAACCATTGAAGCCAACGCTATGAAATAAACTTAAGATTTGTATATAGCAAGGAAGAAAACGTCCAGGTTCAAAGCAATATCTCAACCGGAATTGATGGTTTACTCTTATCACCTTTTTCGGTATCTCGAAAAAATGTCATTATCATTATCATTTTAATCAACTTTAATTTGCGAAGTTTTTTCGACAAATGGAGTATAACTGAGTATAAGGAAGCTCAGTGTGGGCCACTGCAGATTTTTTAATGTCATTCTTAACACATTATTTTAGACTGCCAAACCTATTTTGAAGAAATCTATACAACGCACATTTACTTTTTCATAAATCAAGACAAAGGAACATTAACACTTTAAGATTTAGAGAACTATTGATCGCATATCTAATTGGAAATAAAATACCAACAAGCTCTAAAGAACCGAAATAGCAACTGTGAGGTTTGATGTTTGATAAACCATTTCAGGGCTAAGTCGATGATACTCACACTTGCCCACTTCTTTTCCTAAAATGTCACAATAACGTTACACTTTTTATTTTTTGGAAACAATTAATTAATAATTATATAATTTTTGATTTGGGATTAGATTTTACTTCCCTAATTGTTTACACTATTACGTTTTCTAGAACCCTATATTTTATATTTTATTTGCAATGTTCTACTATTATATTATTATATTAAAATGGAGTAATAAAGACTTTACACTTTACATTTGTTACACAACAGGCATTGCTATATTATGTTGATTCTATCCACATGCATATGGTATTCGAATGAAATATAGGATTTATATCCATAGAACTTATTGTTAACATTTTCTATTCCTACCCTATTTCAGAACTAACTTGTGCACTAATTTTGGTTCTATATACCCATACGCATAAATATTTTGCATCACTTATAAGCATTAAGTTTGTATGAAATGTTTCTATCGGGATTTTTAGATCTAAATATCTTTATAGGTGCAATATTCAAGTTTTCCTTTGGCTGAATTCAAATGCTATACACAATGATCTGTTTCGCAATATACGTTATGTTGTGAATATGAAAGCAATTTATTTTCAAAATTGTACAAATAAAATAGGCAACATCATCGATGAAGATAATATCAAAAATGAAATATATAAACAGTCCACTAAAATGACAAATCATCTAATTATCTAGAAATATTGGAAAATAGAAAATAGAAATAATCATAAAATGCAAAAAAGAAACAAACAGTTCCATTATATCTAAAAGTCGTAAATCGAAATCAGAAACGAAAGCAAACCCAACCCAACCCGATCCCACCCAACCCAACCCAAAATGTTCGTTATTATTTTGTATGGTGTTGGGTTGGGTAAAAACTAGAGTCCTTGAATAAACATGATATAATTCGTTTGAAAGCTTCTCCGGGGTTGCAGCCATATATATTTTTTGGCCAATCAAGCAAGTTTCGGATAATTTTATGAGTTAATGGTCTTGATATCGGTTAAGATCCCGTGTTCCACTTCAAAACACTCGGAGCTACAGATGTATTAGTAGCAGAACAAGGAAGCACATTTTTTGAAGCAATGACGTGTAACAGGAAATTCATCACTACATGAATCTTGATTTGGGGGCAACCATTCTTAATTTCCCACCACTACCCCTTGAAGGCATACCGTATTTGTTTAAATTTTGGCCAATGTGTATCCAAAATTCAAATATTAGCGAAAGCTCAGGATATCAGAGTGAATCAAAAAATGTCACCTTTATCTAAAAATTTAGATAAAGAGCTGAATTGACGATGTATGTGAGATTGAGATTTTTGTACTATAAAGTAAACCATTGAACTAGACACCGATATCTAACATGAAAATCCATCATCATGTGTTGGGTTGGCACAGAAAACAATAATGATGGAATGTTAATGTAAATGTACTTAAGGAGAAGGAAAAAAGAACAAAATACGAAAACACAATCGCATGAGCAAATAAGTTGCAGAAATTGATGCCACGATATCTGACATTTTAGGGAACACAATTTTTCTTCAGAAGGAGGGTTACTAGGTCTACTTTTGTTTATAAATTCGTCAACGAATGGGGGTCGACGGGATTAGAATTGCAATTGGTGTATTAAATATGTAATTTGTTTTAATATGAACACTCAGTTTTATTGTAAGTTATATCTTCATAAATAAAATATCACCGTGTTTGTATTTTTTAAATACTTATATTATATTCACACCTACAAATGCAGACGATACGAATCGTGGAAATCGCAGGGATGTTTTCACATTGTCTAAAAATGAGAAAATCCGTCTTCGTTTTCGAGCACATTTTTTCCAGCGTAATCAGAGAAATAGCAGTCGGGTGCTTTCGGGCGATTATTTTTAATCGCCGCATTTAGTCGTTAGCTGAATTGTTCGATCCAAATAAATTTTTTTCCGAGGATTTTCCACCGTTTGTTTCACTTTATTAATTCAGTTTCATAAAAATTTCAAATGTACTAAATCTCAATTGCTTGTGCACTGGAAACCATCATATTTCGTTTGTTTGTCTGCGTGTGAACGTTTCCGATCATGCGATTATGCAGTCGATATTTTTTTCTAGATTACACCACGCAAATCCACGCGTAGCTTAATCGCCTGAAAACGAAACGCTCCAACCGTTCTGCATCGCGCTGAAACGTTTCAAAGATTTGTGGAAATTATTCGTGTAATTAAATTGAGGGAAGTTAATTTTATCGCACAACATAGGACAAGTCCCGCTGTTATGGTTTAACTGCTCCTTGTGCGAGAAAATCGTACGCTACGGAACAGCTGCCTGCAATCATAAATTTGCTATAAAAATTAATTAACGAAACATTCTGGGATTTCAACTACCTTAGTTTGCTTTAGATTACGCAATCATAGTGTATACGTGCATCAATTCATTTTATACTCCTTGTATTTGGTTATTGTTTCGCATGCATGAAATTAAATTTTGTTATATTAATAATACAAAATTTAATTTCGTACATGTGTATGTGTATCATGCATATTTTGCATTGCAAAGTATATTTAATAATATTGTGTTACAATGCGAAATTTTATTGATTATGCATAAATTATTTGAAATTTGGTACGTGTAATAAATACATCAATATAGTTAAATTATAAAAAAGTTGCTTCTACCAGTGTGTTTTGGATACAAGAACATAGTACAAATATGTACATGACAAGTGACGTGGCTAATACAAATATCAAAATAATGCACTAATTGTTAAATGTAATAGCAAACAGGAAACATCAATAATAACAGAAAAAAATGTAACATTGTTTACTGATAATTGTAAACAAGCTAAACGTAAATTTTGAACCAGAAAAATGTTCATCACGTTGCGGGCCGTCATAGAATGGATGGGCAAAACCGAATACCACTAGATGGTTAGTAAAAAGAAACTTATGCACGATATTTACATACATTCATCAACATGTGTACGCGAAAAAATATAATGCACTAAAAATCACGAGAACGTATTCAGATACATAAAATTAAAACAGCTTTAAATTGTAAAATTAATTACGAATTACTATGGAAATTCTACTATTAAAATCTTTCAATTCATCTGGAAACACAGATAGCTTTATTTCATACATATTATCGTAAATGTTCGAATTAGCTTAGGTCATAATCAAACGCAACAACCGCTCCTTATAATTAACTTTTTGGGGATTTTGTAGCAGCGAAGATCACGTGTAGTGCGCGCATTATGGATTCGAAACCGCCGTTTTCACATGCGCATTCAAATACGCAAAGCACTCATTAAATGGGCAATGTTAAATACACGAAATAATCCTAATTAAATCCATACGTGCTGTTAGATATTATGTACAATTATCGAGTTAATATTCGAGACATGTGTGATATAAAACAAAATTTATACTCACATAAATTACACTCGTTTTACCGTTCAGAAGTAATGAACAGAATTATAATTATTCATGCATACAAATTATGTTGCTAATGCTTTGTATGGGAATTTGTATAGGCGTCAATATGTTTTCAACAAAACCGTCCGTAATTTAAATATAGATGCGCAGGTAATATCGAACGGAAACCTAAAGCAAATACATATTATTCACTTCATTAAAAAATAAAATCGAAGTTAATGATTAAATTAATTAAACAAAATCTAAAGGAATCAAAATTATTACAAAGTAAAATTCAAAGGATCAGAAGATTATCATAGTAACGGACTAAAAATTAAATAATATTGAGTAAATTTCCATAAAAATAACACATAATTTATAAAATTTTACTGCAATTATGTAATTGATAATAGAAATGCCTCTAAGATCTACTTTGATCAAATAATATCCAATTGAATAAAAGAGGGAATGTATTCATCCGTACATTTAGGGAGTATTACGGAGATAAATATGCACCATTTATCTATCACTAGTACGGTTTTTGTTCGACTTTTTGTTTGGTAAAATGCACTCGATCTTATTACGTTCAGCTGTCAGTTCGCTGCGAAACGTGGAAATTAGGAAGTCAGTCCGTGTTTCCTGCACGGTACGTGTGCAGAAGTTTACCAGCCAGCTAAGCTTTATTTTATTTCATCATGCACACGGGTGTTTTGCCCCGCTAATTAGCGAATACAATAACAAAACGCTGAGTGTATTCATATTATTGTGAAACTTTTCGCATGCAAACCACTAGGGTATAACTATTTTTTTTTTGTTTGAGGTGATTATAAATTTTGAAGTTATACTGGTGCAATTTTCATAATTATTTCCATAATTTAAGTAAAGATTATGTTCATCCTAATTAGAATCAGTTCAGTGGACATTACAATTTTGAGGTCAAACGTTAAGTACAAGAAAATAAAAAAACCTAGCTAAAACAATGTCCTAGTTTATAATTTTATGGTAACTTTATGCCATGAATTGGAAATACATGACCTTGGTATCTAGCAAATAACGGCAAAAATGTGGGTTATAAATATTCGCTCCACAACGTACAATAATCTTTTACACTGCATCATGAGGAGACGTGTCCTTTACACAACTTTTACTTCAAAAAATGTAATAGTAGGTATAAACGAAAACGTGAACGTGAGATTAGAGCCACTTAAGAAAAATGGTGTTGAAAACGTCTTTAGACCAAATTAAACGGTTCGATATATTTCATTGAGGTTTGAGGAGATTTAAGTAGATTCAGATATAAATGCAATGGCTATCGTCTGGACGAATATAAAAAAATGAGAACGATCCGTGTCTTTTAAATGCAATCAAAATAGTGTAAAAAACAACGAAGAGTTTGATATGTCCTGTGTTCAATATTTGTTTGAAAATTGTAATATATTTGAACAGGATTGGAGAACCCATTGCCAAGTGTGTTTTGAATTCTAGGTTTGGTTTTATCGATGTTGGGGGTGCCTAGTAAGAGTGCTTTTAATTCGAACAATTGGATTTTCTAGTAGTGAAGAATACAGCTCATTAAAAGTATCGTAAAATAGTCGTAAACAGTGAAACGTCACAAGGAAGAGGGATTGCCAGTACCAACGCTACAAAACACAATTATTAATTATAATTTAATTCGATTGATCCATAAAATTGAAAAAGGCTTATAAAAGGCTTCAGTAAAAATGTATTTATAATCGTAAAATCTCATAATTTATAGCGCTGTTTATAACAGAAATAACATTTATTTATGTTGCTTCTTGAAGGGAAGCATTTCTCTATTTGCTTCACCCCCAACATCAAGCAAGTAACTGTAGCAGGTACAACATAATCCATAGTCCAATCATGGATTTAATAATAAATTCGAAATCTTACATTCATATGCAGGAAAAAGACAAAAAACTTAATCTGTTAGAAAGCTAAGAAATTAAAAAAATTAATAAGATAGAAGATAGGTATAATTTTGAACGACCAGTTAGACTTAAATTATGCCCCCTTATTAACTTTAAAACTGTTAGGATAAACCCCCCACCCCTCCTACTAGCTGTGTATATGTATATAAGTTATAATTTTGTCAATTGAATTTGTATCTGTCATCACCTGATGAAGACTCAGTGTGGTGAAATATATGTAGTCCCTACATTAAATCTTTGAAACTAAACAATTATGTTATTATTTAGTACAACATTACTTCTCAATTTAACCCCCAACCTGACAGCAAAATGCTAAAATATGTCAATATTTGTTTATTATGGCGATCATTAACAGATATTTTGTTAGATGAAAACGACACGTGACTTTGCGATTTACATGTCCATTAAGACTGAACGTCGATTCATGAGAAAAAAGAATATTTTCGACTGCTATACGATTATTATTTATTCTTTCCATAATTTCCTCCCAAAACTCTCTTCTTCTATCAATGTTGTCTTCATGCAGTTCATGCAATGGTTGTAGCTTATACGTTTTCATTTTATCTTTTTTCAATAATCTGGCAACCGAGGTGTGACCACAGCAATTTGGCGAGTTGAAGTGTATGTCCAATTTGGTGTCTTCGTCCATGGAAGGAGCATCTTTTTTAAGTTTTTTTTACGTGACCAACATCTCTAAACTGTTTCTCAATTTTACTAATTGCACTTTGAGATATGGGTGGTAAGTCAGGATACTTCTCCAGAAAGAGACAGTTATTTTATGTGTTTCTGTTAAGTACACCATGTTTCCAAGTTCAATTAGGCAAAGAGATTGGGGGCATCAAATCGAAACTGTAAAAATCGGGGTAAACTTGTTTACAAATTTTCATCAGTGTTTTTCTCGAAAATTTTCTAATGAAGTATAATAAAATTTGTATGCTAGCGTAAAGGGAACTGAAAACCCTATCAAAATCTGTAAAAATATATAGGGTTATCATTAAAAAATGCCGACGTCACTAGCTGAAGTCACGTGTCCTTTTCATCTAACAGAGTATCGGATAATGACCGCCACAATAAACAAGACTGGCATGTTTTAGCATTTTGCTGTCAGGCAACCCAACGTGAAAATATTGAATTTATTCCATTCGGCTGTTACACACTGTATATTATTTTCACTACGAGAAAACTTAGTAGTAGATAACATCCAATAAATTAATTAATTGCTGAAGTTGTATGAAGCCGAGTTCGACTAACATTGGAAGGATTGAATTGAATCGCGAAATGACTCCACTTAAGACTTAGACGTACTTTGTCCTTGTCATTTTTTTATATCATATGGTTCAGAACTTGGCGAATTTAATTTTCATTAGTTCATTCGTTGGAAAATATGCAGTTCCTTTCAGTAAATGTCAGTAAATTCATCGAAGCCTTTATCGTACTACGCCATAATACATTTTCCCATTCTCTTACGACCTATTCATACAAATTGAGATTGGTTTGATTTCTATCCCAGATCACACCTTTTAGTACAGTTTAAGTGTATGCTATTCATTACTTATCTTGTAGCTTCGATAACGCCTACTAAGTTGACTTGGACAACGAAGGTACAAACATTGTCATGTTATGAATTATACCGTCAATTCCGTAATAATAAAGTGAAGAAATGACCCGCCTTAAGGGGGGATCCTGCTTTAGGAGGCCTTAAAATAGCGTTTTTGGGGGAATTTTTTTAGGACAGAAAAAAATGAGCAAGTCTAGTGAACTTTTTAGAGCATTTTATTGCATATTTGAGCATTAAAAAGGAAATATTTCGAGAGAAAAATATTTAAACGGAACCGATTTTTATGCACATTTGCGCAACACCTTTCAATTACAGTCTACAATCGGTGGGAAAGATGTAGCTCGTAATTTTTATCTGAAACAAGAAAAAAACCAAAGAAAATTGCAATTCTCATATATTTTCTTCTAGGTGAAACCAAAAATTTTGAAATTCAAGATTTTTCTCAGGTTTGAAAATAAATGTGCTTCTTGCAGGAAAATAAAATCATTTCAACTTGCTAAAAAAGTTGTTTAGAATTTTTTTCATTAATCTTTTTAGTTCAAATAGAATAGAATGCTACTGAAGCCAAGAAAAGTTTTGTTTCGTTTTGATTGCTTGTCTAGTTTTCTCGCAATCACGCCCACCAGTTTAGAAAAATCGTAAAAACGAAAACTCGAGAAAACGCGCTCTAAAGTTTACGATCAGGAAAAATGTTAATTTTCGATTACTTACGGAATATCTCGTTATAATCATACTATAGCTCTTACGAATTCAAAATATTATTGTTTCGAACGACCGAATGAACTTTTTTCAGTACATAGTTCGGTGTTATGTGACTGCGGGGAGGGGCGCGCGCTTCGTTTGTCCGAGCGTTCGTGCGTTCGTATATATTTTGCTCGACACCTCACTGTGTTTAGTGCTGTATCTTTGAAAATATTGCGAATTAGAAGCTATAATTTTTTATACATATTCTTAAATATATCATAGATTTGAGCAATGAAAATTTTTTTGAGCCTTCTCATGGAGGATCCCCCCTTAAGTACAAAGAAATTATTATAGAGCATTTAAATTTGTGCTTTAACGACATTTCACAAAAAATTATAAATTTCAAATTTATTTGTTGAATTGAATTTTTCCCAGAAACTGCATAAAGTGTGCAATTGCTCTGCCATGTGATATCATAAATCATCGGAATTATTGCGTGTGAACCGGAAGACGATCGTAAAATTTAAAGTCAATTTTCAGCTATGAACTAAAATCTGTAACACAAAGACACGTGGGCAATTTTCATAATACATCGAATAATCAAGTTCCTAATTATTTCGATGAATGGTGTTATTTCCAGAAAGGGCATGCTACGTGAAACGAAAAAGGCTACAAGTGTACACGTGAAAGCTATGATCTTCATATAAATGCCTCTTGAAGCGAGACGATTTAGTGATCAATGTATGTGGCAAAGGGTATACTACTTTTCGCAATTCTACACAGTTTTTAGCTAGAAAGCAATTGTCATTAATTATTTTGTTCAGTTATACGAAAATTTAAAACAGATTAGCAATCAAACATGAGACATTTGCTATTAGTTTAGTGGTAACTGTAGTTGTGTTATCTGGAACTAATCCAGATAACTCAACGATAATTAGAAAATTTTAAATTTAAATAAGTTGTACTTTGCATTTTTTAAATATTTTCTAATATTTATTATTCGTACAATAAAAATATGAACGTTAAATAATTTTATTTAATTGAGATAAACGGATAATGGATTTTGAGAAAACTATAAACTAAAAATTAAATTCTAATTTTGATACCATACAGAATCGAGTAGGATTAAAAATAATTGATATATCAGTTTACAAAATTAATTTGCATTTTACATTGTCGATTATGTGAAATGGATAGCGTATAGTAGAAATATTGATACAGAAACGTGATCCCCACAACGTCATAAATATAATGATCCCACCATATATTATTTCAAAGAAATTCATGTGGAATATGTACGAAGTTACGGATCATCTCTGCGCTTTTCGTAACTGCAACAAAGTGAAACGGCTCCCGCGCCAGACTAAACGGAACAAATTCTTCGAAAATTACCCATCAAAATTCATTGAACTTGTCCAAGAGATATCGAAAAGTTCGACGGAAGTTTGCCGGCGCGCCCGAACACTCGCCCCGTTGTTTATTATTCTTCAAATTCTTGGACGCAACTTCGGGAATCCGAAAAAGAATGCAACTTATTCGAACCGTACGGAAACTATTTCCTCGGTTATTTTTGCCCTTTATCTCGGCTCTGTACATTTTCGCGTTTATTGGCACGTTCTTGCAGTTTTTATTGCTTCATGAAACTTTGTTCATTAACGGCGCCCGCTCTGCGTATATTGTGGTGTCAGAAACGATATATTCCCGTAATAAGAAAATTGTTCCGCAGTTTTTAGACGAATGCGACACATTTACACTTCATAAGTTATCTCTACGACGTAACTGTTTTAATAAAGTCTGTCGGCGGTAAATTCATCAGAATTGCACATCTCCGGAATGAAATGAAAAATGTAGTTGAATTTATTGAATTTTTTTGATTTATATGTATAAAGTGCTTAAATGTGTTGAAGGATGTTACTACGCATTCTAAATAGTAGACATGATTTCATGTATGTATGTATGTATGTATGTATGTATGTATGTATGTATTGGAGCTAAGAGTAATTAATGATTTTAAAGAAATTATATTCGTATATGTTTTTAATCAACCATTTTTTACGAATAAAAGTGTAACAAATTATACAATTTTAACGATCATGATGCCCCAACATTTTGCTTATCCCAAGAGTAAAACTCGTCGTAAATATATAGATTTACGTCGAGTTTTACTCTTGGTACATAAAAAATACGAAGCAGTATGTTAGCAGCGTTACATTTTTCAATATAATTCTTGTTCATTATATAAAATTAAATTTGTGTAAATTCATCGAACGTAGTTTACACAGGAATTAAGTTGAACATGTTGGTTAACCACCGGACAAAGAGCAAAGTCGCCAGTTTGGGGTTTAAACCTAAAACTGTTACTTCAGCTACGTAGTTAACAATGACCGGATAATTATTCGCAAGTGGGGTCAATATTTAGCGGAGTCGTTCTAATATAGGGTTACTTGGGGGATATGAGTGGAAGGCTGGCTAATCAAGGACTATGGCATGCTGCATTATCCACTTGCTTACTTATTATTTCTAGGTTTATGCTCGTACGCCCTGAGCGACCATTTAGCCGAACATGTGTACAATCGTAATTCATTCTGTTGGTATTGTGCGCGGCGGCAGATTCGTGCATTAAAGGCTTACCGGCTTGGTGCGTAAGGACCCATCAAAGAAACCGCCCGTGAAGTCGTTGAATGCATATACCAAACATCAAATGTACTCGAATCAATTACCCTCCTTAAACAAATGCACACAGGGACCGCCTTGGCGTTTTGCAAATGCTTTCGCATTATGCGTGTGCAATATGATACTCGGACAGCTTAAGATAACTCATCTAGATATCTTTAACTCAGATATTTAAAGATATTGAAATAATTTCAGTTAATGTTAACAAGTAATTTTAAGGACCAAAAATAAGAACCAATCATATTTACCAGAAGCAGGAAATTTTATTGCAATTTCGATATTTAAGGAGCAGAAATGAAAGAGTAGTGAAATGATTTTTTAAATGTTAAATGTTTAAATTTTTTAAAATCACCGACACACATAAAAAGAAAGACATATAGAATATTATATACGAATGAAATACGACATGGCATTGTTTTATCAGTTTATGTCCAACACAGATATGATCGTACAATAGGACTATTTTCTTCTACAGGGACATATACGATACGAGCCCTTCATTTCATTTTCCTTTGATTGTAATTAATTACTGCAGGAACTTTTTAGTACCAGTTGCAAACAAACTTGTAACACAGGAGGAAAAAACCGCAAGAAATTTTAGTGGAGAGAATGTCAGAACACGAAATAATATCCACATATATATTTTGAATTATGCTTCGTTTTTATAACAGTATTTGTGTCTTATGGTTTATGATTGTATAATTATTTCATAATTTAATATAACGATTTTAAATTTCATTTATTACTTTTATTAATTTATTAAGTTTCACATTTTTCATTTCTACTTGTATTTAGTTTATTGTTTTTTATTAGTTTATCATATTATATTTTGATATTGCTAAGTACACTAAACGATATTTTAAGTTTAAAATTTATAAACGTGAACATTTTACAAAATACATTAAAGGTATGGATGAACAAAAAGTGTCCTGGAGCCATACTTTATTCATTAAGGCGGGTATTGTTTAAGTTGATAGTCTAATTGTTATTATTCTAAACATAAAGTATAAAATTGTGTGATAAGACGCAATATTGTATATAATTAACTGCGGTACATGATTAGTATGTAGTTGTGTTATCACAGATTACAAATGCAAAACTATGTCAACACTAACAAGACGATATAAGATATGTGATACAATACAAAGTCTATACACCAGCACTACAAGTTAGTTACTGAGTTAGGTTAGTATCAATCGTGCCGATGATGCATCATATGGTGACATCGTATAAATGCAAATATGCGGTCCTGCTAGATATGCAATTAACCATATAATAGACGATTTGTTTCAAAGTTTTTCCTGTGTTGTGACGAACAGTTTTTCTTTGTTGATCATAAAGCTTTCGACTTTTGACTTTGATCTTCGTCTTTTTCCAAGGTAGAAACATGGGTACATGGGTCTGTTATTGTTTACTATTGCGTCGTTCTTCTCTGGGGTGGAATTTGGTTGGGAAGTTTGGACTTTGTTTGCATCTTTATCTTGTGTCGATGGGTCTGCGGATCTTTCTCGGGGGGGGGGGGGGGGGCTGTATGTAATACATTGCCTGTTTTATTGTCGGGTTCTCATATATGCTTTTTCGTCGCACTAGATCGTTACGTAGCGAATAACAAGCCACATTTCAAAAACGTTAAGCTATCGATAATTCCCTGGCAACACTAAGCGGGCTGTTATGAAAAGAGGGCCGTTAAGGATCCTTAACGGCCCGCTTTTGATAACAGCCCGCTCTTAATCGATCGTACAACATTTAGTTGTCACGGAAACAATGACATATATCATTTTAAAATTATAAATTATAAAATTTTTCATTCCAAATTTTTACCTTCTTGGATAAGCTAGTGCGACGAAAACCGTTGTACATACCACGGGCTGTTAAGGGCCATAACGGCTCTCGGTAGCCTTAAGGCCCTCACTTCGTTCGGGCCTCAAACGGCTACCTCGGCCGTTATGGCCTTCTTAACAGCCCTTGGTATGTAAATAACTATTTCATAAATATTCATGTTCGTTTTTTGCGGTGCTCCTCCACACTTTGGCTTAATAATAGATCCATTATTGAACTGGCCATCTTCCGCGACCTTCTGTTACCGACGGTGATGTAGTCTACCGGTGTGCCGGCCTTTCGTAGCGAACAGTAACGCATTTGTTTTCATTGAGTGGTTGTACCTTGGAGCCTAAAAGTCACCAGGTTCTCATTCCGGGAAGAGGAATACACTGCTGTGCCGTCTGCGAAGATAACCAGTTAAGTGCACTGGCGTCGGGGCAAATCAGCCAAATAGACTAGAAACAATTCCGGTCAGAGTATGGATCCCTGGGGGACACCAGTATCCATTACTCTGGTATTAGACATTACTCTGGTATTAGACAATTCATGCTATATTTTACTCCGATCGCGATTCGTATTTGTTGTTCGTATTTGTTAACGTTTTCCATCTTTTAGATTTTATGTTGTTGTTAAGTTTTGTAGGCTGCTTCGGTGTTTCTGTTTTTAAAGAGTTTTGTGATCATGTGCGTTTGTATGTGAATGAGCTCAATTCTTATCTTCGGTGTTCTTGTTCTTTATGTTTTTGTGAATTTGTTGATGGTATTTTCTTTAGATTCGTTAGCTGTTGCAGTATGTTTAATGATTTGTAGTTCCTTGCTGTAGTTTTCTGTGTACATCAGTATTGTTTCTAGTTACTAAGTTTATTACACACAATAAATACCGCGTGTTTAATTTGCTTGGGGTGTGTCGAAATTGCATGTAACGGGTGTTTTTTTAAAATCGGGCGTCGAAGCTGGCTGTGAATGTTTAATTGTGAACAAACCACAATTTTGTTCATATACTCAAACGTCACTTAAGTAATAACTTTTGACAATTAAAAGTGAGGTTAGAACGGTTATACATAGGTTAAGATGTCACAGTTAAACATTCACGGCCAGCGTTGACGCCAAATTAAAAAAAAAAACGCCCGTTGTTAGATTACTTGTTTACGTAGGATTCCTATACATCCTGTACTATCATTTCTGCCCAAAAACGCAACACATATATGTAATAGAAAATATATACATTCAAAGAAAAAACATTATCACACAAATTAACAGCCCATGAAAATGCCAAACGCTGAAACGCATCGTGAAAGAAATGATATAATATGGACGAAATAAGGACCTAACATACCTATCGTGTATATTAGACCAGTAATAGAGACAATCGCATTCGAAGAAAGTGTAAATCTCGCTAAACTATGTCGCCTACATCGGACCAAGTGTCCCCCAGTAGTTTCTTTAAGTATTGTGATAGTTAAGTTAATTTTGTTATCGATTTTCGTCCAAATATTACATTTTCATCATCTGAAGCAATGACTAGAGCTCTAAATAATTACAAACCGGGACAACTGTCACATTCATAATTTGAAATTCAACTATTTCTGCAAAAAATTGCATTGCGTATAATTTTAACATATGATGAAGAGCAGTTGCATTGATTAAAATAACTTACTGTAACGTTTTAATAAAATAATTGAAAATGTATTTACAAAAGAAAGCAACAAATAAGGAGTAAAATAGGAAAGAAACGATAAACTTTCATCCACTGATCAATTTCATATATAATAGCATAATATAATACGTTTTTAAAAAGTGGTTTTCACTCTTTGGTAACGTTAATAATGTTTATTATTAGACAATGTTATTATTAGTACTATGTGTAACGAAAACTGGCGCGGATGTCACTGAGCACTGACATTTTCTCCACATTCAAAGTTCGTTTAGGTCACAGGTAACATTTTTTTTATATACATTCAAATATTTTTTACGCTTAAACCTTTTTATGTAATTTATTATATCTGCCATTTATTCACATATACAATAAAATATCATGTTATTTGTTTACTAGTTGCGATTTCACTTTGTAGAAATACGTATTCATTATACCCTTATTTAAACTCTTAGTTATATTTTGATTAAATATATGATTTGTAATAAGCATAAATTTCATCCGAAATTGAAACATCAAATTGTGCTTGAAGGCTCTCAAATGAGTAATATTTAATATATTTATTTAAATATTATTGATCAAATAACGTGCAAATGTTTAAGGGTAACTTTTAACCTAACATATTGACTTATGTCATGCTTTAACATCATTGCATGTTTTACGAGATATGAGCATGGATAGTGAATATATGGCACTCCAAAATCCTCATAATAAACATAGCCTCTTAGGAAAGTCATCGTTATCCACACCTGGTCTGAATTGAAGCAGTAAGATTGCATGTTCGAAGCTCTAAAACATTTTACGACCATAACGTGTTGTCACGATTGTGCAGCGAAATCCAGGTTGGGTGCTCAATAACTTTCCAGCGAATTATCGTTTAATGCGGACAATTATATGTGTCACTATTGTTAAATGAACGATTAGATTTTCTGCTAAATGTATTTACTGTTCATACAGACATTTCAGAAAATTGGAGCTTGAAAAATAAAAATGCGTTTGTATGTTTAAGGTGTCAATACATTACATTGTAAATGATGCGGACTCATATCGGTGTAATTGGTCATTAATAGTTTAAATGTGTAATTTGCTGAAAATTTCCACAAGATGTAACACAGTTTCTATAACAGTTTACAAACAATGGTGAAGTATTTGCCAAGGTATAAGTGTAATCACTTAACATATAGATGTTAAGTGTTTTTTACTTTTTTGTCACTTATTATTAAAACAATAATTTGCATTATCAAATTATCAATTTGTATACTATTTAGGGATACTTGTCAAACATGTACTTTCAAAATGTTAGAAAAATAATCAAAAATCAAGAGGGAATATTTAGCTAGGCGATTAAAATACACAATTTTACAATTTAATTCAATTAGCAATGGGCAAATAATTGAAAAAAAGCAAAAAGTCACGAAAGCCAAAACACTTTAATGAGATCCACGATTTCTATTGAAAGCAATTGCTACTTCGTACCTTATACACTGGGACAAGACAAAATGAGATAACCCCCATGGGAAAATTCAAAAGCGTCGCTATAGAACTTTCGCCGACCCGTTCAGGAAATAAAAAGGACTTTACACACTATAATAAATTGATTACTAAAATAAAGTAAGCGCAAAATTTAACGAGGTGCACAAAATTAATGCGTTGTATGCGTAAGTATTGAGGTAATACAAAGATGGAAATGTATATGGGTGGTCGTATGAATTTATTTAAACCCCTGTCGTAGAATCACGGGAGCAGGGAAACAATGACTGAAGCTACACAAAGACCTACTAGGACAGCTCAATAAATTACACATTTTATTTTTAAGACAAATGTTTTCTTAGTTATAGGTTTTATGTGGGTAAAATAATAAGCAACGTTGAAAAAGATGTAAAGTTAATTATCTTAAATTGTTGATTAATAAATAAGGAGTCGGGGTTATATAAACATATTTCATTGAGTGTAGAATACATATTGCTGTAGGGAGATGGCTAAAGGATTACATGTATTGTACCTGAATAAGACGGCTGGATATTTAACTATAAAGTACGTGGTATTGCAGTTTGATAGAACCAGGGAATATATAAGAGTGTAATTTTTCAGAATAAGGACCCAGGATAATAATTTAGTTTATTGTAAATATTGACGACTATTTTATGTATCATTGTGGGAATTTATGAAGAAATTTATCTTTCTGTGAATAGTATAAATATCTGTTAAAATATGATATAATTAATGGAATTTCGTTTTATGAATATTTCTACCAAAATAAATCTCTTCCATTTGCTAAATTAGAATGTAATGTTATACAACTTTAAAACCATGAATGGTTCCGGTGATGTTTAGTATTTTTCATGCTACTGACTAATAGAGGCTACTTTCAGAGAATGTTCAAATAAAGACGAACGAGAGACCAAGAGGAAAATTGTAATTCCACTAAAATAGATATAAAAGTAAAGTTGATCTACTTAAAACTGCCAATTGAGTTGTAGCGGAGAGATCCGGGTCGAGAGGTCCGTCCTTAAAGCTATGATTGAATTGACTTAGTTTCCCTTTCCCGTCACGCAACCTCTTTTAATGATTCGTTCGGGACTCCAAATGAAATTCGATAATTTTACGACGGCGGCCGACGTTTCTCGTCCCGACGCTTCGGGCGCTCCTATTGCGTCGGCAGTAAACGTAACACTAAGTGGTATATGGGCCAACACCAGCTATTAAAATAGAACATTAAGTCTCGGAAATCGTCCGCGGTCGGCGATAAATTCCGGCGACGATACACCCGCGTTGTAACTCCCGATCCAATTCAGATTCATCGGAAAGATAGGATTACCATCGGTTTCGGCGGTTCCGATCTAATAATTTTCGAGAGAACAAATGTACTGAAGGAAATTTATTGTGCGAATTCGCCACATGAGCGGATAATGGAAATTTGAAGTGGTATTGATCTCCAATTTATACCGATTTTCTAGACTGGAATCCCTCGATATAAATACGAATTGTACGGGAGCAACCTGCGGAAATAAAATTTTACAGTTTTCCCAAAGCGTATCCGAATGATTTGAAATACAATAGCATGTAATAAATGCATTACGGTACTTTACAGCATTTATGAAATTGTACATTTTCCGCAATCATGTATTGCTATTCTCTCAATGCCAATAAAATTTACAGGCTGTAATTGCATATTCAACTTTGGGCATCTTATAAATAGTTGAAATTGCATCAAACGGTTAATATAAAGATTTCAGGAGCTAGGCGTAGTAAGCAACACGCTGATATTACATCACAGAATGTGGAATCAAAACATCGACATTCTTAAGAGGTGGCCATTTGGCAACGATTGCAAAAAGGCAATAATGCTTTTTTTAGTCAATTTCCGATATTGATAATCAATTTCAATTCGTTTAAGGTGATTTCTGTTAATTTTAGCTAATTTCAGTTTATTTACGTTCAATTTATTCTATGTTGTTTATTACTCCGATTAATTTCACTTAATTTAAGAGATTTTCAGTTAAGTTCAAGTAATCAGTTCAAATAATTTTCTCTTTAATTTTTATTTCAATTAAATTAATTTCATTTAATCTAAGTTCCGTTTAAGTTGTTTTAAGTTCATTTCACAATTTATTGTATCGATTTTATGGCAGCTTATTTAAGTTTAAGTTGCTGGAAATTTATTTAAAATTATTTGAATTTATTTTAACTTATTTCAATTTATTTTATTTATACCTGAGTACACCTCATTACAGAGCGTGCACAAAATATTTGCGACAAGGATCATCTCACAGTTGTGCCAAACTAATCCAGTATTGTGAATTTATCTTTGAAGGCTGTAAAGGTACGAGATTACGTCGTGCACGTGAGTCACCCTACAGCTAGGCCATTCCAGGCAGATATTGGTACGAGCTGCTGCTGCCCTATGTTCTTGGCTTTGCTTTAATGTGCTTTTTATAAACAATTTCCTAATTGAATCGATCAGAAAAAAGTATTTCGATTTTACCAATTGTGATTCATGTATAAAAAAAAATCGCGGTGGAAAAATCGGTACAATGGTAGAGTAAAATTTATAATACAATAAATGTTTTAAAGTCAACGAAATAACGTCATAAGATGGATAGAGTTCATTTGATGAAATTATGCGGCGTTGGATCGGACTAAAAGTCACTTGGAAATTGAAATAGCGTTAATTAAGCATAGTTTGATACAATTTAACTAGCCTATCTCTAAGTAGCAACATGAGATAGGATGGTTAACAATTACTAGTAGTAATAATCGCTATTGGCATATTCACTTTCGTACATTTTATATACGATTTATAAATACATCATTTTCATTTCCGGTTTCTCTATTTACTTCTTTCGCCATCTCATGTACCTTCAACCTTATCCTTTTGATCGTTATCTTTTATCCTATGTTCCTTGGCATGAATTCTCTTCCATCATTTATGGTCTCAGCATCCTTAATGTCTTCATACCATGCCCTGACTGATTTAGTCGTCTCGTCCAATGTCTACCCCTCCCACTCTCCACCGAATCTACACCTACACCCCACGCTCGTCCATCCAGTGTTTATCCCATTCAAATGTTTTGCGTAAATGCGCACTTCGTATAGTCTTCATCCCTTCAACATTGGTTCCACATATATGTCTCCACATCATTCGTTCTTCCTCCCTTCACATACATCGGCTTCCTTAATTACACAAATCCCACTGTATTCATTAAAGTAATTCTCCTAAAACTTTCCATGATTACCTTCTCCCATTACTTCGAAATCAGCACCGTCATTTAATTTCTTCATCCCTCCGGTAAGCCTCTTCTTCTTTTTCAAATTTCGTTAATTAATCAAATGAATTAAATTATAAAGAACGTAATTATAAATCTTGTACCTTGAATAATAAATAAACAAATTTAAATGATGCAACATCCGTTGGCAGTTGGCAGAATAATGTAATTAGTCTTATGTCCGTTTGCCTACTGAAAGCATTGGTCGTTGTAACATCAAATTTGAACATTAACCTAAAAATTATTTTAAACGAAATAAACAAACACGTGAACATCATTATTGAAACCAGTAACATTTTTTTGCATTCTTTATCTTTGGGATAATTAAAACGATTTATTAAAAAAAATCAAAATTGTTAAATAGAACAAAATGAAATTCAAAGATCTGATGGACAACGCATTTAACTTAAAACAGTAGAAAAATAGTAAACTTAGTGTAAAATAACAGAAAAATTTTGGAAAATATGTCGATGTGATCTAAACGACAGGGGTGAAATTAGATCGTATAAGGTTGTCAAAGATAAGAAATTGGTTCAGATAAAAATTAATTCAACTTTGCCGAAGTTGCATAGTATTAGTTTGCAAAAAAATTGCCCGATAATAGTAAAGTCAATTGCAGTTTCCTAACTAATAAATGAAGCATATCCTTATTATTAGCCGGGGAATATTATTAAATTGATTGGAAATTAGAAAAACTTGGTACACAAATTAATAACTGGAATGGTTGTAAAATCATGTGTGGATAAAAATTAAGTAGATACTTAATCATTTACAATCAAACCTAATCGAATTGTGTCTGGCAAGTCCTTAACCATCCGTAGGAACTTTTTGCAAAACATCTTCTGTAAAAGCTCTCAGGTGTGTCTTTGTGTGAAGCAAAATTTACTTTCTCATTACAAGCAAATTATTAATTTTTGCAGAATTAGTAGCTACTGAATACTTTCTAAGTAGAAAAGGAAACTGAGATCGAGTTTTGCCTAATACAATTGTGCCTATAATTTCGTCTGATCAACATTAATATTATCTCACCTTACCCTACTATCTTGAATTATTATACATTGCTATCTTGAATTATTATACATTGTTTTAATTAATCTTCCCCTCATTACAGATGATTCAAATAAATAAACATATTTCTGCCTGAAGAATAATTCTTTTAAATTAACTTGAATTAAATACGAAATTATAATATTTCTAATATACATTTTCTTATCTCAACTTCCCAAAATGAACGTCGAGTACATTGATCCCCGTGGTCCACAATTTATCATTTAGGTTCATTTGATGAGTTGTATAATAGTGAACTGGAGTCGCAGCCACGTGTCCCTAATTTTATATCGCTTGGTTGGGAGCACATCACCTCCTGCATGTCCAAGACATTCACCTTAGTGAGGCGTACATTGATACAATGGATTTCGTAGTCAGACGAGAGATTCACTCCTCTTCCAGAGCGTCTACGCAATGTTTTCAATATATATATATAAGACAGATCGGCATCTCCATCGGATTATTTCAAGATTTCAATGTTATAAGCTTTTATTCATTACACATCAAATTGATTAGCCATTATTTCATTTATTTGATACTAAAATTGTTCTGTTATAGTTGTTTTAGAATATTTAGCTTTCTATTTAGAATATTTGTTATTTTAGAAATATTACGAACAATTAATTAAGATAAATTATGAATTTATAATTTCTTACCAAAATATAAATTATAATGTCTTTAGCAGTTTCATTATTAATCCAATTAATATTTCAGTAATTTTAAGAGATATTTTGAAATATTCTTAATAATATTCTCGCAGATTATCCATTGCTTTCAAAAACACATCCACTTTAAAACGAAAATCTTTAGTTTAAGCACATATTTTTTCCTTAAAACGAAAGGAAATACGTTGAAATATAGACCGGGAATACTTCCGACAGCGGTTTAGCAAATGCAACAGACACTGAGCTATTTATAAAATCCCTACTTTCGGAAAACACTCGAATATATGGAATCCGTGCGGCGAAAAAACCCAATCAGGAAATTCAGACGAATAAAACCCGGCGAGTAGCAAAAGATTTACAGTCCCTATTAAACCGCATTCGTCCTGCCTCGAACGTCGGAATAGCGACCGTGGGATGGAGTTATTTAACCCGTTACGAGAACTTCATAAAAAGAGTATACCTTGTACAAGATGAAATTGCTTTCGTTGAACTGATCGATTTCAGGCATTAAAACCAAATCACGTGGTATGTGCGATATAATAAAAATGGCGTCAACAAGTTAAATCGAAACGTGCAATAGCTCCTTATTTCGCAGAACTCAATAGCTCGTTAACTTTGCTACGCGTTTTGATTTGTTATTCTAAAAGGAAAATGCGATAAAACAATTACTGTGAAATAATCGGGAAGTTGTTTAAAATTTATCGTCCATGAGAATCCCTAGTTGTATTCCAAGTGAATTAGCCGAATCCATTACCGAAACATCGATTACTTTAAAGATGCTGACGTTGCTGAATTTCCGGAAAAGGGAAACATACTCCTTTAAAATTAGCTGACAACGTTTTTCGTCTTTATGGTTACTACTCGCACGCTGTTTATGTTCAGATATGTTGATTGAATTAATATAAAAAAGTTCGATGTAAATTTCCCCGGAGTTTTTTTATTACGTTGGGGCAAATAAAGCCACCCGTGCGGAATAATGTGTTTCCTCTTGAAATTTTTCAAGATTATAAAATCTCCTCGTTTGTAACGACCCATACATAAAGTAAACACGGGCATCATTTCTTTAATGAAAATGCATATATGAAGTATACAACTCACTTAAATGATGTAAAAGTATAAGGAGGGAGGTTTGTATCCGCCAGCAATGGACAAGAGGTTGTTGCTTCAACGTAGGAGAGCACTTTTCAAGTCCCGTCTCAAGTATTAACCTACGATTTGACCGCTCGAGCATATACTAACTTACGAATTTTTGCGCAGTTTTGTGATTTTTATGATTTTTCCGACCTTTTCGATTTTTACAATATTTTTCGAAACGATTCGATTTATTACTTTTTTTCCAGTTGTTCTTATTTATAATTATTGGTGTTTTTTACGATGCGTCCATTTTCACCGATTTTAACAACGTTCAGATTTGTTTAAAATTTTTTACAGGTTTATTATTGATTTTGAACTATTTTCCAACGTCTTTCTTTTCTGATGTGTTAGGTATCGTGATTTTAATGAGTTTAGCTGCCATAGCGATTTATAATTTTTCACAATTTTAAATTTTTCTACTTTTTTTATTCTCAATAATTTTCATAATCATTTACAATTGTTAAACTTCTTATATATTAAGTATAAGAAACTATTTGCCATTATTTTGTTTGTATGAAGAAACTTTCCACTAAATTCAATTTTATTGGACAACGTAGCGTTTTATAATAATAACTCCTTAAATGCAATTAATTTAAATGTTCAGAACTAAACAATTCGTACAAATTCAATGCAACGAAAGTAATTTTTAATTAAGTCTGAAAGCAAATAAAATAAATATTACCGAAAATGTTAGATCTTAAAATTATTTCGTTGGTATTCCACCGGAAACTTGGCGGCGACGCCGGGCGCCTGTAATTTTAATACAGACAGATCCATGGCTGAGGACGTCATTAGACGTCGCTACCTCGCTGGCTCAACCTATGCTCATTTTAATTAATGAGGTACATTTTATTTGGTTTCATTGGGATTTATGTTTTCTACGTTTGCACCCGACAAGAACACCTAGGCACGAACAATTACTACCTCGTTAAAATATTAAATAATTTCGCGACATCCGTTAAAACATTCTTGTTAAAATATCTTAATTCAAAAGTATGCGCATAATTGTATTAATAAACTAATTGATATAATGAGAAGTACTTTCAGAAGAAGATTAACTTTCCAGTTTTTTGAATATGTATATTGAAATATACTTGGTTTTTCATTTGGAATATAAAAGATACCACTATTCCATTTTAATTTTAATAATTATTAGTGTGCTGTTAGTAGTAAAATGTGTTTAAAATGTCGTATTTTTTTGAAACATAGAAATTTGAAACAGGTTAAAATTGTGGCATAGCCATGATTTTTCTAAAGCCGGAAATTAATTAATATGCTAGATGTACCTTTTAAAAATGTAATATTTTCATATTTTTGTAAGTAAAACATTTAATTACCATAATTGCAAAATATTATTATATTGCCAAACTGGTTTAAAATTGCCGAAAAGTTACAAATCCTATCATGACTAAATTATCCAAAATGCTCAAAATTGTAATTTTTGTTAATTGTCTGAGATGCAAAAGAAGTAAAATTATAAAATTGGCAAAAATTGTGAAGAGAGTCAGAAGTGTATTAAACGTATTTAAAAAATGCGAAAAATAATAATAAAACAAATAATATGTGACGAATGTCAGATTACTAGTACTGTAAAAAGTCCAAAAATCGTTGAAAATGCTTACATATGTCAACATTGTAAAATTTCAATAAATATGTAAAATATACGTTGAATTGTTGTTGATGTTTCAAAATATAAAATGTGCAATAAATAGCTAAGTAAAAAAATATTAAAAATGTAAATGTGTACAAACAAACAAAATTATCTATAATTTTTGAATGATTGGGTAAAAATTTGATTTTATAAAATTTAACAAAAGTGAAAATGTTTCATAATGAATAAGTACAATAAAAACTTTAAATTGTCAGTGTTGTAGAAAATGCGATAAGGACAAACATGTAAAATTGGCCAAAACGTCAGAATTAAAATCTAAATGTTAATATCGCTAAATCGTTTTTAAAGCTGCAATTGTCGAAATCACAAATATTACAAACGTTGACAAACTTATCAAAATCATAACAAAATTAGGTCAAAATTGTCAATATCGTGAAAATTGCCATTGTCTAAAGTTAACATGTTTGTAGGTTTGGACGATTTGTCCGGTTTCTTTAGCAATATAGGCCAAAGTTGTGCATTTAACTTGGTTAAATAATTTGCTACGGAAAAATTATTACAAACAAATCGTGAAGGCAAAAAGCAGAAAATTGATTTGATGTGTCGTCACAACTCTTGCACAAGGTTAGATGTGCATGGTTGACGCATTTTGTTGAAGAGTTAGGGCCTCCGTAGACTACCGATTAAACAGTCGGCCGATAGTTTAGTCGGTGGCTGAATTACACGTGGCCTTATGGGAGCGCGTACACTATGCGATTTTAAATCGGCCGATTAAAAAGTTTGATGGGCAGTACGATTCCCATCCAACTTTAAAGTCTGCCAACTATCGGCCGATCGCTTGAAGTGCATGGCGTTCAATACGAGAGCGCACACTATGCAACTATTTAGTCGGCCGAGCGGGTCTGATAAGAAGTGCGCGTGCGTACATTTGTCGTTTATAAAAGACAATTGAATAATAATAATTTATTAGCAACGATCATTACAGACATATGCAACGCCAAACATTTTAAAAGAAACAATCAATGGAAACTTCACATGTACAAGTTCAGTCAACTAATATATAGAATTAGAATCATTCAAATTTAAATCAAACACATGTTAAACTTTCGAATTCTTTTTTTCATTAATTTCTTTCGTCTATTTAATATAATATATAATATTATAACTTTTCTAGATAACATTTCTTTTTGATGTGTGCAGTTATTATATCACGTTTCGCCCAAGAACTGTGCTTCGCGATGTATTCAGCCGCCGACTATCGGGCAACTATCGGTCAGTGTGCGCGCCCTCATGCAACCAAATAGTTTAGTCGGCGTAGTGTGCGCGCTCCAGCCCGATCCGACTAAACTATCGGCCGACTGTTTAATCGCTAGTCTACGGCGGCCCTTAGTATCGAGAACGAAAGGATCGCCCAAGGCTATTTATAACCTGGTTCTTTTTGCAGAACTAACTTAATTAATCAAACAGTTTTTATCGGAAAATGTCTAGCTTGGTGTTATTCCAGCACTGAAATGTATTAATTAGGTTTGATAGACAAAACGTACTAGGATTGTACTCTTGGGTATATCGATTATGTTAGACGCGCAAGTGTGATGTGTCTTGAAGTTTGATCGTCCAAACCTAAACGCGTTCTCTCCTAATTATATTCAAATAATATTTATGGCATATCAAACAACCACATAAAGAACGATAACGTATTTCATTGGTCGATGCCTAAAGGAAACGAGCGCGATACTACGTTTTTCGAAACGCTGCGCTAACGCTACGACATACGACAATATTACACATTTTGCAGAGAACGCAATTCGCCAAAAGAATGTCCGCGAGGGCACATGTCCATCGATTTTGGTTTGGGGACGAGTTCAAAGTCGCAACATCGTGTTTCTCAAAAATTGTTTTTCGACTTCGGCTTCGAAACCGTTGAAGCTAGATATATGGTAACCCAACCCAACTCAACCCAAAACCAAACCCAACCCAACCCGACCCGACCCAACCAACCCCAATCGAGCCCAACCCAATCTAATCATCATCATGTCTTGCGTTAATTCTATTTTGTTTCTTTAATTGGTAAGAGAAAACATTACCAGAACGAGGCTTTGAAATAACTATGGAAAAGCATTCCAAGCCTTAGATTTGGATCGTTGATGGATATGTATGGTGATGAAAATTGTTATAACAAGTGACGCAGATGCAAGATGCAGATTTTCCTCTAGAATTGAGAATGCCATATATGTGAAAATGTTCATAACATCAAATCAAACTTCAACAAACTTATAAATAACATGAAAATTATCTAAATGCACAAAATATCGTAATTGGGCGACAAAACTAAAAAAGGTGAATAAAACGCGAAAATTAAATTATCTGGAACTCGAAAACGTTCTCGATAAGGTAAGCAAGGACCTATCGGCGTCAAACATTTCAAACAAAGGGGTACGTGAGGGACATTCCAACACAAACAAAACATTGGTTGGGTTATAAATGGCAGACGGTTGGTCTTCCATATTTTTATTTCATTTATACGTAATTTCCCTTGCCTGTTTCTTGCCAATTCCTTATTTGCTTTTGGTTATAGTTATTTTTGGTTGCCCCCGTTTCCTTTTAGAAAACATGCTTTTTTCCTCCTGTACATTCGTTTGAACTTTTTTGTCCTATTTAAATTCTATTTTACTCTTCGATTCCATTATCAAATTGCATTGTCTACAACTTTGTTTCTATATTCTTTTCGCAGCGTATCGGGTTTTGTGGCCAGGATCGCCAGTAAGTGGGCCATTGCATGGTAGGAAGTTGCAACGCGAGCCGGGCGTGGTCCGCCCAACTAATTGTTTGAAACTTGTACTCTTGCTCGCTAACAAAACAATTGCTCAAAGATAATACGGTTAATATATTAGGGCAAAAAAAACATCTGCGATTTGTTCGGTATCATGCAGTGGCACATTACAATTTGTTTAAAAGGTTTTGGAAACGATTTTTGAAAGTATGTAGTATGTAAATGGATAATATACTGAGATGATAAATCAGTTCATTAGTAAATTAATATAAATAATTTAATGTATTTGTCGTACTGGTGATTAAAATAAATAAAACTTTGTTTTCTGTTAATCTTAGAATATACAATTTACAAATTTCAAATTTACTTCTAGGCAAGTACGAATATCAACAGCAATCTAATCTAATAGATTGTCGATACGAATCTGAAATGAATATAATTAATACCATACATTATCCACTTTGTGTAGATGTAGCGTGTAAAGTAAATGTAACAACGTACAAGATAAGTTACTGAAATAAGTAAGATAAGAGCGAATGAAGAACACAATCGGCCTACGCCGCGAATATTTGCATTATTACATTACGTTTCCAGAAAATCATTTACATAACACAGATTTATATCGCGATCTCGCATTCCGTATTCCGTACACAGCATTACAGGTGTGCGCTTCGTCCGGGAAAAATTTAAACGGCCGTTCATTTCTGACCCGCAAATAAAACAATAATTTAAACGAAAGCGGCAATTTTTACGAAGATTAAAACCGGCCGGATCCGAACCGATCTTATATTTGGCATACAAATGTGTTTGTTTTCTTGAAGCCTTGCCAGCAGCATAATTTACCGGCGATGGATTTATGGCCATGATTATAGTCGTGTATCTTCCGAAATAGCTCGTAAAGTCAATCCGCGAGGGCGTAATTAGTTTCTTCACTTGGGAAAATTTTAGCAACTCCGCACGAGAAATTCTTTTACTGTTCGACTTCCGTGGTCGGCTGCGCGTTATTGATTTCGACCGGCGCCGAAATATGGTGACATAATTTGCACGGATTACGCGAGAATTTATTCGGGGCATTGCGGTTAAGTTTCGATTGGAGAGTTTCGTTTCTCTGGGATACAATAACCGAAAGGCGACACATTTTAATATTACTGCACTAAAATATACATACAATTTGTACAAACGCTCTGAATGTACTATTTAATATAAATTATTTTACATAGATTATAAAGGGTATGCATAGCACAAACTATTTTTTTGTTGATATTAGAAACAATAACATAGGAGGAATGTAGAAATATAATGAATGTACTTTAACGTTTTTACGAAAAGATTATTGCTGGTGGAAATTTTTGTAAAATATCGTATAGAACCAAACAAATCTAGTGGTTAAAGCTCAAAGAATAACTCAGTTAAAATGTGTGAAAAAATATCAACGGAAAGGATATCCAAAACATTTTAGAAAACAAAACCATCCCGAACGAGGCAGAGGGGAACCAATGAAACATATACAAGCTGTTGGAGAAGTCCTAAACAAGTTGAAGGTTACTGCTCAACAAAGATGCTGGCTGCATAGGGAAGAATAGGGAAGAGCTTGTCAAATAAGTACGAGCCCTTTATAAACCCAGTATGGGTTAATATTTTATTCACTGTTTCGGTAAAATCTCAACTGGTTTTCTTTCCTACTGTTTCCTCTGGATTTTTAAAGTTTCCGTGTTGAACGTTCAAATCAAATCAAGAACAAAAACGATGAGAAAATTTTCAAAGTGTTTCAGAAGTTTATTTGAGAAAGAAAAGAAACTAGCACAAAAGTTCAAACCAACATTGTATTATATTAAGAGACATGAAGAAAAAGAAGTAGGAACTGACTAGGAATGTATTATAATAATACGCGTGGAGCAATAAATACTGAGAGATATAAATAAGGACAATAAAATGTGAGATAGTAATATATTCTATAATAATTGGGAACAGGGAAAAAATTAAAAAAAAACTGGAATATAATTAGGAGCAAAGTAAACAATCAGTGACGAACACAATTTGAAGAACAAGCTTGTGGAATGATGAAACACGGTACGGAGTAATATGATGAGAAGGAAAGCCTATACGAAGCAAAACCTAAAGATAGGAAAGTTTGTCGTCAAAAAATTAAGGATGACAAATTCATAAATATAAAATTATCACGTGTACTATGAAAAATTTCTAAAAATGAGTATCACAAGATATAACAATTAGATGGAATGAAGTATTGGATGCAAGCCAAGACCAATATGGACCACGAAATCATGAAGCAAAATATGGAAAAAAGAGCATGAGAAAAGCTACAATAAAATATTTACATATAGGAATGGAAACACAAATATCCATTGTATACAAAGCTTGATTCGCAGGGATCTGTATACTATATTTAGCTATAAATAGCTCGCCAGAAAAAATATATTAAATAGTGCTGGGAAAGATGAGGTTGAAGTTAGATAAGAATGCAAGTGTATCAGACCATATTTCGCGGTTAGGCCGAAGTCTAATATAGCTGTTCTTTTTAATATACAATCACAATTTGTATAAACAATTATTAACAATTAACAATTAATAATAACAATTAATAACATAAACATAGAGGAAATTAAATTAGAGAAACGGATAGTTGATCCGACTGCCTACGAATACACCAATAAAATATTACATTTTTCATCAGGTGAAATGAATTGCAGGTAACGTAAGGTTTAATTTGTTTAAACATTTGGAGCATATTGTTAACCAAAAGTTGATTATTTATGATGTAGTTAGTCAGAATCTGGTAAATCGTCAAGGATATTTATTTATTTAAGTTAGAAGTGTATGTAAGAATTTTAGTTGCATCTTAGTCGTTTCAAGATCATGCCACAAATATATAATAATAATATAATAATTACTTCCTATATAAAATTGTGCAGCAAGCCAAAATATCTGCTAAACGTTTCTGAAGGGAATACCACGTCCTTAGCGCTTATAATTGCGAAGAAATGATTACCTTGCAAATAATAAATGATATTGCAAATTGTTTTTAAAAATAAACATATTGTTCATTTCTGCGTACTTTTTAAATCACCTATTTCATATTTCAAGTATCTTTACGTATTTAAAAAATCAAGTCTACAATTTTAGTAAGAGGTGGCTAGCAAAATCAGCGAACAACAAGGTGTAAAATGTGAGAATGACAATTAGGGTGGCCTTTAATCTTAAACGGACCTACGCTCATCGCTTAAAACCAATAAGAGATTTTTTTATTCACATATCTTATATTAAATATCACAAGTAAAAGTAAAAATAAAAATATACTTATATTAAATTTATAATTTATTAATATAAAAGTAAATTTATATTCATATATGATACATATTTACTTTTTAACTCTGTTTATAATATAATTTGTTTAATATAATTTAGATGGAATACCGTGTTTATCAAATGGTGATTATTCATTTTTGAATTTGTGAATATCAAGTAAAACCGGCAAGTATAATTAATTATTAAATTATTAAATTTCCACAAATATGGGGGGGGGGGCAAATAATCATTCGAGTAATTTAGTTTATTTTTATAAATTTTATGCCATTTTCTACGAGCGATTTTCATCATTCATATCGAGGACTACGTTATCATCAGGTAAAGAGAAAAATATCAGTTGAGAATATTTTATTCAGATTGAATAATGAATTGAAAATTGAATAAACAATTTATCTATATATTTATTTCTTCTGTCGTAATAGAAAACATGCCTTAAGCTAAGGAAAATAAAATAAAAGGAGAATAAAAATAATTGTGTTGTGACAAAGATTATTTGCTTAAATGAACATAGAACTTTTAGAAATATTAAAGATTATTGCAATTAAAATTTTCAAAATTCTGCAGCATTTACACTATAGTCCTAGTTGTTAAAAATCATTCAATATATCAATGCAATACTCGTAACATTTATTAAAATATAAATGGTCGATTACATATTTACATTCGTGTGCAATTGGCTATTTCATGCGTAAACACATTATTTACCAAAAATACGATGAACCAACAACAGAGACAACAGAGTACAAGGCAATAAACTTTACTAAATATTTCGACCTCCGCGGAGAAAATGCAATTAATCATAAGAACTTCACTTAGTTTAGACATAAACAATAATCCTTCATATTACAGGCTTGAAGACGTTTAATAAAGCACTTTGTTCTTTGTTATGGTGTTTTAATTATCAAAGGACGTATTTTATATATATATACTACAAAGAAAGTATAAATACTACAAAGTTTATCTCAAGGGAATTTATTACATGAAACTATTACTAACGAATAATAAAAAAAATACCTGAAAGATCGATGTGTTATCGCGAATAACGTAATTTTTATGCAAATAATTAAAGCACAAAAAAAGCAAAACTTATACGAACCCAAATTACAGTGGTTGCTAAATGTGATATTTACCTGAAACAAACAAAACACATTATTAGTACATATTACGATTTTAGAGACACAAGTTAAAATAAACAGTTTTCTTATGAAAATAATATTTATTTAAAATACGTTTGGATTAATTTTTAAACGAAAAATATACATTTATGTCACAAATTTTGAATAATTAAATGGTCTAAAAGACAAATGATGAAATTGGAACCAACGTTGACTTGGACGAATTTACACAATTAATTAGTGTTTAAAGAAGAAGCTTTTCAGAATTGCGAGAACTAGAAAATATGATGATAACAGAGTTCCTGTGCAAAAGGTATTAATGAGTTTCATGCACCTGACGCGCGCAAATAGAAGATAGAAATCATTAATTTATATTTGCAGTTACGACACGCTGGGAGTAGATAAAAACTCGGAAACATGTCGCCCCATTTGTTAAAGTTAGGAGAACACGGTGTACAATTATAATTTTTCCTTGTATTGCATTACCTGAAGACGGATCACACTTTGTCATCCGTTCTCAAGCCCAAATCCTTATTTATATGCGTTTATCCTCGTACACAAATCACGCTAAAGTCGTCTCTTGTTTAGTCAGGGCTCTTTGTTAAAAGGAAACCGGGGTTTCGCTCTAACAACTTTACATACTAATGAGTACAAATTGTGAAAAAGACTTCGCCGGGATGAACTAATAATGAAGAGTTCATCTATTACGCAGCCGTGCTATTTTTACGTGTGCGATTAATAACCGCAATGTTCGGTGATTAAATGGAATAGTATTTTGCAAGAATTAAATTGTTTCAAAGTTCACTTGCGATTAAAATTATAATTTTATTAAAGGAGTTTAACATCGTGAATGTCAACTTTGAAAGTTTTAATTGGTGTACCACCTAGTTACAACTTTCCTGCCGGTTACAAATTATAGGTTGGTCGATGTAAGTTTTTCTTGGTAATTACCAAGTTTGCACTCTGTAATTTGATTTCGGGCTCGACGTTGACCTTAGTGGACCAGAGTTGAAGTTTTAAATTGTTTTCGCAGAACACAACTCCGCTTCATTAATAGGAGCACACGGACGCAACTGTAGCACAAATAAAAGTCGGATATATATTTTTGGTTTCAAGTTTAAGTAAACAATGAAATAATTATATATTTTTTAATTGAGAATCCTTAACTCGACTACGTTCGTATTTACTAAAAATGGGTTAAAACAATATGGATAAATTTACGTTAAAAGTGCATTAAGTGCAATCGGTAGTAGCAGCGATAACGATACTCTAAAACTCGCCAAAGTGGCGTTCGAAGTTCATTTACTTTCGCTGCATGGTGCACGGTGCACTGCCGAAGTGATATTTGTTTGACAGCGAACCGTCGGCGGAGGTCGGAATCCCAGAAAGTGCAACGTAAAGACGTGATGGGAATTCGTTATGTCGAACATTTCCCATGTGGGACGGAAATAAGGTCGGTTGTAATATTGCGGAAGAAGTTGCAAATGGAAGAAAGGGAACAAACGATTAATATCGCACGAAGACGGGAGTTACAAAAGGGTGCAAATGAAATAGGAGTATAAAGCCGTAAGACGTTCGCTCATAAGTGGAGGAGCTTTAGCGACGTATAAAAATGAAAGAAAACGTGATAAATCTGACAAATTTCTAGACCGGGATGGCCGAGACCCTCCTAATATAGACGTGCACTCGTCATATCACAAAAAGCCTCGTTTGTTCGGGTGCGGTTATACAGGGAATTTCAGTGGTGTAGCAAATGGGGCATTGCGAGTATGATATTGACGTGAAAAATCGATTGGACATTCGAATATCTTTTGCGTTTATTGTAAACTTCATCGACTGTTCTTCGTGATATTTTATTGTAATTATCAACACAAATATGCGGTAAAATAAGTCGCTATAGAAAAATTACCAAATGAAAAATTAGAACAGTGAAATAAATATCTGTTATATCTGTATAAGTTGCGAATAAAAATAGCTAAAGAAATGTTAAACGTTTTTGGAAAATTCCTTGACATGGGAAATAAAATCAAAACTTAAAACACATTAATTTGAATTATTGTTTCCAAGTTTTATTTTTTTGTTTGCTTTCCTGTTTTCGATTGTTATGCATTTGTTCGAAAAATATTTATTTTGCATTCAATACTTACGAAGCTTTTTGTTAAATAAAAGAAACCACTTTATGCCTCAGAAAGCACAGAAAGAATTCTACTTAGGCTACCGTAACTTTTGGATGCCACAAGGGACTATAATTGGGGTCAATCTTGTTCGTAATATTTTAGGACGATATTTCAGGGACATGGTTCGATATTCGATACTCGACCACACCCAAGCTATATCCTGATTTATCTTAAGACTATCCATTTGACCCTAAGATCTATTTTATGTCGTTTGAAAAAGGCCAATTTAAACAATTTCATCAAATTATTTTTAATGCACCTAAGAACGCAGTAAATTAACACCATTATTTTATTGTTATATATTGCAAAATATTTGCAAAAAGAAATTATAAATTTCAAACTGGGACTGGTTGAAAAAAATGCAACAAAATATATATTAACTTCCATTTAAAATACAAGAGCTGATCCCATTTCACACACAACCGGCAGTTTAATACATTTGTAATTCATTTAATACATGTAATTGAATGTCATGTGTAGATTTAGTCGCCAGTTCATTTTGTCAGTTAATAAACGCAGCAACCAGTTTGGTTCAATTTACTTTTTGTTACATTTTTGAATTAATTTATAAGGGCTTTTGTATTGTTCTATTATCTCATGGTACATGTGTGCATTGACATGTTATTAGCAACATACGTTTCATTAAAAAAATGTAAATAATTACGTAAATAATATTTTAAATTATCGTGTAGGTCTTAAAAACGATAAATGCGTTTGTAAAACATTTACACAACCCTCATCAAGCACTAAAAGTGACCATTTAATCTAATAAATCAAAATGAATTTCAAGTTGGATGTGTAGGACATAAAAATCGATAGTGTAGGGTTAAATAACAACGAAAACGTCAATGATGAAGAGGTATAGATAATTTGCATTCTATTTCTAAGTTATTTATTTACTAGATGTAGAATGTAAGTTATTAGTAAGGCTTTATAATAAGCTTGCGCTCGTTACGTATGCTACTGCATGCACTATTTATAATATAAATACTGACGACGAAAGTATGATTTAGTAGTGCAGAATACATCGTAGGCACATTGCGAGCGTATGCTGCTACACGCTAGTGCTATATTTACTAATATAGCAAGGAACTATTTCTAGAGGAATCTAAACCAAAGTGACAGAAAACTTTTTACCAAGGACAATGAAATTCACTTAAGTTCTAAACGACATGATCGACAGTAAAGAAATTCCTCTAAGTTCGAAATGAACTGATAAAAATTTCCCATTTATGATTAATGATGAGAATTTGATTAACTACGTCAGTGACAACGAAGTATCAAATGTTAAGAGTAAACGTTATTATAATACTGGAGAAGCTTTTTGAAGACCAGCAAAATGTATGTATGTACGCTCACAAGATAGATGGAGCAAGGAGCGATGGCTACCAACTATTTCTAGAGAACCCTAAACCATGGTGATTTGTTCGTTTTAAAATGAAAAAATTGTCAACGACAATAATGAAACTCGTTTAAATTCAAAACGAACTGATGAAAATTTCCTATTAATGATAAAGACTTTCGTCACTAACGAATTTATAGAAAATTTCGCCGCACAGACTGAACTAAAATAGCAAGTCCATGTATAGTTGAAAGTGTAATATTTCGTGCTTTATTTAATTTGTGAAACCACATTAACACATTTTAAATTTTTTATAATTTCATTACAGTAATGATATTTTTGTATAATTAAGGTAAAGTCAATTTGTAAATAATTTATATCACAGTTTTAATTTGCATCTGAACAAGTAGATGAATAATTTTAATTCATAAAAACCATGTGATAATAATAATAGTAATCGGAGAAAAATATTTTTTTTTGCTGAAGATGACAACAAAGTTGCCGAAATGTAAATTCAGATTGAGTAAAGTGGGTCGTAATATTTATTTTATTTTATAATATAATTATAATTAATTCTTGTCAATTTTTTAAGTTGTAGTTACGATTGTTAACGCTATAATTTGTTTAAAAATAAAATTTTTACTTTTTAATGTTTTGTCTTGTAAATTTAACGAACTTCTCAAAAGTTTTTTAAATAGAAACTCGGTATTCAGTTTAAAAACGAAAATATTTTTTCAATAATTTCCATAGACCTATGTTTTTAATATTTTGGAAATGCAAGCTTGGCTCGCTAAAAAAAATTACAATAAGAAGTAAATTAAAACACCGCCCAAAAGTTGACGCAGGTCTTAGCCTAACAATTTGTAGCCACGAGATTTAAAATGTTTTATTTATATTATTGCGATACGTTTATGTGATGATGTTCATGTTCAATAAATATAACGAGTTATTTCAATTAACCGAGGTTACAATTAAGAAATGCTATGACAAGGGCCGAATGAAATATAATTGGAAATAAATTATTATTTTTAATCCATTAAAAAGCTACAAAATCCATTGAAATTTGTATAATTATAAATTTTTAAGTCTTTGTGTCTGTGAAGTTTCGTCTCCGATTATTCTCCCGGATCTTATTCTTATCGTCGGAGCGATGTCACGTGGGAAATTCGTCCGTAGGTCCGCCAGCTCATGCAGAAAGGTTCGGAATTCGTCGCTACCTTCCTGCTAAGTTTCTAATCCCAGTCGAGTTGCGTGAGGGAACGTTTCTGGAGCGATCCTACGAATAAATTCGGCACCGAAATCTACATGGACAAATAAACCGAGAAAGTCAAGAATAAAAGCTTCCGCAGTTGTCCGGGTCCATGTTGAATAAATATGTCCGTCGTATTTTAAATACATCGTCTGTAAATGCACCATACTTTTAAAGTATCGTAGGACGATATTTTTCGCTTAGGTAGTCCGTTTGTAGTCGTTGTTGCTGGAATTTAAAGGATGCTTTTGAAGGTCAAATTGAACGAGAAGTATGCTGCATTATCCCGTTTTACAATTCGCTGAAGGCCATGCTTAGCATCATCACTCTCTTGGCCGCATTTGCGCTTTGAAAACCGCAGAAGACACCTCTATAAATATTATATGCACGTGGATTTATTAATACTACGGCATGCGTTTTAAATTCGAATCGCGGGGTAACTACATATAAGATGGAAGTTAATACCCTTGAGAATATTGTATGAGTTTATAATTAATAGTAACAGTCTGCATGAATACAAATTTTCTTGTTAACTATTCATCGAAAAGGGTAGCGTAGTTGGCAAATCCCTCCCTAATTGAGCTGCACGGCGAAAAAACATTTCCCGGTGATGTTCCGGTGTCCGTCTCCTTGCATCGCATTTGTTATGCAGTTGTCTATACACCCTCATCGGTCACCCCTACAATGGTCCATACCTCAACCTGAGTGACGCGTTGTAGAGATGTGCGCACTTTATGAAAGTGACATGCCGACATGACGTGAATGTAATTACAAACCCTCCATTTAGATGCATTACATCCCTCGACATATGAGAAACTACGTTATTTTTCGGCTCTTACTTTGTCGAATTAGATGCAAGCATAATTCATTAATTCGATTTGCGTCAATATATATTATCGTACATCCTGAAACTGATGGTATTAAGTTACTAATCTTCGGTCATTTATGTCGAATGCAGATAATGATCTAGTTTAACATCGACAATATTTCCAAAGTCGTTCCAGTAATTGTGGATCACGACTTTAATTAATTTCGCAACCACCCATAACCAATTTAATGAAAGTAATAGAAAAAAAGAATGCAGACAAGAAGTGGAACATAGAGAAGACGAATTGAAGAGAATGGCGAAATAATGGTAGAATGACAGCTAAACAACTCAGGAAGAACTAATTGAATTGGAAGCGAGGAGAAGAAGAATAAATATTGGATGGGAGAGGAGTATAGAAGATGTGAGATTTGCGGTAAAGGAAGGGACGAGTGGAAACACTGGTGGGAGGAGTGTGAGGAGGCGGGATGGGGCAAGGAGGAGAAAGAGAGAGGAAAAGATTGGAGGAAGGTATTGGGACAGAATGGGACAGGGGTGGAATTATTAGTAAAACTAACGGAGAAGAGAGAAAAGGGGAGGAAAATGAGGCGAGATCTGTAATCTAAAATTGACTGTTGCAGGTTACGAAGTGGTTCGAGAAGAGTGATGGAGTCTAGAGGCGGAGGGTGACTCAGCCGGGAAGCAGGGAAAGGACAATACATTGACACATTACAATGGGGTAAAGGGGATGTAAATCAAGGGAGGAATATTATATTATGATATTATTGTCATGCCAATAAAGGTTTTTTTTTTAATTGAATTGGATGAAAAATGGTAGAGGATAGGAAAAACGTTGATCTGTGTGAAAACGAAAGGGTAGGTATCAGTACAACGTGCATACATGGTAGTCATACAGATGAACTAAAATCTGCTTGCAATAGAATTGCATATTATGAACAAAACCATAAAACAATCGAAAATATGAAAATGATAACGAAATATGTGTTGAAAATGGTCTCACCTGGAGTTCCACAAAGGGAAGTAAGGCACAGAGGAAAATGAAACATAAACTCAATACTAGTACAAAAAAACTGATAAAAAGCGCTAAGAAAAAAAAAGCGGATGAAAAGGGCAACGGACACGGTTATGAGTAGAAACCGCAGAGTAGATATCGTAAGACATAGTGAACAATTGTGGCACTACTAAGTGAGCGTATAAATGGCTCTATACTATATGGTGAGGTAAATGAAGTAAAGGGAGTAATCGGTTCCTTGGTGCCGCAAGGATATCTAAATAGAATAATAAGAGTTCATATTAACAACCAGTACTGAATACTGAGTTGTGGCTCAAGTGTATCCAACAAGCCCCTGAACAAAAAATAATGAACTTTAACGATCAGGTTCAAGAAATAGATGTATCGAGCAGAAGGCAAGGAAAACACCATCCTAGTGACAGTGAATGATATATCAATGAATAAGTAGGCACAAGAAGGGTGCTGGAAGCAAGAGGATAAGAAAATAGAAAGATGGCAATTAATAACAGACTTACGCTTTGAGATAACAAATCAAAATACTAAATATTTTTTTTTTCAGATAAAAGCGGAAACCACAAAAACGAGCTATTTAGATCACATATTATTGATAACGTAAATAAAATGTGACAAAATGCATGGCAGACATAACGAGTTTAGGAATCTGATCTGAAGAAAAGCTACCAATGAAAATGAAAAAATGTCGCAATACACTATGTAGCAGAACAGAATCAAAAAATGGGAGTAGGAGAGGCTGACTCTTTGTCTTTTTAATACATTAATCAAACCTCTAATATGGACCATTGAATGGAGAAATGAGGTGTTGGAGATAAATGGGGAACGACAACTTGAGATTTGCGGATGATGTGGTGAGTGTGATGAAGACGCAAGAATGATTGAAAGATAGGATGTAACACCATACGAAATATGTAAAAGGGAGGGGCGTGTTGACGTGTTTAAAAGAATAAAGGCAAAAGCATTTGACTCGGCAGGTTTGCTAAATGGTTACCTTAGTAGAATTGAGTTTTAATAGCAAAACAAATTACAAAATTTCAGATAGATAAAAAAGCAATGGAAAAAATGTCATATAGGTCTAAAACAGTAGAATTAATAAGAAGAGCAACACCGGAGCTATTTTTCAAACAATATTTCATAACTGACTATTAATCGTTAGAATTTTAGAAATGTTTAATGATTTAAAAAGAAAGATTTGTTCATTATTTCTTATGACATACTACAGCTAAGCATTTCGAATACAGGAAGCATGTTTCATATATTTTTTATCATTAAAGAGAAAGGTTTCAGAAAATTTTGACATGTTAATGCATCAAGGTGACTGACAATATCAAAACAAGTAGTCTTGTTCAGAATAGAAAAGAAACGAGAAGGTCAGAAAATTTGCTAAATAAGCTTCACTACAATAATCATCTTCTTCTTCTTCTCTTATTTTTAGTACTCTAATTATGGTGTCGGATATTTTCGACCTAATCTTCCTCCTCTTCCAATCTTTTTATTCCCTCAAGATCATTGCCATTATTCTTCCCATCTCTTCCACGGTCTTAGCTATCTTCTCTTTCATATTCTACCTGACTCGATGACATTTTTAACTATAGTTTCTTGCTTTACCCTAATGATATGATATGCCCACACCAATTAAGTTGTTTCTTTTAGATTTTAATCTTCAGATTGTCATTATGAACAGCTATACGTCTAATATTTCATTTCGTTCTCTATCCCACTTTATCTTTCCTACAATTGTTCTAAGGAATTTTATTTCCATGATTGTTATTTTTCCTTCATGTTTTCCGTATTACTCACGCTTCACTCGCATTGGTTATGGCTGGCACTACTATTGCGTTATAGACCTCTAGTTTAATCTCTTTGCTTATTTCATTTTGCACCATTATTGTATAATTTAAGGCGTAGTGTAAGTTAGTTGCCTTTTTATTAGTAATTTCTATATCTATTCCGTATTGTGTTAACATGGTTTCTAGGTACTCGTAGCCTGTTCCTTTTTGTAATTCATGTCCATTATTTATTATCAACATATATTTTAATTTCCATTCTTTTTCTTTTGTGCATGTTCGTATTATGTCGTCAGCATATGTTGAGCTATTTACTTTACTTGCCTAAGATTATTGTACCCTATAACTGTGTGAAGTCTTGTCGTTCTGTGTGGTATGTCCTTAAGTAACCTGTCCATAATTATTATGACAAGAAGTGGGCCCAGGCTATCCCCTTGCTTTATTCCCTTTTTCATTTTGAACTTCTTCGATGTTTTCCCATAAATCTATACTGCGCTTACCTCTTTATATGTACTCTCTATTGCTCTGATAATTTTCGGTTCTACCATTACTTGCTCTAGTGAGTTTCTGATAATTTTCTATCGACTGGATAGAACGCTGCCTTTAATTCCATTAATGTCAAAAATAGTTCTTTATTTTGTCATATTTGTCTTTCTATTATATTCATCAAAATATGGATATTATCTTTTGTCTGTTGTTTTTTCTAGCATGCGTTCCACCTTTTTCCTTAATCGTTTCTCATTATTTTTGTATATAATTTGAACGTTACCATTGTACAATAACCTTATTACAATTCGTATGTTCTCATTTCTTATATACCGGTAAAATTATATTGCCTTCACAGTATTTTGGTAGTTTCTCTTCTTTCCATGCTTTCGTATATATTTCCAGTAATAATTATTTGCCATTACCTAAAAAAAAATTACATTTCATTCTTCCACATTTATTACTGGTAGATCTACTTCTATTTGGTTTTGTTCGTTTATGTTCTCTGTTTCGTCCGATTCGTTTTCATGGTTCTCTTGTTTAAATTTGTTTCAATAATAAACTTCCATTCTTCTGCTATAGCTTCTGCTTTTATTTAAATAACTCCATCTTCATCCTTTATAGCTCTTATGGTTTTATCTATTCTTCCTTTCAATGATCTCATAATTCTTTTAGATTTCGCCCAAACTAAATTATATTGCCTTCACAGTATTTTGGTAGTTTCTCTTCTTTCCATGCTTTCGTATATATTTCCAGTAAGAATTATTTGCCATTACCTTAAAAAAAATTACATTTCATTCTTCCACATTTATTACTGGTAGATCTACCTCTATTTGGTTTTGTTCATTTATGTTCTCTGTTTCGTCCGATTCGTTTTCATGGTTCTCTTGTTTAAATTTGTTTTAATAATAAACTTCCATTCTTCTGCTATAGCTTCTGCTTTTATTTAAATAACTCCATCTTCATCCTTTATAGCTCTTATGGTTTTATCTATTCTTCCTTTCAATGATCTCATAATTCTTTTAGATTTCGCCCAAACTCTTTCCAGCTATCCTGTTTTGCTTTGTTTTTTCGCTTTATGTATTCTGATTTATGGTTTTCATCCCTTGTTTCCAAGCTTCTTTCTTCTGTTTTATTACTTGCGTGATACTCGTTCCACCATCTCGTTTTGTCTCCACATACTTCTTTCTACTTCTTTTCCATTAATGATTTTACAACCCATTCCTCATCAAACGTTCAATTCTGTTCGTTTTCTATCCGTGTTACCTCTTTTTCTTTCCTATATTTCGATTTTTTTAATGTTTTCTTCGTCTATTGTTCCGACTCCTGTAAGTTTACTTACTAATCTATGTTGTCTAGAAATGTTTACTTCTGTTAATGTTTTAGTTAGCTACACAATCTATTATACTTTTAGCCCCTTTATCTTCAGCGACGAAAGTATAACGTTCCTGTAGTGGTTGGATCCAGAATATATTTTATATCGACAGTTCATATTTATCTTTTTCGGTTTCAATTTCACAGTACGTAACTAGTAAGTAAACTAACTGGTAGTAACTAGTAAGTTGCGTAAGGATGTTATTTTCGTAGATTCTCGGAAACACTTGAAAGATCAAAGTCAACCGATCGAGCACTGCAATTATTTTTCAAAAGTCACTTGGATTGGGGTTAATTCAGGAAATAGGACTCTATTTTATTATATCTTCTTAGAAAATCGTTTGCGTCTATTATTGACTCTGAACAATTACATTAACATTATAATGGATATATTGGGCTAAGACTGTCAGTAGAACTAAAATCGGTAGTAGATGATAAAATGTAACGATTTTAAGTGCTGTTCGCAATAATACACATTAATATTCATACTTTTAAGAGAAATTTTTAATGCAGTCTGTAAAGTGGCTGGAAATCTAAAATTTGTATTTACATTAGTTATCTGAAAATCCGCTGCGAGTTTGAAGTGCCGAAAGTACTGCAAAACCCCCAGAAACATTTCAATAAATTTACATAGTCTGTCAGTTTTTATTGTTTCCCCCCAGTTATTTCGAATTGCACTTATTTTTATTAGCTCCTCCAATAAAGAACTTGTACAATGCGAGCGTCAGATGCACGGCGCAACGGCGAAGGATGAAGAAGGCACGTAAGCCCGCTGATGCAGGGAAAATGACCGGGATAAAAAATTTAAATTTGTTAATCATGGGCGACCCTTAAGACGCCCGTTCGTTTTCTTATCTCATTAATTGCTTCTCCGGCATCCAGAGGGCATAAATTCTCCGCAAATGTGCCAGTGAATACAAATTAGGCCACGTATTGTGCCCGCAGAAATTAACAGTGATTTGGCGATTATACACCAAAGCGGATTTTCGACCAAACGGAAAGCAATTGTGAAATATTTTATTGCAGGATGTAATTTGCGAAGCTATTTTTTAATCAAAGGAGTTCAACAATAGGACGGATTTATTGGATGAGCGGTTATTATCTCACAGAAATGTACCGCGGACGGAATAGTTTAAAATTATTTTGCATTTTACTCTCTTGCATATATTATATATCATATTATGTTACGAGACACAAAAATAAATCACTCCGTTGCAGTGCAAAAAAAATATCGCATGGATTCAATATTAAAAAGCCTTTCCCATAGAGACGTTTAATAATTTAGATTACACTTTAAACAAATTTAATCTATCTAATAGCAATATTATAAAAAAACAAATTATCAAACGCAAACTAATAATGTTTACTACATCTTACATAGGATTTTTTGTAATTAAAAATACCTAATAGATAAAATTCAATCCGATTGTACGTGCTGTGCCAATCTTAATTTCTAATTTAGTACTCGACGGCTTGAAACGTGGATTGCCAATATAGGAATTTATTTGTTAAATGTTATTTATTCTCCAGAAAACCTTTTCAATCGATAATAATAATAAAAAAACTTGTGTATGTATCGATATAACTGGTTGCATTAATCACTTTTCACCGATGACTAAAACTACATTTTCAATCAATCAATTTTTCGTACTTATCATCACTACTGTAGCAAGTTGTTGTTATTGAACCTCAGCTGGTCAAATTGAACTCTGGCATTTTCAAGAATATTAGAGCAGGCTCGAGTGATCGATACGTGCACTCTTAATACATAAGCATGCAATTGTAGAGAATTATGTTTGATTCATGTCTTGCTATTTCCGTTATCCGTTACAATTGATTTCCTTTACATTTATATTTCCATAATATTTATTAACATCTACGCTAATTTTAAATTGACTTATTTCTTAGTTATGAATTGTTATATGCGACTAATCTTAAGATTTATACAACTTCTTTTCATTGTTTGGATAGTGGCACATCAATATTTCTATGAATAAAAATAAAGTCATGGTTTAATATAATCGAAAACAATAAAAATATTATTACGTAACGTAATAATTAAATGCCAGAGCTATTGAGTGTAAAAATGAGGCTCGACGATGCGTTCAGAAAGAATTGTGGTAACCACAGGAATGATTGCTATTTCAATTAGTTTAGTCTGTTGATGGTCTTAGACAAAGACGCGCAACATTTTGTTAGTGGGAAATGGAATAGAAAGAATGTGTATTAAATAAAAAGCAAAAGTGTGTAGAAATTGCAAGAATGTAATAAAATTACGGGTAAATGTGCAAAAAAGATGAATAAGGCCTGGTAGCAGACAGGAGGAGGTCGCTTCGTCGAAGAGAGATCAAAGAACGAGTATCGAAAAATTAAGAACAGAAGAGCCGAAGTGCAAATTATTAAAAACATAATAAACGCTGATTTATGAGAAATTTAGCCTTTGATTACACAACAACTTGCTAATTATTTCAACGCTACTCAATTATAACCGGGATTTTGTATTTACTGTACAGATTCAATTTAATCTAACTTAATTTAATTGTCAAAATAAACAAAGAAATAAATATATCATTATGGTGACATTCAAATATTTACAATTTATAATTCAAAATTGTATGTTCGTAAACCTATATATGATAACGTCCAAAAATATAAGTAAATAATATGAGTAGTTGTCAATTTGAATTTAGAATTAACACAGGGTAAGGTCGACTTGGATTATATAAGAAAATACGTTTGTGTAAGAATGCGTATAAAGGAACAGTTAAACTGACGAAGCTGGTAAATGTATTCACGTATTATCCATAGACATGGTTCTTAATATTTATATCGATTTTCATATGGACATAACCTAAGACGTAATTTTTACCTTAAGCATAAGATTTTATTTAGTTTGATTCTCCCCATTTGTCGACTAATACTGTATTGCTACACCCTTATGTGCAAATTGCTCAATGGCCAAAATATATTATCGTGACTGTAGTGACATAAAGCAAATCTATATGCTCTACACGTTTTCTATCACTTATTAGGTATTAGGTATTAGGTATTATTAAATAATACGAGTATCAGCGTGATGTATTATTATTTTCTTATTCAGCTAATTATGTCTATGGAAAATACATTGTACTTTAGTTAACCAAATGAGAACGAAACAAAGGATTTACGTAAACTTTTTTAATGAAAACAAAAGTTTTCTCGGTGCCATTTATAACAAAAAATCATTTTAATACCACTGATATTTTTCACGAGATTTCCACTGAAATCTAGGATAAGAAATTAATAAATTTTAAAAAATATCTAATATAAGAAACATACGCTAAGAACATAAAAAACAAAGATAACGAATATAACTGTATAAATATAAAAGTGGGTTGGGATTCCGTGACCAACGTGTCAGACAAGTGGCAAGCCAAACCTCAGTTATAAAATGTTTCCAACAAATGACATTTTAGCAGCAAGAATCGTAGCGAGTTCTACTATGCACATGAAACATCGATCCACTGACGATTCAATACAGTAATTAATGTCAAATGTAATATACATTTGAAGATAAAATCAAGCCAAACCATGGCTTGATTAAACCCTCAACTAATTTTGCATAAAAATTATCCTGAATGCTATTTTTCAACGATTATCAAGCGACTCATTAATTAATTAGTATCATTTATAAGTAATGGTCAATAATTCATTTCTCAACACCAATCACAAAACAGAACTTGCATTAGTCACAAGTTGGTCACTAGAATCATTGACGTTCTAGAATCTTCTGTTGTATATATTTATGGTCTTATTGGTCCGTAGCTAGTCATCCTAGCAGCAGCCCAGTGCATCTAATTCCATGTTCTGCGATGCAGCCATCAGGGTGTTGTCATAATTGGCCGATCCTACGACCTATTGTGCTGGTGGTAGTGCAGTGATTTCATACGGGTTGTCAAATCTGTTGGAGTGGAAACTGCCCTTCCAGAGATTACATATCACCTTCCCACAACCGTTATCCTTCCATACGTCTACGCTTCGAGAGGAAGGATACATAGCTTTATGCCGAGGGTGCAATATGGATAGCGCCTGTAACGTTGACCTTGTGTATGTTTTATTGTTGTGCTTTGTTTGATTTTGGGTCAGCATACAATAGCACCGTATGTTAGCATCGGCCTTATGACGGCAGTATATATCCTCCAAGTTACAGGTTTTGCATATAACTTTGTGACCCTGCTAAAATGATTTTCAATTATATTTGTTGCTCATGGTTATATTTGGTACCAAATTTAAGTTGTCTGTGTAGCAACATGGGCGCTTTCAGCATGTTCCCAGTTTTTTGTGAACACAACCATATCCGTTTTATCTGGGTTAACCGACAAAGAGTTTGTCTTTTTTGATGTATAGAGTATTGAGGGTTGGGTGTATATATCAGGCCACTGAGTCTGAGGTATGTGGTAGTTACTACGAAGTATATGCAATTGTTAAAATTTGTCAAAAACGTTGTGTCCCATCGTTGGACAGATTTAATTCAATTACTTTTATTTTTACTATTGCAAGGTAACATTTGCTTCTCTCTAGTCAGTGTCGTTGCAAAATTTGGATTGGGTTGGGTTGGATTTTATTCAAGTAGATTAATACAAATAAAGATGGACCAAATAAACAACGTTTTAATACGTTAACAACGCAATACGTCGCAATTTATTTAAGGAGGAGAATTGATTTTTAAATTATTGTGGAATTGTATGGAATTTCTTGAATTAAGTGTCTCTTAATTCAAGAAATTCGTGAAACTGTCGTGTTCCGGGACCTTTTAATGGTTCTTGCCATGTGTAAAGTCCTGCCTTGCAAGTACTTTGCAACCGTCGCGTCGGCACTAAATATGAATAAAGATGATGTTTCACGCTCTCTGAACCCGTCACACCAACACACATAACCATTTCTTATAATTTAAGAAATTTAATACTTCGTTCATTTACTTAATATCGAGTTGATAATTTCGTCGAAATTTATTGCTATCACAACCTCGTGTATTTAACATTTTCCATTTATTGATTCGACGACGTTTGATAGATAGAACTTACTTACAGGAGACTTCAGGTGTTCTCGTTGTTCTATTTTAAGAGACACTTTATTTTGAAATATCATTATCTTCGTTTAATGGAATGTACATTAATAATCACTTGAGCATTTTTCTACTTGCAAGGAACCATTAATCAACTCAATTAAATGCTAATTCTTTTCAACTACTAGATATATCTCTATTGACTTCTTTGAATATAGATTATTATTAGAACTATTAAATTAATCCCACGATTTTACTTCGAGATCAAATTAAAGTCTGAATAGTCGCCTAAAGTTTTGTTCTCAATTGCCACAAATCATATATATATATGTGTTTTGCGGATGGAAATTCACCCGTCGTCAATCCCACTATTCTTGATTCCATGTTTTGCTTCGATGTTTAAAAAGGGCGTAGATTTATGAAAACTGTTTTTTATCCTGTCGAATTCTTAGTCAGAAAATTAAAAAATTGTGGATTGCAATATTTATGCGAATATTGCAATTTCCTGACATTTTCATAATTCAATTGCATTCATTCTATTGTGTTGATCAATAGCTTGTCTTAGTTTTGTCTTAGACTATTTCAATTCTTGGCAAAATTTGTTTTATTTTTGGCAATTATGTAGTCGAATCCTTACAACATTCAATATGACTCGCTGTTCTTATTCAAGGACCACGACATCTCATTATATTTTTCTCATTTACTTATTAGAATTGTGTGTCAATCGGACGAAGACAAAACATAATGCATCTGTTATGCAAAATACACTGATGCGTTAAACTATAGCAGTGTACCATATTTATATTATTTTAAATCTCATCTGCATACGTTCACAGGTGGTATCGTCAAATTTTCTATTAACCACCATTGTCACATCGTCCGCATAACTTACGGTGATGAAGCCCTCTTTGATCATTTCTAGTAGAAGGCTGCCCAGAACCATGTTCCAAACCACCTTACGGGCAATATCTATCGACTTGGCTAGTTGTGGATATTTCACAATCACCTCGGCCGCTCTGTTAACAAACAGGTTGTATATCCAATCACAAAGTGCTTGTTGCACACCCTGCTTCTTTAAGGCGACATTAATATTTTCAACAATGGTTTTGTGGAACGCACTTTTAATGGCTTTAAATTGACCCAAGGTGGATTATTTATTGTCCATAGATTTCTCGATATAACTCACTACTGAGCTAAGGGCTGCTTCAGATCAGAAAGTCTTCACACGGCAAGAGGAGAGGTATATATGCTTTAGGGGTTGTTTAATGAGTTCTTCATAGTTTGGGTATGAAAGCGACTTAACTTTTCTACATACCTTTGGTACGCATACGAAAAGCTGGACCTAAACATCCTTACCAATTATCCTTTCTCACACTTTCGAAGCGATTTCATCGATATTCCGATCATTATCATAACCAGTAGAAGAAGAAAAATACTTACAAAAAATGCGATTATTCAATTGTATTAATACAATGAAATGTAATGAATGTGATGCGTAAGAATACGAAATGAAATTTGTAAACGAATAATTAGAAATTGTCGAATAAAATTGAATATTAACTACCATTGGTGGAAATTTACGTTGAGTTTAATGTAACGCACGTAGGTGTTTTTAAATTACAAGGGAACTATAAATTATGTTTTGAATGACACCTCTGTAATTAAACGTAACAGTATATTTGAATAGCATGTGAGAATATAAATCAACTGGAAATATTTTTTTCTTCAAAACTGCAAATATTTTTTAAGCTCAGTTCCACGACATTTGATAGAGTTTAACAAATCAAAGTAGGGCATTGAAATCAAAATCAATTTAAATATTTGATGTAATGTTCTATGTGGCAGAACTAAATTTCAGCAAGTATGTTTAGTTTAATTTAATGGATAGCTCTGCGATTTTTTTCAGCTCTCAGTAATTATTATTATTTTCACATATTTTATTTAGTGGTATCAAATTCATGTTTCATTGATTTTTGGTGTTCAAACATTTGTATGCATGTTCCGCTCCATTTTTATAAAATATCGTCGTTCGATATGAAAATTAAGTACACATAATCGGTGTAACTTGAAAAAAAGATATCTTCGGAAATTAGAAACAGGAACTTTGAGATAAGCATACATTTGTAAGATCTGCAGATTATATATTATTTTACTCGGAGTAACTAAATTGACTAATTGACTAAATGCGTAACCCAGCGATGACATATGTAACCTGAAAGATGGGACATTATTTTAGTTAGAACGTTAATGAAAAAGTTTCTTAAAAAATAAGTTTAATTATATTCAGACACAAAGTCACGGAAGTACAAAACAATAAACGTTGTCATGTTTACTAGAGCTCCATTTGTAATGGTTAAGGAAAATATCAACTAAATTAATGTGATATTTTCGAACTTTTTTTTGAGTCTCTGATATATAAAAATAATTGACTGATATCGTTATGGCAATATTTTATTCTTCATGGACGAATAAAGTATTGATATAATGCCATAAACTAAACTTATTCCGGCCAAAAAATCAATTTAATACGTTTTGCAAAATTTAGGATGGCAATAAAACTCCGTCCGGAAGACTTTACGTATTCGTAAACATTCACTTAAGCGGGCACATTTCAGCGCTTTCCCGGCCAAATACGTATGATAATAGGAGCAATAAAGGAGTTTAACGGCAGCTATCTCATAATAATAGTACAGATGTTGTGCTCAGTGGCCAAGAGGAAAGTGCTTTAAGGTTGTCGAGTAGATCAATGACATCTTACGAAAGTCAGAAATTTATTTTCAAATTGGACGATTGTCATTTGAATTATTCAGAAAAAATGCCTTTAAAGTCGAAATCGCTGACCATTCAACGCTCAATTTATTTTGACGCGGTCGTCTCGTGCTAAAGGCTGTTTTTACGCTGCATAGAATGTAAATGCGATCCCACAAGTTGGGAGATCTTATCGCTTCACGCGCGCAAATGACGGCTACCGGCATGTAGGTACAATTTTTAAGTGATTATGCGCGTTTAGGTGTAATTTAAATCAGCGGTTGTAATTAGCCTCGTCAAGCGACGCCGTTTCTGACATTTTAATTATATGAAGTGGAATTAGAAATGGCAGCAATCTAGAAAGGCGCGCTTTTTGTGATTATAAGTTCCGGAGGTTATTACTCGAAAGATATCATCGGACTTTTATATCGCACTTAGAGTCCGATAAATCCGTTGTGTTAGTGAGGTGCAATAAACAACCTCTCGTTATGAAATGAAGTAATGTTGAAAATTTTAATTCACAAATAAAAACTGCAACACGAAGGTTTTATCAAATTTAATTAACTTCGTTACTTTTAGTTTGACTGACGCTCAGGCGATTTATTAATTAGATTGTATGCTATCTGACAATACAACTTAATCGGTTTTGGATGCTGTAAGAAAACTAAGCGTGTTCGATCAGACAGAACCAAGTATTTACGTTTCTATCTACTTAAGAATAAAATGAAAACTAGTTAAATAAGTTATTTCCGCCGAAATTTTTTAAATAACATTACTATGTCCATATACATATGCCAACGAAAACGAAAGTATTGTTAAGGTAATTAATAAACCCGATCATACGAAACAGATAAGATAAATCTTAAATCAATAGTAACTTATGGCGATATCACCGATAACTTTCACTTCACCGCGGGAACGAATTTCATCATCTCAGTCAAGGAGAGAAAAACAACATTTAATTCAAAATACAAACTTTTTCTTGTCTCAATGCGTCCGCACAATTTATACTTTCCTGACTGAAGCCGCAATAAAGCTATAATAAATTCCTCACAAGGGAGAGCTATTGCCCTAGGTGGTAATAACCTAATTTATATTTGGGGGAGACGAGAAACTTGCAAAAATAGCAATATTATTTTATTGTTGTGCTGGAATGTGTTTCACGAAAACGATGTGAAAAATAACGCCATTTGTTAGAATTAAAAGAAGGATAAAATATTTTATATACAAAAAATTTTGACAGTAAAATTGAACGAGTATAATGCATACAAATCTGAACAGATAATGAATCTATGTATTATGTGTTTCAATATTAACCAATGGGAAATATTCTAATCGTATATTAAACAATACTGGATACGCAATTACTCATTATTTGCAAAACTACAAAAGATAAAATACTGTTTCATTTAATAATATGACTAATGGTATTAAATAAATCTAAAAAAGTGCGGTTTCAAGGTCGACTTTCTATATAATCCACTTACTGCATAAACTAGGATCAATTTATTAATGTCAAATATAAACTATGGTTTGTCATGTGGAAAATTTACATTTCGAGTACATTACAAATGACTTTCGTAACGTCCATTAATGAATACATCAATTTCTCACTCTTCGCTTGCTAAAATATTTTATGAATCAGAAATTACGCAAACGATCGACTTGAGAACATAAACGTTAAAAGAAACAAAAACTAAACAACGTTGTGGGTTGATAATTAATATCATGGTAAGTAAGCGTAAGAAAATAAATTGTCTACATTCATCTTGTTCGAAGCTTTATTTCAGATACTTAAGCGTACGGAATTCAAAGAAAACTGAGATAAAATCGACCATCGACCAAATAAATACGTGACATGTTGTAGTATTAACGAAGAATATTTATGTTTTTATTAGCAACATTTATATCGACAATATTTTGTTGGTAACTTATCATTATCTAAATAAATTGACTTAAAGCCTCTTATTCATCATTGGCGTGTTTCGGAAACAGAGGCAAGATTTGATTGATTCTGGAGATGATACAATTTTACGTGTCATCAAGCAATGGACTATAACCATGGGCTGAAAAGTCCCGGGCCTAACACATAGATGGCGCTAGTTTTATTGCATTCACCTTTTTTTCAGTTAATACTAACCTTCAAAAGACAGCTGTTAGAATTTCATGATATTCTATTCATTAGTTTGTGAGTTATTGTGCTAAGAGTGACGCTACTTTTGTTATTTTCAAAACAATGGATCAAAAACAATTTCGTGTTTTAATTTTACACTGCTTCTTGATGGAAAAAAATACCGTTCAAGCGAAGCAATGGCTTGAAATGTGTTATGGGGACTCCGCTCCATCAGAAACAACAATAAAACGTTGGTTTGCTGACTTCAAACGTGGTCGTAGAGACACCGATGATGCAGAACGCAGTGGACGTCCAAATGAGGCGGTAACACCAGAAAACATAAAAAAAAATCCACAAAATCGTTTTGAATGATCGAAAAGTGAAGTTGCGTGAGTTAGCTGACATAATAAAGATATCAAAAGAACGTGTTGGCTTTATATTGCATGAGTATTTGACTATGAGAAAGCTCTGTTCAAAGTGGGTGCCGCGTTTGCTCACTGTTGACCAAAAACGAGAATGTGTTGATGATTCTGAGCAGTGTTTCGCCATGTTTAAACGTAACAAACCGGAATTTTTGCGTCGATATGTGACAATGGATGAAACATGGATCCATCACTTCACTCCGGAATCAAAACGATCGTCATCTGAGTGGACAGCAACTGGTGAACCTCGTCCAAAGCGCCCGAAAGCACAACAATCGGCTGGAAAGGTTATGGCCTCGGTATTTTGGGATGTGCGTGGTGTAATATTCATCGACTATCTTGAGAAAGGAAATACTATTAACAGTGAATATTATATAGCGTTATTGGAGCGTTTGAAGGCCGAAATTGCAAAGAAACGACGCATATGGCAAAGAAAAAAATTTTGTTTCATCAAGACAACGCACCGTGTCACAAGTCAATTAAAACAATGGCAAAACTAAATGAATTGAACTTCGAATTGCTCCTACATCCACCGTATTCGCCAGATTTGGCTCCCAGCGACTACTGGCTGTTCGCAGACGTGACAAAAATGCTCGCCGGTAAGAAATTTCGCACGAATGAAGAGGTTATCGCTGAAACTGGGGCCTATTTTGAGGCAAAATATAAATCGTTCTACAAAACTGGTATTGAAATGTTGGAGCGGCGCTGGAATGATTGCGTTGCTCTTGATGGAGATTACGTTGATGAATAAAGCTAATTTTGAACAAAAAAAATGTGTTTTCTTTGTTAGGCCCGGGACTTTTCAGCCCATGTTATACAATATTGTGCCATAGTGTTTGGTGAATTATAGGCTTTTACATATTTAGTGCGCACGTTACATTTGGGGTAAAAATTCCACCAAGTGTGCACATTTACAATAGACTTGTGAATGACTTTTATAGGACTTTATACCTTATTTCTTTATACAAATTCACGGAGCTTTTTTGCAAAACAGTCGCAAAAACCAATTTAACTTATTTTGTGTCGAAGGGAGTCCACCGATGATCTACTTAGATCATTGCTGGACTCCCTTATAATATACAGAGATATACAATGAGCTTGACAAAAGGACATTAACGAAGAACAAAGTGAAATTGACAAAACTATGAAGGTGTACATTGTCGACGACAACAACGAGAGTGAAAGAGGGCATGAGGCCAAAAATAGGATACAGTAAGAGTATAAATGGCGAAGTCAGTGTGGGTGGAATGAAAATTTAGGAAAGCTGAAAAGAAAAAAAAACAAAAAACTGCATAAATCAGGGCAGATAAATCTGGACGAGCAAAAGTGGCAAAACAGGAAAGAAGGTAAGCAAACACGAATGCAAAATATGGAACGTAGCCAAATAAAATGTAAGGAGTATAAATGGAAAAGGGCAAGAAATAAGTGACGAATTAAGAAACTAGAATTGGACATTTTAACTGTAATAGAAACTGAAAAGAAAGAAAGATGAGAAGATATCCGAGAGATGAAGGGCGATCAGAGACAGGAGTGGGATGCCTGAAGAAGTGGGAGAAGTATACCATATTATGGAAGGAACATACATCATACTTCATTACAAATGAAGATAGATGGAACAATAAGAACAATAATAGTAGTATATGGCCCCAATGAAGGTGCGAAGGCAGAAAGGAAGAACGTATTTTAGGAGAAAATGAAAACGATCACAGAAAACAGTCAAGGCACAATTTATGTAACAGGAGATATGAATGGCAGTGGGAAGAGATATCAGTGGGGCAGGGGACAGGAGAAAAGGAATAACAATCGCACAAGACGTATGGAGTATTGATTGAAGTTATATATACGCCAAACAATCAAAACAACAGAGAAATCATAATAAACTATATGCCATTACCAATGTATTTTAATTGCAAAACGTAAAAAGCAACAAGATGTGAAAATTAACGAAGTTAACGAAAAAACAGAACATGAGTCCACAAAAGTGTACAAGATGACAGAAGAAGAAATAGTTAATAAGCACCAGGAGGTTGTGGAAAGAAAAGTAGAAATGGTTAAAAATGAAAATGGAGTTGAGTAACTATACGAAATATAATGGTGGCTGCAGCAAAGCAAACACGTGGCACTTCTAAGACCTGTAAGAAGAAAAAACAAACGGCGTGGTGGAATAATGATATAAAACAAGCGATGAAAATTAAAACAAACTATAAATGGAAATAATACCTAGGGATAGAGCAGTAACGAGATATGAAATATAAAAAATAAAGAATGAAGTTACAAACATGGTAAGAGAAAGTAAAGAAAATAGCTGAATAATTTTTGGAGAAACATTAATTAAGAAGAGTAACCAAAAATTAAATATGAGAAAAAAGAAAAAAAATTGTAATAGAACAGTGAAGAGCAATGAAGGAGAAATATTAACAGTTGAACAAGAAATAATGGATAGATGGAAACAATGTTTTGAGGAGCTACTGTGTGATTGGTAAGAAGGTTATTTAGAAGGTAGTTGGGGAAGTGCTAAAGATAATAAGAATGATGAAAGGAGAGAGACAACAGGTAGTGAAGAAGCAAAAGAAGATATAAAAACTATGAGAAATGGCAAGGGACAGGGCACGATAACGAACTAAAGAAGTAGACCTTTTCACGAAAATCTGTAAAAAAGCTTAGGAAGAGGGAGACAATGGCGATTTACAACAACCGTGACAAGAGAGAATGTGATAATTATAGGGGAATAACGCTTCTAAGTACGACAAACACATTTTTCGCATTTATTGACTTGGAAAAAGCGTTTGACCTAAAAACACTATGGAAAGATATGTAGAAAAAGGGAATAAATATTTAAGTGATAAGACCAACAAAGAGTTTCTGTGAATACAGCTTTATGTCAACATACGAAATAGGAGAACAAAGAAGGCCCAAACAAAGGAAGGACTAAAGCAAGAAGGAGTGCTGAGCCCTTACTTTTTCAATTTATTTCCGGATAGAATTACTAAGGAGTATCAACCAAAGACACAAAGATTAAATGTAGGATATACAAGATTACAGTCAGTGGAAATACATACACATTCTAAGTGCATATGCAGATGAAAAACATCTACGGAATAACATGAACATATGGAACGACATTTTTAAAGAGGAAGGAATGAAAATAAATATAAATAAAATGAAAGTCGTGATGACAGCTAAACAGGAAGAAGTATTCAAAATAAAAGTAGAAGGAGAGAACAGGAAATCATACAATTATTTGGGAACTATAATTCGGGGAAATGGGAAACAAGAAAAGGACATTATGAGCAGAATTCTAAAAACGACGCCAACATACCATATAATGAGACAAGGCCTTCTTATAGACGGAGGTAAGAAGGCAAACCAAAATAACAACATTTAAGCCAATATTCAGACCAATTCTATGTACGGAAGTGGACACTAACAGAATAAATGAAAATCAAAATACTAGCAGTAGAGATGAAATTTCTAATGGAAGGTTAAAGGAATTACAAAAAGGGATAGAATAAAAGATGTGGATGTAAGAGAGGAACTACAAATAAAACCAACCTTGGAATACATTCAAGAACGACAATTTTGTTAGGGGGGTCATATTCGATATATGGAAGACCTGTCAGACAGATATTGGAAGCGAGGCGAAGAAAAACATAGGATATTGCAATTGCGAAGCACCTGCAAAAGAGAGGTGTGACAGTGGAAGAGGCAAAGGCGATGGCATCAGATAGATGACTGTGTTCGCATGCACAGAACAATAAGAATAGTTAAAATGAAGTGTTAAGAATATTAAGATAGAGACAAAAGTAATAGAACCCCACACCTAAACGTATTAGGGGGATGAACAACCAATCATTCGCTTATACATCTTTTCTAATTACTGTACAATGTACTCGCAAGTTCTATATCCTTAATATAATCTAGAATTGGGCAGACTCCATATATGACCATAAGTTTAAGAGTGCGTTCCAGGAATCATCAGAGGACGCAGCAATATTTAAAATATTTGGATTACGTTTGACAATTTCTTCAAAGATTGTTTAAACTCATAAGCCACCATTGGCAGTTTCAGAATTTTCAAGTGGATACCAGGAACCTAGTTTTTGTCGACCTCTTTCCATTCGATTTACACTATAAAGTCAAATGTATGTGAAAACATGTGAAAAAGCATTGGAAGCAGGAGAGATTTTAACAAGGTGACGTTTATTTTAGTAACGTTACTTATTCTTTGTAGGAAACGAAATAGTATTGAATTAAGGGTGAACGATGGGGTTCGTTCAATTTATGGACTATCAAGATCTTGATCTATGGGGCTTCTGGATCTAATTCGTAAATGATTTGTGTCATCATCCGAAAAAGGTACATGGGGCCAAAGGACCACAAAAGTAACTGCAGGTATAAGTTAGCATGAAAATAAACCAAGAGAGGATGCAACAACCTAAGCTTCCAAACTTGTTTAGTAATAAAGTGGAAGATCACATTTCGATATTTTAATTATTGAGGAAACTTCGTTTATGCTTTTTTATAAAAATTGCCAATCGTTAATCGTTACAAGGTAAGCTAGGTATAGATTTGGTTGAGATGTAGTGTACATCGAAATGAGTTGTCCAACAACGATAATTACTCCAGGAATGTAGGTCGCTCGCGACGTAATGAAAAATTATGCAGCATTGCCCAAAACTTGTTACCACAAGCGATAATTTATAAACACGACGGAAGGCGCGCGGCGACGCCCTGAAATTTCAGTGGCAATCTAAATATTAACGCGTTAACACCAATCTAATCTAAATAAACTCATTTTAACAGGTAACGGTGCAAGTTTCGTGTGGCGAACGGCTTTACCGATAAGCAAACAGGATGCTGTAGGGCCGGGCAGGTGTAAAAGTGATAATTATGCGTACACATGTTTATTTACGGATGGGTTAATTGAATTCTCGTCGGAGGTCCGGCGCATGCGAAATGCAAGAAAGCGCCGGCATCTTGTTAGAAGTGCACCTGACCCTTCCCGCATCCATTACGATTCATAACGCGTCTTCCGCTCGCCTGCACCTTATCTCACACAGAAAACCCAATTTAGCATCTGACTGTGGACTTCCGTCGAGTCATGATTGTGCTTGCGGTCCCCCCACCGAATTATTTCATGGTCGTTGCTTCACCGGCGACCGCAAAAATTGTATTAAAGTAAAAAACGTGTAATCCTTCCGAGGGAATATATCTTACTTTTATGTGGAAAATTCGCTGTCTCTTGCTGAATATCAAAAGAAAAGTTTTACACATTTATAAAATCTGTATTACGTTTTCGCCGTCGGATAGCAGAACAACAATCCTTCCTTGCACATTGACATTGATTAATTAAAATAGTTTAAAGTAGAATAAGCCAGTAGAATAAGCTATGGAATTAGTGAAACCAGTGTTCACTGCTAGGAGAAAATACTGTGAAAATCGTAAAATTTCTGCAGGCGCGTGAAAATTGGAAAATTGCAGCTCGAGACGTTCACATGTGTCTATTGCTTACTTTAAAATGTATCATATATAGACCTATAGTTTTCATCATTGAATGACAATAATGATCAATGAATTGACCATTTAAGAAACTTGATCGTTATATAAAAGCCTTTAGCGCTCTGACAATTGTAGTATTTTCGAAGAAAATAATACGTTAGTACAGGTGCAGCAGATGACCCAAGGAAGACATTGAAAAATACCGTGTCAAAGGACGAAGACAACGCACACTAGAATGAGATGGTGGTGATTAAAGAATTACTCGACAAAAGTAAATGTGTGAATAAAAGTAACCACAGTGAACGAAATAAGATACTTGGGCTGATATATCAAAGAAGCACAAATGGCATTAGCATTACATTCAATATGACGAAAAAATGTGTCCATCAATGAATCACATTGGTGGACACTTTTAAAAGAATAATAATGACCTAGTTGAAGAGATCAAAGCGAGCCACTACTTGGGTATAAAATCTGCCTGTGATTAAGTTTAATGAAAGCAAATCCTTCGATAATATATAATAGGATGCTCGGGTTGGTTTATTATGCATACACACCACATGCACTTACACTATTAAGCTAAATCTGGGGTTAGGATCGATACAGCATCTGTGTATGTACGGTTTGCACTTATTAAATGCATTATGCACAATGATGTTATGTATAAAGTTATACGCTTACGCTAATATAACACACACCTCTTCAATATTAATTGCCAATAAATGTGAAGGTGTAGAATATTAAATGTATTGTCATAAAATACCAGTGAAACTTGGAATGAAACTAAAAAATAACTGCAGATGCTGGACACGGTATGAACATTTTTATTTTTTGTGAGATTTTAGATTAATTGGTTGTTAAAGTTCATGAAACGGACGAAGTTTACTGATTAACATATTTCAGCTAAAATGGAATCAAACGGAAAGATTATATAAGAATAATAATAAAGAATTTAGAGAGTGAATCAGCGATTATTTTCGTTGTAGGTGCTTCAAGTTCTAATCAATATTTTACATTGAAAATCAACAAATTATAAACGTTGTTCCGTCCTGTATATGCACGTGTTGAGTTAATTACGATCCGTGCAAAGCCCTACTTTTGTCTTTTTTATATTTTTGATTTTTTTCCACTTTACGTTGGATCACATCCCTCGTGACTAAAACGATGATAAATGATCGAGCGATATATAATCGCTCGATCATCTCTTCAGTCAGACTTCCTTCTGTGTTTACTTTATCAATCAATCAAAATTAAACTTCTCCGAGTTCTTTGATCATCTCATGAGGATCAGTTAAAATGTCAGTATCCAGACGTGCGTCAGACAGATCAACATTTCCCGGTCAAAATTTGTCTAACCATCATTTGCACTATACCACCATGCTTCCAAATCAAACATCACGAATATTTTTTGTAGCTATTGTTGTATTGCTGCACTTCTGAAACTCATATAGCATACAACGCCCAATTTGCAGCGCTTCTAGATTTGTATTGGCCATTTCGAATAATCACTTACAACAATATTTTGTACAAAACAGTATTAAATGGCCTCTTCAACTTGCAAACGTGTACTAACCACTTCAGTGTACGTTGTATATGGTGCAGTTAGTTGTTATTATCAGTCAATGTTGACTTGCATAGAAACGAAGTCAGTTTAAAGTTATATTGTAATAAAAATAATATAAAAATAAACAGAAACAATACCACAAATAATAATAATAATAATAATAAGGGAGTATTTTTTCACTTTTAATTTTAATGATGACACATATGAACATTGATAGTTCCAAGTAAATATCGTCAATAATCAATTTGCGACAATAAAAATAGATAACATTCATAAATAAACCATTGGTTGGGTTGGGTTGGGTTGGGTTCACTTGTGTTGGCTCACTGGAGTACACAGTTATAACCACCATGGTGTAAGAAATCTGCGATTGAAGGAAACTGATAGCTAACATGTTTGAATTGTATTGCATTTTTAAGTAATTGTACAATACAATAAGTAAACCTCGATTGATTTGATTTGTTACGGAGTAACATAATAATAAGAATAGAAGTGTTGTTCTTCGGCACCCCAACCACAACATACAGGTCTATCTACTATTCCTATGAGGTACTGGTGTTTTTAAAATTAGTGACTCGTCAATAATTGGGTAATGGCTCTTATGTTATCCTTACCTAGCTAGATTGATCACTTTTCCACATATTTTGCTTAAGCGGCAGAAGGCTCGAAAATGTTTCATCCCTATCAGTTTTTTCCAACACTTTATGTGGTGATCTTATAGTTGACTTTATAGTTGGATCTGTACCACCCACAACTAGTGGTCTTTCGCATACACTTCTTGCTCCAAATCCTGAGCCCTGGAAGCCAGTTTCTTCTATTTTTTTGTGGCACTATATCTAAGTCTTACGAAGTGTGGTATATAAACACCTTGAATCCGTTTATTGAAATAAATGAAGGGAAAATAATTGATACATAATTGCTACATTGATTCTGCGACTGAATTGAATCAATTCTGAATTTACGATTACGATTTGTGAAATGTTGAATTAAAAACACAGCATTGACAAACGAAAAATTATATCAACACAATTAGTTATGTTATTGATTTCTATCTACGAATAGGTCAAGAGGACAGCAGATGACTACGTTATAAATGTGAAGTGAATTCACTGATGAAGTCGTAGCGTGGACTGGTTAAATATTTCCGTTGGGATATTAGGCTTAATAGTCGGAATAAATATTGTACTTTTTCCAGGAAAGTAACTATTTTAGGCATTATTCCAACGAAAACATTTGTAATTGAAATGACCATGTGATTCACAGTATCCGTCAGATATTTTTTTAATTGGAGTTACTGTCGACTGGCATTATTCCCTATGCATCTAAATGGTCATGTGCTGGCCGCAGCAGAGCCCACGAGGGGGGATATTTCTCGCTAGCCGCCTTCGCCTATTATCGTCACCCCTTGGCATATTTATTGTGCCTATCTCCCCCAACAATGATTGTGCATTAGCATTCGTATATTATCGTAATCCCTTGGTGCCTGCGGCGGAGTTCCTTGTAGAAATACCGAATAACGACAGAGGCAATTAACAAGAGCAATGGCGGAAAAGTACCAGCGGGGGCGAAAAGAAATTCCTATTTTCACAATATCGCGTCGCTCCTGAAAAGCGCTTTAGCGCGCAAGTAGGCCATCGCAGCGTCATTACGACCGTTGTCCAGTTACGCTCCATTGAACTTCAGTAAAATTTTATACACTTTGTATAGCCAGGAAGTTGACTTTTTATTTGGTCTTTCAAAGTTTTAAGTGCACTCTTGGAAATGTTTTAGTTGCTGTTAACTTCGACCTTCTGAACGATTTAACCGGTCATATATAGCTTAAATTTTTTTTAGTTGCATTTTGTATCACCTCATCCAAAACATTACGAACCCAATGAAATGTCAATTATAATATGATTTAATTAATTGGGCAATAATATAATATCACTATTAAACGGACATTTTTAATATTCACTATTGAAACTCTATCACCAACGAAATCAAGAGTTCTTTTTCGGGCGTATACTTGTACGTATAGTGTATGCATCTGCCTCATAATGGTGATAATAATGTTACAAGAAAAAATGAAACAATCTCATAGGTGGTATATATTTCTCTATATACATAAACGCTGCAAAGGAAGCAATATAAAATTCTTTGGTAGGCAAAGGAAAAATGACAAATTGAGCGCTAACATGGTGATAAGTAACGATATTAATGGCTAAACAAAAATAAGAGGACGAGTGTCTCAACTTAACAGAACATGTACTCTAAGAGAAGAAAACGCTCACTAGTAAACAAACAAGCGAAGTGCTAACAACAAAAGACATGCGTTGAAGTCTGATTCGAAAAAATCAATTTAGATATCAAGACCTCCATAATTGAAAGTTTAGCCACGATATATGTCTGGAGATTAATTGTTTCTAAAATGACGATGACGATATGGTGATGATCAGACGATATCCGTGGGCCGTTGTGGGCATATGTCGTAGACAGTGCAAAAGTCAAAAGAAGAGTACGAAAAGAAAGGAACGATTATGAAAATTACAATGGCAGGGTCGATATAGACAAGCATAATGTCAGAGGAATTTATATAAAAGACATAAATCGATGCAACATAAATATGAATAGTTAGTGTTAGAAGAGGTAAACAGTATATGATCTAAATAGTAGAATTAGAGACTGGGGCAGGCGTCAATGCACATAAAAAGAAATAATTTAAGTCAATACAAAAAAAGAAAATGGTCCACGTGACGTGGGACCGAAACCAACAAAAACTGACGATGGGTAAGATCACTGTTAAATGGTAACGAGTCGGTTTCGAATAAGGAAATTCCATAATTGTGAAGGAATGAAAAGAATGAAAGATGGGATGTGAGAAAAAGAGGTGATACAACAGGTCACAAAGAAGGAAACATTAAGGAAAGGTGAAATGACCCCAAACCAAGTTATAGGGTGCACAGATTGACTGGAATGTAAAATCTCTTTACAAAATTGGGAAAGTGAAGTAAAAAATGCAGTGACATAAATTAGAGAAGGTGGAGAAATACATTGGAATTATGGGGTAACATTGAGCAACACGTAGGTGGTACACCTTTTACATAAATCAAATAAACCACTTGTGTATAAGTCAAAAATTGAATAATATACTCTGTTACACGTGCGGAATCGGATAGGTGGTGGATCGGGCCAGATTGTCACTTTTGGTAAATTAAAATTACAAGAATATACAGGAACAGACAAAATGAAGGAATGAAACAGGGAAAAGACAAGAAGTTGAATCACTTGAAAACACTAATCAAGAACTTGTGATGAAGTTGCCCTGGTTGTGCTGGGGATGCGTACGAATCCGTAGCACCTGGCCTCGTGTTCTGTTAATAGGAAAAAAACACGAATGTGGCACAAGTTTGCGATAGAGTGACGTAGGACATGAGTCGACGCAATGCTACTTCGGGGTTGTGCTGGGGACGCGTACGAATCCGTAGAGCCTGGCCTCGTGTTCCGTTAATAGGAAAGAAACACGAATGTGGCACCAGTTTGCGATAGACTGACGTAGGACTTGACTCGACGTAATGCTAATTCGTTTGTAACTCCTAGTTCCAAAGCAACCAGCCATTATAATAGGCTCATAAACTGACACACTGGCATGATAATATCTGCTTGTGTGTTAATACGTTGTGCAGTAATAGGTGGTATATCTCACGAATTAGGATAAAAAAAACAAATATTACGATTGCTAGTATACATGCTCCGTGTACATTACGTGTAGTCTCGGAAAGGTTAGAAACAAAAATTTGATAGAATTACTGCTCAAAAATGGGAATAGGACCGCTTGGTATATTTCGGAGCGGTAGCAGGCAAATAAGATAATCTAAAACGGAGAGAGGTTTTGTTATGAAAAGAAATTGAATTTCAAAATTAGTTTGAGCACAAGTACTGTATATCAACAAAAGGCGACAAACTAAGAATAAAATATATAAAACAGATAAATCCAAAGAGAATGCAACTACCACGAGATATGGAAAAAATGGCAAAAGTTAAAAATAGCAATACAGAACACAGCCGGTAGAAAGGAAAAGCAAACCGTGGTAAAATAGTTCGATTAAAAATGTAAAGATCTATCAGAAAATTAAGTTTGATGTCCAGAAGGGAAAAGTTAGAAGAAAGTTAGACAATAATAAATCTCATGGAGGATAACAAAGGAATTGGAATGGAATATCAAACAGCTTCATCAGAAATATATAACGTGATATGGAAAAGTGGATGGAATATTTCACATAATTACTAAACACAACCGATCCACAAGAACAGAGGATGGAAGAAAAAAACGAACTCAAAACCCAAACCAAACCAACCCAACTCAACACAACATATTTGTGATTGTAATTACATCCAGCAAATTAACTTGACTATCATCGACCTCTCAAATCGAAATTTGCGGAATCTCATCACCTATTTAACCAACAAGAAAGAAATACATCAAAACGATCAGCGAAATTAAGAACGATTAGAAAGTAAAAGAGGAAAATTATAATTGAACTGGAAAACTTAAATTGTAACAATAATATAGATAGTAGTAACAGGAACTAGACTGGATACAAATGGGGAGAAATAAAAAGAGAAACATAACTCTTACATAATTACTAGTGAATAACGCACGTCAACCGAACCCAACCCAAGCCAACACACACCAGCAAGGAGGACTTCACCAAATTATAATAAATGCTAAAGCACCGATACGAAACTCACTCTCTCTGTTTAATTTTCACTAGATTTCAAGTGAATGTTATTCGATATGGAAACGTAATGTTTATAGGAAACAAATTTATATTCCGCAATTTCTTGGATGCACCAATACAAACAATTTAAACCCTCCTCGCAAGGACTTGGTTAGGGAAAACGATTAAGCAAGGAGGAGAAGCTCGGAAGCTATATGCATAACTGCATGTCGTAAGCAGCACGAGACGTACAAGGTTACATAGAGTCACTTGAGTGAGCTAATTGTGGAACGATTGGGTTGTCCTCATCAATCTATGAACCTAGGCAGTTATAATAAATACAGAGAAAGCTAAAGCCATGTAATATTTTATACATTACTTATGAATTGAAAGTTCATGTGCATTTATTAAAAAAAATGTGTGATGCAGAACCGACCAATCCGACCCCTGGAGAGTACATATGCTGTAGCAAGACAGTTGTTTCAAAAATATTGGATTCTATTAAAAAGAAAATTATATTTAGTACACAAGAATTGAACAAAAAATGAACATGGAAAATGAATTACTACTAAGGCAAACTGTTGGGAGGCTGTACACAGTAGAACTTCTTAATATGCTTCCTGTATCTTAGAACCCGCCAATATAAAATAATTATAAAAGCAATTAATGCAACAAATATCATTTAAAAGCTGAAACCGGGATGCTCTTCTTATTGAACCTAGTTTTTCAATGTATAAGAACTAAAGGAAACCTTTATAAACTCATCAATACCCAAACACCAACACTGATGACTGTTAATACAACCGCCCATCGTTAGTATGCTAAACTTCGTTCGATTGAATTAAAACATCGTAAAAAGCTATCGTTTAATCGATTTTATTGTTTTAAATTATTAGTTGGTGGGAACTGTACACCGATTAAATATTTCGAATAAAGAAACCAGCATTAACAAATCCGATTTGACTTCGTATCACGTTATGTTGGATTCGTCACGTTAAAAATTCAGGCGTAAATGTGATATATAAACGCCATTACCTGGAGTTTATTGCTTTTTGGTGCAATTACGCAGAATTAAATTTTGTTATCGCAAAAGTGAAATTTATGTTTGAAAATAACACACGCAATGATAAATTCAGCGTCGATACAGAGGATACGCTTCTAGCAGTTTAGGTCATTTAGGTGGGTCACATTATCACCCCAGGACGTGCTAAAACCGATAGCGACAATTATTCGCTTCGGGTGTTCTTTTCGGGTTACGAATACGAATGGCCCGGTCCGTATGTTGCTTTCGCCTTTACTTAGGGTCGCTCTGCGGTCCGGCCAAGCGACTCTTGGTCTTAGTTTAATTAATGTAGGCGACGGGCATTCTTGCTGCTCGATCATATTAGAGTTCATACTTTGCCAGTTGTTCTCGGTAGCATATTCAACGTGTACGTCATAATTAACTACGTTGCATAGTACACTTACTTATTATGTATTTCAGGGTAACTTATTATAAATGTTCTCCATATTGTCTACACTCAAACAGAACTTTATTATACTATAATAAAGTTTAATTGAAGTAACTAATTATCTATAAATAATTTTTAGATGAACACAAAATTTAATTTGTGTCAAACGCTTACACGTTTACATTGAAAACAAATTACACAGTTTTCTTAGATAACATTTTCCATCGACAAATTAGATCATTAAATTCTTGTAGCTGAAGTATAACACAAAACATGTCGGACAGGGCTAAACGTTGTACGAAGTAACTAATTTAAGCAATTTTAAATTTCTCATCAGGTACCGAAGTGAAGCGCCTCTCCTTCAACGAAATAGCGCCCATATTTCACAATTATGTATCTGAGAGAACGTACGTACGATAAGAATGAAAAGTGACGCCGTTGCATCAGGTGCGCGAGCTTGTAATTTAATTTATTTTGTTGCGAGTTATGCACCTAATAATACATTTATAATGTTACGTGTTCATTAATGTTATACCACTTTGGGCCGCAATCCGCCGTGAAGCACGTGCAAGGAGAATGCGAGAAATAAATCCTAAACTAGAAACTTGTAAGTGTAAAAATAAAGGTTTTAAATTTATTGCGTACGGGATAAGGTTGTTATAACTCATTTGTATGACACACATACAGTGTCGTAAATTAGCACCTAATGGGGTTACTTTGTTGAGTAAATTATCCAATAAAGGATCACTTATTACTAATTATAGAATGTGCTTTTATAGTCAGGCTATTTAAACGTTTTAGCGTATCAGTTAATGTATTTTTGTGGTAAAGTGTATAATCTAGTGTCAGTATTTAGTCTTTAATTAAAAATAGATAGTGTAACAAACATCAAATCCCATTAGTAGGTGTAAGTAAAGTTCTTTCATAAAAATATTGAATTATCTGTATTGGTATGTTTTATATATGTCTTATATATGTAGACCATCTCGTCCATACCATCCAGGTGGTACATCCGGTCATTTCATGTCGAAATACCTTGGAACGTACTTGCATAAAAATGTAGCGTCTTATCCATTCTCTCTTATTTGCACAGGTACTCACGTTACCTACATTATTTCGCCAAAACCGTTGCAGACACTGAGCGAATTTTTGTTTCGCTCGTAAAGTACGCGAAGCGTCATTTATTCATGGCAATTATTACTCGGCGTTATACCTAAAAAGTAGTTTACGTCGTGCTTCGATATAATTATGTAAATATAAAATTTTCATTTTAACAGTAAAAATATTTAAAATTCTTGAGTCAATTCATCGTCTCGCCTAAAGATAAACTTTTGATAAAAGCGACCCATGTCGTCGTGAATGAATTTAATTTTAATCTGTACGACTAGGTTATAAGCAGATGTCGAACGTAACAACTGTTAATGTTGACGAATATTTTGACGATTGTTTCAGGAATTTATCGTGAGTATTCTTTTGTATATGTTATACGTTTATATTTATGTAAAAACATGACTGAACCATACGTATCAGATACGCAAGTATTTCGATGAACAAAGTTGGGGGAGGTAGGGGATCATCTTAGGATTCAGAGAGCTTTTTTCTCACTATGTTTTAAAATATATCTTCACTATTTTCATCGCATTCTTTGATTTCCGCTGTTTGTTGCTCTGCAAAATTACTATCTTCTATCTGATCTTTTGTGATTCCTCGTCTTCATTACTAAATGCCAAATTGTTTATGGTCAAATTGTGTTGCTAGCTATGAAAGCTCTTAAATAGGCGCGATTGGTTAGTTCAGCAATGTTCCTAATCGTAATAATTTTCGCCGCATTTGACGTCGAGGCAATCATTAACAGTGAAGAAGTGCTTTCAATGGATGCATTACGTGGGCTAACCTAGACGACGGGCCAACCCTGACATTCCCCATATGTAAAAAAATTTGTAGTCAAAATTTTGATCTTCGAAGTTTAAACTGCTGCTCGCAAAGTCGTCAGACTTTGTGTTCGTCATTGATTTCTGACGAACCACTACTGAAATAATTTCGTCGCGTACAAATATTTGCGTTAGGGATACATAGAAATGTTCGTATCTTACGAACTTGCAGTTTTTAATCTGGGACAATCCATTTGTATGTTACATATAAACTCTTCATTTCTGTCGAAAAGTATCCTATCCTATGATGCGGTGGGGGAGTACTAGCGTTGCGTTATATCGTCCCAAGCTGCCGGGTTTCACTGCCGCAAAACATATGTACCTAGCAAACATTACAATTAGGAAGGCCACATCAAATGGCGCAATCGTACTTGCTTGAGCTTGAGACTAAAAAGAATCTCTCGAACAAAGAATTTTTATCGGGAAGAATCAGAGATCATGTGTAATAGTAACTCGATTGGTTTTCTTGATCTGTAATCAATATCGAATGCAATTCCGAAATGTTGGTATTAGCAGTAAGAATCTTGCAAATCACAGCATCTCGAACACATATGAACACGGATCTATATGCGATGTCTCACGTCGTTGACCCACAGCAGTGGAAATGAAACTCACGAAGTTGGATAGGAAGTAAAATAATTAATTATTTGTACAAAATAAAAAACAACTTGGCTTACTAAATGTAAAGATCTGTTTTAACGATCTAGTACGTTTTTTTCGTATCGGTAGATCTCGCGAATAACACAAAGGCTCAAATATTTTACAACCGTCAGTGAAAATTAATCTTAAAATTTGTATTAATCCTCGACGAAATGTTGTTATTAATTTTTGTTGTTATTAATTCCCCGTTTAAAAAAGCAAGTGTCAAAATGTTATCAACAGTATTCGTATATTGCGTTCCCCGACTTCAAGCAGCTGCCAACGTTACCGTAAATATAAATGTTCCCCATTGTGATAAATTGAGCCACGAAACTAATTAAAAAAAAATAAAAATAAATATACATTTCCTTTGATAAACATAACACATTAATATGTATTCGTATATTACTTCGGCACTTGTACATGTTCCTATGCAGCCTGTAAAAGGGAGCCCTGGGCCAACTGATTTATGAAATTTGATTTCCATCATTGATTTTTCTCCTGAATATAATATTTATGATTTATGTTGCCTTTAATTAAATCAGTTCATTATATTCGCTAATAAGTAAGACGTTGACGACAACTATTCTTCCGTTAATTAACATAGCTCCTTTAAATACCAATGACATCAACCCAATTAGATAGTTTTATAAGGAAATGTTTCTTCGCCTTTGCTATTATTTGCGTTGTTGCAAAGAGCTATCTCGAAGCGCGTTTTGAGATTTAAAGGCAACCACATAGTCGCGTGATAAAATAAATGGCATACCTGACTCTCAACGATGTGTATATCGAGGTGAAAGTGTACATTCAATTTTCTCACGTATAAATTCGCCGCTGAACGTACGTATATCAAACGACAATTTACGCGCGAATGGTAAACAGTTGACGTTTATTTTAAAATATAACGTAGCATGTACTGTAATTGTACTTTATTGCCACTTTGCTTTGATACAATAGCAACAAGTGACGCATTAAAAAAAGACATCCTTATTTATTAAAAGTGAAATATGTAACAAAGATTGATGACGACTAACTTTATTATTGAGAGAGTCTGGAACACTGTAACATTTATTCGTTGTAGAATGCCGAAGGCATACAACATGCAAAAAATTACGTTCTTCGCATCATCTTATGAATTAAATAATGAATTACAGAGGAATATATTTATGAAGTTAATAAAACCGTATACGCGATGTAGCTTAAATATTTTTACCCTGGCACATTTCTCCCCATTGTTTGATTAACCCTTTCTGACACGTGTTGGCTGATCATACGTTTTCCATTTATCGGCATGAAAAACGAGGATCTAAGTTTACCCCGCATTTGATGAGATTAATCCTTTTCATTCACAGGTTCGTCTCCCCATGACTCATTCCGGCTCCAATATAAATGTATATTGGAATCGAATGAAAGATTGTCCCTATTGTTATTGAATCAGCGAGAAGGGCCGACTTGATTAATGAAAAGTGAGCGGTAAGATTGAGTTCGAGTGACTTTATCACGACGAAACGAGTTGGAACCTGACGGCCACACTCACGTCTAATGGATCTGCGCCATTACCGCCAGATACTAGAATTCCAAAAATGACATTTCGGTGCCCGTTAATAAATGGCCCAGGGTAATTAACTCCGGAACCGAATTTATATTTCACGTTTCGTGTGATGGCTATATTTTGGGCGGCTAATTAATTGGGCTCAATTATTTGGTTTCGTATGAATATTTTGATGCTATCTCGTCACGAAATTTCGTCCAGTGATTAATTTACATTGTAGGGTAACACGCTCGGAGTATCGCTGCCTCGTACGTATAGCTATTTAGCCGAAATACTAAAAGATTTATTTGAATATTTTACGCATTTGGTAAATAGGCGTGCAATTAACGTTTATGGCGTTGTAATGTAGTAGAGTGTTATTTTTACGTTTAAGTATATGTAACGAGAATTTCGCCGAGCGTATTTTTCAAGATTAAATTGTAACTAGTCTTATAGAACGAGTGAGTGCTGCTTGGGCGATAAGAAACAACCCCGCGCTGTCGTGGCTGATAAAGAAACACCAGGCGCGATTCTATAAAACGGGATAATAATAAATTATACTTCAATCGATGGAGATATCAACCTATGCGATGTATTTTATATCACGAACGTGGTTCGAAACATATTTCGTGTGGAAAATAAATACATAAGTTTTAAAAGATGAAAAAGCGAATGAAGGAAAATATATATTCGTCACAACTATAGTACAAATGTGATAATTTGCTATAATTATGCAGACGCTATTGAAAACACATCGATATAAATGAGCTTTATTGAGCTTTTTGTTGTTATATTTATCATATTTAAAAATTAAATTAGCTACTGAACAATTTTTGCAGAACAGAACAAAGTTATCCAAGACAGTTGTGTAGACGAACGCTCTACCAACTTACTATCCCATTAATTCAACAATATGAGAATTATAAAAACAAATCAACTTAAAACAATGATTTAACAAAAATAATAGTAGTTGTAGTAGTAGTCATGAATATTTACCATTTTGTTAGAATTACGCTCCTACGGGTAAATTTGAAAATGTATCTCACGAAAATATTCAAACCCTATCATCGCTACTGCTTGCAAATGAAAAGATAGAAGGGCGAAATATATAACTTTTGACTAATTAAATAAACTTAGGGTTTCTATTTATCGATTTTAGGGTCGAACACCTTTTTGTAGTATGTCTCTCAGCCAAATATATAAAAGTTGATCTTCTACGAGTTCTAGATTTTCCAATATTTTATAAGGTTTAATGTATTTAAAGTCGTCTACTCTTTCGACATCGTTCATACGTTCTCTCTTCATTTCATATGCTAAAGATCTGGTGGACATCGGTGGCACAGTCATGATTTCCATCAAATCAAAAATTTGGTTTACAGTTGATCTACTTGGTAGGTTACCAAGTACATATTCACTAATCACATCCTATATTAGTTATTTATTATTATATTTAAGTAGTCTTTGACTTAATATGTTACTAAACCTTATATATAGAACAGGTAAGGTGACTGATATACCGTTCGTTCGTAGAGTGCTACCCTTTTGTTGGTTGTAGTTTTGATATTTTTTCTTCTGTGAAAACTTTCATTATTAATCTACGTCGATGCTATGCTAATTAACTGCTCTAGGAGTTTCGCTTAAATCCTCGTGATTTCTTCACTTCTTCAAACATTGATAGGTCTTGTGATACGTGCAAATCTTCTTATTGGGTTTGGTTTTCTATTGGTTTTGTAGTATTTCTGTATATATTTATCTTTAAAATAGTCTCTGCATATTTCATTTATTTTTGCTTTGTCACAGATTATACGACAATTATTTTATCCATTGGGGTTTGCATACTGCTTCTAGCTAGATTTTTTATGTATTGATGCGCGGTTTTTGTTAATATTTAAGACCATCATAAATCTTTAATATTTGCCCATTTATTATTTTTTCTTAATATTTTACATTTAGCTTTTCTTGTCGGTTCTTGGAAATCTACTTCTCTTGTTCGTGATTATTTTCAGTTACATATTTCCTATGCAATTTTTGTCTTAATTTGATAGTCGGCCATATTCATAGCTCATATTCATATTCATATTTTATCTTTATATTTCATATTCATATTCATAGTTCTTTATGCAAACATCCTGGGTTATTTATTATCCTCCATATTTAAAATATTTTTTTCTTCAACCCTCCGGATTCCTTTTGACTATTCCAATATTCCTTTATAAATCCAGAATCTAAGAATGGTTGCATTTTTGTCTGCCAATTTTACTTCTAAGTGGCATTGGCACGAGCAAGTAATCTGACTCGTTTTTGGCCTGCCTCTAGCTTCTCCATTTTCTATAAATAATCTATCGGATTGGTTATCAATCGATCCGGTGATATGGTTACTGCTATGGATGGTATTCCTAATACATTTGTTGCTGCGATTTTGATGCTATATCTTTCTCGTTCCCTTCCTCGAGTTCTAGATTTGAGAAGAAGTTACATTCCAATATCCCGATTTGAATTTCTCATTTTGATGTTCGCCTAAAGGCCTCGTGTGACTATCTTTCAGGAATGGGATGTCAGCCCTTAGCCAACTCTTCTTCTTTTACATAGCTTTCGAACGACTCAGCACTCAGTACCAATTGTCGTGTATGTATAGGGCGCAAACGAAATTGTAATTGGTTTTTGAAATCAATTATGGGATTTCCTAAAATAAATCTTTTGGGAATTTATAATGTTGATGTTATTATTATGGTAGACAGTGTTGGTATGCCCGGGGTTAAGATAGTCATAGGTTGCATTTTGACCTGTCTTCAAGGAAGATAAAGAGAGTTGATGTTAAATATCGCAGAATGTATGAAGTAATTGAGTTCTTCGATCCAATATTGTCGACTTCTTAGAATCCGTAAGTTTTTTAGAATCATTCTTCAATTATTTCCGAATGTCTTAGGCGTTGATACCCCTCGGGACTGCGCACGCTAGAATCATGAAGGTTTCATTAAAGCTTTTGCTTTAGATGGTAATAAATAACCTGTCAAGGCAAAGTTTTCATTCTGTTCCCCCTTTCGGTGTTTATGGGAAAAAAATCAGAACCAACCGTTGGCTTTTCTAGCCAATTTGCTTCACTATATAATTGTGAACTGAACACATTTCACATTGACAATCGTGCATCGCGTAACGTTTGTCACACACCACTCTGTGTTTAATGACTGTGTTCGTTGGCGACCGCGATCGTATTTTACCAACTTACTAGCGTATACTGCAACAATATTGTCGTGGTTTAGTTACGGGAATAATGAAAACAAAGCAACTGAAACAAACGATTTAATAATCGGTACTGCTCGCAAATGAAAAGAGATAAAGAGGCGATTTCTATAACGTTTGATAGAAGGAACGAAACGAAAACTGGGTAACTATTTTATTTTTATTAATTGCACCACCCAGACATAAGTAAGTACGAAGTTTGGTTCGCAACAAGCTCACAATTGCGGCGAAACGGTATCGTCCAAGAGTCTCAATTTATTAATTTGCTTTCAACAACATGCGTTTGCATATTTCACATATTTAACGAAAACTTGTTAAACGTTTTTCGTAATAATATCGGTCTGGAAAAAAATGAAAAAGAAAAATTAAAAATGTGTTTACAGTTCATTAGAAAATATATGGTTGACATTTTAATGGAAATGGATAGAATGTGATGAATGAACAATTATATATAATCACTAGTTATTTACAACAAATAAGCAAAAGTAAATATCGTCGTTTTTGAAGCAAACAAATCCCTGACAAGAATTTGTTTACTCGCGTACTTTCGCATTGCGTTCGCCGTAATCTTTCTTAAATTAGGTGGCTAGAAGAGCAAACGTCCGCCGTTAAATCGGCCCGTTTAATAAAACGAAACATTTAAGGGCGATATTCGCAAACCTAGAGATTTGCCTCGGAGCGAATCCGTTTGCTTAGACTCCGTCATTATTTTTGTCTGACAGTACACACACTGTTAGCATGGAGAAGTCTAAACCAACAAACCAAATTGACAAAATTTTCTATCTTGTACGCCCTGCGCATCTAAATTGGGGGGCGTTGAAATTGATCGAGTCGGCGAGAATCTTAGGCGTAGAGGAAAATTAACCCGATTTGCCATTTCCCCCTTCCACTGTTGACCTAAAATACACTTTAAAGTAAACGCGGAAATTGACAAACTAAATAAAGGAACGAAATTTCCGCAACGTATTTCGGGAGTCGTAGTAGGCGGAAAGTGATTTTTATGCGTTTTTATGCATGGCTACGTAGCTCCAACAACTTTTAAATTATGTTAAAAAATACATAGTGTAAGGAACATTAACACGTTTTTATTCATCGTAATTTTAAGATGTATGAAAAAGAGCCTCTTTCACAGACATCACTGGGGTTAGGTAGGAGACACATTTTCGTGTCGTAATGCATTGCATAATACCTAATAAGATTATTTTGCACAGAAGAATTTGGCTGACAGCAAAATCGATAAAAGAATATACGAGTATGACATCGGATATAGGCATCATGTTTGACGAAAAGGAAAACCAACAGATATATCATATACCACTCTCTGATACAACAATTGGTCGCAGTATATTCGAAATTATTCAGTCTTCAGTTGGATAAATCTACCGATTTTCAAAACGCTGCGCAACCAATTTGTTTTGCAAAATATGAATGCAAAAATTAAATCGTTGAAAACTGTGTTTTTTGCAAGGTAGGACTACGGAAGAAGAAATCTAAATTGGTAAATAATTACATCACGGGAACCAATACTTCTTGGGATAATTGTGTGGCGGTATGTAGTGATGGAGCTGGTGCAATGGTTGGAACTTCTTTGTTGGAACTATCGAAATTCAAAGAAGTCTCACGCAATGTAACGTGCGGTCACTCTAAGATTCATAGGGAAGCGCTTGTATCGCAAAACATGCCACCGAACTTAAAATCTGCCTTAGGAGTTAAAATAATAAATTATATAAATGCGCCTCCTCTGAAGTCAAAGATTTTTTCGCATATATGCAAAGATATGGGTAGCGAATACCAGCAGCTTCTTTTCCATACAGAGGTTGCGTTGACTTTCGAGGGGTATGATGCGTTTGTGTTTTTGAATGACAATGATAAAGAAAAAAAATCCGCGGTGGTCCGCAAGAAACTTACTTATACTTAGTTATACTACGTTTTTTCGAAAAAACTTTTCAAATGAAAGTTGTTTATAATATCAATATCTATAATTTATGTAAGAATATATTTTTCCGTAACGTGTACCGTTTTCGAGATATAGAAAAAAGTGATAAGATTCACTTCCGGTTGAGAGATTGCGTTCAAAATAGGACGTTTTCCTCCTTGCTACATACAAATGTTAAGTTTAAAGTTTCAGAGCTCTAGCTATAATCGTTTGGACGCTAGAGCGCGCACAGACACACAGACGTCATTCCGAAAATAGTCAGAAACGATTCAGGGGACCTCAAAACGTGTATATCCGTTGAAATCTCGAGTTCGAAAATTTTCATGATTCCTATACTCACATAATGTATAAGAAAGTAAAAATATACACTTTTAGCCTATTTAAATGACATTTTTCTCAAATTGAATTTAAGTCTTCAAGGTGAACAATTAAATATATTTATGACCAATGTTAAAATCGAAGCCTTTACACAGAAAATAAATTTTTGGTGCTAATAGCACGTTTTGACGAAAATCGTTTATTACCATTGATAAACAATAACATTTAAATTATTAAGTAAAGTGAATAAGAAAAACAAATAAGTATTGTTACTTTAATAGATGTTCAAAATATGAATATTTAACATCAAAACAACAAGCACAAAATTTCGTATGGTGTTCTATTACTTTTATAATTCTAATCTACTTAACACCAATGCAGTACTATTATTTCTAAGTTTAACTATAACACATTTATGATTTTAATCAACAGGATCAAAAAATATCGCAACAAGTTGTTACTATGCACATTTTAGGCCGACACGTTGGTGTAACATTGTAATCACGTGGAAATACAAAATTATTATTGTCTAAATATTGAGCAAATTACTACGAACATGATGTTACAAACAGTATTGTGACAACCATCGAATGATTTAATAAAGAGAAATATAATGCATATTTTTTGGACAAAAACAAGTAGATAAGATAAGTGGATAACGTTGTGATCTTTCAATCCGAAGGGTGCATTTTTTGTAATTTCTTCTACTTGTCAAATATTGGAGGGGTATTTTGAGACGCAGGATATACGTGTGGCCACCTTGCCCGAAATTAATCACAAATAACAAAAATCATCTACTACCATTAATGCAAATATTTAAAGATCTGCAAAACTAAAATATTTAACAATTTTTGCCTAGATTTATTATGTTTTTATTGCAACAGTTCCTAATTTTTGATTCAATTTACAAACATGAAACTTAATGAAACATCCTGGAGATATTCGTTTCAGATTATAAATACAATTTTCCCATTTCCACAATCTGTTTCATTACATTTTATGACTACATATTTCAACGATTAAAAAAAATAATAAAAGAAATTGGGGAAAGGGGGTAATTGTATTTATAATCTTAAGTGGATAAATAAATGATCGACTCCATTGGTGATACTGGAGATATAACAAAACGTTCGCTGTTATTTTTGCAATTATTTTAATATTATTATACAGAAGATAGTCGTTCGTTTTACAAAATTCGCAATTACGCTAGCTTTCATAAGGAAATCACCTAAAACGTTAATTATAAGTTTTATGAACATTTTACGACGTTTTTCGTTATTTTAGTTTTAATTTAACCACATGAGGATTGTAATTGAATTGACAGTTATTACACTGTATTACAATTTTAGAAGAAAATAATACGCTATAAATTTATGTATGAGGTACATTGCGTGTGATTCATATGATTTTATACAATTCCACCTACATACATACATTGCTTTTCTATACATACTGGCAATCAACTTTTTTGGCCTTGATTGATTGGACTAAGGTCATGTGTTATTAATTTTATGGCGTGCATTCGCACTAGACCCATGAACGAACATGCTGGTCTTTATAGTTTCCTAACAGAATTAAGCAACATTTTCACCCTCAAAGTTTATACTGTGTCGATATTTCAATTAAAAAAAAATATATGGAATACATTTGCCAGAAAATTGTATTGTTATTAAACCATCTGCCTTTCTTTTTGTTTATTGACCGATATTATTAATAATTCTAAACAATACACCCCACACCTTTCCATACCACTACATGTGGTGGTATTTTAGAATCAAAAGTTTAATAATAATTTATTAAAAGTAAAACTATCCGAACACTTTACATCCACTAAATGAAAGTAAACTGCACGGATCGTTTTGTTTCTGGTAGAGAAATTTTGTTTCAGCACGGATAAGCCCAATGCATTCATTTCCGCGCAAATCACTACAAATAACCACTTTAAAATAATCTCGAACATAAGTAGAATATATGGTGCCATTTATAACTTCGAGTTAATTTCAACTACGCCGTAAAAAGGCCGCATTAAAGAAGGAAGAGGTTATAAATGGCCATAATTTCTTCGAAATGAATTCATGCATGCGAAACTACTGGTATAGGATTTAAAACTGTCTCAGAGATTATTATCGCACTATACAAATGTCCGGGCATTTGACATCCGTAGTGACAGTGTAACAGAGGCCCGAGGAGACTCGTCTGTTTGATTAAAAGCCTTAAGGCTCCCCTATATAAACCCAAACGTAGGTCGCCCTTCTTATTAGACCTTTCCGTGCCATCGCCGCATAACCTCGTTTTCCCAAAAGCCGCCCTCTCGGCGTGTTCGTTATAATTTTATGAATACGATTCTGCATGTAACGTCTACATGTACATAGAAAATTAGTTTTCTTTGACGCGTGATGAAAGTGCAGATTAATAAGTAAATTATAATCCGTATATGCACGCACATATGTAAGATCACCATCAGAATAAATAGAAACGGAATGATACAATAAATAGGCCAAAATATAAATAGTGAAGCATAGGCAATACGAAGGGTGTCGATCGTATGCAACGCTGGATGTGCAATTAAAAGTTTGTATGTGCAATGTGAAATGGAACTTTAGAATGATTATGATACGGTATTAATGCACAACTGTATAACAAAGTTCATAACTTTCCATTAATATGACGGAAACTTTGGGAAATTAGGAGTGATTGTCTGGAGAAGTAAATTTAAGAGCATATGTACAAAGTTTTAATTTCCCCTGTGGTATGCATGAGGTTTGCTTTATAAATAACAATTACATTATATTTGCTTTGCGAGAGGAGATTTATCGGTTCGCGGCCTGTCTAGAATAAGCCACTTCTATTGATCCTTTATAACTCGACTGATCATGCATATTTAAGATTTACTGCAAATAATTTTCCCCGGGGCCGCCGCCGCGCTTTACTCTTCTAACCGACTTGATAGCTTCAGACGAGATGAATGCAACAACACATTTAATATCAGTTTACTGAAGCCACCGACCTCAAAGTTTAGTCTTGAATTTGCAATCGAGATATTGCAACCGGCAAGACTGCCAGATAATATATTACTTCGACATTCTTGCTGAACTTGGCGCTTCACCACACGGGAACGTAGTTTTACAACTAACTTCCAAAGTTTTATTAATCCCACAATAAAGTAAACATTATTTCATACATTTTTGCTATCTGAATAAACATATTAAACTAATTTACATATCCATTTATCAGAATTTACAACAAGTTGAAACTTTTTATGTATAAATATTGTTATCACTAAAATGTTTTACAGAAGTTTAAAAAAAATACGCCAGTAATCAACCCATGGTCTTTACCAAGTTTAATATTCAAGGATATTAAACCATTTAGATACCACCATAGGTTTATTCAAACGTACAACGAGATAGAGGGAATTATAGGGGAACTCTGAATAAAAATATCGAATAGAAGAAATAAATTATTGCATAGATATTCGCAAAACGGATTTAAAAATAATTCATAATGATAATCCTCCGTGATTAAAATGCAGCATTTTAAATAAACGTTCATCGAGCGATAATTCACAAAAAATAATCCCATCAAACACATACATTTTGTAAACAATATGTGCAGTATTATTAAACGCATTATTCCAGGAAATTCTCTGACCAAATAGCACGTATGTTGTTGCTTTATCTATGTATTTACCCCTATAAATGTAGATTTGATTACTTGCATCACGTAGTATTATTGCACATCTAACCCTTGCAATTATAATGTGCCCGAGGCTGTTTATTAAAATGAGCCATGGCTTTGTGGATGGACGTGCTTACAAAAGCCTTCGGCGATAGTGTGAATAACTAACCAATTGCGGTGTTCTCATTACACGAATCTACTTTGTATCGCATCATGTAAGTAAATTAATGTCTGAAATTTAATTACGTTTGTAATTGATTTTAAGCGACGCAAACATTCCAGTGGACGCACGATGAACACAAGACGTTTTCGCATCATATTGTGGTGTTTCCGGCGGTTTAATCGGTCACGGGTCTGCCGAGTTTTTTTTTCGCCCAAATTCAGTTCTAAAGTTCGACCGACAGGAATTCACGTTGGGATTCCGTTCCGCCACAAACAAACTGTGAATGCGGAAATAAGTTTATGTTGTATTATTCATGAGAGAGAAAAACAACGTACAAGCATGTTTCCAATTCAATTTGCCATAAAATTTCTATTGGGAATACTAGAATTCCTACGCGCGATCAAATTTTAGGTTATATTTTTTGGGTAAACATAAGAACGGAGTACAAAACGAAAACAGTGCAGTGCATTTTATTTGACAAATCCACATCGAAAGTCTGTAAAATACTTATATATCACTTCGGGATAATTTAAATGCGTGGAATCCATGTAAGTGCATCTTGATGTTACGTTTATATAAATTAAAAGATAACAAATAAAAGCATTGAAAGAATAGGATACATTTAAAAATAATGACAGACAATATTTACAAAAGAAAGATTTGTAAATCGCTACAACATTGCAATTGTTTATTAAATCTCTTCTGTAGAAGTTAATAACATAACACACATTTTCACGTTTCAGGCAACAATACAGTTAATTACAAATGAATCGGTACGACGTATGTAAGATTGATAGTCAATACTAAAAATAGTCAACTAATAAAGGAAGTAGTAAACGTTCATTCCCACATTTACGACTATTAAACAATGTATAAACAAACGTAAGAATAAACCCTATGGAATATGAGACCAAATTACTGTATTTCAGGAAACAAATCCCCATTATTGTTGGAAGGATAGGATTTATTTTCTCCGCAAATCTTTCGGAAATATAATTCCACCACATTCGTTTACATATTTACATTGGCTTAGCTCGGTGATATTTGCTTCCATAGGAAAGCTGCACATATTTTCAGAGTCGATGTTAGCGTGCGCCGGATCAGAAACATGTAATAACTGCGATTACTGTTATTGGGTATGGGTATGTACTATTGATAATGAAAAATCTTGCAACGTAGTGTTGACGCAGTTATTTGTTTCCAAATTTTGGCTATTTTATTCACTGAATAAAAGTGTATGATTAGAAATAAAATCATCAAATGTGTAAAGCACCTTGCGCTGAAACAATTTTATATTATTATGCTAGCCAAAACACATTGACTGCGAAATTAATAATTCAACGTATATCAAAGAATGCAATACTAGCCGCTAGATATATGTAATAAAACTATGCATCACAACGATGCATATCCCCGGCGACACGTAACTGCCTGTGCTGGTTCTTATTATACACAGTCATATTAAGTCAACGTGTCCATTGTACTTTGTCCTATATATCTCTGGCGATTTTGTGCGACATACTAAAATACTGAAGATTCAATTTAAGGGATTAAATAATACCACAATGATCAAACATTTATACTCATTATAAACAGGAACGTATTTTATGAAGTTAATTCAGAATAAATTTTATGAGACGACCGCATGTTCGGGATATGTAGTACAGTAATTACTTAAAATCTCAGCTGTCGAATAAGTACGACATCAATATTAATTATTTCAGGCTTCTTGAGAATGTTTTTGACGAAGTTTACATACCCCCGGTAAGGATCCAATAAGGATAACGTGTAAGGGGAAATACTAATAGAAGTTGGGTAAGCGCAATGGTAAAATGCTAGCGTGTGATTATGGGTAAGAAACTCAAGACCAGAATAAAAAATATGAAGGAAATAGCAAAATTGAAATATAGCTCCGTGGAATATGCAAGGAATGTATAAACAAGGCGCACTAATAAATTATGTAGAAGCATGATATGATATGTATTGCCAATGCAGGAAACAAAATAGCCTGGAAACAGGACAACAGAAATAAAGGACTACGTCTTTTTTGTAAATGGGTTTTCTAGTCAGCAAAAGGATGAAAAAAGCATGGAATTCACACCAATATGAAACAGGATATACTGTCCATATGACGAAAAAATATGTAGAATTATTAAGAGCAATTTTATAAAGGAATGGAGCAATGATACAACAAAATACCAGGATATGATGTCAAATAGGTGACCTTAATACCAAAGTTGGCAGACAGACAATATAGAAACCAGTTATAAGAAATCACACCGAGCACACGAAGAGTAATGACAATGGAAGAATGCTAATAGATTTTGCAGTCAAAACGGGTTACGAATAGCAACAACATATTTTCAGCACCTGGAGACACAAATAACATGGATAGCGCGAGATGGAAAACTACAAACCATATATACTACATAGCAATAGAAGCAGCACCTCTAAGATATATAACTGATGCTTGGAGTTGCATTGTACAACAGCATGGGAACATATTTCAAAGGATTATTGGAAATGTAGCAAAAACATTGCATGAAATACAACAACAACAACAAAAAGAGTAGTATTACAAAAAGCGTATAGAAAAAACACCAGAAACACGAACAAGAAGCGGGAATGAAAATGTTACAGGAAAATACTACGGAGAATAGAATATTATATAGGATATACATTTAGGAGGCACAGAAAATATGCAGGAGAAAAAAAGAAAATATTTGAAGAAACAAATAAGGGAATAATACCAGCAGAAAATCATTTATGTTAAAACGTACAGGGAAATCTGGAGATAGTGAAGATAGCTTACAAAATGAGTTAAACATTTTAAAGTAGTATTTACAGATGCAGAAGAATGGCAGGAGACGTCAGAAACATAGGAGACAGAAATAGTGGATATATTGGAACCACGGAGTAAAGAGGAAATGAAAACAATTATTGTGTATGGGTGGAGATTCATTTTAAAGTGGAGGTAAGGACGAAAGAAACTATGCCGAAAAGATGGAATGAAGTATTGATCTACTACGAGATCCTGACAGTTTTCATGAAGAACAGATTTAATGACATTGTAGATATAAACGTCGTAGACAAATGTTAATTGTGGAAGAATATAGCAGTGGTTGTGCCAATCATCAAAAATGGCGTAGACCAAAAACTGCCACTATATATGCTTTTTATACATTTCAAACAAACTTACGACACAATAAAAACACCAACAGTGTATGAGGTGCTCAAGGAATTAAACACCCAGGAAAATTAATAAGCTTGGTGAAAATGAATCAAAAGAAACAGATTATAAAGTACATATAAATGGGCATACATAGTTTTAAATTAAAACGAGGCATCCGACAAGGGAATCGATTGTCAGCATTACTCCTCAATATATCATTAAGCAGCATTAAGAAACACTGGTGTAAGAACAACACGAATGGAATATAACCAGCATACACAAATCATGGCAGATGACTTGATCATTTTGGCAAGAAACAAAAAGAGAGCGAACTAACAGTAAAAGAACAAGGTACTAAACAAGGCACCAAGTGATGCCCAAAGCCAACAACATACATCGCTAGAAGTGGAAGTGGAAGACGGAAAACAATACACTGTTCATTCATAGACTTCAACAATTTAGCTATCTGGGTGTAACCGTGACAAATAAGGGAGAACAAAGAACAAAGTTGCAAGAGAAAATACAGAAGGGAATTAGAAGTATGGCAGTGTTAGAATATCTGATCAGATTAAGATGGTTGTCAAGAAGAGTGAAAATAAATATTTGTAGTACTATTCCTAAACCAGTGGTTTCATACGAAAGCGAACCATGAAATGTCAACCAAAGGGATGGTGCGGTATTATGGGAGTGAGAGAAAACGATAAGTAGAGACTTACGCAAAGGTATGGAGGTCCTCATTAGTTAAAGTAATAAGGGCACAAAGAATGAGGTGGTTACGTCATGTTGTAAGATTGCCAGGCATAATAATAACGAAACATGTCCTGCGTGGAGGTGGGAGACAAAGATGTTATGATATTAATGTATAGCGAATAAAAATTATATAGGAAATTTGATATATATTATATATATGATATATATTGATAGCTGTTAGATTTTTAACAAAAAAGAAAATTAAATTGAATTGAAAGTAAGTTGGAAGCAGGAAATGTATTCAATTCGATACGGAATTATGATATTAAACTCATTACGTCATATCAATTTTGGCACACCAAAGCGTATATATAGTTGTAGATTTAAATATTAAATTTTAAATATTATAAACGTGTGGTTAACTTGAATTTAAAAATATAGGAGTGGATTAATAAAAAATAAATAATTGGAGACAAGAAGCACAAGGAAACAGAGGGGAGAACCCGCTGCAATGGAACAAGTACAAGTAGAACAGAGACAAGAACCACAGTCGGCAAAGAGTACGGAAATGACGCCCGATATGTAAATGATGCTAAATAAGAAAATAAATCAAAAAATAAAACGCTTAAAGATGCGTTAAAAAACAAGATAGATGAAAGTAACAAGTAGATGGATGAAAATAAAAAGGAAATGATAGAAATTACTAAAACGCTTAAAGATGCTTTAGAAAGCAAGGTAGATGAAACTAACAAGAAAATAACAAGAAAATGGATGAAGCTGATAATAAAATGGAAGAAAATATCGGTGAAATATAGAAGAAATGAAACAAAATTTCATGGAACTCGATACGAATATAAATGAAATGGAGAAAAATATGAAACATATTAGTATTATATTGCACGCAGGCATGAAAAACTTAGACAAATGTCAATTTGCAAGGAACGAAGTAATTTTCGTGGTCTTTAAAATAGACGAAAAGGCTGAAATTAAAGTCATGTGCGGGCAAATAACATAAAAAGATTACGACTTTTTTTGGGAGTTCTAAACTTTTATACAAGATTTATACCAAACTATATGGTAGTGCAGTAGAGTGTGCAATGATCTTGGGAAAACAGACAAGAAGAATAGACGAAAAGATAAATAAAAGAAGAAGTAAAGTGGAAAATTTGAGTAAATGAGATTTGGTTTGTGTGGGAGCGATTGAGAGTATGAGGTGTAAGAAAAGGTCTATGTGCGAAATTAACACTATCATTCGAAGGACCATACGAAATTTTGGAATAAAAATTATAAAAATATAATTAGCAGATTTTAACTAAAAGGCAATTGAATTAAATTAAAAATAGATTGGAAGCAAGAGATTTATTCAATACGGAATTATGAAATTAAACTATCATATCAATATCTATCATTGCATACCCCTGAGGTACTCAAAAAGTATGCGCTAAACAACCCCGGCTACACGCATAAGACCATACGAATTGTTGCCAATGCACAATTTGACCAGATATTTTTTTAAAGCTGATCCTATCGATAAAGTAAAAAAATGGGAAAATACTTTTGTGATCGATTATTTATTAAAATTATGTATATCCAGTGATGAAATAAACAGAGTAAACGATTAAATTGCGAAAATATTTACATACAAAAATCATAACCAGATGTTCGGTTTAAGCCGTGTAATTTGTGATACATTTTTTATTCAGGTGTTTTAAGTGTCAGTGAAATGAGGTTGCAATTAAATTTCACTTTTACCAAATTAGGCCATAATTAATTTATTTATTTCTACTGTTTCATTGTAAGTAAACTTATATGCAACTAATTATCTTTCTCGGGCTGCAGCAAAAATTCTTATTGTTATAATTATTTAAAACAAATTGCCATAGCCGTCACGAAACGTAGAAATGTACAAGATTATTTATCAACTAATTACAAAACATGGCAAGAAATATTTCTTATTTTAATTACTTATATATCTAATTTTACATATGTTTATCTTACCTTTGTTGCATTAAAATTGAGGCAAAAGAAGACCTTATTTCATCAAATTATGACTTCATTAATATATCGCTCATCTTCATCGAAATTGCGTCAGATATTAAATATTAATTAAACTTTTTCAGAGCAAAATTTCAGTGAATTCTTTGAAAAATGGATAAAGAAAATATACCAGGACATATTCAAAAAGTGGCAGAAACTGCAGTTCAAAATTTATTGAAAGAAAAGTCGTGCAATTGGAAAGGAAGTGAATGTGGTTTAATGGGGAGTCTATATGACACTATCTAAGTAGCTTATTTTGAAGAGAAGTCGAAATACTTAATCGGCAACATGTGGTCAATATATTCAATTTTGAAATAGACTCTAAACATTAAAGGCATGTCTTTCCTTGCGTAAGAATTCAACGGGGTTGTACGTAAACATCGCCTACGCCTATTGTCAGTCGATTGGTTCAAACAACTTTAGCGAAGTGGTAGCCTAGTTTTTATTGTACGTTATGATTAGCTTTATATTCGATGGATAATTATGTGTTGTGATGCTTCTGCGCATGTCAGTTGTAAAATAAAAATATACCGATTAATTTCTAATACAAGAGATCTAATCTAACCCTTTTAAACGATTGAAAGTAGAAATCTACACCCCATTGAATAATATAGGTGCTTCAATAGCACCCCGATAACTTTATTGTGGATCGTACTACATTTGCATTAATGCCGCGGCAAAGATATATTATAATTAGGAACAGTAACGCTAATAATTAGCTATTTTAAAGACCCAGCACGTGCAGCAAAAAATATCATAAATGTTCTATTATTAAAATATATACCCCGAGTCCTGCATACAGGTACATCGGACTGTCCAAAGAAAACATTTAATAACCGCAGCGAAGGCCGATCTTAATCGTAATTACTGCTCTCGACTAAATTTATTACCGAAGTTAATTGAACGACAATTTTAAAACTTTTTATTCGTCGGAAATTGCAGTTTTTCCTTATAATTGTTTTGTAGATAGTACGGCTTCGTAAAGCTCAGGTGTCTCGTCATCGTCTGCCGCACTTGAAAAGAACTGGCCCCGAGATATTATATTTCCATTCACAAAGAATGCCTCATTCAGTATTAAATTCAATTATACAACTAGCTATCTCCATCCCACAGCGCCGCTGTGTGCGTTTAGTAAGACGATTTATTCATAAAGAACGCAAACGGCTTGTTCAATCTCGCAAGTTGTTTTACATTGCATGCGAATATAACTCAGTAACTATTTACAACTCATTTTGTATACAGGTCACCGAGTGCGAAAGTATAGGTTCAAATATTGCCACTCTTCGTATAAACACCACTGATAACTCATCAGTATTCAAATTGTTTGGGTGATCTACTTTCTTTTCGGGGTAAAAGCTTTTGATATACATGCAAGAGTTTGCTGGTTCTTTGTGGTGAACATGCCTTGGATTCATAATAATAGCGGCTCTTCTCACGTAAGGGTTCATTACTATTCAGTTACTTTAGACATGAAACGTAATTGAACTAGGGACATAAGGGGGGATCAGCCATGTTATCAATCAATTTCCACATATCACTCACCTGAAATAAATTTACTATTCGTAAAGGGAATTGTTTAGAGTGTATGGATCCCGAGTTAACATTTACGTTGGCGTATGACGAGGATTAAAATTAAAAACATCAACTTGTTCAAAATAAGATTAAAATATAAGAAAATAAAAATGCCTCAAAGTAAAGCAATCAATATGAAATGAGAAACGTTAGATTCTCAAACGCGAAACCAGAAGCGCGTATTTGCATTAAATTGACATTTCATTTACCGAAAGACGCATTTCATTTTATTTCACTTCTGTTTGCAAAAACGAAATAAATCTGTACGAAATTCAAGTTAAACGAAAACGCTGAATCGTTTAAGCTGCGCCATAGAAATGAACTTCACTTCTTGTTACTGCGATATCGCGTATTAAAACTGGACCTTCTTTCTCTCCAAGGGGAATCCACTTACTCTCTTTGAGTCCCCGGGGCGCACGCAATAAATCCACATAAATAGTCCACAAAAGATGGATTATCGGTCTTTGTGAACAACCGAATTTGCAAGTAAAATTATTTTATAACGGTAAATTTTACTAAGACGCTTACGGAGTCAATAGACTTTGAAAGACGTTCAGGATGCATTCAAAACGTAAAACATTTTGTATTTCAGACACGGTCGGCAATTTTTTCGTATATTTTGGGAAACACGGTATTTTAAGAATTTCTTGAGGATTACTTTAAAAAATACGTTACATCGTTTTATGTGAGTTGTCATGCTAATTTAAATTGATTTTTTAATTATTATCATCATTAACGATAATACGGACGAAACTCAAAACAATAACAGATCTAAACATTTCTAAGATTTAAGTTTATTGGTTATCGATAAAAAAATGTAGTTGAATAATTCTCATTTGTAAAGGATTTTCGACGTAATATACAGGAATGTTAAACATTTCAGTAGTAATGTAATAAACCGCCCCAAACTGAACCCCTTCAAACAAATTTCGCTTTGGAAACGGTTCGCGCCCGAAATATAAAGTCCGACATTTAATAAAATACTAAATTTAAGAAACTAAATTCATTTTGGTTCAAAGGGCACGGTGCGGAATAAAAATGAAATAGAATTGAATTTCTACGAGTGGTCTGTTTACAAAGCCGAGAGACAAAGAGAAAAAGAACGGCCTGGAAGTTGAGTTTATTCATTTGGCGAAAACCCATGCCACTGATTGCACATAATTGCTAAGCGTATCTAACAAAATTGCCGATGGCGCAATAACGAGCGGCGCGAGAAATGTACGATGCCGAGACATGAAAAGCGGCGCGCTTGAACCGAAACAAAAGGCTAAAGAAAATCCCTTTGCAGACGGGGGATATTAAGATGGCGAGTGTTGTAATTGTAACTTTTGTCCTCTGCGGCGTTTATCGTTTAAGCTACCGCCGGCCAATACAATCAATACTGGCTTTCACATTTTCTTTATATGCACGATACGTTTTTCTCAAAGCAAAAGCAAATATAATGTATTGCAGTACACCACAACTATTTCTTGAAACTGGATAATTTAAATCGTTGCTGTTTGTTTGATTTACAGTAACGAATTTTATACAATCAGAAAAAACACACTTTAAACCAGAAAAATCGTATAACAAAAAACCGACATCATCATCTTGATCCCAAGTTAACCTATAAACATAGCCTAAATATATAGCCTAAAAAGTATGAACACTGCACAAAGCCAATAAGTTAACAAAAGTAATCATTACTGGTCTTTAACTGTATTTTATTTTTTAGAATAAAGCCTTGGCTCCGATTTTGAATAAAACGCACGCGATGTTCATGTGAAATCAAACTTTACATGAAGTCCGCATCAAAATTATATTAAGGACTGTACTGGTAAAATTACATTCAGCGTTTAAAACTTATTACAGGAGCAACCTGGGATGTATCTGCGTTCACTTTTATAAGTTATGAATTGCATAAGCGTATTCGTTAGCCATACGCTTGTGCATGTTGGGTTGCTGTCTGCAAAGTGCGCAAATGGCCGTAGGGGTAGAATATTTCGTTGAATTTGTAGTCCACGATATTGTTAAGATTGAAGAAATTGGTTTCCTCGTTTTTTGTAAACTGTTGCGAATTTGTGCACTTTCGCTGTCGACTGAATATTCCCGACAGGTAATACAAAATTGAGTGATATTTGTCTATAAAAACTTTGTATTGACCTGTCCGAAATATTCAGTCGACTGCAAATTTTTGAATTAGCATTGACATGAGTAGTTTTTTGGTCCCTTCATTGGGAGAAACTTATCTTTTGACACTGTCAGTTATATTGTTTCATCAAATTCAGCGTTTGCAGCAACATACTTGTTCCTTCTAAGACGTACTGTGACCGATCGCGTCACGAAGTATTTTTCAACATAGACAGTGCAAACCTGCTGTCAATCACATAGAGAGCACTTTCTATGTTTGACGGTTCACATTTCTGGAGAAGCATTGGTAACACTCTTTTCTTTCTGGAGATATTCCCTTGACCAAAATTGTTTCCGATAATGTTTTCCAGACTGAAATTTCCGATTTGAACTGACACATGGCAACTTACAGTCACATTATGTACTCCCCAACTGGAAAGTGATTGTGGCAAAGAAGGAATCTACAAATGTATTGCAGTCACTATTATCTCTAGTTATTTTGGATAACCTTGCATCTATATGATGTACTGTAGTACAGAATGAAATATCACGATCCTCTCCACCGGCATTTAGCCTACGTGCTTTACGTTCCGTAAGTCAAACCTGCAGTGTTTTTCCTAGTTGTTTGTTTGTCATAAACATTTCATGATACTTGGGAGTTAGACAGGAACCTACAGTAGGTTAGCATTTCTTTTATGCAGGCACCAATGCAAATGCAGGCACCAATCACCATATTTGGGCATATTTCTTGACTATCGTTACCATTACACATAGCTGTTGTTTTTCTAGATACCAGCACCCCAGGTTTGTTTGAAAATTTACAAGAATAATTTTTACTTAAGGAGTATGGATATAGGCAGAAAAATCATATGCTTGAAAAAAGCTGACTGTTCTTCCTATGCTATGTCCAACATGGACAAGACAACATTGCTCATTGCAAGGTGGGCCAAAATGTGTGCCCGCAGAGCTCTGGAGTACGCATTCCCAGTCATCATTTTGTTGGTTGATAAAGCTGCGTAAACCTCGCTAAATCCATTATGAAACCGATAGCTCCCATAAATGACACGAGTAGATGGAAACCGCCGAGCCTAACGATTACTAAACCGATTTCTGAATCAGGACCAGATGAAGCTACAACGTCTCGTGTCTTTATAGAAAGGGGTTGATCAAAAGTTACGAAACAGTTGTCCTTTTCAAGTTATTTGCATTTATTTGCAGCATAAAGCAGTGCTTAGTAAAATGTGTCATAGTTGGATGGTGGAGCAATGTGCATTGTGCCTCATTTTGAAGTTCGATCCTCAGTCACTATAAATAAATATAAAGATAATCATCATAAATTCATTCCAACCTGGAATGTTCATACGTCCTTGCAATTTGCCGCACGCTCACGTAAAATCAGTGGCCAAAGGATTTATGTTGACACTAAGTAATTGTTTGTCAAGGTTCAGTATGTGAATATTACAGAGGCCCACCGTTTGAAAAGCAACAACTTATTGTCTCAAATTCTCCCAAAGCTCCTGCATAAGGGATTTTTTAACTCTTTCCTTGGTGATCCCTTTGGATTTCAAAGGCTCATGTGTAGTGCATATGGCTCCCATTGCCTGGAATATATTGGTCCCATCTAAAGTGTGAATGTTCACATCAGCATTGTCAAAGACAAACTGTATGAGCGATTTCGATGGTAGAACAGCAAAATCCACTCGCTGTAGCAATTTCCAATAGATTCCTTGCGCCATATTTCCGGTGAATCAGCACCCCTAGGCCAACATACAAATGGTCGAAAGGATTTTGGTGGTGTAGCACCAATAATTGTGTGCGATAGATGTAATTTTGTTTTTGACTTTATCATCATCATCTCGGCAGTTGATCTTAGGAATCGATCTGATTCTGGTATGTCATCTACAATAAGATCAAAAAAATTGTTGTGTGCAGGATAGGAGGTATATTCTGAAACGAATGTCCTCACGGTAATGGCAGCAGCTGCTTTCATTACACGTTTCTTTCGGTCTTTATCAGCCAATCGCACATTTATCGTACAATATCTCAGACCGAGTCATCTGGCCTGTGTTCTTAAGGCATATTATACTGGGATTGAACCTGTTCTTACTAATTATAACTATTATGTCCTCTCTATAAACAAACTCCAGAGTTTTCTTCAGAATGAGGGTTGATGGGATTGGTCCACTACAATCATTGAGAATATCACTCAGTATAAATTGGCATTGGTTTTCATTTTCTTCAAGGTAAGTACATATGTAATTCACTGCAACCATCACTTCTTCATCCACTAGGGGACCTCGCTTTGTTCTTGATTGTACGAAATAATCACGATCCATGATAGCTTCCTACTGGTGCAACAAGATTAGTCTCAATTTGAGTTCGAAAAATAACAGCTTTACTCCATTCATAATTTTTAGACACTTCATGAACTTTTTCTCGTGGTGACTTTTTTGAAGTTTTATGAATTCGTTGGATATCTTTTCCACAATGCGAACAGTGTCTCTTGAAATCAAACAACGGCTCATTCAATCTTCTAGGAGTGCTTGGCCCACAAGACTGTATGTATGACTGATTACATATGACTGATTGTTGTTGATTATTCTGCATTTTTCATGAGCAGTTACTGAAGTCCTTCAGCAGAACGTTTTCCTATCTTTTTTTTACTGCCGTCACCTGTCCTTGTAAACTATCACCGCATATGAAATACTGTGAATTCGCAATACTTTTCACAGAGCATCAATTTCAACGCACACTGAAATACAAAAAACGCATCAAACTACAATTTAGCATCAGACAAAGAACAGCGGCGCACAATATAACCAACGTCACGTAATTTCAAATGTAGGGTGCAGAAAATTGGCGAGAACTCTTTTTACATGCAAATTAATCAGCCTGAACCACATTTTTGGCTTATGCTGCTTGGCCTATTATAACAATAATAATAAACGGAATTATGAAATAAAATAAATACTTTTCGCCACTGATGTTCTTTATTGTTGGTGGACAACCAAACATATGGAGTATTTTCCGTAAATAATCCGTAGACCCAATTTAATTTTATTGTTTAATTAAAATTTTATTTGAATTTATAATTACATGTTTTCGCACAATTTATTTACATATTTAAGTATTATGTTTGTTATTGACGCATACAAATATTAACATTATTAAAATTTTTAAGATTAAATTTTTTAAAAATTTTATTATTTTTCTAGCTAGGTCATCCAATAACAGTATGTAATTTGTAACTTATAAACGACAAAATACATTATATTTTGTGAACATCTGGTACTATTTATTGTATTTACGAATTTAATTTAATTAAAAAATATCTAGACATATACCGTTGTATACATGTACTACATACATAATTGTTCTATTGGTGTCACAAAAGCCCAAAAGTTTCTTCTATACGCAATAACCGCATTGAATAAATAATTTCTTCTACTACACCACTTTTGGTCAATGGTCAACTTACATTACAGTTTTTACGAAACATATTACTATTTATGTATTATTGCATATTATATTATTACTTTTAAAAATTAACATCAATAAATACGCGCATTACTGTAATATACCAGAAACGTATACCAATCCTACTCCATACAAATACATACAAACAATATTAAAAATCCACAACCTTTGGAACTCCTGAAAAGAATACCAACGAGAAATTCACTCGCTGAGCACGAAGTGTCCTCTGCTGACCGCGGCTCCGTGGCAACGCTGTCCGTGATTTCTTGCTCCTTTTTAAAAATTATATCTAATATCTTGTTTGATGCGGATTCGTGGTTTGGCAACGAACAATGGTACGTCAAATTGTCAGCAAATTTATGGATTGCGAACGACGGAACGCGGCTTGAAAGTAAACCGCTCTTAAAATAGAAATTTATAGTAATAGTGTATTGAATCAAGAACTTCCATTAACCTTATGTAACGAAATTGTTCTTTAATGCCCGTACATTTACTGCGAGGAGACGTGTTTACGACGTTAATATGTGGGGAAAATTAAGGCCGTCGTATATACAGAATGCCAATACGCCACTTATTTGAAAACGTATAAGAAATTAATGACGCGTCGTCATTATTGGGATTGAAAATAAAAAGCGCTAGCGTTACACAACAATCATGCCTTTTAATATATGTATGTGAAATAAAACGAAAAGGGAAGTTGATGCATTAGCGCACATTGATGATTATGTACTAATTGAAGTGATTTAGTTCTTATTATTTGCAACGTTAATGAGTAATTGCATACGTCAATTTACAGTGTACCAGTTTCTTTGCGATAAAAATCTAAATTCATTAAGAGTAAAAAATGTAACAATATACCAAAACAAAAAAATGTAAATTACTTATAGAGAATAGTCATAATTCACGATATTGTAAGCGACAAAAGTTATATTAGAAGGAATTGTAATAGTAATATGAATAGTTAAATGTTTTCATATTAGACGACCAGGATTCGTTTCCTTTTCAATATTGATGGGTACTCAATTTTGATTTTTCAAGTTTCGACTTTCGTTATTTTCAGTAGCTTGTACGTTTATTATATTGTTTTTATAATTTTTATTTGTATTTCACATGCTTTCGGTGCTATAATTTTCTGCCCTTTGGTGTTTTTATTATTTTCGTTAAATTTTTCATTGTTTTCGTTGGTTTTATAATATATGGGGTTGGGTAGTAGGAGTCATTTTTCATCTTTTGGAATGCTTTAATGTGTTCTTCGTATCTGTCGCTATTTTCATCGCAATTAATCCTCCGCACGTATTTTCGAATGAGTTGCACTTGTGTTTGTAGCTTCCGCTTTGGTTGTTTGTCTCTTGAAATTTTGAACAAGGCAGTCTTTATTGCCGTCGTCTGCGAAGTCACTGAAGTCTGGTAACAACTTAGTTGGTCGATACAGCCGTCTAGATGGCGCTAATACCCACATGCAAACTCCTTGTCACACATGCTTGCATGACTTGATGCAACTTCAGCGGGCGACGAAAGTCGAAACGCGCAGTGAAAAATAAAATTTGACGTCAACTAACACGGAAAAAACGAAGATGAAATACGGAACAAATCAAACAATTATTTAGTAAGCTAATAACATAATTTCAAACTTAATAAATCACTCACGTATGCCCATAAAATCATCGAATACAAGACAATACAACAATAGTAAAAGCTATTATAATGTAAACTCCAATCGAATTAATATGGCTGTTAAATATCTAATCGCCTAAAACAATCGAATAGTACTTTCCGTCAATTGTAATTGTACTCATTAACATAAAACGCATTTGGCCAACTACTTTGTTAAATGTAGTTATCACGCGACAACTTTATAGCGGACTAATTGCATTCAATAACAAACGAAATGTTGACAAAACTTTCTACATCGGTTTATTTATATTGACATTTTTAATTGTCTACGTTATTACACTTATTGTTAATTACGCATACGAATTAATGCAAACAGTGCAATCGGAATGTATTATTAATTACTAATTACTAATTTTTATTTTTATTTTGCTAAGAATTGTATATCAATATAAAATTTGCGCTAAACATAAAATTGTAAATATTGAAAATATTATATAAGGACAAATAAAAATGGAAAATGGATGATAAAGCGAGAATTAAAAACAATTAAAATCATCTAAAAGATATTTAGAACTAAGAGAGAAGTTCAAATCCCGGGAATCCCCGCCCTTAAAATAGAACTTTCAAAATGAAAATAACACGAGAAAATCAAAACAAAAATGAGCGCAATTCTTTTTCCCCTGTATTTAAAGAACGACGGGCATTGTTAAGAAAAAAATAGTAATAATAAACGACCTGAATGTGCGGGCAGATTTCCTGTCAAGGTGTGCAGATTGCTATTATGCAAATACAGTGAAGCGAGTTCTGTTGTTGCATTCCCAATTATGCTATTTTAATAACTAGTACAATATTCCTATGACCGACCTAACGATTCATTCTGCATATTAGCCTGATTGCGCAACCAGTAAGTAACACAATCCAACGGCACACAATCGAGCGGTTTCACGTTATCCACTAAACCGACAACAAATATGACATTTGGTTTTCAATGTGTTCATTGAGTGAACGAACAACATATATTTTTAAGGTATTTTCTATGGGGAAATGAAATGAAAATGAAAAGATGTTGAATATCATTTTGTCCGGCAACTTATTTATGAACAATTTTTTTTGCGAAATAAAAAATGAACGAAAGCAATTGAATAGTACTTATAATTATATTTGAGTGTTGAGGCCACATAATTGTCTTCCCAAACTTATGTAACAAAACATTATTACTTTTTTACTTTCTAGCTCTACTTTGGATGCACTTGATATTTCAATATGTAATAGATCGAATAAGTTTACGATTTTATGATAATATGAAAAAACAAATTTGTAATAAGCGCTCGAATGTTCAGATGGGAGACAGAAATAAAAATAAAACATTAAATTACGATTGAAAATTTGAGGAAAAAAGTAACATATATTGCCAAGAATTCGCAAGAACATTAGACGTACTGTAATGAAATAAATTTCGAAATGTTTTCCTCATAATACCACAAAAAACTTTTAATGTTAAAAGACCACGGAAGAGAATTATGGGCAATTTAGGTCCGGATTCGTCCTTATTATCGTTCGCTGTAACACAATTTTGCTTTCTGGCGGCCATTTGTCATTCGTTAGTTATATTGGTCCCCTAGGTGCATCAGGATTATTCTCCTGCCGTTATGCGCCACTTTTGCGGTGGGTTTCCAGAACAATAATAGACTTATTTTTTACTATTGTTTGATAAAAATAAATCTTCCATGAGACGATTGCATTTAACTTTATAGTGCACTCAGTGCATTGACGGTTACTAATCCGTAAAATCGCACTTTGCGGACACATCACACGCCAATAAATCCTTATTTACTTAACACCGCCATCCTTCAAACCGGCGTGCAATCGACCAGTCCACGTTTATTACGGAAATTAATAATTAAAAAGATTATATCTGAGAATTTTAATTATAATTGTATGTATTTCATGTAAAAAACAAGTTGCTTTCAACGGAGGTTTTTATAGATTTATTAATGTAGGTGTATGCTGAAAACAAACAAACACGTATCAAGTATAACACATATATTACATGTTTTATAACATTGTATATTAATATTTATGTTGTTTGCGTTAAAGAGCGAAAATATACTGCGCTTTATACTTCACAATATAAAACGTACACTCGCGTGATTATTCGTTTTCTTTTTTTAGCTTCCATTTACTTCAACATATTTTATACACTTAACAATTCTTGGATTAAATCAAATGAGCGTGACTTCAATGTTACGTTATCATTAAATGAATTGGCATTTAAAGCCTCGTAAAAAATCTAGTTGTAAAAAGATTCTAACATTACTTAAAAATACAGTTATTAACATACTAATTAATTAACACGTTAAAAATTACGAAATATCATAATAACAATTTTATCTATGAATAAATTACATGTAGCTCAACATCCGAGTAATTTACAACTTGTAATGAGTGCCAGCGCCAACCCAACTTTATGAAGTAAGGCGTGCATTTCTCGTTCAGAATAAATAACTGATAATGATCACTTATCTCAATCTGGGTGTCACGGCAAAACTTTTACATGCATTCCTCCATATTTATTGTCGGTGGTTTAATGCCGATAATTGTATATGGAATGAAATAAATTTTACGTATTCAGAGCGGAAAATCTCAATGTTCACCACATGCATCTAAAGTAAATAACAAGACGTAGTAGCGATACAATCTCGCCTTCAATCTAAGCCGTTTTTATAAAAGTGGGTTTCATTGGATTCTTGCATTCTATTAATATTATAGTAAGATCTGAAACAAACGTGTGACGTCAAGCGGTCAGTGAACGTTCCCTAACAATAAAAGTCGCGCTTATAAATATTTGTTAAATATGAGCTTTAAGCCTGAGCATAATTTAAATATTGTGTAAACAAACGATAAGAAAAGTGCACTAAGTGAGAAGTTAAAAACTTCTGAAAAAGATCATTATGAAAAGCAAATATAGCCCATGTTCGACCATTTGCACATGATTAATGCAACTTGAATCAGTCACTAAAATATCTAGCAGAAAGTGCCTATTCGATACGTAAATAACGATTAAATTAAAAAAACAAATGTCTATGTAAAATTATTATATTATTATTTTCAATGATTAAACTATAAGTCATTATTGACTTGAAATTATCCACAATCTAAAAATTACTAAATAAACTACACGGATATTTTATTCACTAAATCGACGGAGAAATTCACCACGGCGGTAATTCTTTAAGATTAAATTAAAACTGTCCTTCAGCGGTATTACCAGCGGACTCCTTTCGAAAGCTGCGGTTTAAGAAACGCGATTTGAAGAATTATTCCTTTGATGTAGCCGAAAGTTCTGTCTTCCTCATTTATTTGAGCAACGTTTTAATTATGTCAAAAGGAATTCCGTTTTGTCTTTCTGTTTGAGATAAAAACAATTATCAAATACATATATAATTAAAATAATTACCGCGAGTTGCTGGTCGTGTAATTACATCTGCATAAATTCAATTTTCGATACGAAAACTGCTTCGGCGAACCATGAAGCGATAAAATGGCGGAGAAGTGTCAAGAATAAGAATTAAGCATGAATGCAAATTGTTTATATGAGCTTTTGTATTTGCATTAGTAGAAAAGAACAACGAGACGTATTTGGAAAAATTAACTTAATAAATCGTGTGGAAGAGTAATGTACACTTACTAAGAAATTGCGTTAAGTACAACTAAAGTAGAGTGGAGACAAGGGAAGCTGTGTTTGAGAGAAATTACGTGAGACCAAGAAAAACCGGAGTACCACATCAGCACAATAGAAAAGATTAATATAAAGCCATCAGTCAACGTCAGTCGACTATTAATTCATAAAAAATAATCGCCAGGAGAAGATAAATAATTGCAAGGTCGAACATGATGTTAATTAATCTATTTCGATGAAAACAATTTACAAATATTTCACACATTATGTTTACCCCAAAGTACATGGAAAAGTAAAGATTAACATTTTTAATTTTTTATCTACAGTTACAAAAGGTAAAAAAAATGTGTTGGGGAAAGTCCTTTTTGTAACATATTTTTTTATAAGGTATATTAGGAGAGTATACATAAACGTACAAAAAGTAGAAGGGGTGGGAATTTTTGGACCAAATTTGGTAGGAATAGTGGACTAGTCCAGGGAAATAGTTGATTAAAATTTGAAACCCAATCATCAAGTAGTCATGGGATTTTTGACGTTTGTGTCATTTTTTTAGAGGTGGTGATAGACAAGCAATTATCGAGTAATTTTTGGAATTTGTTCCACTTTTCGGATCCCTTTCTTTAGCTTAAAGTGTTTCAAGTGTTTAACGATGCCTAGAGGAAGGAGACCTCAAGTTTACCAGCAGTTGAGTGACTTTGACCGGGGGGGATTGTTGGTTTACGAGAAGCAGGTTTTTCGTTTAGAGAAATCGGCAACCGTTTGGGACGGCACCACTCAACAATAATGCGTGTTGATCAAGCGTGGTCTGAACATGGGGTTGAACGTCGAAGAAGAGGCACTGGGGCTCAAAGACGAACCAATGAACGTCAAGATCGCCGCTTAAGACTAATGGCCTTGAGAGACCGATTCTCTACAACTAGATCAATAGCTGATCAATGGTTAGGTGAACAAGGTCGTCCGATAGGCTTGCGAACAGTTTATCGTCGAATAAGAACCTTTGACTTGCTGCCTACATCTTGTGCTACCCCTCACTGCTCAACATCGCCAGGAACGTTTGGCCTGGTGCACGGAAAGACTTCAATGGAACTTGGAGTGGCATCGAGTTGTCTTTAGTGACGAATCGCGATTTTGTTTAGGAATGCATGATGGTCGGATGACTGTTAGACGAAGACGTGGAGAAAGGCGCAATCCTGATTTTTCGATTGCGAGGCATGTTCACCGAACTGTGGGGTTGATGGTGTGGGGTGCTATTGCTTACGGCAGTAGGTCACCCTTGCTCTTCATTCGGGGCAGTGTGACCGCCCGACGCTACATTGACGAAGTGGTAGAACCACATGTTCTCCCATCTCTTCCAGGGCTGGAAGACCCACTTTTCCAGCAGGATAATGCACGACCTCACGTAGCAAGGGTTTCTCTTAACTTCTTTGAAGAGGCCAATGTTAATCTTTTGCCTTGGCCGCCAAGATCTCCCGATTTGTTGCCCATTGAGCATGTGTGAGACATGATGGGTAAAAGATTGAGGAATCTACCGAACCCACCGTTGACAATAGATGCTCTACAGCATGAAGTACATGCTGCTTGGGATGCCATACCCCAAGAAAACATTGGTCACCTGCTGGAATCAATACCAAGGCGGGTCAATGAGTGTATCAGAAATAGGGGCGGACCAACACATTATTAAAGAAAAATAAAAAAGACGAAGTGTTTTCTTTATCAAATTTTAATCAATTGTTACCTTAGACTAGTCCAATGTTTCTGCCAAATTTGGTCCAAAAGTTCCCACCCTTTCTAGGTGGTGCAGTTTATATGTCACTGAGTACATATCTTTTATATTTGGCCATGTAAAGCGCATTAAAATTGCACGATAGCTTTTAGCATTGGCAATATCAGTATGTCCTTCCTCATTTAGGAAAAAGTAATGCACATTATATCTTCAACCCATATTTTGTGGTTGTAACGCTCTTTACTTCATTACATGATGGTTTCTTTTCAAATCCGGTGCAATATTGTGTATTAATTATAGCGGAAAATGATTATTATTGTCAACGATTTAAATCCCAATCGGCGAGTTTACGTCGCAACAAATGATCATTTGGTTTGAGTTTTTGTGTTAACTATAGTTTGAGTTGGAGTCGCTGAACGCCCTAATTGTTGCCAACGAAGAATTACTTTTTTGAAATTTTCGTTCCTACTTTCACGTACAACACGAATATTCCCAACGAGCAATTCGAAGGAGTACCGGTTTGTACGAATTATAGCTTTTACATATGGGAATTATGTCAAATAAATAATTAGCCTAGAATAGGACAGCGACTAAAGATCTATCGTCTAATGTAGTTGATTTGGTGGGTCCCTGTGTTGAGTAGGTGGTTGTTGGTTAGGTGTTCTGCGTAGTTGCTGTCTGTTTTTCCTGGCCCAGATACGTCGACGATATCTTATGTATCACTGAATACCACAACACACAAGGATACTCAACCGTATCAATCAACAAAACACAAGCATGCAAATCACCATCGAAAAAAAAACAGACAAAAACAATATTTACTGAGAACTCACCATCGACACCAATAACTTGATACATCCCAAACAACAAAAAGTTTTGAACTCTACTACACAGATTAGAAACAATACATATGTAACATCGAAAGGAAAACAGAGGAACGAGAATACAGCATATACAGGAAGCCCACATAAACAAATAATTTGATACACACAACATCGACACATCCCAAACAACAACAAGTTTTGAAGGCTACTACACAGATTAGAAACAATTATCTATGTACCGAGGAAATTACAACTAAGAACAACAGACCATCAAACAAATGGCAACATATAACGGATACAAAGGAAACACGGTCAATAAATACACAACAATATAAAAAACAAGAAAACAACGACACACAGATAAATCAAGAACACAGAGGATGAAAAGTGGAGGAGCTTCACATACACAGACACCCACTGGTACAAGATCACAAAATTCTTCAAACATTGAAATAGCTTATAAAACATGCCACAACATTAACATACAAACACCACGGAAAATAGAAGAGGTAGACCAATGCCACACATTTAAGAATAATTTATATTGGACAAACAGGCAGAAAAAACTCATATAAATCAAGAAATACAGGAAGCCACTACGCAGAACACCTAACCAAATACAAACACGAACCCGGCACAATGGACACAACAATGAAAATAATTAAAAGTACAACAAAAATGCAGCAAATTGAACAGAATGGGAAATCGAACTTGAAAATGACAAACGCCGAAACGCGTCCTGATCAAACCAATAGAACTGTTCGTTAGAACACAGGAACCTACCCATTGAGCGTTAGAAGATAGACATAAATTTATTCTAGACTACGTGACCCTCTTGGCACTATAGTTAAGAAAAGATCGATAAAAAATAAGTATTTTTTTTACGAGAAAAGTATTAATAGTATTCGGTGAATAATTACGAATGAAATTTGAAAAATTATTTAACTTTAGGCGAGCTAAAAGAAAAGTTTGAAGAAGAAAACCTATGAATGACCAATTCTGAAGAAAACTACCAAAAGTTTGGTCAACCGAATTGGCACACAAGCAAAAACTTTTACTGTTTTGTTAATACATAATTCAAGTTGGAACCGTTGTATTTGTAATTGATGAATATGGCTATGAAAGAGCAGTTTTATATCAGAAACTTATGTGGAACGTCTTGAGGCTATGATGACTTTTGATTTCATCGAAAACTATGCCTTTGCTGTACAAGTTGAGGGTTAGGTTTTTCTTTGGAACAATGACCAAGAAAGCAATGTTTCCAATTGCAGTATTTATCATATGTATTGTTAACGGCTTTGCACAAAGAATATTTGAAGTAGGTGTCCATACTAGCATAAAGGATATGAACATTTCTTGAATATGTCAATCTCCTGTTGGATGCTTGGATAAACGATAAACTCGAAGTATCTGGCTATCACGCTGGCTACTCTTACAACCGTTACAGAATAAAATCTAAGGAGTAACCAGGATTTTCTAAATACGCTTACGAGGCATTATTGACGTTGTAAAGGATCTGTATGATAAGAGTCTATAATAAAATGCATCTTTAAAATCATTGCCATCCACCACTGATAGTGGTTATGGTAATCACAATTTTAGAAATTAAAAATAAAAATTGTTAATTAGTAAATATACAATTAAATTTTATTATGCAAAGTTTGGCCATAAAGCAAGAGAATCTTGTTTTTACTTCACTTAAACACAATTAAAAAAGCAATTTATATTTATAATACAAACGGAACATCGTGCAGCTTCTAATAATTCCATCAGATTAATTCCTTAATTATACACATAGATTTTCACAGGTTAAGGATAATTATAAACAAAATTATAAAAACACAATAACTAAGTAAACTATACTGAGCTGACGATTCTTTCGATTTTCACACATGCTAAATGATACATAAATATGGAATTACAATCAAAATGTTTATTTTGTTGAAACATTACCTACACTGACAAAAAATTTCTTGTTAACAGATGTATATTGGTTTCAATAATTATTTTCAACAGTCACAAAAAAAATTTATTTCGTCACAGTAAAATATATATTTTTGAAATATATCAATAAATATCCGGAGCAAAACTTTTAATCAACAATTTCATTTCAGCTAATAAGGTTGTTTCGTCCAACGAAAAAATCTGCAGTGGTCCGCACTGAACTTTCTTATACTTGAAGTTGCTTAAAATTTCAATATCTTTAACTTGTATAAAACAATTTTTTGATAACTTGTACCATTTTCTGGATAACGAAAACTGTGATAAGAGTAAACTATCATTTCCAGTTGTCCGGTTGAAACATTGCTTTCAAAATAGGACATTTTCTTTTTTGCTATAAAAATTTTATGTTTAAAGTTTCATAGCTCTATTTATAATCGTTTGGACGCTAGATCGCGTACAGACAGAGACGTCTTTCCAAACATAGTCAAAATGGAACCAGGGGACCGAAAACGTGTATATCTGATAAAATATCTAGGAATGTTCATGATTACTATACTTCCTTATACACAAAGTATAAGAAAGTAAAAATACAAGAGAAGATTTAGCGTTGTTGAAGTTCAATGTAACACAAAAGTAATTTAAATTTAAACAAAATTTGTTTAAATCAAATGGAATATTTTAAAGACATCTTTTTTCTCAGTGTTAATTGCTTCATAACTAATCTTCGATTGTCAAACCATTGATCGGTGTAGTCCAGGTTTCATTATTTCGCAGATGGTTCGCGCATCGTGGTAAATTTAATTTCACGACAAAGAATAGCGAAAACTTTTATTCGTCCACTGGATATTAAACAAACTTATGCTTTATATCTTTAAAAATTATAACATATGTTCAAAATGGGCGCCATAATTGACAATATGGCCCGCAAACAAATTCGAAAACTATTTAAAAATAGCAGTTACCAAGAAATAGCTTAACAACTTGTGTAGTAAAATAACGTTATTTTATGTTTGTCCTAAAAAATTGTGGAGTTAGGATTAAGGTATTTTATAACCCTGCATGTTCCCAAATATGACATTTTATGAAATGTTAACATTATTGGATTCACCAGACGATTTTAATTCGAAAAAAAATTCATCTTCTGTCGAGTATAGTCATTAAACTGCAAAACTACATAATGAACAGCTTTTCAGGATGCAGCGGAGAAAAATACAAATATAGTTTCCTAAGTTTATTTGTTGAGTACTATTTCTTCGTTTGTAGTAGTTTTCATCCCAAACGTAGCTGAAATCTACACCTCTTTAAGAAGTGGTGCACTTCTCAAAATTTTTCAGCCAAATATTTCTAAACTACCTGTTGCTAGTTAGAAAGTGTTATTCGTTTGTCACACTTCTATTTTCATTTACTCTATTTTCCATTATTTTCAGTTACAAACTATTAATTTTCTACTGTAAACACCCAAAGTAGAACTTCTTCGCATCAGGCATTTCAGCTTTGTTTTCAAAACCACTAACACCTACGTAAATCTCAGACAAATGACACACAGCAAATGAGACCTCGGCGATTTTAGGGAGCTTAATGTCAATAGCACCTCAATCTATTTTTCAGGTATATAATGCAGAACCAATCAGTACCCTGATAGAGAGTAAGAAATTAAGTAGATTAGCAACTGCGATATATACACAACTTATACACCAGCTAATAGAAATGTACACCAATTATGATTAATATATTTTAGCAAAGTAATATCGTCACTGTTCTGAATGATGGAATTAAAAATTTTGAATTAATGTTATAATTTTTCTTTCACATTGATGATTTCTCCATATCATATTTTTTTAAATACACAAACCGATTAAAAAACCCTTGTGATGTATGATGAAACGTTCCACAAATGATTTCCAAATAAAGGTGTTTCCTAATCTCCTACCCCATACGTCCAGGTTGAGTAACTCTTTTTATTGGAATTTCGTATGAGTAGGATTTTGTTTTTATATCCCATGACAGACTACAATTTTAACATGGGGTGAAACAAATAAAAGAATATATAACAGGCAAGAAGAAAGAACGACCACGTATCATTTGGAATTATCCATACATACATTTCAAATCATCACGATCAAATATTTTATAATGGCAACAACTGCAATGCGCCAATCGAAACAAAAGTGGCCATGGAACGAATAGTATGGCAACGACTTTGAAAATTACCCTGCAAAAATGAGACAAAAAATATATACGACATTATAGTAAAAGATAGAGAATTTTTTTGATGAACCAGTGCATACAATACAGATAATATTGTTGTTTGTGACCCACTAGCCCACCAAGTAATGAACTCATTCCAAAAGTAGAAGAAAAACGAAATTTTGTAATTCAATTTTGTTTTTCTTTCGTATTTAATTCTATTCCATTTGTTACTCGACCAGATGTTTACTAATTTGTCCCGAGGCTATTTTTCCAGTCTCCTCTTTTCATACTACCGGTCGCAGAATACACATAAAACTTTATAGTTCATTAATCGTACGACACCAGTCGTCCATTTAATAAACTTTGTTACAACACTAATGCAACGAAACGTTCGAATTTCGCTCGTCTCCCTTCCGTAAAGCCGCGTACGTATAATGACGACAAAAGGGTTATTTTTACTCTATTTTATTGCTACTTTGGCTTCGGACGGTCAATAATTGAACGTACACAAGTTAAGAATCCCCGGTAGTAAAGTTCCGTCCGAAGGAGAAAAAAAAACGCGGGATTGGGAAATCTTTACGGCTGCCCGGGGCGCGTATCCGGTTCCGGTTGGCCATTCCGGGCGCGTCGCGGCAATGCGAGTGCCTCACTACGTGCAACACATATATCCGCGCTATCTTCGTCCTGTCGTTCCGATTCGCCGTCCCGAAGATATTTTCCGCATCGACAGACAAATGTTTTCTCCATTCTCTATTCATACCAATTAAAGCGGTTTCATAAATCTACTCTCTTCGCGCGGTGGACGTGTAAAGACTTCAAAAACCGATATTTATAAAGGGATCATGGAATTACTTCGGAATAAGAGCGTCTTAAATAGCGTTTATCGAGCGTTTGAGCGCTGTACGCACGACACGCAAAACAACCGTCCAGTGTAGCAGAAATTACGACGTGCGTACTTGAAAAACGATGGTCGCATATCGTGAACGTGCACTTAAATGAGGTGTTGGAATTACTTGCGGGAATATCGCCTTGGATTTATCAGATTTTGCTTGCCACAGATAAGAAAGCAAGTAACAGTAATTTAGTTTGTCGAAATACATAATTGACGATGCTTGTAAAGTTCTATTAACAAGAACAATTAATTTACAATTATGGTCGAACGTGCAGTTCTGGTTGGATATATGATAATTTAAGTTTCAATTCCTTATTTTATATAAAATGCAACTAAGTTATCACTTATTGAAAAAATAATGATGCACGCGCTTACATATATTTAAACTAAACGATAGATCATGACGTTTCATCTATAACAATATGTGCGAAATTAATTCCGAATCTATTCTATCTTTATTCTTTTAAACTATTCATTTAATTACTCCTCCTTTCCATTTATTCCCACTACATTAATGGCATGTTGCCAATTCCATATTTATTTCTGGTTCTGCTTCTTTACACCATTTTATTTTTTCTCCTTTAATTTGGGTTTTCTGTTGCTTTCCCTTTCCATTTCTAGTCTTATATACCATATTCATTGCCACTTTATTAGGAATTAGGAATATATTCTCTCCTAGTTTCATTGCTTCGTTTACCTTCAGTTTTTCTTTGACAAAATTATTTAACGTCTCTCAACGAAAACGACATCTCGTTTTTATTTGTAGAATTGTCATATGTTTTGCTGCCAAAGTTGCTATTTGACTGTTTTATTTAAATCTCATTAAATCTCGTTAAATGTGACTATATTGTTTTGCTGTATTGTTGTATTGTTTTGCTGCCAAAGTTGCTATTTGACTGTTTTATTAAAATCTCACTAAATCTCGTTAAATGTGACAATATTGTTTACGGCTTTTAATGTATGACTTATTATTCAAATTCATTTATTATTATTATTTATTTACTTTGTGTCTTTGTGTTTCAGGTTGGGTTGGATATTTTATTTTGAATTTTCGATTTGTGAGCTTAGCACCATTGAAGTCCAGGGAATCGCATATATTGTGCAACGCTTCTAGGTTTGTTCAAAGTAAAGTTTGATCGTCATTTTTATTTGTATTATTTTAACTCCAATTAGGTTACACAAAAATGGGACGAGAAAGCAAATTCGTTTGCAGTTGTTTTCACCACCGTGGACAACAATTTCGTAAGTTCTTGCATGTATTGCAGTGGTAAAATTTTTAAATTTAATAATCTAAGAAAGCGACTACTTTAGGTAGATTAAGAGTAAATAAATATAATGTTAAAAGTCTTAAAAATGAGAAATTGCGGGAAATGAAATTGGTACTGAAACTTGGCGCTGAACCAAAGGCAATAGTAACATTTAAATGTTATTTGAAATATAGGTCTGAAAACATTAAGCTGAAATAGATCAGACAATTATACGTCCTGATTTGCTGTTGGCGCCGAAATTAACCCAATTAAGAGTTCTATTCGCTTGGAAAATTTCATGTACGAGTTCAGTGATACGGCTTACACCGTTTCACAAACACAGCGGCTAGAGAGGCTACATAATTGATTACCAACAACGATGTTTTTTAAAAAAATAATTATGTAATTTAATATCGCAATTTCTGGTTTGACACCGTCACTGAAGATCAGCATTTTTTAGAAATTATTATGCCAGTGTTTCGTTACGAAATTTGGGAAAAAAAGTCTAATCTTTAATTTCAAAATATGATTCGTTGTTAATTCGTCAGCTTCATCGAAAATAGTATTTTATTTGTCAGTTAAAGTTTCCTCCATCATTGTACGATTTTTCTCTAGACCGCGCTTCGAATTCATGCGGATGAGTCAGATGTGTATTCCTTTGCCCCGAATATGAAATGGATTACGCCGGATCGTCGATATACAGGTTAAAGCTAGATGCGAGGTGTCGCAAGTTTTGAAAATGAATTGTACCGTAATGTTTTTTTTGTGGTATGTCGTCATACTATCTTGTGGATGACATCACACTGCAAAATTTTGATTTGTACGACATTAAGTTGTAGTATTCTGTGCTTAGCTGTTTGATTTTGTGGTTGTATTCTTTGTTCGATTTTATTCGTGGTTGATATTATCGTCCGTAGAGTAGACATTTCTTGGGGTTGTGGTTAAACCACTGTAAGTAATTGGGATTTATTATTATTCATTTGAATCCGATATCCTTAGCGGTATTGCTAGGGCTAGGTGCTGGTTCTAGATGTTTCAGAGGATTTGAGCGTAGAGAAATTATTCACCTTTGTTGTATTTGTCTCAAGAAAAACCTTCTGATTAGAGTTCCAATTCTAATTCAAGTTTTCATTTGAAATAAATATCCAGTTTTTCCTTATACGTAATTTTATCTGTTTACGTTTGCGTTTACGTACTCCATATCTTTGTCTTCGTATTTTTTTATTATTTGGATTCATGTTCGAGTCCTAGTCTCCGTTTATGCGACATTACATGGTGTACATTCAGTTGAGATTGACGGTTAATATTGAGCACGTTGAATATCTGCATTCCTGATGCCGGAAATCCATGACTTCATAACCGATACATCGGCAGGACCACCTATATGATCCTTCTTCTTTGGTATTAATATTATATGTTTTGTATTTTTTTTTATCAAGACGTTATATATTTCCGCAAATGAAATAAAATTCAATTTTTCATGTACCAGGTCACTGGCGCTACCCTTCAGGGGTTCAACTATCATTGACAATCATATTTAAATCTGTAGTATTAAATTTTATTTACCATTGGTTTATTGAGTTACTATGTATTTGTTTATTCGTAAATTAAGTATACTTTTGTTTTCTTTATATATTGGATTAATAATTTTTGTTATTTAGTGTGAAACTCTAACAAGTTGAAAAGTTGTACCAGATGTACTTACTATATATTAGTTTTGTACAAAATTTAGAGAATGACTTTTAACGACCATGGTAATGTAGTTGAAATTTTTTGGTAATTTACTAAATTGAACAGGGAATTTTCAATGGAAATATTTCGTATTCAACAGAACAATGTAAAATACCTAGCTTTGAAACAAAAAATTAAACGAAATGATCAACAAGTATTGGCCTCATGTAGAAAAGTTCGCCGGAAAGATGGTTGGCCGTAAATACCAGTCTCAAATAAATTTCGTGGGGCATAGAAATCGTTTCTGGGATTAGCATCATACGAATAAAGCACCGCAGGAATAAAATTTAACGAAATTATGAGTAAATAATTGAAATACGTATATTTTAACATCCAAAGTATTTAAAAAACGTTATTTGGAAAAGGGGGTAGGTAACCGAAAATAAATTATTAAATTATATATAACATTGTATGCAATAAGAAAAGCAAGATCTAATAGCATAAGTGAGTCTCATAGAAAAGTAACGAGGATTACAACTACACCTTGCCTTGTCCCGGGTTTGCTTGGCTATGCATGATAGTCGGGCAAGGGTCAGAAGACGAAGAAGAGGAGAACGTCGCAACCTGGAGTTTACGATAGAACGGCATGTGCATCGCACTGTTGGGATAATGGTATGGGGTGCCATTGCCTATGGAAGAAGGTCACCTCTAGATTTTGTTAGAGGCAGTATGAATGCTCAGCGCTACATCCATGACATTGTAGAGCGCCATCTGCTAATCTATCTTGCGACCATGCCAAATCCCATCAGCTCGCATCAGTCTAGACTTTCAAGCTGTCGACGTTAATCTTTTGCTATGGCCCTCCTGTCACTTGACCTATCACCAATTGAGCATGTTTGGGATGTGATGGGTAGGCGACTTACCAATTTAGCCAATCCTCCGCAGACGTTAGATGCTCTGAGACATGATGTACAAGTAGTCTGAGATGAGTTGCCTCAAGCAGATATCGACCACATGATTAGGCTTCGAGGTTGTCAAACACACTATTAATAAAAACTCGTTTCTTTTTTTTTACTTGAATTTTTCATCGATTGTATCGACTATGTGGTGTTCAAATTATTAAAAAATTCCAACTCTTTCTTGGTGTTAGGATTTCTATGTCACTTAGTATATTATATAAAAATCCATCACCATCCATATATTTTCAGAACTGAATGCTGGAACTCTCAGGATACGAGAAATGTTTTGCGTTGGGTTAGGTTGGGCGTTTTTAATTTTTTTTGCATTACACAATCTTGATATTTTTATAATTAACATTTTTTAATTTAAAAGCATAATAAACGTTCACTTTCCTAAAAAAATTTACGTATTTTTTAGTTAAGATATTTGCATATTCCATTTTTGTGTATATGAATTATTTATAGATATATTTATACATTTAGAAATAGCTAATGTGCTTCATTTAAATCTGTACATTATTTAAAAATTATTATTTTTCTTCTATATGAAATATATACTTTATTTATACTTTTGGAGTTGAAAAATGTAGATTGAGGATAATCCGATTTTGTAATTGTACTCAACCTTACCGGCGAGTTAACGGCAACCTGAAGCCCACAGGGACCGTTATATCTTAAAAAGAGTCAAACAATGGAGATCTTGTGGCCCAGGCTGATATTTATTTTTGTCCGAGTTATGAGCAAGAATATGACGAGGTGGGCACCCGGGTACCCGGTTGTGCAAATAAGGGTTAACCGAAAAATGTACAAGATATGGATAAAATGCACGATGAGAAGTACTCTGCAAAATATGATATATAACATCACAACTAAAATTGATAAATGATTACAATAACATCGACGATAAAACAAAATCTACCCGTGTCTATTCTTCGCCGTGTGAATTCGAGCGAGCTGAGGATGTTTGAGAGCGACGTGCATTAGTAAGCGTAAATTAAGTGACAATTGATCTAGTAAGAAGTACCCGAAACATAGCGAATAGCTGTGAGAGCGACTTATTGCATTACTCCTTCTACCATAGTCTATCCAACTGTGAAGAAGACTCATACATACTATACCAATTCGACTTTTACCTATATAGATTGTATGGTAAAACCGACAGTTGAAGCGAAGCGAAAACACGCAACAAAACGTAGGATTCATATTTAGCTTAATATGTTGCCGTCAGTTAATGATTAGTCGAAGAACCTCGTAGTATTTTAACGTGGGTTCGAAGATCTATTCCATCGTACGATAGGCTCTCAGATGTCACCGTTGCAGCGATCATTTGATAACACACTTCATCCTAAAGTATTAAACATTAGAGACTTAAAATTACCATATAATCCTTTATGTTCCAATTTGGAGCAACGTTTCGACAGAAAATATTTCAGGAACCATCGTAAATAATTATGCGTTTATTATTCCTAACACTAAAATCACAAAAATAATCGATGAATGAACGAATAAAAACCTATTCGCAAGGGATGACATTCAGGAATGAATTATCTAAAAGATACCACTAAGGAAATCGTCCTTTTGCACTACATTTTATTTTTCATTGACGTCGCCACTTATTTTAAATATGATTTAATGTTGCATTAATAATCGATAATTCAAATTGAGATGCGACGAATAAATGTCCACATTAAATGCAAAAGCAAAGCGGTGGCTGAAAAATACGAAGAGAAGCCACCGTACTTTCATAAATACATAATGAATCATCGCAAAATTATTTTATCAAATGTATTTATTAGCGGTATGCTGAAAATACGAATGAACGCTTTCATACGCGAAAATGCATTGCGAGCGCGTCCAACGTGCATTTTTCTTTTTAGATTTCGAATAATGGCGACCAAATTGCACAGTTAGAATGAAATATTCTAGTAAAATTATTCCATCTTCATTAACAGTATATGTCCAGATGGGTAGCGCTTTGTGATGTGGATAATGCGTTCATTGTATACGAAAAATGACCATTGTATCGCGGAGAAAAGGTAATTTTAATTTAATCCCATTAATTCTCGTGTATTTTCATATGGAAGAAATATCGTAATACGTCTTCGTTTTGGATAATCGCTATATTCATTTGTGAGTGCAATATAAAAGCGATCCCGCCGGATTGTTTGCAAGTCTGCCAAGAAATGCATTTAGGAAAGGGATGTAGCGTATGTGTTGATATACAAAGCGTCTGTGCGCGGATGAAATAAAATGCACATCAAAGAGAAAATTTACTAAACGATTATACGTAAAATTATTGGAGTTTAGTGTATAGGTGCAGATGTGCAGTGTAATATTCCGCGTACGTACGACCTTTTACAGCATTTGATGCGATGGCTCATTTTATGTATGCGCCATGAATAACAAATACATTTCCTTTTGAACACAATTTCATTACCTATATAACTCCTATTTCCAAAATTGGTCACGTGGCGACTATTTCATACCACATAAAATCAAATGTACTAGTTCATAGGCGAGTCTGATATTCCTCAATAATAGTTCTACTTACTCGTATTTGAACCACATTTTACTAGACTTATGGGCGATGACTTACCTGGAAATAAAAAGAAAAGAATATTAATATACGATGAGATTAATTTTTGGTGCAACTAATATGAAATGTATTATTTATTATATTACAATAGTACTATTTTTTATAAGCATTTTGCGAGACACATATTTCATTACGATTTAATGTTGATTGTATTTTAAGTGCGCTCTCATTCACCCCCTTGATAAATAATAAAACTTGTTACCCTAATGATAGTTTTGCATGTAATAGAGCGTCACGTTTAGCATATCGTATAATCCTTAAAATAACAGCGAATTTAATTTCGTTAGGTGGCAGTGGCGTGGCGTTTTATTGCATCGCGGAAAACGACCAATGAAACTTTAATTATTTAATTACGATCGGGTGACGCACACCGTCGAACATTGCGTTTGTTTTAGCAGAAACCTTAACTTTTATTATTACGTATTTATTGCTTCAAAATGGTGGCCACTTAAATATACATCTACCGTATCCCGGGAGCTCTCTTGGCCGGTAGAATTTCCAGGAAATCCGTAAACGTTTAAAGAAAGTTTTCTGAAGTGAGCTATTGAATACAAAGTGCATAAAGCAAAGCGGTAGTTCGATGGAACTTTAGCTAAATAAACCGCTTTTTACTTCGTATATCATTGATTATTGTATACGCAAAGGTGAACTTAACATGAAGTCGACTTTCGTACATATATGATTTATTTACAGTGGTTTAATGATTCTATTTCCTATTTCATATTTAAAGCATTTAGTTCAAGTGGATATAATTCTTGTAATTTGTAACAAAATAAATAAAATATTCATAAAATCGTTCAAAATAATAATTTCTTACATACTTGATACCTCGAATGTATGTATTTACCATATCTAAGTCTAAATGAAATCAACACTTAGTAGATTGCAATGGATGGAAGGACAATTAATAAAAGTCTTTATTACTGAAATAAATAGAACACAAGAACCTACTTTCTCATTATATGAAAATTTATAATTCGCGTTAATAAAACTACTAATTAGTATCTATCGATGATTGCTTATTAGAAATTATGGCCTCATTGGAGATAAATATCAAATAATTAAACATTTGTTTTGTAGAGAAATTTTAATCGTCGACTTAGTGTAAACGTAAATTAAATTAAATATTCATTAATTTTAAATATAAATCAAGCACGCGCTGTAACAAAAATTAACGATAATCACGTTAACTTAATACGCTCATTTATTATTACTAAGCCCACTAAACTAAAAGATAAGATTTTTATGGACTACACTAATTGACAATTAAAGCTTGTATATAACAACATAAATAATACCGTTGACTTTAATGACATAAATCTAAGGATCTATTATAGTTTTATAACGTAAATTTGTTTAATCTAAAATTGTCGATGAATTATACCCGAAAAATCGAAATTAGTTTAATTTGACGGTGTGGATATAAATCACAGATTGGAGTCTGCGTTACCAGCGCGCTAAACAAAAATCTAATAAACCAGACAGATAAAATCTTTCGGTCCTCTCTGGTGACTCCATTCATGTTTGCCCCGCTGGCGTGATGGATGATACCATGCATTTAACGAGTTAATAACTCTATTTATCACAAGCGTCGTGTAAACTAATTAATTATTGAAATATATTATTTTAACATTGATGGTAATGTTGCCAACAACATATTTATGCGAGAATAAAATTGTTTATTTGTTCGTTTGATGTACGCATCTTTAACTTGAAAGGAATATACGACAAATGGTGTGCGCACTTGAGGCTCAAAGCATCAATATTTTAGCTGAATCTAATTAATAAATTCTTGACATACCGAAGCGAACTCGCAAACATCCTGAAATTTAGATTTAATAAGTGTGCACTTGAAAAGGAAATCTCCTTGAGTATCTCGTTTAAAGGGATATACACTTAAAGCACCTCATTAGATTTTATTCAATTAGAATGTAATCATGTTGCAATAGGTACATGTTTCGGTCTCATACTTAATACCGCAATGGTGCGGAATAATTATGAAGGTTGGTGAAAAGTTTATATTTACTTCAATTCGAGAAGGCATTCATGAGTTTAAATATTTAAAAGTAAAATAGTTTGCAATGTAGACTATTTCTCAATTACATTTACATTTGAATCAGTGATAATTCGGCGTTAATTCACGTACTAGTTTTCAATCAAAGCCAAAGAATTACAGGAACATCACTGGGGAATAAATCTAGCGTAACGAGTGAATTAAAAGAGTTACCGGAACAGGAAAACGTTGGAGGTAATAAGAGATTTGAAGGCGAAGTAAGGAGAAACAAGGAAGGACAAAAAGAAGAAATGAAACAAATTGTGAAGGCAATTGGTGGATTAAAAACGGATATGAGGAAGAAAACGGAAAAGAATAAGAAACTGACGCCCGAAATAAGAAAAAAGGAAGAGCTATGGAAGGTGCATAGGGAAGAAACTCTTGCACGGATATAATGTTGGAAGGATATATATGCAGGATGGCTCAAGCAGCAACAAAATGTAACGTGGTGGTAAAGGGAACGAACTTCAAGGAGGACAGGAAATATGAAGCCTAAATTTAGTTCGAAAGCAAATTAGGACTGAAAAATGGAGATTAAGGAAGTACGCACAATAAAAACTCAGCACAACGTGATTAATGTGGATGAATTGCCAATTTTCGAGGAGAAAAGGAAGATACCAAATAAAAGTAAATTGCAAGGTACAAATATTTGTGCAGAGGAAGACCCAAACAAAGAATGAAGGATACAAAGCAGAATAAGGATCAAAGCTAAAGAAGAAAAATGCAAAGAAAAAACGGTTAGATAAGTTACAAAAAAATAATTGCCACCAATAAGGTGTATATCTTGAATATGTAACTAAGAAACTGGTCCGCAAGGATGAGGCTGACAAAAAACAATGCAGATCAGAATGAATATATTTTAAGGACGGCCAGCCAGACAAGACACGGGAAAAAATACCAAATACTAATCAACAATTAAAGAAGGTCAAACGATATATATATATATATATATATATATATATATATATATATATATATATATATATATATATATATATATATATATATATGAGCATCTGCAATGCAACGAGCACTTTTGGGGAGTCTTAAAGAATTAATAGAGGAAATGACAAGATATAAGATAGAAATAACAGCATTACAATAAACAAGACAATGAGGGCTTAATATTGTAAATATAGAAGATATGACATTTTTTAAAGTGGCATAAAGCAGAAGGAACTTGTTAAATATTAGTTAAACTGGTTAAATATTAGTTCGATGAGGAGTGTGTTCAGGAGTGTGTTGAGATACCAGAAAAGAAAAGGAAAATAAGACAAGAATTACTGAATAACAACACAAGAATTTAAGCAAACGATATAAGAAGAAAAAATGATTATACAATGGGAAAAATTTTTACAACCATTAAGGGGGGATCCTGCTTTAGAAGGCTCAAAAATCGAATATGTATAAAAAGTTATAGCGGCTAATTCGCAATATTTTGAAAGATACAGCACTAAACACAGTGAGGTGTCGAGAAAAAAATATACGAACGCATGAACCTCGGACAAACGAAGCGCGCCACCCTTCCCGCAGACACATAAGACCGAACTATGTACTGAAAGAAGTTCAATCGGTCGTTCGAAACAATAATATTTTGAATTCGTAAGAGCTATAGTAGGATTATAACGAGATATTCCGTAAGAAATCGACAATTAACATTTTTCCTGATCGTTTTAGGTTTTTTTTAGTTCATATAGAAGAAAATATATGAGAATAACAATTTTCTTTGTTTTTTTTTGTTTCAGACAAAAATTACGAGCTACATCTTTCCCACCGATTGTAGACTGCAATTGAAAGGTGTTGCACACATGTGCATAAAAATCGATTCAGTTTAAATATTTTTCTCTCGAAATATTTTTTCTTTAATGCTCAAATATGTATTAAAATGCTGTAAAAAGTTCACTAGGCTGGCTCATTTTTTTCTGTCCTAAAAAAATTCCCCCAAAAACGATATTTTAAGTCCTCCTAAAGCAGGATCCCCCCTTAAGGAAACATTTCAGGATAATGAAGTTCGTCTTTATTTCTTTGTCATTTCTTGGTAAAATAAGAACTAAAAAAGACAGAAAAAGGTGCAGATGGTGACCGAGTTCTTCAAAGCAAACCAACAATGATGCCTTCGCTGTGAAAGTTGGAAATAATAATAATAATAACGATTGCAAAATATATTAGTAAATGAACTTCACACCGGTAAACGAACTAAACTACGATGGAGTTGTTTTTCATTTAGATTCTAATAATTCCCTTACTGCTCGGTTTTAATTATGAAAAAATTAATTATGCCTATGTAGTAATAGATACAGCAAACCCCACGATTATCAGCGGCTCTTTATTCAAATTTACATGCTATTTTTCATTGATCAGTGATATTTGGCCGTAGATCCTAACTTACGCTTTACTTCGGAGTCGATTAGTGCCAGCAGTTATGGATATTGCAAAAAACGTTGTTGGAGTTTAAAGTAAGAACTTTTACGTTGTGTCGAATGGATTATTCACGTTCTCAGGTGCATTTTATGATACAATTGGAAATATTTCAAGCTCGTAAGAAATATGCATATTCCTATGCTTATGGACGAACTAATATTCGTAATATATGCATGCCAACCAAGGTGCAACGTAGCATTTTAATTTTAGAATTATTAGAATGTATTTACCTCGGCCTTCACGATAATGTAAATGTTCTGACGTAATTTCGAACTTGTAACGCGAACGGCGAAATCAACATAACATGACAATTATTCAAGAAAATTCAATGTTGCCGTTGCAAAAATTTGACAATTCCCATTGCACCTGCAACTGAAGTACATACTAAGGAAACAAAATAAAATAGGAAAGCATGAGAGCAAAATGTCATAAACTTATCGAAAAATGCTGTCTCATAACATAGAATCTTACACATTTTCAACACAAATCAGTCAAGGTATGTTACAAGACACCAGGCTACTGAAGAATAGCAGAAGGTATTTCGCAGGAATAGGAACAGGAAAGCAGAAAGTAAAATACGGAGAATTCTTGTTAATACAAGTTCTTGAACTCACTGTTTCTGAACCTATTTATTTCTAATGACTCTAATAGTGTTAGTTTTTTCTTTGTCGTACATGTGAATTATTTCCGGTATGTCTTTGAAGTGGTAGTTTTATCCTCGTAGGTGTGGTTAGCATATGTGGAATCTTATTTCCCGAGTTCGAAGCTACTTTGTTCTTTTATTCTTGTCCTAAATTATCTTCCTGTATCCTATGTATGTAGCACTGCAATCTGTACAGTCCAACTTGTAAAGTTTTGATTCTTCGTTTATGTTCGTTTTCATTTTGTTGTTATTGATCATGTTTTTTAGGTCTTATGTGTTTTGTATGCTATGTGTTTATCAAGATTTTGAAGCTGTTTCGTATTTTGTGAGTGTAACGTATTGTTTGTTATTTTGTGTGCCACGTGTCTTTGTATAATACAATGATTTTAACAATTTTTGATACTATGTTCTTTTTAGTAGTCTCTATCGTACCTGTCGGAAGAAGCTATTTGTTTGATTATGTTGATTTTTTTATTATTAAAATCGACTTTTAAAATAGAGAATGGGAAAAAACATATTTAGTACCAAACAATAAACAGGTAAACAGTTGTGCTTTTTTGAATTATTAAATAATAGCAACGATATCAAAGTTATTTGAAATATTTAGCAATTTTTTGATATTACTTTGACAATAAGTCACATTTTCATAAATTCATAAATAAATAAAATATTTGCGACGATAATGAAAGGGATTCTTACGCAAATAAGTATATAAGGAGACTCATTAAACAATACTTTTGCAACACCAACATTATGAAGGTTTTGTTAGTCTTTATATTCGTTGTAGTTCTAGCGTCAGCTCGAATTACACATCACAAGGGTCACAAGAACAGAATTCACAAGCGGCCGCAGCAAAGTCAAAACGTAATTTTCAATTTTAGATTATTATTACATTTTTGGAGTTTGAGTTTGTGGTAAACGCGACATTTAAGGTTGAAGAGTTCCAAGTTCGAACAGAAAATGGAGTAGTCCAAGGCGGAATATCCACTACAGTAGACAAACAGTTGCCATATTATTACTTCAAAGGTATTCCATATGCCTTACCGCCAGTTGGAAATCGCAGATTTTTGGTAAAATTTATTTCTTGAATGATATAATTTACCCGTGGGTCGTATTCAATTTCTGCACTTTAGCCTCCTGTAAAAGCCAACAATTGGACGGGTGTATGGAATGGAACTTATGAAAGAAGTATCTGTGTACAACAGGATAAAACATATTTGACTACAATTGGCGGCGAAGATTGTTTATACATTAATGTGTACACACCGCAGGTAATAAATATACGCTTACAAATATTTCCAAGAATATTGTTAGTAATTTTGTATGCATCTAAATTAAATTTCTTGTTTATTATAAGTCATAACTAAAGTGCTCTGTTGGAAATTTCTGTTCAATAAAAAATATTTGCTACAAATTCTGCTAATGGCTGCTAATAATAAATCAAAATGAGACTTCCATTTTCTAACTATTTATGTTTTTAATAAAAAAAATAGTTGCCATCTGAAAATTCAAGTTTACTACCAGTTATGGTTTGGATTTATGGGGGCGCATTTATTTATGGTGACGGCAACTACGCTACTTATGGACCAGACTTTCTCTTAGACGAGAATATTTTAATAGTTACGTTCAACTATCGATTAGGAATATTTGGTAGGTTACTTGGTTATCTAGTGGATTTTCCGCCTAACGTTTTTATTTCAGGTTTTCTCAGCACTGAAGATGAGGCGGCGCCTGGAAACAACGGGTTAAGGGACCAAATACTGGCGCTGAAATGGGTTCAAAACAACATTGCCTCGTTTGGAGGAGCTCCAGGAAATGTCACGATATTTGGAGAAAGTGCCGGTGCAGCTTCCGTTTCGTATTTACTGCAAACAAATTTGGCTAATGGTATCTTCCATTGAAATAGCTATAAATTATCAAACGGACAAACTTTTTAGGACTATACCAAAAAGCAATTATGCAAAGTGGAACAACGCTATGTTTATGGGCTTTATCGAGACGAGCGAGGGACTATGCTTTTTCTGTTGGTAAGAAATTAGGAATACGAACTGACAATTCCAAAATATTGGTGGAGACTTTACGAAACACATCAATAGATCGCTTGCAAAGTTCTTCTGTTCTTTTGATGTACGAAGTATGTTTTTCCAAACAGTTTTATTGAGTAAATTACTGTTGCTTTCGGTTTTAGACCTTAGCTTTCGACCCTTTGAACGGATTTATTTCATCACCGGTTAAAGAGTCGATCAACGACAAGGCAGTATTTTCTTCTAGAAGTTATAGCCAACTAGAGACTGGACAGTACAACAAAGTTCCGATATTGCTTGGTTTTAATTCGCAAGAGTCAAACGGATTTGCTATTCGTAAGTTGACTTCCATTGTATTGAGGCGTTTTTCTAATACAATTTAAGGTGGGACCTTACCTGTAATTTGTTCAAACTGTCTTTCCTATTTTAGTGATTAACATGTTGAGACCAATTATCCTGGGTTACGATTTAGATCCAAGCCGATTAGTCCCGAAAGATATGAATATTACAGATAGAAAGAGGATTCAGAATGTCGGAGCACAAATTAAAAATCATTACGCTGGGGTGTCATGTGCATTTTCGCTTACAAATGGTTTCTTAGACGTAAGTTGGTCAATTATTGGCAATATTATTAGGTGTCTGTTATTTAATTCGTATGTTGCAATTTCTTATACCTTATGCATAGTATCCTAGTCAGCAAAATGTTCGAACTCGATATTTTAACGGAAATACACGTTTATGACGTATGTGTGTATGGCTGTGAACTTGGTGGTTCAGATGGTTAAGGTAAAGTACTTATTCTGTTTCCTTCTAATTACCCAACAGGCCCTCCTTACATTATCTGTTATCTTATCTATCTCAATATTGTCTACAAACTTCTTCCATCTTTTCCTATTCCTTGCCGCTTATTTCGCTAAGTTCGAGTTTTCTCTTCTCCCTCTTAGAATGTCTTGTGCTATTCCATTTTCTCTTTGTTTTTCGCCTGCCAGATGTTCTTCGATTACTTCACCTTCCTATTGACATGTAGATTATAAAACGTTATGTACATTTTATTTCTATATATATATCTTGTAAATTGCCCAAATTTCAATACGAGCTGTTAACTCATCTTTTCACAATTGCATTTGTCGATATGAACCGGACTGCATTAATAATTTATTCTTTCAATAGACGATATTAACATCCAATGTTTCCGAGTAGACTAATTGCTTTAATTGACCCCACAAATAAGACTATATAAGACATCATGATAGTTAAATTGGACTTCGAGAGGGTGGGAGCAGCGTCTCCTCATAGATTTTCGCCAACCTTTTTGCTTAACAAATTTGCGAACGATTTGAGGATAGTGAGCTGGCAAGTTATCAATTGCTACAATTAAAAACGTTTGTAACATTTCTAAATAATTTTAATGCTTTAAATTCCCATAAGAAATACGGTTCAATAATTCCCGTATATTAACTTCTTTAAAATAATGTCTGGTTGGAAATTGTAAAATGAGGATTTCTTTCAGTCCAATATCGTCAATGTAGAGATGCAACCATTTCAATGGTAGAAAATAATGATCCATATTAAAATACAATTCCCATGTAGTTTCTTTATGGTGGAAAAAAATCACAAATCAAAATCGAAACGTTTACCATCATCATAATTATCCAAAGTTTGTCTGAAATAAATCACGTTTTGATTTTTTTAATACTTTTCGAACAAATTATTTCGAAATTCCAGTTTGTAAAACTCTATTTATAAGTCAGATAATGGGATTATCTCCAACTTAATAAAAAACTAAAACGGACACTACATCGTTTTGGTCCAATTTTTTTTCATGTTTTTATAAAATTTGCTGACGGCTATATGAGGTATTGTAGCACACACCGTTTCTAAGTGTAGTGGACCTTTTATAAATTGCTTAAGAACATTGCAAATATTTTATGATTAAAAAACTTATAAATTTTCGAGAAAATTGTGAATAAAAAAGGAAATGTAACATAATATGAAAACTACATACAATACAATTCCATTTTTCCTCTTTGTAACTTTTTCTTTGTTTTTAGTATGTGAGTGCAAATGAAATTGTCCGACCAATTAGGCAATACGTTAGACTGGTGTCAAATGAAGTTACCACTTATTTATATAGATTATCGTACGAAGGAAAATTGGGCAACCCAAATAGAGGAACTACCAAAGGTAGATAAATATTACCATATTGCAGCACGCTGTTTGAAGTGAAACAGATTTACCTACCAAAAAACAATCCCTGATAATCGATATTCCTACTAACGCTTTTTCGCTAGACCAGACATTGGATACGAGCTACCCATACCAGACACAGATCGATATTCAATAATTCTATATGTTTTAGGAGTCGGTCATGGCGAAGATGTAAATTACATATTTCGAACTAGTAACAACGACACTGTGAATTTTGAAGATAGTAGAACACGCAGCAGAATGGTACGGCTTTGGACTAATTTTGCGAAGACTGGGTATGTTATATATTCCTCAAATGAATATCTATGTCAACTAATATTCTAATTCGGGTAACTGTGCAACTGTAGAAATCCTACGCCGATTAGTGACCCGCTTTTGCAAAACGTGAAATGGAGTCCATCAAATCCGGATAACCTTACGTACCTGGACATAGGAGGCAATCTCAAGACGAAGATAGATCCTGACTCACGTGACAGGGAATTTTGGGATTATATATACAAACAATATGGCAACCCTCCTTATGACACCTATTGATATGTATTGTATATGTTGTATAATTTAGTTTCAATGTTTATGACTGAATAAAAATGATATCGTAAAAATATTGTATTAATTAACTTTGCTTAATTCTGGAAAGCCAAAGGGTTCAGTCGATTCTATTTGAAAAGAAACTACCTGACTTGAAAAGAAAAAATCAATTGTAAATTGCTATGGCTTCATAAAACGTATGTTTGTATGAGAATTTTGTAAAACATATAAGTGAAAAAGAAATCAATGCTAATTTCATGAAAAATACACGAAGAATGAAAATCGTAATGGGCGTGCGGACTAGACTGTATCGTGCCATATATTATGGTTGCACAAAAGAAGACACAATAAGGAACACATTCACTAGCGAGAACAAGGATTAATTTCGATAACTGAAAGACAAAAACAAAGAAATTTTAAAGATCTTCATTTATATATTAACCTAATTTAATTAACTCATTTATTATTTATAAGGAGATTATTGGCAATGTATATGGCAGGGTGTGAGCTAAAAGGGTTTGGCAAGGAACACAAGACGGAGGAAAAAATAACAATGAGGCGTAAGGTGACAAGACAATAAAACTTGAGAAAATTGGAAAAAACATAAAACACGATTTCCTTTTGGCTGGTTGAAAGATCAATGGGAATAAACACACTTATCGACTTTATTTTGTTTTTGGTTCACATGAAAGTCAATGTTCAGTAGTGTTTCTTAAAGAACATTCCAAACATTTCAATTTCCTCATCACATAATAGCAAAGATAACAGTAGTGTTTGAAATATTTCGCTTTTTATTATTTTATTATCTAAATGTCATTTCCTTGACTTCATTACAAATAAATTCAAAATATTTGCAACCAATAATAAATGGAATTCTTACGCACATAGGTATATAAGGACTGCCGTAAAAATTACTTTGCAACTTCAAATATTATGAAACTTTTAGTCCATGCATTTGTTGTAATTCTAGCGTCAGCTCGGATTACAAATAACAAGAATAGAGTTCACAAGCTATTGCAGCAAAGGCAAAACGTAAACATTTTTATTTATTATTTTAGAGTATTAAATTATGACTGTTTCGAGTTTTAATTTGAGAACATAATAATTATTAGGTTGAAGATTTGCAAGTTCGAACAGAAAATGGAATAGTGCAAGGCGGAAAATCCAGTACAGTTGACCAACAGCGACCATATTATTACTTCAAAGGTATTCCATATGCCTTACCACCAGTTGGAAATCGGAGGTTTATGGTAAAACTTATTTTTTATTATATTTTTTATTAACATAATTTACAAACTCGTATTTCATTTCTGCGTTTTAGCCTCCTGTTAAAGCCAAAAATTGGACGGGTGTGTGGAATGGAACTTATGGGCGAAGCATTTGTATTCAGCAGGATGAAACATATTTGACAACAATTGGAGGTGAAGATTGTTTATACATTAATGTGTACACACCGCAGGTAATACTTACATGATTGCAAATATTTTCCAGAAAATTATTGAGATTTTCTAAATAAGTTTCTTAATTACAATCCACCATTTATGGCCCAAAAGGGCTCACAGTTTTTCTATTTCCTATCAACAAAAACGAATTGCTACTAAATTATCTACCACACCACTATTAAATTGTGAATCAAAATAAAACCCCCACCATTTCATTTTCACAACCCAAGCTTAAAGCTTTGTGATCAAATGATCCAGTAAATATTAACCATTTATGTTTTTAATAAAAAATGAATAGTTACCATCTGGAAATTCAAGTTTACTACCCGTTATGGTTTGGATATACGGGGGGGGATTTATTATGGGAGACGGCAACTACGAAACTTACGGACCTGACTTTCTGTTAAACGAGAATGTTTTAATAGTTACGTTCAATTATCGATTGGGAATACTTGGTATGTTTGCTGGTGCACATTTAGTTGGTTTGTTACCTAACGTCTCTATCAGGTTTTCTCAGTACCAGTGATGACGCGGCGCCCGGAAACAACGCGTTAAGGGATCAAATACTAGCGCTGCAATGGGTTCAGAACAACATTGCCGCTTTTGGAGGCGTTCCAGGAAATGTCACGATATTTGGAGAAAGTGCCGGTGCTGCTTCCGTTTCATATTTGCTACAAACAAATTTGACTAATGGTCTGTTCCATTAAAAAGTGACAAATTTGAAATATACCAAAATATACAACCACAACTTTTTAGGGTTATACCAAAGAGCAATTATGCAAAGTGGAACAGCGTTATGTTTATGGGCTCTATCAAGACACGCAAGGGAGTATGCCTTTTATGTTGGTCAGAAATTGGGAATACGAACTGATAACTCAAAAGTATTGGTGGAGACTTTACGAAACACATCAATTGCTCGACTGCAAAATGCATCTGTTGTCGCTATGTTTGACGTACATTTGCCCAAAACTGTTTCATTTCGTAATTTACGGTAATCTTTGATTTTAGTTCATAGCTGTTGACTCTTTGAATGGTCTAGCTTTAGCACCGGTTAAAGAGCCGATCCTCAACGGAGCTGTATTTTCTTCTAGAAGCTATGACCAACTAGAAAGTGGTCAATTCAACAAAGTTCCTTTATTGCTTGGTTTTAATTCACAAGAGTCAATCGCATTTGCTCCTCGTAAGTTGAGTTATATTAACGCAAGATTGTTAAAAAAGTTGTTTTTAATAGAGTTTACATCTTGGTGATAATTTAGTTGTAATTGGTAAAGTCAATCTTTTTAATTTTTAGTGGTTAAGTTGCTCAGACCATACATCCTGAGTTACTATTTGGCTCCAAAACGATTAGTTCCAGCAGATATGAACATTTCAGATATTAATATTGTTCGCAATGTTGGCGAACAAATCAGATTCCATTACGGTGTGGTAAAAGAACCATTTTCGACTTCAAATAGCTTATTGAACGTAAGTTGGCCAAGTATTTCCGTAACTTATTAAAAGTTTGCAACATTGTTAGATTTTTTGCCAATTCGATTAAAGTATGTCGTATAATTTGTTTATTGCAAGATTCAAGGTTGTGCAGCTTGGATTGTTTAATACCATAACTATTATTTGTTTACAAATATATTGTCACGTATTGGGGTGGAATACAATAAACATTGCCCTTTACGCATTTATGTACATTTCGAGTCTGATTGAAATATTCATATATCGGCACGGACAATTTCGTATTGTTATTGCATTACAGAATGATTACTGGATATTTAAATAGGGACAATGACACTAAAATTATATAAAGCTATGTACAATTATTTACTAATATAAAAATTTATATATATATATATATATATATATATATATATATATTATGTTGTTCGAGTGATGAAAAAACACAAAAAATATTTTTGTAGACAAACTGAAAAACACTAATTATTGGTGTAAATAATTATGTAAACATCAAGCAATGCTACAGAATATAAAATTAATTGTCTCGTAATTTCCATAAAATAAATTTACAATTTTTATGTGCAATTTTTATTTTCAGTACATCAGTGCAAATGAATTTGTCAGACCAATTAGGCAATACGTCAAACTGGTGTCAAACAAAGTTACCACTTATGTATATAGATTGTCGTACGAAGGAAAATTGGGCAACCCCAATAGAGGAAATATCAAAGGTAGATATAATGATTCGGTTCATCAATATTACAATATTAATTTACAAATATATATCACCTGTTGTATCAGAAGGTTTGAGATCAAGCAGATATACTGACACATACTAAAAATTTGCATACATATCTAGCTAGACTCGACAACGGATATGTGTACGCCCGTACCGTTACAGACTGGCACTTGGTGCACTATATTCAATAATTTTGTATGTTTTAGGTGTTGCTCATGCCGAAGATTTAAACTATATATTTCGAAATAATAAGGGCGACTCTGTGACTGTTGAAGACAGTAGAACACGCAGCAGAATGGTACGTTTATGGACTAACTTTGCAAAGACAGGGTATATATAAAGCAAATGACATAGCGATATTTCTACTAATGTTCTGATTTCGGGTAACTACGCAACTATAGGGATCCGACACCGACTAGTGATCCGCTTTTGCAAAACGTAAATTGGAGTCCATCAAATCCGACCAACATTACGTACTTGGACATAGGAGTCAATCTGAAGACGGACATAGATCCTAACTCATATGACATGGCATTTTGGGATTACATTTATACACAATATGGTAATCCGCCGTATGATACCTACTGATATGTATTGTATATATCACTTGGAATATATAATGATTGTTATTATATCGTAAAAATATGGTACTTATTAATTTTATTCAATTCTGGAAAATAAAACGTTTTAGTCTATTCTATTACGTCAAATAATCGACCTTGTGATAAACAAAAATCAGAAAAAAATGAAAACGGGACATAAATGCAGAAGAATAAACAAATTGTAAATTGCGATGGCGTGGATCAAAGTATTTCAAAATGTACGTTTCTATGAAAATTTGTAAGAAATAGAACTTAGTATGTCTCGCCCTTCCGCATTCTCACGTAAAAATATGGTGTTTGTTTCACTGCTGATTTTTGTTGGGCTTTTCGTCTATATTGTTACCGTGTGCGGGGTTTATTCGATTTTCGGACGAACGGCACACATATCGCACAATATTACATGATACAAAAAGCACAGTAATAAGCGCCGTCGTACTTGGTGGTAATTCCTCGAGACTGGGAGAGCCTGAGGGAACTGATGGAACTGATGGAACTGATCGAACTGATGGAACTGATCGAACTGATGATTTTCCTGTCTGTTATATAGGTGATGCCCCTCTTTGTTACTGATGTCCGCGCGTGTGCGACTTCGTAAACATATTTTTCGAGCGCACGTGTCTTCGACGGCGCGTATGTGACAGATAATTCGGCGACACCTGTCTTCGCCGGCGCGTGTGCGACTTCGTAAACATATTTTTCGAGCGCACGTGTCTTCGACGGCGCGTGTGTGACCTACCGTCGGCGGTCAAGTGAGCCGCGATCGTATATTCCTTTGGGCTGGTAACACCACCCCTCTCCATTTAGATCGCGGCTCAATGTATATGTTTAAGGTGGGGTGCACTTAGTGTCACGGGTGGGCGGGTCACTTCACTTAGTGTCACGGGGGGGGGGGTCACTTTACTCAGTGTCACGGGGTGTTAGTGTCCTTGCACTGGGGCGGGGCGGAGATCGTTTATGTGGACCTTTGTTGGTTGGTTATTTCGGTCGATCCACCACACGGTTGGTCCAGCTGCTTCAATAACCTCGTGGGGGGCGGACCATTTCATCGGGAAGTTGGCCATAATAAGTTACTAATAAGTTGGCAATAATATTGCCGGAGGATGGCTCGCGTCGTTTCTTCTTTCTTCATCTTGTTCTTGACTGGCTTCGTGGTTGAATCCGAAACGGAGCTGGTGTTACCATGTCGATGTTCCAGGACGTGTCTGGTGAGTGCGTCAGGCGTTGCAGCGGTTGCATGGCCACCTCAGTCACTGCGACGGCCAGGTAGGGTATCGGGTCGATGCGTCAGATCGGTGGTGCGAGTACCGCTACGGCTGGGCGGCGTCGGCTCGAAGTGCGGCGACGACATGTAGACGGCTGCGTAGTCTTCCACACTTGCACGGCTGGCGTCTGGAAGCGTTCTATGGTAGGCCGGCTTCGGTGTAGGGGCCCATTAGGTCCACGCTTATGGTTTCCCATGGTTTGGCCGAATGGTGGGGTCGTAGTGGGGCGTCTGCCTGTAGTTGCCCCCTCTTGGCGCTGTGACACAGGAGGCACCCACGGACGTATTGGTTGACGTCGTGTTGGACGCGTGGCCAATAATATTGCCGGAGGATGGCTCGCGTCGTTTCTTCTTTCTTCATCTTGTTCTTGACTGGCTTCGTGGTTGAATCCGAAATGGAGCTGGTGTTACCATGTCAATGTCCCAGGACGTGTCTGGTGAGTGCGTCAGGCGTTGCAGCGGTTGCATGGCCACCTCAGTCACTGCGACGGCCAGGTAGGGTATCGGGTCGATGCGTCAGATCGGTGGTGCGAGTACCGCTACGGCTGGGCGGCGTCGGCTCGAAGTGCGGCGACGGCATGTAGACGGCTGCGTAGTCTTCCACACTTGCACGGCTGGCGTCTGGAAGCGTTCTATAGTAGGCCGGCTTCGGTGTAGGGGGCCATTAGGTCCACGCTTATGGTTTCCCATGGTTTGGCCGAATGGTGGGGTCGTAGTGGGGCGTCTGCCTGTAGTTGCCCCCTCTTGGCGCTGTGACACAGGAGGCACCCACGGACGTATTGGTTGACGTCGTGTTGGACGCGTGGCCAATAATATTGCCGGAGGATGGCTCGCGTCGTTTCTTCTTTCTTCATCTTGTTCTTGACTGGCTTCGTGGTTGAATCCGAAACGGAGCTGGTGTTACCATGTCGATGTTCCAGGACGTGTCTGGTGAGTGCGTCAGGCGTTGCAGCGGTTGCATGGCCACCTCAGTCACTGCGACGGCCAGGTAGGGTATCGGGTCGATGCGTCAGATCGGTGGTGCGAGTACCGCTACGGCTGGGCGGCGTCGGCTCGAAGTGCGGCGACGGCATGTAGACGGCTGCGTAGTCTTCCACACTTGCACGGCTGGCGTCTGGAAGCGTTCTATGGTAGGCCGGCTTCGATGGTGTTTAGCGGATTCGTTGTGCCTGCTCAGTCAAGGTGTCCATGGAGTCCGCGCCGGCGTTGTTGCGACGGCGGATGATCCATGGGGTTTGTTGGGCGCCATTGGAGTTGTCTCCAAAATGTTGTGTGTTGCTGGTGATCCTGTGACTGATGCTGGTGCATCGTTACTGGCCTCTTAATGAAGGCGAGTGTCGTTTGAGCCATCCTGTATATGCGGTGGCGGAGAAAGTTGGTCGGAAACATTTGGGGACACCCTATATATAGTGATAGGCGTGTCGCTTTCTGTTGCTACCGATACTTGTAGCTGGACAGTTCTGGTTGGGACACCTGTATATGACCGCTAGCTCGGTCGGTCGGTCGCGGTTCGTTGACGATGTCCATCGCCAATAATCCTCGCCTGAATCTCTTCAGACGGAGCCCCACGTTCTAGGGAGCCATTTGTTACCGTGTGCGGGGTTTATTCGATTTTCGGACGAACGGCACACATATCGCACAATATTACATGATACAAAAAGCACAGTAATAAGCGCCGTCGTACTTGGTGGTAATTCCTCGAGACTGGGAGAGCCTGAGGGAACTGATGGAACTGATGGAACTGATGGAACTGATCGAACTGATGGAACTGATCGAACTGATGATTTTCCTGTCTGTTATATAGGTGATGCCCCTCTTTGTTACTGATGTCCGCGCGTGTGCGACTTCGTAAACATATTTTTCGAGCGCACGTGTCTTCGACGGCGCGTATGTGACAGATAATTCGGCGACACCTGTCTTCGCCGGCGCGTGTGCGACTTCGTAAACATATTTTTCGAGCGCACGTGTCTTCGACGGCGCGTGTGTGACCTACCGTCGGCGGTCAAGTGAGCCGCGATCGTATATTCCTTTGGGCTGGTAACAATATGTAGTATGTTTTATAATCTGAATAAAATATTTTGTCTTCAAATATTTTAGGTTCCTTCCTTACAGACTGTAGGAAAATGTTATATTTTCTATTAATTGATTCTTGATTTATTTCCTTCTTTTTCAATATGTGATTCGTTAGTGTTCCACCTCATATTATTTTCGTCTTCGTGATTGGTTGCAGTAACTGGTGTCAACTGTGACTGTCCAGTGTTAATTAAGTTGTTATATTGTCTTATGCTATACACATCGAACACTTCCAGCTAAAGCTAAGGCTCCACTGTTAAAAATTTCTTCAATACATCTTCTAAATTTTCATCTAATAACTTTGATTTGGTACTTCTATGATAATATTGAATTGTAATCTACTATTTGTCTTCGATTTTTTTTGCTTCACGAGAATAATTTTACTCATAGTATACATCTTGTTCGCCATCAGGAATCAGGTACAAATTTATTATGGTATTTAGAATTATTTTTACTAATAATCTCCTTTGTTATAAGTAACAGAAAGTGTTCTATAGTTTATAAGTGGAAATGGCGGAAGATTTACCCAACTTATCGAAACATGTTAAATATAAGTTTTTAGATTGTGGTCGTCCTTGCATCATTCAAATGCAAAGCTATGCAGGTATTATTTAATTTACTTAGAAAATACCATTAATTAAATCATAATATTAAATTAAATCCACTGGGTATTCATTATAGCACATTTAATACCAATTATTCAAATGCTGTCGCTAATTTTCCGATTTATGTTGTTTTGTGCCACATTCAAATTCGTCTTGGATCCTACCAAAAAACTTCGACGCTCCAAAATTTAATTTGGCAATGAATAGTAACACGTTGATGTTAAACGTAGTTAAGTACATGTTCTACATAGTCAGCATGTGCACTTTGAGCATGGAGAAACAAATATTCGTAACAAATACGTGTCCACCAAGGTACCAATTAGCTAATTAGACATTCGATGCAATAATAATATATTGCTTCAAATATATCCGTTATCCTGTGGACTCGGCCTTCACGATAATGTAAATTTTATGACGTAATTTCGAACTTACGGTCTTGACAATTCTGCAAGAAAATTCAAATTTGTACTGCAAATGTCCATATTTGATTTCTGAATTTGTGGCAAAAATTTCGCAATTGGCCAAGAAACTCCTACAGCAATTGATGTGTTGACGTATACTGTGCATGCACTAAAGACACAAAATGAAAGAATCTTCAGCGAATGCTTATAATTTAAAATCTTACCCATTTTCAACATAACTCAGACAATGTGCGAGATACCAGACTAGTGAAGAATTGTGATATGACTAAAAAAAATTGCATATGAACAGTTAAGATTAAATCGGAAATCAGCGTTAATCAATGAGTCAGGTGCTTATCCTGGAAAGAGGAACCATCCTCAGAAATAAGACTACGTCATTGAACTACGTGAATACTATTCCACTTGTCAATAATTAGGTTAATTAGGTTAAGAAGCGAAACACATAAATACTGTGACTACCTTTATCAGGCAAGACGCCTTGCATAAAAGAAGATGCAATAAGAAACACATTCATTAGGGAGAACAAGGATAATTTTTCATAACGAGAAAAGTCTAGCACAGCAGAAAAAAAAATTTCTACTTAAATACCCAAATTTCGCAAAGAAATGTACCCCCTCCGGATGAGATACTTTAGAGGGCAAAATTGTCAAATCCTAAATATGAACAAGAAGATGAAAAGGTTACCACCAAAATATTTTCCATTGGTACTGTAGGACATAAAAATATATAGTACATATATTAAAGAAGAAAAATTATAAAAATTTGTGTTTTACTTTTATGTAATTCACACACATTTAGATTGAAAGTGTAAATATCGGAATATAATGTAACCAGGGTCAAACGTACCAAAAATAGATTTTTTTGCATAAAAAAGGTACTGGAAGCATTTCTACTTTTCTTAACGATTTTATTTGAAAATATTTACATACAGCAATCAGTAACCTCAAAGTCACTGGTTATAGTCTTGTCATAACATTTGGAATAAAATTGATACAGCCATACACTTTTAATCTAATAAATCATATCGGCATCGTTCCCGGGCATGCTTTCGAATACCAACTTGAAATTAATGTAAAACTAAATTCCCATTAAACCATTGGTAAGTGTTGGTATGTATTTACTCTATACTACACCATAGGAAAAAGGTTATTCAAAAAACGTCGCTCATCAATGACTTCCGCTAACCATTTCGTTACGCAGTTGTTGACGACTCACCTAGTTATAAAGCTAAATAAACGTCTTTGAACGAAGTCTAAGATTCATGTATTATGTATTTTGCTTATGATTCCATAAATTCAGAAATACAAGCCACTACTGCTTGTACTGCTGAACAAAAATGATTCAAATAAGATTAGAATTCCCCCTATTTCGAATAATAGACCTATACTAGTCTATACGGAATTTAGAAGACCACCATTTATATATTTCCCTAATTTAAGTTAATTCATTAATTTTCCATGCGGAGATAGGGTCAGGGGTGTGAAATGTAGCTAGAGGTGATTTGTGCAGAGGCGTAAAGGAATATTACTGCGTTGAAAAGGAAAAAACAAAAGTGACAAAATTGGAGAATATAAAAGAAAGATCACGTATTTGGGAGTATTCTCTATAGGTAAATACTCAAGCAGCAACCAAGATTTTGCCTTCGATAATGGGTATGAAATTATAGGGAGTGCTTACGGCGCACAGTGGGACCAAATCCTCAAAACGTGGCCAAAACCCCGAAAATTAATTTTCGATTCTGGGAATTTGAAAGGGTGGGTTGGGTAGGTTAAGGATTAGTGCATCTCACCCGAAAAGGATATGTCCCCAACTTCGACATCTGTCGAATTATTTCAGTTCAAAATTAACCTTCGTTGAGAGTACACGCGACGTTGTGAAAACTAGAATAATTTACGCTCGGTTAGTGACTGAATAATTAAGTAGTGAAGTGGAGAATTTTGATTCTACAAAATGGAAACAATTGCTACGGGTATGTACAAAATATTCATGCACTAATAAAGTCCAAATCTCATGGTTATCCTATTTATATTATACCTTTTTCGATGCTTGTACGAAAATAGCATGATTTTCCGAACTTGCATTTTCAACTAGAGCAAAAGTAGTATATACCGCAATATGCCGCTGAGTTATAACTCCCAGACTATAGATTAATCAATTATCTGATGGAATTGACCAGAATCAGCTGCCTAAATCTGCCTATTCTCTTGTATAATGAATTTATTGTCGGGCTCGCGCGTCCCAAATATCGTATCACAAGATGGCGTCGCCGCTGCGCGCGGTGCGGCAGGCTTCAAAACTCCGTTTCTTATGAAACACGCTTACGATATTTGACTAATTTTCTGTAATTAATTTGTTACTAATGCTAATGTAATATTTTTCACACAGGTTCGGGTGAAGAATACGTGAAATTCACCCGAGAAGAAATTCAACATCATTAAACAACGGTTGAATGATGGCATACCTGAATTAATCTCTCTGGAGGAACAATTGTCCGAGAAACTTGGTCGACCGACATGAAAGCCTCCATATCCTCATTGTTTTTCAGAAAGAGTTCACGAGTAAAAACAATGGAAGATGTTTTCAAGCGGCTTTTGGTAACTTCCGATCCATATATTTCCAGTATTAGAAAACTGCCACAAAAAAAGATGAAAAGTTTGTCGAAGGAGGCAATAGAGCTACTACATCCCCCTGAAATTCCAATCACATAACGACTGACTGATGTGGATTCTGACGTGAATTCTGACTCTGAGGATTCCGTGAGCGATACTGATTCGGATTTATAGTTATAAAACCAATAAAATCATTTTGTATTGCAGATTAACATTTCATTTACCTTATTCATATTTCAAATTGACTACGATGTTCTTACGATTGTAGGGCATAAAGTTAATCGGATTACGTTTTGAATTTTAAGACCGATTTTCTTCAATAGCTACTGATTATTATTATTATTATCATAACAATTACTTCTATTGTTGGTATACTATAACTTTTATTAGTTTTATTCAATCAAAGAGTTTGAATACTGTTCCATTATATTATTGTATGACAATATTTGCGGAATAAAGAATAATACAAATTCTTCGATATATTTTCGACAAATAGTCTTTTATTTAGGTTCAATAAACAAATCAGGTCTTCAGTATGTTAATTTTTGTAATTATTGTCCTCGAAATCCTCTATATACGCTATTATTAATAAATTATGACGGGTTTTCATGAGTCTCGTTGCTATATTGGATCCGCCATTTTGTTTACACAATGTTTAACTTCATATTCGTAATCAGCAACCTCAAAAACCCCAGATGGATGAGTTTTGTCTCAATTTAATGTCTTCTTGGGGTTTTGGCCACGTTTTGAGGATTTGGTCCCACTGTGCGGCGTAGGAAAGACGAATACTCTGGGTAACGGAAGCAATGGAGGTGGTATTTCATTGGTGCTGAGAGAATGTAATTGAAAACTTTAAACCGGTGTTAAAGGTTAAAATTGAGAATAGGCGTAAAAACATTTATTAACAAACAATTTAAAATTTTTTTTTTTAAATAATAGCAACGATAGCAGTGTTATTTAAAATATTTTGCACACTTTTATTATTTTATTATTGAAATAAATCATTTCCTGGCTAAAAATATTCAAAATATTTCCGACTGATAATGAGACGAATTCTAGCGCAAATAGATATATAAAGTCGCTACCAACTACTTTTGCAACTAAAAGAATTATGAAGATTTTCGTCATTGCATTCGTTGTATGTCTAGCGTCGGCTCGGATTACAAATCACAAGGGCCACAAGAACAGAATTCACAAGCGGCTGCAGCAGAGGCTAAATGTAAATACATTTATTTATTATTTTAGATTATCATGTAAATTATGATTTTTTCGAGTTTCAATTTGAGCTAAACACAATATTGATTAGGTTGAAGATTTGCAAGTTCGAACAGAAAATGGAATAGTACAAGGGGGAAAATCAAGTACAGTTGATAAACAGCGACCCTATTATTACTTCAAAGGCATTCCATATGCTGTACCACCAGTCGGAAATTGCAGGTTTTTGGTAAAATTAATTTGTTGAATAATATAATTTACTTGTGGCTCGTATTTCATTTTCGCGTTTTAGCCTCCTGTGAAAGCAAACAATTGGACGGGTGTATGGAATGGAACTTATGAACGAAGCATTTGTGTGCAGCCGGATAACACACTTTTGTCAACAATTGGCGGTGAAGATTGTTTATATATTAACGTATGCACGCCACAGGTAATAAAACACGGTTACAAACATTTTATTGAACATTTCCAAGAATTTCTTATGCAGCTAAATTAATTTTCTTTATTATCATCAGCCATTTTATGATATAAACCAAAAGGATACACTCTTTTTCTATGTCAAGTATTTCGGTTCAACTAAAAAATTGCTACTAAATCGTGTACAACGCTACTATATTAGTAACGACTTTGAAATAATCTGCTCGGATGATTTAAATTGTGTATCCGCGCACACATGTAAATATGTCGAATATGTTGGACTCTTGAAACCGAAGGATATTAATTAATTGCTTTCGAACGAAAATTCTGTTAGCTATTCCGATTGCGAATCAAAACCATATATTATTTATTTTTTTGCAATCAACGAAGTGAACCTAATTATTTATGTTTTTAATAAAAAAATGAATAGCTGCCATCTGGAAATTCAAGTTTACTACCCGTAATGGTTTGGATAAATGGGGGCGGATTTGTTTTTGGTGACGGTAACTTCGAAACCTACGGACCAGAGTTTCTGTTAGACGAGAATGTTGTAATAGTTACTTTCAATTATCGACAAGGAATACTTGGTAGGTTTGCTGGTGCACATTTATTTGCTTTGTTGCTTAACGGTTCCATTTCAGGGTTTCTTAGTACTGAAGATGAGGCGGCGCCTGGAAACAACGGACTACGGGACCAAATACTGGCGCTGCAATGGGTTCAGAATAACATTGCCGCTTTTGGAGGAGCTCCAGGAAATGTCACGATATTCGGAGTGAGTTCCGGTGCTGCTACCATTGCATACCTGCTGCAAACAAATTTGACTAATGGTATGGTCCATTAAAACAGCGATACATTAGTTAGGCTATAGCTATAAATTACCAAATTGTAAAATATACACCCACCATTTTTAGGGCTATACCAAAGAGTAATTATGCAAAGTGGAACAACGCTATGTACATGGGCGCTATCGAGACGCGCGAGGGAATACGCTTTTTATGTTGGTAAAAAATTGGGAATACTAACTCAAAACTCAAAAATATTGGTGGAGGCTTTACGAAACACATCAATAGATCGATTGCAAGGTACTTCGGTTCTTGCTATGTTCGAGGTACGTTTGCCGAACTATTTCAATTCTTAATGTAAGGTTACCTTCGATTTTAGTACTTAGCTATCAACCCTTTGCACGGATTAGTTTTAGCACCGGTCAAAGAGCCAATCCACGCCGGAGCTGTATTTTCTTCTAGAAGCTATGGCCAACTAGAGAGCGGGCAATTCAATAAAGTTCCGATACTGCTCGGTTTTAATTCGCAGGAAGCAAATGGAGTTGCTCCTCGTAAGTTGACATTGTTTGCGTTTCTCTAATACAATTTATGAAGCGACCTTATTTGTAATTTATAACTACGAGTATATTCAATATTTTAGTGATTAATTTGCTGAAACCATACGTCGTGAGTTACGATTTAGTTCCAAGGCGATTAGTCCCAATAGATATGAATATCACCGATAGTAGTATTGCTCGAGATGTTGGACTAGCAATTAAAATTCATTTCGTTGGGGCAAGAGGCTCATTTTTACTTTCAGATACTTTCGTGGACGTAAGTAGGCCAATTATTATCAAAACTTAATTATGCTAGCCTGTGGTATGCTCAAGCTTCTAAAGTGAAACTCCATAGTAAGCCTCATCGCAGGTGACCACGCATTGTCTTGTTGTTGGCATTTACTTGATTTAGAAGGAATGGTACTGACGTAATGAATGGTATTTACTGTTGCAGCCTTTTGTCTTTGTAAAAAAAAAACTGCAAATTTGTTCTTTGTCCAAGGCGTCTTTTAACCATTCTGTGACCATCATGACACCATACGCAAAATCTTGATATTCTTTTGTTAAATTAAACTCCTTATCCAACACCAATTTCATTTGATGACGAAAAACGATACTGAAGCCACGAGACGAAGAACACGACCTTCACGAGTATTGGTGGTCTGTGGCGCCTAGACTGTTGTTGTTCCTTACTCTTTTCTATCCACCCTCGCCAGAAAAACGAAACTGTAGCGATGCTGTTTCAGCCGATGGGCAGTATCACGAATTGATAATCAGGCTTCTCGGCCGGTTATTTTACCATGGCCAAACTCGGTTAATTGACAACGTAATTCTTTACACCCTACAGGATGAATTCGCCAAACATGTATGACACTTAAATGTAAAGGCAATGCAGAAAAAAACGGCGGTGTTAAATTGATTAATCATTTTTCTTGAAAATTGCACCAACGTTACCTTACTATGTGATCATGTATTTATGACGGCCAGTATAAATTATATCAACAATTTTGTTTTCAGTATTGGAGCGAAGATCAATTTGTTAGACCTATTAGGCAATACGTCAAGCTGGTGTCAAATGCAGTTAGCACTTACTTATACAAATTTTCGTACGAAGGAAAATTGGGCAACCCAAATAGAGGAAATGTCAAAGGTATATAATGAAAATACGATTCGATTCATCAATATTACCATATTATTTACAATTGTTCGCAACAAACGAAATTTCCGCACATATCCCGCTAGACTTGACAGTGGATTTGTTTTAGGTGTCGCTCATGCCGAAGAGTTACAGTATATATTTCGAATTAATAAGAACGACTCTGTGAATTTTGAAGACGGCAGAACACGCAGTAGAATGGTACGGCTATGGACTAACTTTGCAAAGACAGGGTATGTTGCATATTCCGCAAATGACGTATTGGATATATCTGTTAATGTTCTCATTTCGGGTAATTACGTAACTATAGAAATCCCACACCGAGTAATGATTCGCTTTTGCAAAACGTGAAATGGAGTCCATCAAATCCAATAAACGTTACGTACCTGGACATCGGTGTTAATCTGAAGACGAAGATAGATCCTAACTCATATGACATGGCATTTTGGGATTATATATACAATCAATATGGTAATCCTCCTTATGACACCTACTGACATGTATTGGGAATATTTTATTTTTATTTATCACTTAGGGTGTATAAAATAATAATATTTGTGATGGAATGAAAAATATATCGTAAAAATATGGTAGTTAACTTAATTCTGTAATACAAAAGGTTCACCAGGATTCTATTTAAAAAGAAAATAATTAACCGACCACTTAAGAAACAAAAACAAAAAAAATTTAAGGCGAAATGAAATATGTCACAGTGCAAATTGACCCACGTTGACCATCTAGCCTCTTTTAAAAAGGCCAACAGAAACACCGCAGAGGAATAAATAAATAAAACACTTTAACCAAAGAAACAAAATAAGTTATATTTTCCAAATTGATAAGAAACTGTAAGAACACTATAATCAAATTTTCAAATATTCTTAAATAAAATTTGATTTGGGGGGAAAAGTGAAGAGTGCAAAACGAGAAAAAGTTACAGAACCTTCTGATATTAAGAAAATTATATTCAATAGGAAAATTTGATTCCCCAAACACCAACAGAAACCGAACAGGCCTTTCATAGGAACACAAACAAAGTACGTATATCTCTGTGCAAACTCCCAAGAAGAGCAATAAGCAATTGAAAACAAACAATCCAGAAGAAAAAATGTAAGAAGGTAGACAAGGTGGCAAAATCTGGCGATCCTACCTTGGAATGAGTTTCATCCAGGGCTGAAATATGAAATTGATATTTGATGTATGTTTAGCGTTCAATAAAATACTAGAGTTCTTATAAAACCCAGCGGTTTCATAAGAGATTTCTGTGGGCAAATCCGAAAATGCAAACCAATATACGCCATTGGACTGGAAAGTATTGAGAGTGTGAGAGAGTGTAGCAAGGAACATTTGAATCCTGTAGCAATAATGGAATGCAAAGAGTCCACGAAATGTATGGAAAAATTTAAAACAGTTGCAAGATGACGTAACGGGGAAGATTCACAAAGAACTTTTTTGACATGCCTTTTACAGATTATTGGTTTGGATTTTGTTAATATAAAGGAAAAGCAACATTTAAGATTCGTCTTCGAAAATATTCTATAACATAATGAGAAATATAAAGAAATTCTTCTTCGCATGCTAATGTAGAACGCAATAGAAAAATGTCAATACGTTAATTTTGTCATAATTAATTCCAATTGCAACGATAACAGTGTTATTGTAACAGTTATGCTTATTTATATTTTTACTGCGGAAAAAGTCCCTTGTTGATATTTCATATACAAAATAAATTTAAAATATTTCTAAAAGATAACGAAATGGATTCCTATATAATTTGGTATATAATGACTCAGTATTAAAAAAATACTAGCTTCGTAACTCCAATAGTAATGAAGATTATCATTGTAATTGTTATAATTGTAATACTATACTAATACTATACTTTTCTTTATATTAACAAAACCCAAACAAAAATAACCCATAATTGCTATGTTACAAAATGTCTTTTTTGGCAGTGATTGACTCAAACCAAGAAGTTTTGATGGCCACAACTATATTAATAATTTACAAACTAGTTTTCACTTTTACTAGCCCCCTTGAAAAGGACACCACGACGGGTGCTTGCAACTTATGAAAATGTGTTCAGCAGTATCTTTGAAGATTGTTTATACGTTAACGCCGACACACGACACGTAATACATTTTTCCAAACATTTTCAAGAACATCTTGATTATTATTAGCGGAACAGGTGTCTTTCATCGGAGCATTATAAAATGAAAGAATTATGTGAATTTGTTTACGTCGCCATTACACAACCTTGGCCTTCGCGGTAATAAAAATTTTGCGACGTAATTCCTAACTTACAGCGAAAACAATATGACTTGACAATTCTTCAAGAAAATTCAATCTTGTACTTGTACCGTCCATATCTGATTTGTGACAAAAATTTGCAAATGCACAAGAAACTGCTACAGCGATTAATGTATAACTGTGCACTGAACTCTGCACCCACTGAAGAAATCAAATGAAAGCATTTTCAGAAAATGCTTCCTTATAATGTAGAATTTTTGCAACACAAATCAGACCAGGATACCATACTAGTGAAGAGTTATGATACTTCGCAACACCCAATAAAAACCGAAGAGAGTGTGCATATGAACACAAAAATTTATACTGTAGTTACGATTATATCAGAAATCAGCGCTAAGCAATGACTGAGGTCCTTGTCGTGGACTGAGAAACACAAGAAATCTTGAGAAATAAGATCAATAAGCCAATAAACTACGGGAAAAGTATTCTATTTGACAATAATTAGGTTATTCCAAGAGTAAAAATTAATTTCATATTTACAACTGCGTTCAACACACCAATGTAACAAATTCAGTTAACGTGAAAATTATTATACAAATTATCTATATAGCGTAAGAAGCGAAGCACATAAATACTATTACTATTACTTTCAAAGAATGTGTGGCACAAGGAGAACAATAGCAATGTCAAGGAAATTGAGGAACCGTGAACGACAAAACAATGAAGGAAACGCAACTATATCAACTAGACTGCATATGGCAAGAAAAATTAATTCATTAATTTTCCATAAGGAGATGAGAGTCAAGGGTGCGAAAATGTACCTACAGTCGATTTGTACAGAGGCGCAGAGAGACGTTATTGTGTTGGAAAGAATTGGAATGGCACAAATGACCGAGGAAAGAATAACAATGAGGTACAAACAATACACTGACGAAATTGGAATAAAACATACAATTGGACAGGATTTCGTCGTGAGTGGTTGTAAAATCACATGAATAAGTATACTTAATATTCAATAAAGTAACGGTTGGAAGGTTATCGAGTGGAAACGCAAGTACTTGGGTGGGTTCTCTGTATGTAAATCTTCGCCTAACGACAAAAATTTTGCCTACGACAATGGATTAAAATATAAGGAGTGTTATTGCATAGGAAAGACAACGAATACTCCAGTTAACGGAATGCAATGGAGGTACAGCTGCTTCATACATGTCAAGGGAATTTGATGGAAAACTTTAAACAGATGGTAAAGGCTAAAATTGAGAATATGAATAAAAACATTTATTGCGAAGCAATATACATATTTTCTCAAAACTATTTTCTATTTCTTTACTAATAGCAACGATAGCAGTGTTATTTGAAATATTTAGCACATTTTTATTATTGTATTATTGAAATAAGTCATTTCCTTCATAAGTAGGTATATAAGAACGCTACAGTTAAAAAAAACTACTTCTGCAACTCCAAGAATTATGAAGCTTTTAGTGCTTGCATTCGTTGTGATTCTAGCGTCAGCTCGGATTACAAATCACAAGGGCCACAAGAACAAAATTCACAAGCGACCGCAGCAGAGGCAAAACGTAAACAAATTTATTTTTTATTTTACATTATTAAATTATGATTTTTTTCGAGTTTCAATTTGATATAAACGCAATATTTATTAGATTGAAGATTTGAAAGTTCTAACAGAAACTGGAATAGTGCAAGGCGGACAATCCAGTACAGTTGACCAACAGCGACCCTATTATTACTTCAAAGGCATTCCATTTGCTTTACCACCAGTTGGGAATCGTAGATTTTTGGTAAGACATTCCTTTACTAATATAATTTACTCGTGGGTCGTATTTCATTTTTGCGTTTTAGCCTCCTATAAAAGCAAACAATTGGACAGGTGTGTGGAATGGAACTTATGAAAGAAGCATTTGTGTGCAGCAGGATAAATCATATTTGACAACTATTGGTGATGAAGATTGTTTATACATTAATGTATACACACCGAAGGTAACACACGTTTACAAACATTTTAAAGAATATTGATAAGAATTTCTTATGCATCTAAATTAATTTCTTGATTATCATCAGTCATTTTATGAAGTAAATCAAAAGGGTCTACACTTTTTCCATGCTAAGTATTTCGGTTCAACAAAAAAAATTGCCCTATCGTCTACCACACTACTCATAATATTAGTAAATCCTTTGAAATAATCTTCTCGGACGAAGTACATGAAACATATTAATTATCTGATTTTAAATGAAAATTCTGTTAGGTACTGCGATTGCGAATCAGTCACACACCATTTAGTTTTTCACAATCAAAGGGTTGTGGCCAAATGAACTTGCGAACCTAACTATTTATCTTTTTAATACAAAAATGAATAGCTACCATCTGACAATTCGAGTTTACTACCCGTTATGGTTTGGATATACGGGGGCGGATTTATTATGGGAGACGGCAACTACGAAACTTACGGACCAGACTTTCTGTTAAACGAGAATGTTTTAATAGTTACGTTCAATTATCGATTAGGAATACTTGGTATGTTCGCTGCTGTATATTTAGTTGGTCTTTTGCCTAACGTCTCCATGTCAGGTTTTCTCAGCACTGAAGATGAATCGGCACCTGGAAACAACGGCTACGAGACCAAATACTGGCGCTGCAATGGGTTCAGAACAACATTGCCGCTTTTGGAGGAGCTCCAGGAAATGTCACGATATTCGGAGAGAGCGCCGGTGCTGCTTCCGTTTCGTATTTGCTGCAAACAAACTTGACTAATGGTACGTTCCATTAAAATATCTACAAATTAATTAGCCTATAGCTATGAATTATCAAATGGTCAAAATACACAACCACCATTTTTAGGGCTATACCAAAGAGCAATTATGCAAAGTGGAACAACGCTATGTTTATGGACGCTGTCGAGGCGTGCCAGGGAGTATGCTTTTTATGTTGGTCAGAAATTGGGAATACGAAGTCAAAACTCAAAAGTATTGGTGGAGACTTTACGAAACACATCAATAGATCGATTGCAAGGCACAGCTGTTCTTGCTATGTTCGAGGTATGTTTGCCGAAACTATTTTATTACGAAATTTACGGTTACCTTTGATTTTAGTACTTAGCTACCGATCCGTTGAACGGATTAATACTAGCACCGGTCAAAGAACCAATACACGACGGGGCTGTATTTTCTTCTAGAAGTTATGGTCAGCTAGAGAGTGGGCAATGCAATAAAGTTCCGATACTGCTTGGTTTTAATTCGCAAGAAGCGGATGGAGTTGCTCCTCGTAAGTAGACATCGCTTCTGTTGAAGCAAGATTATCAAGTTTTTAATACAATTATTATGAGATTTTTGAATCTACATACACTATCTTTCTTATTTTTAGTGATTAGCTTGCTGAGACCATACATCCTGGGTTACGATTTAGATCCCTAGCGATTAGTCCCAAAAGATATGAATATCACAGATAATGGAATTGCTCTAAATGTTGGAAAAGCAATTAAAATCCATTACGTTGGAGCAATAGGCGCATTTTCGCTTTCATATGCTTTTGTGAACGTAAGTAGGGAAATTAGTTTGCACCCCTACAATTAGGCCCACAAATATGTTAAGCTAATGAAAAAAAAAAAAAAAAAAAAAAAAAAAAAAACATTGCCGATGGCTAATTGTTATTGTTAAAACAAATCAAACAATTTATTATTCACATTTTCACAGTTTCTCAGTAGAAACTAAATACACCTGTTATCAACGCTATCAACGTTTACTGCTTATTTATGATGGCCATTATTTCGTTTTCAGTATTCAAGCGACGATGAATTTGTTAGACCAATTAGGCAATACGTCAAACTGGTGTCAAATGAAGTTAGCACTTATTTATACAGATTATCGTACGAAGGAAAATTGGGCAACCCAAACAGAGGAAATATAAAAGGTAGACAAATATGATGTGATTGCCATATTAATTTACAATTATATACTATCCTCTTCATGAGAAGGTTTGAAGTGAGAGAGATATTTAGTGGCGCCTACTAAAACTTTCTAGCAATAATCGAAATTCCCCCCCCCCCCACATCTCGCTAGACTGCTCACTGGATTTACACTCGCCCGTACCAGTTACAGACTGGCGCTTTGGGAACGATAATCAGGAATTTTATGTTTCAGGTGTCGCTCATGGCGAAGATTTAAATTATTTATTTCGAACTAGCAACAGCGACACTGTGAATTTTGAAGATAGTAGAATACGCAGAAAAATGGTGCGATTATGGACTAACTTCGCAAAGACAGGGTATGCTATATATTCCGCAAATGATATATTGATATGTCTGTTAATGTTCTCATTTCGGATAATTATGCAACTATAGAAATCCTACACCGAGTAATGATTCGCTCTTGCAAAACGTCAATTGGAGTCCATCAAATCCAACCAACGTTACGTACCTGGACATCGGTGTCAGTCTGAAGACGAAGATAGATCCTAACTCATTTGACATGACATTTTGGGATTATATTTACAAACAATATGGTAATCCTCCTTATGACACTTACTAATATGTATTATGTATATGTTATCACTTGATATGTATAAGCTAATAATATTTGTAATGGAATGAAAATTATATGGTAGAAATATGGTACTTATTTGTTTCATTTTTGAAAACCAAAGGTTTTACAAGAGTCTATTTAAAAATAAAACATCTAACCGATCTAGTAAGACACAGAAACTTACGATAGCCTGCTTAGAGTGTTTCAAAAATGTATGTTTCTATGAAAATTAGCATAAAATAATTAAAATATTACGTGCAAAATATCAATGCAATAGGAGTGGTGAATATTTCCAGAATCACACGAAATTAATGAACGTGTTGATAAAATCCTGGAATTGTTTGAAGGACCCCTAGTCAGGTAGGACAAACATGGACAATCTAGCCCAGGTTTAAAACAATGCCAATACAAATACCATAGTGCAATAAAGGAATTGCGTATAAAGCAATCGATCGAACCGATCTAATAAACAACATTGATATTTTACAAATTGATAAGAAATTATATGAATTGCAAATGATATGAGAAACCTAAAATAATAACTTGATAAAATATATCTGAAGTAATAGGAGTAGATCATAGCGAATTGAGAGAAGAGAATAACGCGTTAAAGAAAACAAAAACATGAGTATATATTCTCAAATAAAATTTGTTTGGATTAGTGAAGAGTGTAAAACGAGAAAAAGTTACAGAATTCACTTAGATTCTTCTATATTATTCAGTGATAGAAAACGTTGATTCCCCAAACTTCTACAGAAACCGAACAGACCCCTTTCATATGAACACAAACAATCATGAAGAAGATATGTAAGAAAAATATGGACAATGTGGCCAAACCGGGCGGTCCTCCCTGAAAATGAAGAAGATTTCTTCCTGGGTGGTTCAAATATGAAATTCGCTTAACGTGATTTTTGTGGGAAAATTCGAAAATGCAAACAAATACACGCCAATGGACAGAAAAGCCGTAGGAGTGTGTATACTGAATCCTGTAGCAATAATGGAATAGAGACGACAAAATGTATTGGAATCAGTAGCTGTAAAAGGACAAGACATATCTTGTCAATATATTTTGTGACATGCCGAAAAGGGCTTTTGTTTTGGGTTTTGTAAATTTATGGAAAATTAAAACTAAAGAGTGGTTTTCGAAATTATTCTATAACTTAATGAAAAATATACAGACATTCTTCCTCACATGCCAATGTAGAACGCAATGGAAAAAAATGTAAATACGTTCACTTTGTCATGATTAATTCCAATCGTAACGATAACAGTGTTATTGTAACATTTGCGCTTATTTATTTTGCTGCGGAAATAGTTCATTGTTGACATTTTATTTACAAAATAAATTTTAAATATTTCTACAAGATAATGAAATGAATTCCTACACATTTAGTTATATAAGGACTCAGCATTAAAAAAATACTAATTTCGCAACACTACTCATGATGAAGATTTTCATGATTGTGATTGTTATAATTGTAGCCTCAGCTCGAATTACAAATCAAAAGAGCCACAGGAATAGAAATGACAAGCGACCGCAGCATAGACAAACCGTATTATTGTTACTTTTTATATTGAGATATTGGTGAGCTATATTGAACCAAACTTATTAGGTTGGAGACTTGCATGTTCGAACAGAAAATGGGATAGTGCAAGGCGGAAAATCCAGCACAGTTGACCAACAGCAGCCGTATTATTATTTCAAAGGCATTCCATATGCCGTACCCCCAATTGGAAGTCGCAGATTTTTGGTAAAGCTTACGTATTGAATATTTAAAATTAACATACTCGTTTTCACTTTTACCAGCCCCCTGAAAAGGCCGACAAGTGGACAGGAACTTGGAATGCAACTTATGAAAGAAGTGTCTGTGTTCAGCAGGATACTTCATATTTAAGATCAATTGGGAGTGAAGATTGTTTATACATTAACGTGTACACACCACAGGTAATGCATTTCTTCAAACAAACCAAATACCGGAAAAGATATATTACTTTCAACGGTGCAGTAAAACGCTATTTAAATTGCAATATCTACAATTTTCAGGGTGAATGAAACTTAAACATTAGTTAACCTATGTGAATATATTGCTGTTACTGTTGAACAAGATTTTCTTTCGAATCTTTTTCAATTTATCAAATTCCGGTAATCGGTACTATCTATGTTTTAAAAATATATATATATCAATAGCTACCGATGTCTGAAAATTCAAGACTATTAGCAGTCATGGTTTGGATACACGGTGGCGCATTTTTTACTGGCGACGGCAACTACGACACAGCGGGGCCAGATTTCCTCTTAGATGAGAATGTTCTAATCGTTACCTTCAATTATCGACTAGGAATACTGGGTAGATTATTAGGACGCGTCTATTTGCTTTGATTAATCCCCTTGAACGTAGGTTTTCTCAGCACTGAAGATGAGGCGGCGCCCGGAAATAACGGGTTAAGGGACCAAATTTTGGCGCTGCATTGGGTACAGAGAAACATTGCCGCGTTTGGCGGGGATCCAAGAAATGTCACGATATTTGGAGAAAGTGCCGGTGCTGGATCAGTTTCGTACTTGCTGCAAACAAATTTGACTGTTGGTTCGTTCAAAATTTGCGTGTGTTAATTAACGATAAATGTTAACCAAAATTTTTTAGGCCTATACCAAAGAGCAATTATGCAAAGTGGAACAACATTATGTTTATGGACTCTTTCAAGACATGCTCGAAATTATGCGTTTAATGTTGGTAAGAAATTGGGAATACAAACGGAAAACTCCAAAATATTGGTAGAGAGTTTAAGAAATATACCAATAGACCAATTACAAGGTACATCTTTAGTTGCTATGCTTGAGGTATGGTTGCCCAAACTGTTTCTTTGTACGTATTTAACGATTAACACTTTCAGTATCTAGTTGTTGATCCTTTCAATGGACTAATTTTAGTACCAGTTAAAGAGCCAAACCATAGTGGAGCTGTGTTTTCATCTAGAAGCTATGAGCAACTAGAGAGTGGTCAATTCAACCACGTTCCTTTATTGCTTGGTTTTAATTCGTTGGAGCTAGTTGGATTTGCTCCTCGTAAGTTGGCTTCGTTTACATTGAAGTGAGATTGTTTCACAATTTCAGCTCAGTTTATGCTTTGATGTGAATGCACCAATTTAGCTGTATGTCTTATTTTTAGTGGTCAGCTTGCTTAGAGCATACATCATAACTTATGATTTGATACCAAGTCGATTAGTCCCAATAGATATGAATATTAAGGATAACAAAATTACTCAAGACGTTGGAGAGGCAATTAAACTGCATTACGTCGGGGCAGGAGGCTCATTTTCGTTTTCGAATAGTTTTTACAACGTAAGTACACTAATTATTATAACTTATAAAAATGTCGATGCTGGTGGGTTTGTTGACCATCTAATTAATGTCTGTGTATATTTTAAGATTCACGGTTGTGCAGTTTTAATAGCGCTGTTGGCATAGAGGTCATCGGTACGAAGTGTTATATAATATAATAAGCACCTGTAATAGACAGTGTCTATTATGACAAATGTAGTCATCGAGTTAAATATTTTTCCAAAATAATTAATTACATGGTTCTGGTGGCATAACGTTTGTATTCACATCCGTATTAATAAACTGCGAAATAGTTACCTCCCTGCATCCTGTCTCACAATATAATGTGGGGTCGACTTTTCTAGATGTAGTGTTCTTTTCAACTGTCTTAAGTGTGCCCTCTCCAACCTTTTCTGCTATGTTGCTCACCATACAGCATAATGCTCCTTACGGATCTATCGCAAATCTTTATTCACTCCACGAATCCCGATTTCCTCTTTCCTCGCAGACTCTCTTTCAGCCCCTCTTCCTCACTCCTCATATTTTTATATATGTGAATAATTATATATCTTCCCAATTATTACTTTTCCTCAACATCACTCCCAAGTAGGTCCATTCTCTCACATATTCTATAACTTCGCCCTTCCGACTCATTTGTACTTCTTTTCGTCTTCCTAGTGTTGAGTTTCAAACCTGTTTTTCGTAGGAACCCGTCCAGCCTATCTCCGCCACCAGGACAATGTCGTCGGCGTAAGCTAAGGACCAAATCCTATCCTTCCCCAACCGCAATTTCTCAACACCTCTTCCAACTGCAATGTAAATGTTGAACAGTTGTATAGTTTTTAGTTTTTTCTTTCATTTCGTTTTCTTTTCAGTATTCTAGTGCAGATCAATTAGAAAGACCCATTAGGCAATACGTCAAACTGGTGTCAAATAAAGTCGATACTTATTTCTATATATTATCATACGAAGGTAAACTGGGCAAGCCAAATAGAGGAGATAACTCAGGTAGATGAATAATATATTTTCTTATTAATTTGAAATTATATATCCATCATGAGCAGGTTTGTAGTAAAACGACTGTAGTGACACCTCACTCAATACAGCAGATTTTGCCTAACGAAATTCCCACACGACAACATAATCTTCCTCAACTCAACGTCCAAATGTTACATAAATTGCTACATACATGATATCCATGAAAAGTTATTTCACAATTTCAACTGATTTTGTGTTTCAGGAGTCGGACATGGCGAAGATTTAAATTACATATTCCGGACTAGTAACGACTCTGTGAGTTTTGAGGACAACAGAACACGCAGGAGAATAATACGGCTGTGGACTAATTTTGCAAAGACAGGGTATGCTATATATTCCACAAATTAAGCAGCGATATGTCTACTAATGTTCCCGTTTCTTGCAACTGTACAACTATAGAAATCCCACACCGATTAGTGATCCGGTTTTGCAAAATGTAACATGGAGTCCGTCAAATCCGGAGAACCTTACTTACTTGGATATAGGAGTTAATCTAAAGACGAAGACAGATCCAAAATCATATGATATGGCATTTTGGGATTATATGTATAAACAATATGGCAACCCTCCTTATGACACATACTGATGTGTATTGTGTTTATTTTTTCCTTATTTAGTACTTCGGGATATTAAACACCATACCAATTGTACGTACATCAACAGAATTTTATAAAATTTTATTAAATATAAATTAACAGGGTAAGAATATTCTATAAAAAATTTATAAGGATACGTATTTTTGTTATATAATGGAAGTAATCGTCTTAATTCTGTTTTAAACATAAAATAAACAACAAGATATTATCAATAGAAATTAATTTGCGTAAAAAAATATTAGTGGCCCAACCACTCAATTACATAAGTTAAAACAGGAGGTTGCTGATGTGTTGTCCCACTTTATCTTTAATGATTCAATCCTAGGCAGACGCTCAATACAAAATAATCAGAAGTATAAAATATATATAAATTAGCTAATTTAATAAACGGGTTGATTTTATATGATGTATAGCTAGATGACTGAGTAAGTTATACCATAATTTCTGTACATCTTCGATTAATTAATTAATCGCCCTTATTAACTTATTCTATCGTGATTATTAGGTTATATGTATATAAAGCATACACGAAAATTCCAAAAAGCATCAAGGGTATACCGACGCTTTATTTATTGAAGGAACAACTCTCCCTGTCATAATTAGTCCTTTATGTTGTAAGATATGTTCGGTACACACGCTAATAAACTGGTCTCACGACTATGTTTTCCTTTCAACGGATTCGCTGAGCTGATGTATTGGAAACCCGATACCAAATGAGTAATAAGAGACGGCAATAATATTTCGAGCGAATATAAAAATCTTATCTACAACTTGAAAGTGTTTTAATGCGCCAATACTGCCATCTTGTTTTATTTGCATTGCTTTAATCTCAGCGGCCTTAATAACATATCTGCTCTATATTAACACTTAAGTCTGGAATATAATGTGTTCCTTAAAATGGCTCAAATTATGTAGATATTTTTTTATTAATCAAGAATGATGAATGGTACCTTGTTGCTAATTAACATCCATATATTAAAAATAAAAAAAAGCATTAAAAGAGAAAAACTATCTAAAACCGCATCAAAGAACGTTACGTGCATTAAGCCTCGTTTTAATTATTTACGTACAAAAATTTACGATCGCATCATGCATTAGCGGCTTCAATATAAACATAATTCAGGATCACCCCCCTATTAAAAGGTTTAACATAAACAACATAAAATTTTATATCGGCACATCTCGTTCGGGGATGGATGCATCGACACTCATAAACCTCACATGCATGCTACACAAATTGGTTTTATATACAAGACGGAGGTTATAACTCTGCCACTTGTATGCGCTACAAATTTAAGTACGAACATTAAATATTAGTTTAAAAATGTCGTGTGTATTCGTTACGAACGAATTTAATGACATTCAGAAAACGCAGATTTACCATCACGTTGAGTCTCTATTTCTCAAGAAACCAAACAGAACTGTAATTGTTTTTATGTATTGTATCTCTACATTTTTTGACTTCAGTTTTCATACATTTTAAATTCAAATTAAATGTTACTTATGAAACCAGTTATAAAAGTTGTAAAATCAATGCAAAATGTAACCAAATAAAAATCAATGAAAATTGGACAGACTTCAGAAGCAATGAAAATAAACGATAGTCGTAGAATGTAGTGATAATATAATAATCAAAAATAATAAATAGCATTTTATTATAAAAGTTCGTAATGTACAATTTTTTAATGTTTATTTTAATTAGTTGAATTTAACAAATGATAATTAAAATCCAACCCCACTTGTTTTCAGTTAACTAGATATGATACAAAGCGTGCAAGAATCTCGAACTTTTCTGTGAATCACATTAACGGTTTTAAGGAAAATGTTTGCGAACAATTTTCGCCGTTGAAATTTTAAAATGGATTTCAGGTTGAACAGGGTAGCTCTGAATGAGATACGTATTGTTCGCGTCCGTAATGGGGAAAAATTGTCATCTCGTTCAGCCTGATATGGAATCTAACAGATTACGTTTAATCAAAGTAAAATATGCTCTCGAGTATACGCCGTGACGGTGGAAAGGCTTTTTCCAACCGAATCCGAAAACGTAATTGTTTAGCGCTCATAACTTGTGATCATTATCATTTCCGCAGGCAGTGAGGCTGCATTTTATTTGTCCCAGAGCGCATCACTGCTTTACATTTAATGGCGAAGATGTGCTTCATTTGGCTCGACTGAAAAACTACGAACGTGATTTTATGACATATTACGCCTTTCAACGAAATTTTATTTTACAATGTCGAGTATTTGAAAAGGGATATATTTTTTTATCATCGAATAGATTTTTATTCTCCACTTGTGTACTAATATGAGCATTGCATATATTTTAGGGGTGACTTTTTGCCAACAGGTCATTTATAATTGTGCACTGGCAAATCTGTCATTACGTAATCAAATTAAAATTAATGTAATTTACATATAAAGAATGTGGAAATGCGGTAATAAAATAATAGTATCTGTACATTGTACAAATTCTATATTTTATCACGACGAACGCACGTCCTAATAAACCAAATAACTGCAGTAACATGATAAAGGCGCAATTGAACACAAAGAAATGAAAACAATACGTGGTCAGCGTACAAAGGCATTAGAGGAAAAATACGTTGAAAAATGTAACCGCGTAAAAAAGAGCGACAGAACTAGTTTGCTGAAAATTGGTTCGTTTGTCTGTTGGTGAGCGGTGGTGTCGCAGACATATTCCAAATTACAGCTGTTAGTTTTGCGGAATTTCGGGATCTCGGTTTGTATCAGGGATTTGTGCCCAACAAAGTGTATTTTACTTTATTACAACGACCGCATATGTTTATAAAATGTATTCTGCCATACACATGAACAGTAACGGGCGCGGAAAATCCTTTAAAACGGAATACAAATTTCTAGATTTACAAGAATGCTTTATGTGCAAGTGGAACTTTATGCCACTGAAATTTGTTCAAAATGTACGCTTTTGCTCGTCAAAATATATGAAAAATTTATCGTAGAATATACGCACATGGCCTTTATTGCTTACCAGAATCGTGTTTTATGAGCATATTCGAGTGGAAACACGTCCGGCGCAGTAAATTGTTTATAATATCAGAATCGTAAATACGAAGCAAACAAAACTAACTTCAACAAGCTGCACAGTAAATTTCACGACTTTGCTATTATATTATTCTATTTAGAATAACAAGAGATATATTAATTTGATGCAATAACTCGCGAAACAACGAAAATTAAAATATTAATCTAGCAAATTTTTAGTAACATTTTTAAAAAGTGGGTCACTTTGGACCCCCGATACCAAAAATGTATTTAGAAATATCGATACCAGCTAAGGATTAATGAATGAAATGAATCTCTCCATGAAACAATATCTGTGTTTTTATTTAAACGTCTTTGGCATTGACTTTCAAATCTTGCTTGTTATTACATTCGTAGCAGAGAGGGGCGAAAATTGCTTGTCAGACACAAATTTCTTTTGCAATCCTATTCGATATGATCCTACCATCAGTTCTAGTATCAAGGATTCTAATAGTTTTGTAAGTAAATGTGTTTATGACTGAACGTTTTTTCAGCTTCATTCTAAACTTACTCATTTTCCATTACCTCGGGAAGACAATGAAACTGGGATTTTTAAATATTTTGGATTGGTACAACTGACTCACCGACGATGATCGCAGAAATGTGAAATCTTTTACAAATTCAGGAATAATTCTCTTTTAATGTTTCCTGACTATTATATGGTTATGAATGAATATACGAATTAAGTCGACAAACAATATGTGCTCATATTTTTTCTTTATCCATTTTCAACAAAATCAGTTGAATTTTGCGCTCAAAAGTTTTTGTTTTACAAATGTCACAATGCAATTTTAAATTCAAATCATTACATAGTGGAGTAAGTACCGCCTATAGCAGAAAAAGAAATTCCCTAACGGGAGATATTTTAAAAATAAATTAATTTCCTTTAATTAAAAAAAAATTGTGACTGAAAAACTATTTTGCAAGTGTTCGCATTTGCAAAAGTGCACCTTCTAGCCTAGTGATACAAAGTACTATTATATGATTGTTTCTTATTTGCTAACTTTATAATATTGATTTTATATTTGACTCAACCCCTTCTCGCCTTTCGTGGCTAGTGCGAATTTGTTATGACCATCTGAATATCCCATCATTCATCATCCTTGGTCCATTAATTTTAATACTTCAGCTAGATGAATAGTTCCGCCAGGATAGAAATGTTACTTTTAATTCTGAATGTGAGTTGGATATTAAAAAGTTTATTCAAATCATTGTATACATACATTCGAACCTGAATGGGCAAATATGATATTGATGTATAAATAACGACTGACTTAAATCGTATTTTAAGCGTAAATGCTCGATACATATGAGAAATTTTAAAGCGAACCGACGTAAAATAAAAACGTATTTCTATAAAACTCCTCGAATAATTGATCTTGTACGGTATATATCAACATTATGATAACATGAAAGTTTTCCTTTGGCCGAAATAAACGTGCGGTACCTTTGATGTGAAAAGTCTAAATTACTCAAACTGCGAAGCAAAAACCCATTTGTCCGAAACGAATAATTTCACAACTGTGCGCGGAAATGCAGTAGTGAATATTGGAAACCGCTGAAATAACAAACATCGCGACTGAAAATATGAAATTGGAAAGCGTATCGTGGACATATTGACGCGTAAAATCACTGGTTTTTGTACAGGACATCTGCAAACCAAATGTCGCTGCGGTCGTCCAGGCTGCATACATGTTTATCAATCAGTACGTCTACCCTGCAGAAATATTTATTATACGATAAGAGACGGCTTTTCAGATTTATGGCTTAATTTCTATAAAATAACAATTTATGTCGCGGATCCATTGTCGCGACTTACAATGGATGATTTATTCGGTGGCATTTAAATAAAATATAACTCACGTCGTGGCGGTCTTAACTTACCCGGACTTTATGTCCAATAAAACGAATTAGAAAACACTTTCACTTTCACGGGAAACGCTGGGAAGTTTCTCTCTGGCGTAGTTTAACTTCGTTTGAACCGAACGTCTTGTTTCTAGTTCTTCTTTCAATCCACATTTAGCGGCAACTAAATGTTTACTTCGATTATTTAATACTAAGAACTTCTTTCTTAGATGTGCTATTTATTTAACATATATAGAATACTTAAATTTTGCTCAATTAAAGTCACATAAATTCTCATCTAGGTGTGTTGGTAAAATATATTAATATAATTAAATACAATACAATATTTGTTTTTTTTTTTAGCTGCACCCTAAAAATTCTAGCAAAACTTGAGGATTTAGAAATGGAACACTCCAACGACCAATCAAATATTTTCGCATGGATACAATTAGAAAACATAAAGTTAAGAACAGCCTAGCCGCCAATACATTTAACACTTGTTGTAAGGAGATAACGTTAAAAAGTGTACAAGTAATAAATTTGTTTTCTATTACCTTACTTACATGGACAAGATTTGTAGCCGACACAACCAAGATTAACTATCTATATTTGTGTATGTGCGCTTAGGTAGATTTACGACATAAGTAACGACATTCTACAAACTGACCGAGTAATTGGTGACCCGACCCGGTATCTCACTGAAACCGGCGCGTTACTGGTTAATTAACGACCATAACACTAAAGTTTGCCGCGTTTACTGCCTGATCATAAATCTGACCTACCGATATTCTAAACGTTTGAATATTCAACTGTGCGAGGTGCCTAATGTAATAATTCCCGCTTCAATGAGACATCGTTTCTTGAACTTTAACGACTTTCACTATTCTCTTCTGCTTAAAATGCTCGTTTTCATATGTTGGTAGAGTCAGAGGACAATAATTGGCAAAATAATATCGTGTGTTGATGTCAATGAAACTAGAGACTCATTCAGAACGGTGAATATATATCGCTGGAAATTCATTGTGATTTGACGCAACACCATTTATAGGAAATTGCCAATTAAGCTCCTCTTATCGTCAGTTTCTAGTGTTGTAGTTCATAAAATAATTTTATTAAGTTAACAATTAATTAATTAATAATGTAAAAATATGTATCGATGTAATTCATGGAGTATATGCAGCGAACCTTACGTTTCCTTTTTGTTTGACTTGTCAGTAATCAGGCCACACCCATTCTTCGTAAACAATTTTGATCCTAAAATTAAATTAAATAATTTATTCCGCAAAACCAACCCCGTTTGCACTAATTATCTAATACAAATCAATCTCATCATTTTAATTTAAAGATAAATCAAAATATGTTACATTATGTTGTATAACGTTTAGGTTATACAAAAAAACTAAATATATTTCGATGATAATTCTGTATAATTCAAAATAAATCTCAAAAATTAAGGTATGTTGCTAATATCTAAACCTTCACGTTGGTCGTCAAACTGTCGATGTTGGTGATATTTTTATAAGACGATGGATATATATATTTTTATTTACATATGTCAAGGATGAAGAATAGAATGAAATAGAGAATCCCTCGTGTTCAAGTAAAGTTCGTTTACATTTCATTTTGATTTTTTTAGCATTGTTTTCTCTATCGTTTCAATTCATGTATATTTATGACTACATCACACAAAAATAATAAATAAATGTGTTGACTATTAATATGTATAAAATGTTGTTGTCGTGTAGAGCTTGGAACTTCAACTAATTATTAGAATAATTTTTAACAAAAGCTTTTATTCAATTTTAATAATTTACGAAGCTCGCATGAAAGTACATGACACGTGAACGACAAATACGCAATACGCATGAGAATTACACACCCATCAGCCGGAACATTATGCAATTATATCTCTGCGTGGAAACGCGGCCAAAAACGAATCGAAAATTGGCGTTTATTTTTGAAAAGGTAATTTCACAGGTTTAGGGACGAAATCAGTTAATATATTCATAAAAAGCGCAATGTTTTCCGCATTTCATTAGCAAACGCGATGCAGTCCTCACTTGGTATGCGATATGCATATTCAGCGCTATGCAAATACACATTTCGCCGATTGCAACTCATACACCTGTCACTAGTTCATCAATAAAACAAACAATTCTGCTTGCGCCAGGATAATAAATTCAATCGGACAAATCCAATTTACTAATTTAAGCATATATTTGTCCCTTGAATACATATTAAAATGCAATAAATATGCACATATTTTGCAAAGGCTGGCCAGTGTTGGACTTGCAATAATCGCCTTGCATGTTTCCTGCGCGCGGAACAATTTTCATTATCCTGGACAATTGGAATTACTTTCAGTTGTCACTTTCGATTGTCGCTGAGAAATAGCGCGCGCAGCATGCGATCGCCATTACCGGTTTGAAATTATTTCATATATCGATGCCGCCTGACGCAATATTACATTATTCCATTAACGGACACGTTGTATTTTCTTTAAATCGTTTAAAAAAAATTAAATTCCTAATCTACTCAAACAGTAATTTATCGGTTCCACTTAAACAATTTACACACAGGTTTTAGCCATTAATCAAGAGTGATAATTAATTAGCGGCTCAAGCTGTTACATAAACGTGAGAATATGAGAGAACTGCTAGCTGAAGCGGCATACCTAACTAAAAAAAAAGGATCGCTAATGTACATTTATTAACTACGGCAATTTTAAATAACGATTTATAGCAAAATACAAAACCGATAATTACTTTTGTAAATACCGAACCCATTAAGTTGCAATTAACATAATACAGTATAAGGCATTTCTTAGTTTTTGAAGTTTTTGTAACACATTGACGGGGAATAAAGTGTTTACCATGTTAACAATTACAGAGCATATTAAACCACCGTGTAGTAAAGTTTTTAATGTCGCAATTTGACTACTATAGTAACGGCGCAGCTTGTCTTAAAACACAAACAGGCTGACAAGCGTAATAATTTATATTGGATAGGAATATAAATACAAGGACAAGAAATATAATATTCACCGCGCTAATGCGTGGATTAATGAGTTTATAAATTTTTGCCCCCATCTAACAACAAGACAATTACGTACTGTCATAAGTAAGTTTGAACGAAATTCGCCGTCTCGTAACTAGTTCTGACTTCTTGCCGACATCTATAATTAAGTTTGCGTTTTATGTCATTATGACAGTAAACACAGAACCAGGAACAAGTATAAAGCTGTTACCGCATTTTCGTAAATTCTTTTATCATTGCCACTTGTCTTCGTGGATTTGTACGTAGAAAATCTCTTCTCTAGATTAAAGCTAAATACAAGCAATGCAAATTAAAGAAGCGCAAGCTAAAAAAAACGTGCACATAGTTTATCGAATTAAAGTTGTGAATGGAATGTATGCAGCGATTGCTTCAAAAGCATGTTAGATTTTGTTGTAATAATTTTGTAAATCGCTAGGATAGTTTATTGATATTTTTTTTAGTAATTTACTGCCATTTTAAACTAGTACGTATTACTTGTTTAAAAGCTACCAACTTAGCTTAGTTCAACATTGCCTTAAACAAAAATGCAAAGTTAATTGAACATGACGAAATTTCCGATATAATATTTTATGTAATTTTTGCAACCCCCATATATCCTTACTTATCATTTTACTTCTTTGCCCTTCCTATTTTGTTTTTTATTTTTTCATCTCTGTAAATTATTTTGCATATGTATTCGAACTGCATGCTCGAACATTTTGCGTCATTCAGGACTTTTCTATTACTCTGAAATGATATATTGATGGTACTAAAGTATCCCCCTCCTGCCGCCAATCTTGTAAACAATCAATGTAAACATTTCTGATCACAACAGTATTTCAACTCTATTACTATGTCTATTATAATAGTATATTATCGCCTTATCGTTGGAGAAAAGATAAGGTATCAGTGATAATAATAAATTTCACCAGAAGCATATATAAAAGAGTAGAAGTAATAGTAAGAATAGACGGGTGACGGACATAAATCGAGAGAATTGATAATTGAAAGTGGCCTGAAGGGGAGGTAGACAGTCTATGATAACTATATTCATCAATACTTGCAAAAAGGAGGAAAAGGAGGATGCGTATCGTGTACAATGGCTTGATATTTATACATCCAGATCTTTGAATATCAGGAATGCGGATAATCAATATGTAGATAAAAGAAATCGAGAGTGAAGAAATGGAAGTAAACGTGGAAAAAGTAAAGTGACGACAGTAAAGGGAAAAAGTCAAGAAGTAGCACTGAGAGGATTGTGGGCGACAATAATGTCGGGGTACAATAATATCAAATGATGACAAAATTATAAGTTGAAAAAAAAACTTTCGGAATGAGGAAGATAGATAAGAACACCAACGAGTAAGTGTTCACCTTAATAATGGTAACCATGTTAGTACAGGAAGTGAATTGTGTGTAGAGGAACTGTACTTCGAGTAACAAAAATGGATAGGAATGATTACATGGATTACATGTAATAGGACAGATAATCCAGAAGAGTAGGATAATGAAAAGTTGGAAGAGCGCGAACAAAATAGGATGGATGGCTTGGGTTGGGAGGATATGACAGGAGAACTAGGACAAAGAATAGAAACGATACAGGTAATTGCATTGAAAAATTGCACCAAGTGGAGATACATGGAAAATATAGAAGAAATAATAAAATCCGACTTCGCATAAGCAAAACGACAAAATAAAGAAATATTTATTTAAATTTTCTTGTGATTTTGCTACTTTATTGTTATTTACATATGTACTTTCACGTGTATTGCCATTTACACCAAATCAATCACATATTGTACTTCTGTTATTGTTTCTCGTTTACTAAGTATACATGATATGTTTTAACTGTCTTCAGGACGCAATCCTCATTACATCATTAACACTATGTATATTAACAGTGTGCTCAGTATATGATCTTGCCTTTGCTACGTTTGAATAAATGTGTCTCATCCTTACGCTGTTCTTAATATCTGTGAACAAACTTTGCATTTCTTCTGCTAGGTCTTGTGTTATTCTTGTGTTGATCTGATTTCTATGCATATTCTATTCCATTAGTCCTGTAAAATGTGTTACCCAGACCAGTGTCTAGAAGAGCTTTCTGTATCTCTTGGATTTTAGCGTGCTCTTAGCTGCATGTTTGTGCATCTTACTCGCGTCCTGAATTTAGATTGTACATTTTTAATGTTTACAGTGTTGCGTGTTTACTGTATTAATTTCTTCTTTCTTTCTAAAACATTAGGCTGTTCAAAATTGCTTTCTTATTTTTGTATTGTTCTTGGTAGTCTTGCTTATGGTTCCGTATCCGTCTTTTTAAATAGTATATAGTTTACCATTGTAATACAGAGAACAATCCTTACAATCAATTTTATAAATAATATTTGAATTTAAATTTGGTTTTCAATTTACTGAATAATGCCAAATGTTTTTTGTTGTAGTCATAGTCCATTAATATATGGTAATGAAAGATTTATATTTGCTGCTTTTACTCAGTCATCCGGTTTCTTAAGAATATTGGGCATGCTACGAGCATTAACGATCCCTAGGCTACTTATTAGATATAAGTCATTCTGTTATTATCATCAAATTCTTATCCCAAAACGTGTTGTCACTTCAGCTTCAGTACCATTCTCTTTAAACTATACACTATATTCATCTTTTACATACATCTTTCATATACCAATCATTCATGAAATGCCCATCCTCCACTCTCCAAATGGTAGTCCAAGAAATTGATTTTATTGTCTACTCGCTTCTCTAGTGTAAATGGTAAATGTTTGTCAAAGGAATTAAACGGCAATAACACATTATCAATCTTTAATATGGGAATAGCGATATTATTGATATCGTTGGTATAGAAAGAGTTTTTTAATAAAAACGAGGGTCAAAACATAGGTACAACAAAAAGGCGACAATTTAATTTAAGCATATTTTGGACGTCCACATTAGTTCAAGATCACTGTCACCAATAAATTGTTTTATATGAATTAACCGATTGTTTAATGTCCATGAAAATGTGTTTTAAAATGTTTGCTGATGTGCGAAATGTCTAAAATTTATCGGGGATGAAGAATCGCTTCGAAAGGTAAAACTAATTTCATTTTGTATGTAACATGAACTTTTGATCACAATTAGACGCATGAACAGATGTGATTTAGTAATTACATGGAGACGCCAACTTGTCTACTGCTTTTTCCAATATTTGTTCTCGACCGTCTCTACCACCATAATAATAATAATAATAATAACATTTATTTACCCATCTTCAGACAGTACATAGTATTCATTTACAATAAATATCCTTGAGTATAATTACTTATAGTACTTTAACATGAAATATCTTAAAATACACCAAAATTACACAACATAATTTCCTCAATTGAATAAAAAGCATGCTCAATAAGTACTTTTTTAATATTTTTTCTAAATAAATTTAAAGACGGATGTTCACGTATGGTGATTGGAAGCCGATTGTAAAGCGCCACACCCATATAAAATATGGAGTTCTTATACAATGCAAATACCGGTTTTCCTATATTTAAGTCCTTGTTATGTCTTGTGTCATGTCCGTATATTTCAGTTTTCTGTACTAATTTGTTTCTATGTTTGTGAACAATTGATAATACCTCCAAAACGAAGAGTGAGTATAACGTGAGAATATTATGCTCCTTGAATAAGGGCCGGCAATGCTCTTTCCGAGATTTTCCACAAACAAAACGTATTGCCCTTTTTTGTATCTTAAATAAAGAATTCATATTTTGCACCGCTGAAAATCCCCAAAAAGCTATACCATACCTAAGACGTGACTCAAACATCGAATAATAAACACATTTTTCAGTGTTTCTACTGATATGTTGTTTAACAGTACGTATAGCATAACAGACCGATGAAGGTTTTTTTAGCTAGGCAATTAATGTGCTCTGTCCATTTCAAACCGTTGTCAATACTCAATCCCAAAAATTTTACATTTTTTACGTTATTTAATATAGTGTTTTCCAATGTAATATTAAAATTAAAATTATTTTTATAAGTTAAAAACTGAGTCTTACTTAAATTCAGACAAATTTTATTTGCATCAAACCATGTTTTTATTTTTTAATGTCGTTATTTATAATGTTCTGTAGTTGAGTGACGTTGTTGTGGTGCCACGTGAAAGACGTATCATCTGCAGAAAGTGTGATTGCTGCATTTATATTTATATTAGCAAGGTCATTTATAAATAAAAGAAATAGTGTTGGTCCCAGGATTGAGCCTTGGGGTACGGCTGTATGCAACTCTCTAATCTCAGAACGCACAACACTACCGTCAACGTTGCTCACTTGTACGAATTGTCTGCGATCGCCGAGGTATGACCCGAACCAGTCATTCACTCGACCCCAAAACCCATACAGTTCCAGCTTTCATAAAAGAATTGAATGAGACACGCAATCAAATGCCTTGGTTAGGTCATAGAATAATGTGATGGTATTTTCTTTATTATTTAAGTGTTCGTACACCGCTTTTAGGTGGCTATAAATTGCATCCGCAGTGCTTGTACGCATTCTGAAACCGAACTGAGTCACTGCAAGTATGTTTCGTAAGCTAATGAAATCAGTTATTCGTTTGGCGACTAGTTTTTCGATTATTTTAGATATAGTTGATAATAGAGCAATTGGTCTAAAATTGGATGGGTGGTAATTGTCATATCCTTTATGAAGAGGAATCACAAGTCGGAAATATTCCCTCTACGAAAGAACATTTTATTATTTCACTAAGAGATTCTATAGCTCTTAAGGGTAAATAGTTTATAACTTTCAAGGGAATATCGTCAGCTCCAGTTGAGCTTTTGTTTTTTAAACATTCAATCACTGACAAAACTTCTTAAGCCTCAGTTGGCCTAATAAAAAAAGATTTAGAGTTTAAATTTTTAACATATCGGGTCGGGTCTTCATTGCAATTTATATTTTGCGTAATGGTGTCAGCTATTGAACAAAAGTAGTTATTTAATATCGATGAGACTTTGCCCGGATTGTGTATCACACACTCATTTTCAATTAGGTAAATTTTGCCTTTATCCCTGTCTTTAACACCTGATATCTCATTTACTATTTTCCAAGTCGTCTTTGGTATATTTGAAGAACTAATAATTCTTTCTTCAAACACTGATTTCTTCCGCAAGTTTATTACCTTTTTCAAAATTTTACTGTACGTTTTAAAGTATTCCTGAAACCATATTGCATCAGCAACTTTCCTTATTTTAGATAAGGCACGCTTATTTTTTATTGACACCTTAATGCCCACCGTTAACCAATCCTTGATCCTTTTAGATTTGATGGTTTTAACTGGAAATACCCTTTCAAAGGTTTTAATTATGATATCCATAAATGACTCAAATTTGCTATCTACATCTAGTGTCTTACATATTTGCCAATCCACATTGCTGCACTGTTCACAAAATTTTAAAAAGTTTTTACGTGTATATCTTCATCCTAGTTTGGATTCAATGAATTTACACTCATTATTTGGCGAAAGAAATTTGCAATACACGTCTTCATGATCAGAAAACCCCACTGACAACGTTTGCGCTGACATGAAAGTCACCCCTAAATTAGTACACACGTAGTCTAGTATTGTCTGGGTCGTTTTTGTTAGTCTCGTCGGGTTATTTACGTGCATTTGTAAGTTGTAACTCGATAATAGGCTCTCAATCTCCAATCGCTGATTTACATATGAGGATTTTTTCGCAAAGTCTACATTAAAATCACCGGTTAAAATTAATTTGTCGCAAGACAAGAGTAGCTCCAGATGTTTAATAAATACTTCAAAACTTCCCTGTGGCGACCTATACACACAAATTACATACACTTTATATTCTATGATATACACACAAGAAAATTCAAAATCCAATTCTGAAATTAAATTACTATGTGAATTAATTTCACGACAATTTATGCCTTTTAAGCATAATATTGCAGTACCTCCATGAGCATGCTCGACCCTACTAAAAATGGAAGCTACATAATAATTTTGTAAAACACATGGCTCTGATATTCTAAGCCAATGTTCGGTCACACAAACAAATATAGGATATTCAAGATCTTGAAGGAAAGAATACAATTCATCGCTATTAAAACCCTGTATGCTAAGTAATAAAAATGACGTAGTTATACTACCCAAAAAATCTGATTGTTTTGAGTCTCACGAGCAAGCGAGCACGAGCATACTTTGTATTCTATCATCTACTAACACAACAGAAAATATACATAATTTTTTAATGTACTAGCATAATTCACACAACGAAGTAAATATTTTACTAAATTATTTGTTAAAAATAAAATATTTTAAGCAACTATATCAGCTTTCAAATTTCGATTGTATTTTTCGTCGTTTGTTTATACAAAAAAAAAAACACCCGCCTTCAATAAACACCGGAGGTGAATTCTGGAATATCTCATTTGTGTCTACATTAAAACGAGAGAAAACGTATGCATTCTTGCCATGTTGAACAAACTCCATATTTCAATACTTGATATTTGCAAGCATTTTACTTGTTCCTCTACATTAACGTCTATTAATTTTCCAATATTCTGATATCGTTCCATGGAGTAGATTTAGCATAGTTTACACATACACATACACATGTTATGTCTGGTTTCGGCTTAGTTTATGTAATGCTTATGATTTTCGAAAAATTAAAATCAAGAAAGTGTTGTGTTGGGAGAAATGATCCGCATATGGCCATACCGCCTAATGTTGATTTTCCAAAATTTTAACAGTTTTCCTTACAATTAATGAGCGCCTCGGAAATTCAATCACTTAAAAAGCTATTTACACTGGAGAATGTATGTTGATGACGTATGCATAAGTTGCATCGCGAAATTTCATTTTTCATAAATTTCACATAACCAAATTTGAATCAAAGAAAATATAACTTATATCACAAGCGATAAAAATAAACAAAGTAATAAAAATATGTATGTTTGAACACATAAAAAAAATTACAATCAAATTTCATAAAATACATTGATTATGTGTGCAAAAGCTGCACACTATAGTTTTCATATTTCACCAGACGTGCGAATCATTTCGTACATTTTAATTTAATAATTATTCGTGCACATGTGTCTATTATATGTTTTGTAATGAAATTGTTTGTGCAAAATACGTGACTTTATTTCCATTAAAAATAAATGACTATAGATTAATTTTATTCAGAGCGGTATTTTTTAAAACAATATGAGGATATTCATTAATATGGGGATAAAATTGTACTGAACCGAGTTTTCTGATTTTTTGTATAATTAATTTTTGGTGGGGGTGCGTGTTATAATTACAGAATTATTGCATAAAGAAGGTATGGAAGTTTGTCGTTGGGTGCCACATAACGAACCAAGTTCTAAAAGCGAAACAACAGACCACGTAAATATTATTTCTAATATTGTGGGTTGAGACGAAACTTATACACGATCTTATGGTGCACCAACTCGCCAGATGAAATATGATGGTACTTGGAAGCACATAATTGATTAAAGCTTTTTATCATGAAAGAACAGAAAGTAGTAATGGCTAAGCGGCATTGAAAGTAAAAGCAAATTATTTACTGTCGGCAATGCGATCGAGACCATTTTTAATTATTGATTTAGGTTTATGTCTAATTACCTCAACTTTAAGAACAAGGGTTCGGTGTTAATCTTCATTACCAACACGACCATGTTGACAACTATTACCTCACACTTGACCCCTCTTATTACCATCTCTAAAACCACTATTGTTGAATACCCAACACTCTACTTCTCGTCCTGTATGAACATATATTTTTTCCACGTGTCATGTAGTTTGAAATCCTTTTGAAGTCAACCTGAACATTTCATAGCATGGTGCATTTTTTTTCTCTCCACACTCGTAGCTTTCCATAGCTGATAAACAACTGCTAGGTTAAGACTTGATGCAACTACGCGTTTATGATTAACTACTCGCATTACTCTGTTGTCATGTTGTCTACATTTACGACCACAATGACAAAGATAAATTTCCATAGTATACCATTTAGTACTAAAGAAGGCTTAAAAGGCTTTGTCACCAATCACCAGACGTTTAAGAAAGCTAAACGTGGCACCGAAGCTGAAGAAATAAATGTACCGAAATCATTTTATTGTACATTTATTCAAATTGCCCTTTTCATTAAACTATTTGCATATATTACATTAATAGTGGTTTACTAAAGATGTATATGGATCTGGTTAGACTATTATTAGAATACAAAATAGACAAAGTTAGAAGATTCAAAAATAGCAAATAAATCAGACAACTAGATCAGAAACGTAAAATAATGTATTTCGGAACATTAGTTACATTGTGACGAAAAATACTACGATTGCTGGATACAAACTGTATCTGTACTGTATCAACTACAATGTTGAAGCAAATATATTTTGGACTTGCACGATCAATAGTATATGGAATATATTCTCTTGCTGTTGCAGGTTCACTGGGAAAGTGTTTGTCAAACAGAAGAAAATCGTACGAATTATTGCTGGTGTACAACCTGGGACCACCTGTGCCAGTTTATTTAATAAATATGATGCAATGACAGTATATTCGTTGTACTTTTATAAAGTAGTTATAAACAAATTTATCAAAAACGTGACCAGAAATAAAGACATCCATAACTATAATACCCATGATCAAGAAATAGTGAGATTGGCATTGTCCACTTGACTTGTCATATAATATAAAATACCTTTATTTACATTTATGATCAATCTGTCTATTTTCGCTGATGCAAATATTTAATAGCTTCATTTATACATCGGCGAGCACCATGGTAATTATTATCACGTAGGCACTAAATTCAGAAACGCGGCTCTGCATTTTCACTAACAACGCACGTTAAATCTTCATTTATTTATGCAAATAAATATTGTAATCGCGTAGGAATTTGGCTTTATTTCGCAGCCCCGTTACAGCCAAATAATTTCGTTTATCAAATTTTCACATTAGGGACCTGCATCTGCTACCTTAACGCAATTTAGAAGCGCGAGTGGAAGCATGTGCAGTGTTAGGAAAATTAGTTTCTTTCTCAAACATGGGATATATCTGTGGATATTAGGAATCCAATTTAAGATATTATATAGTTTAAGTACACACGCTGCACGTACGTATGTGGTTCGCTCCGAAAAACATCAAAGTAATAAAGTTATTTTACAGCCAGCCGAAGTGTAATTTAATTGCATGTGTGCATTGCGGTTTAAACTTTTATCATTACGGCCGTATGCAAATTCGTTACGTGTGCAATGTGTGAGTAAACAATAATCTAGTTTTACGTGGAAGTGTTAAAGTTTTGTTTGTTAGAAATGTAGCAATTTATTTTTGTTGGAAATACAGTGAACATGGCGAATGACGTTTATAGTGAACTACCCGCTCAAATGGACAACCAAAATTTGCGTTGTCCCGATTTAGTTAATAATGAATTTTTACGTTAAATATTTGGAATAGTTCTTGTGAATAATGTTATTTTTCTTTGATATTTTTATCATCTTAATAATCAGGAAATCAAAGAACTATAAATAATTGCTAATTTAATGAACCGGCTACCTTTTATAGCGAACTAGCCTCGGGAATATATAGGTAATCAAATATTAATTACAAGAAGGAAGTATCGTAATAAATAATTTTATTACGCAATTATTTTACTAAATTACCTTAATGAACTAGAAAGATACATTACCAAAATGAAATAAGCGTGTACGATATAATAAATTCTAATATGAAGATTACATGTTGCTGTGCCACTGAATAAATGACATACAAATTGCATGCTCGATTTTCATACGGATACTCAAATAAAATGGTTTGCTCAAGAGCATCTGTCTATATAAATAAGTCCAGTTTCCGCAAGCATATCCGTATTGGGAATAAAGCTCACATTTCAAGTTTTCCGGGAAGCATCAAATCTCCTGCATAAATTCGAACGCAAGGAGCGGTCGACTAATATTTTCAGTGTAATTTAGAAGCTTCGCATTATAGCATGTTTACAAGGTTTTCTTTTACAGTACATCAAACATTTTTAATTATATTTTTGGTACATAACGAAAGGACTGCTGCACTATTATATTTCTTTTAATAAGAATATCAACGAAAATATTACGGAAATGTAACATTTCATTCAATCATTCGTGCTTTATTAACAATTGGATTCGCGGAATTAGTTTTAAGAATAGATTGAAGACAAATATTTGTTGCAACCTTGAGTTATTAAGAAATAAATTATTAAATATAATAACAACGTAAGATTTTAAAAAAACTAGTTTGTTATGTTTCGCCACTGAATGTTTCATTAAATTATTAATGGTTAGATTGAAGCAATAAACTATATTTTAACAGATGCATGCACATGTACTCGGCCAAGTTGGGTACGTGTGTAAATACAATTACGCGATTTGATATTTGATTTTGTAGTGTAATATATTAGAGAACACGAACAGGCTAAACAAGTACGACGCGAACAAGCTAGAAAATAAATCGCGCTCTAAATTATTATACGTTGGGCTGCAAAACTAAGTTTGCAGAATAAACACAATCAGCAAAACTGAGGTAAGATTATTCCGGACGAGCCGTTCCGTCTTTTTGCCCCTGATTTATAGAATCCCACCCGCAAAAGGTCGCAACAGATAATTCCGACGGAAACTGGTATATAGATAGAGGGAGCTTTATGTGGGAAACAAGAGCGGGAATAAGAACCTTGGTGATGCATGACCTCACTTCCTTCGGGTCACATCTCTCGAGATGCGAAAAGTTACAAAAACAATGCACCATAAGCACACTCTCGAGACGACTCCTGAACAACGGAGCGTCTCCACATTATGTGATCAGGTATTGTTTTGCGATTTGTGTTTAACGCGTGCATTTAACGAGTGTTGTGTAATGCATAAAACTCCACAGTGCTGTGGTTTCTAATAAGAAAAGCATGGAATGATTTATTAAGCATTTATAATTAATTACTTTAAATATTAGTTGTGTTATTTATTATAAACTATCCACTGGCGATTTATTTGGAGTTAAAATATTTATAATTTGAAAACATTATTCGAGCAATTTCAATGCAATCTGTTTCAGCGATCGGTGATAAACATTTTTTTTTCAGTCACTGATGTCGATGTAAATTTATTGCAATATCACCGTGATTTAATAATATTATTTGCTTAAACAAATCAACCCACAATATTTTTTGGTATGTGCCACAACTTCTGCATATAGTCGTAAGTTTTAATTATATTGAATAATATGACATGAATTAAATTGAATACACAGTTTTTGAAGCTTATTATAAATATTTATAGTTTTGTTACAGTTGGTTGTGTTGCAGTATAACTAAACAAGCCAATTAACTTGGTGTGCAGAAAGATTAAATATTCAGTTTCAAATTCAGTCCCTAAAATATAATTGCAATTGGCGAGAACCGGATACCGAGTTCGGAATTAACGAAAATGCTGATATAAACGCAACAATGGTGCAAATGAAATATGGCCCAAACAATGGCATAAAATGTAAATGAAACAATACCGTGTTAATTAAAACTGCAATACTTCAGGAAACAATAAAAGCTCGCGAGCATCTCATTAAATGAAAAACCATTCGTGTAATTTATTTCGTAATTGTCTTATGTAGGAGAGCGTAAGTACGAAAGAAATACTGCCGCATTAAAAGTTTAATTTTATGAATTGAACCGTCTAACTAGTTTCGTTGCATTAAGTTTCTATCGCATGTAGAGCTTTCCGAGCTCTGCCGGCAGAAAACTCGACCCCCGAGCAGGAACAGCCGCAAGCACAAGTGTCCTAACTCGCGTCAAGTTGATTTGTGGGGCGAACCGCGACACCCGACACATTCCCGCTGTGGAAATATATATGGCGAAAGTCCAACCGATAAATACTAGAGATAAATAAATGGTACATCGTACCCATAGATCTGAATTCCTTCTAGATATTTCTGATATTAAAAACATTAATTCGAAGAGAAAAAAACGATACAATTCGTATTGTGGTATTACGTCTACGATATGGGCATTGTGTTTACAATTGAGTTTTATTTCAAACGGTTATTTATCGGCAATTGACAAAAATTAAAGGTAGTCGAAGGTCATTATCGAAAAGATAATTAAAAATATTAACATTTTTCAACATAAATGTTCGGTTTGATAACATATTTATTGAGATCTAATGATATTTAATGAGATAATGAAAAGCAATGTGGTGTTTAACAACAGACTTTATATTGGAACTTTGTCCATTTACACGCCTCACAAATATTTAACCATCGTGGCACCTTCTGCATATCATTACTGCTTAGCCCGGTTCGGGGCTAATATCAAATGAACGCCTTATTCGATGGTCGATAGGCGTCATTGATGCTCTCCTGACTGCAGCTTTTCTCCAACCACTCCACATCCTATAAATTTATTCACATTTGTATTTTTCTACGAATGTTGATCAACGAACGAACTGTAATTATTTACAATCATCCTGGATAATTGAGAAGCTGCACATAATTATATGTAATGGGTAAACCGATTTAGGAAGGAAGAGGAGGAGGCGAATATCGACATGGATGGTATGTATGTATGGTACAAGTATCGCAGATTAGAGGTTCCAGGACTCATACATGCCGAGAAATCCGTCCTCCCGTTTTAAACTAGCAATAAAAAAAAATGTTTTGTACTTAAATATGTGGTTAATGAACCCTCTGAGAAAAATTTCTATTCCGTTCGTCATACTTCCAAAATAAATTGATAAATTTAGCTCTTTTTTTTATTTTTTACTAAAAAATATTTATAGACTTAAAAGTGTCTAAAAAACATATACCTACCCAACCCAACATTGGTTTATATCGATTTCGTTTATTTGCCACTCAATTGCTTTTCGTTTCATTATGGTTATTGTTTAACATGTACTGATGAATGCACTAAATTTTAAAAGGAAATAGCATTCATGTGGTCAATTCTAAACGTACCTGTAAAATCTTCCATTACATTAGACTAAATAGTAAAGCAGTAATAAATGTTTTTGAATTGAATTGGGAATCAGATACATTGTAGATATACCACCTTCGCGTACATATATTTACGATTAAGCTATGTGTAAGCAAAAGAAAACTATTCGTAATACGTAGAAGACACCACCAAGGGCATCATTTCAGACAACCATATACATTTTATTATTTAATAAATTGTCATTAGAAACGAAATCCAAAATACAATATCAATAATCAATACATGAAGGGCTTGTTGCACAATTTTATTGCATTCTTTTCTGTTTCACGTTTTCTCTTTTCAATTTTGGATCTTCATGCTTTTTAGATCTTGCTCTACACTTTCCAGACATGTCTTCCGTGGTTTACATTTTCTCCTTTTTCCAATTGGGGCTCAGTTAAGGACCATTTTCGGTAATCCTTATCTGTCATTTTTTTCAATCTATTAAAGGGGGGCGGGGGGTCCTGCTTTAGAAGGCTCAAGGCTTTTTATTGCTCAAATCTATGCCTAATATATCTAAGAATATGTATAAAAAGTTATAGCGGCTAATTCGCAATATTTTGAAAGATACAGCACTAAACACAGTGAGGTGTCGAGAAAAAAATATGCGAACGCATGAGCCCTCGGGCAAACGAAGTGCGCCCCCCTTCCCGCAGACACATAACACCGAACTATGTACTGAAAGAAGTTCAATCGGTCGTTCGAAACAATAATATTTTGAATTCGTAAGAGCTATAGTAGGATTATAACGAGATATTCCGTAAGTAATCGACAATTAACATTTTTCCTGATCGTGAACTTTAGAGCGCGTTTTCTCGAGTTTTCGTTTTTACGATTTTTCTAAACTGGTGGGCGTGATTGCGAGAAAACTAGACAAGCAATCAAAACGAAACAAAACTTTTCTTAGCTTGAGTAGCATTCTCTTCGATTTGAACTAAAAACATTAATGAAAAAAAATTCTAAACAACTTTTTTAGCAAGTTGAAATGATTTTCTCTTCCTGCAGAGAGCACATTTATTTTCAAACCTGAGAAAAATCTTGAATTTCAAAATTTTGGTTTTTTTTTAGTTCACATAGAAGAAAATATATGAGAATTACAATTTTCTTTGGTTTATTTTGTTTCACACAAAAATTACGAGCTACATCTTTCCCACCGATTGTAGACTGCAATTTAAAGGTGTTGCACAAATGTGCATAAAAATCGGTTCCGTTTAAATATTTTTCTCTCGAAATATTTTTTATTTAATGCTCAAATATGTAATAAAATGCTCTAAAAACTTCACTAGACTGGCTCATTTTTTTCTGTCCTAAAAAAATTCCCCCAAAAACGATATTTTAAGTCCTCCTAAAGCAGGATCCCCCTTAACCTTATTGTTACCTTTCGCAATTCTGACTTTTATTTCCTGCTTCTCGTGTCCTTTTTCGTTTATAGTGACGGAAGTATAACCTTGCCAAACTCATATTCCCATCCATTGTTTATTGTAGATTTCTTTGTAGTCCGAAAACTGTTGCTTCCTTTTTCTTGTTATCCTCTTTCATTCCACTTCCGTCTTTGCTGGGTGTGCAATGTCGTCCGTACATGCTAGATGTTGATGCTATTTGTTTTATATTGTCCCTTCCATTTTTAATTTGCTGCTTCTAGTTATGCCTTCCAAAACCAGGTTGAAGACCTGGAAGAGAGGGGGGCACCTTGCCTCAGGCCATTCCCACCATACAATCTGTTTATTTGTGGCCACTCCAAAGCACTTTATTTTGTATTTTATCGTTTTATAGTTGTTAGCCTTATACGTTTTTTGGGTATTTCTAGTCTTCTCATTGCATTGTACATTGGGTCTCTAGCGCAGGCTTGCTTAAAATTAATGAATAGCACCTGCAGGGCTTCGTTAGCAGGTTGTTCGGATTTATTTGAGAGTAAAAATGTGGTCATTTACCGATCTGTTTCTCCCGAAACATACCTGATATTCCCCCAGGACACCTTCTGTAACATTGCTTGATCTTTCCTTAATGAGTTTTGCCAGTACTTTATAAATTGTGGCTAGTAATACAATAACTTCACAACTTTTTTAATTAGTATTTTTTCCCGTATTTTGTGAAGTAGCCATGGGGAATATAATATGAATAACTACAAAATCGAACAGCGAAGCAAAACAATTGAATTGTATTTTTCAAACCAACAATCCATTTTGTCAAGACAGGGTGCATATCGTAGTCATTTTAATGTGTGGAATGTACGCACAGCGTCAACAATAAACCATTTGGTTAGAAGATGTGGGTTTGTAAGAATCCATCCTAGTGCTGGAAGGCCACGTACCGTGAACACTGCTGAAAATATTGAACGTGTACGGCAGAGCGTACAGCATAGTACCACAACCTCAACAAGGAAACGTTTGACACAACTTGGGATATCACAGCGCTGCAGAGAATTTTGAACACACTACACTTGTTCCCATATAAAGTTCAACTTGTGCAAGATTTGAAGCCGACAGACTTCCAGCAAAGGCTTGGCTATGTTATTCGTTTCCGTGAAAAATCAGAGGAAAATCCAACCTATTCAATGGCTACGTCAACAAGCAAACCTGCAGGATTTGGGCTACGGAGATTCCAAGGGCAGTTCAACAGCGACACTTACACCCACTTAAGTGTACTATTTGGTGTGGTATATCGTCCAAAAGGAAAATTGGCCCCTAATTTTTTGAAAATGATATTGGTGATTCAATCTCTATCAGCGGTGATGAATATCGGACCACATTTGAAAATTTTACTTAACGAAGACTATGTCAAAACACATCCTGGGCACTCACCACCTTACCCAAGGTCAAAAGGAGGAATTACTCCTCGCGACCAGAGTGTGTCTGAAGCAAAGTTATTTTAAATTCAACGATAAAATCTACCAGCAACTGGATGCCTTACCGATGGTAAGCACATGCACTATCACCATTATTAAGCGAGATATTCATGGCTAATCTATAAGAAGAAATCTTCAAATCCACCAATAGCCTAGTAAAAAAATGTATTTCACTGGTCCAGATACGTGGATGATATTTTTTGCGTTTGGACAGGCACCGAGAGACAACTGAAATCATTTTTAACTTTCATAAACTCCTTTTAGAAGCCAGGCAGTTTACTGTGGAAATTGAAAACGACAACGTGATACTCAACTTTTTAGATCTTCAAATCTCAAGAAAAAACGCACAGCTGACCTTCAGCATGTATAGAAAACCTACATTTTCGGGCGCCATTTGTAACGCTTGCTCGAGCCAATCATTTGCAATCAAAATAAGTGCTTTCCAGTCGTGGATACCTCGGCTGCTGACACTACCTTTTTCTACAACAGACTACCACAAAGAAGTTGAACAGAGAATATGTATTTCCCCAACCTGGACAAAGTGAATATATTACATACTTCGAAGAAAGGAAAAAGATTAAATTTATTAGAAATATTAGAAATTAAAAAAGCCGAAAAAGCACAAACATACTTCACAAAGGAACAACCGAATTTGGAATTTCCCCGATAATCGTCGCCGCAATTTAGCACGTAATCCGCTACCTATAGTACATAGTCCTGTTATTGTAAGTACGCTTAGTAATGTATCCTCTTTGAAAATAGCTTAACCGCCGAAACAGCTGTCAGAGTAATCTAATAAAATTGTGAAACTTACCCAAGTGTGTTTATTACTCTAGTTATAAAATACTATTTATATTTAAACTTAGATTTTGCATTTATTTCGCTATATTTTGTCGGAACGAACATTAGGTTCAACATATTCTAACGAATCACTATCGACCGCATGGTCCCATTTTATTGAATTACACGCATCCTGTTGTTTTCATAGGTCCTGACGCACCATTGTTTATAACAATTCGTTCTTACTTGATTACTCGTTCAACCAATCGTTAATATTTCTGAAAAACTGGTGAAAATAGAAGAAATATTTGGCATTTTCCCCATATATATTACTGTATTGCTTCGAACGATTGCAGTGATAAAAATTAAAATTTAATTCGTACATAACTGGTTCCAAATTAAAATGTTACTTAAATTTTGTTAAAGGTTACGAAATGTTGTCGCTGTCGCTGACGACATTTTATCGTCGCATGACTAAAATGTATATTCTCCCTTTAATTAGATGTGTATAATTGAATTATTTGGATATGTCAACGATATTGCCTCAAGAATACAGCGTCATCTCGCATTGTGTTCTGTGTGGTCCAGAAACGATCGCAGGCGGTCACTTAATTACGACGTAATAGGATACAGCTGTGCCTATCTGCAAGACGAACTCTTTTGTAGGATCCGATTATTGGCGTTACTGGCTAAGTTCCCGCGAAAAAGAGATGACACAACGCAGTTAACAAAGGAGAAAATCCGTCTAGTAGAAAATCGGTGACGGCAGGATTTTCCAGACGTTTATACTGACAAAAATTAAACTGGTTAAATCTTGGCATCGGCGTCGCAAGTAGGATACCAAGTTAGGCTAGAAGCGCACGAAGAAAAGTGCACGTAAAAGTTAGATACAGTTGCACATTTATGTTTTTTTTCTTTACAGCAGGTGAAGTAAAGGCAGTTTAATTCATCGATCGACGCACGACGGAGCGATATAAAGTGAATTGTGCCAGTGGCTCCGGTGGCAGGTGTAGTCTTATTATATTTCGGTCAGATTAACTGCGTGTACATTCAAGTATATGAGCCATAACTCCGCAAACTTTAGAAACTGCACTGTTCAAAAACCAGTAAAAAAATCCGGGAAAGTTTGATGATGTTACGTAATAACTGCATTCGCCGTGACGGGAAGTTTAATTAAACTTAGTATATTTTTAACTAAAAAAATAGTAGTTAACTTACAAATTTTATGCATTTAAACCGCGGACATCGTATTTTATGTGCGATCTAGCCGCACGACATCTAGCGCAACCTTAATAAAATTCCAGTGTACGTTTACGTTTCCCATTCGAATAAAATATTGCTAAAACGTATGGACGCAATAAAAGTAGTTGATACATTTATACAACAATTTCCTGCTGTGCTCTATTTTCCTACAACTAGGCGAATACGAACAAAATAATTTATGTATATCTGTTAGTTACAAATGCTCGTAACAATTATTTATCATATTGTAATTGCTAATAGCAGCGCGTGGCATAATTATATTCGCTTTGAAATCTATTCATTTGGTTCCGTGTGCCAGGTGCATATTGCATTTCTTAATTGGAGACATTTTAAATAATATGAGCTGAAATTAACGCCTGCGTATGTATTGACGGTAAAGTTGTTTCGGCAACATTCCCGAGAAAAGTTTTGTTTTGAACACTAACGGCATAATTTGTTGTTATATGTAAAAAGCACCTATCTTGGATCGATCATAAATTTTCGTCCTGAACGCTGGCATCAACATTTAGACTCGTATATAAGAAATAAGAAGTTGTTTACTTTATGTTCACAATTTCGAATATTTAATTACAATTATTATACAGTAAATGAACCGAGCTTGTTTAACGCTTTAATTATTCTACTCGTTAATTGAAATATACATTCGTGACACATTTAATAGCAAAGTTAATGGGACAAGTTATTTAACTTGCTGCCTTAATTGTTTTGTTCATAAGAAATATTTTATTGTATCAACACTTATTAGTGTATTTAAGTACACGAGACGTTTTTGCATAATTGCGATATCATATACGAATAGTCGCAAAACAAGTTCAATAAAATATTTATTAATTTTATGTATGAAAAACACTCCGCAAATATCATGAGTAATTTTCGTAATGCAATGCAATGATAAATTCCAGGTAAACGACGAAAACTGAGCTTACTTCTCCTTGTCTGTCGTATTTTCTGAAATACACACATAAATTTTGTCATGCCTAATAGAAATTTCACTTTAACATTCCCTCGTTGACTCGCGCCCCTGCATGCTCGCGCCGCATTGATATTGACAGAAAACGTGGCTCGCTGGAATAGGAGAGAACGGCCCTTTATATTATAATAATGCGTCCCCTCCGATTGTTTTCACGGCGAATCGCGTTTCAATTGATTAAAATTCTTTAATTTCAAATGTCAATCATTTTGACTTCTCCCGCTTATCAATTTATATGTAGGGAATTCCAGCAATTTTTATATTATCCGGCTCATGCATATTCAAAAGCCTCAAATGAATTTTACGCGTTCATCAATAGGTCATTAACAGTTAACATCTTGCGATATTAAAGTAGTTTTAGATGAGGGAAAAACGCCGGTCGGTAATTTATTCATAACAAAGAATTCGAATGCGAATATTTAGCAATGAATGGCGAATTCAGACGATATGAAGGCTGGCTCGTTAGTAAGTGCGAGATACAGAAGAAGAAACGATGTATGTGTTGGGTGCATTCTGTGTGTGGTCATAGCAGGATGTTCGCTGCACCGGTCCGGTATTGTAATTAGGCGTCGGATACGGCCATTCTTAATTAGCCAGGCGAACCGTGAACTGCGGACCCTTGTTTCCCGGCTTAATGAGTCGAGAGAGTTGATTGGAAGCATTGTGATCAAGTCGCCCACCTCTAGTTATGTGCCTTAGTTTGAGACACAAAATTTCGCCAAACTGTAATTAATGGCTACGATAAATCTTCGCTTAATGAAACTGATGTTGCGTGAAATATATATACACTTTAATACAAACATGCCGCGTACACAGAACGCAGCTTTGTAATTTTAGAGGTTTCGTGGATATACTCAATGCGGATGAGCATACGAATGTGTAATTGTATTTAGAGCGCGATTACGATGTGTTTACTTTTTACTGTTTAAATTTGTTAATAAAGTTACCTAATACTCGAATATAACCAAAATTTGTACGACTCACTAATAAAAAGGGGTAGATTATTTTTGTCTGGTCCAGTTGTAGCATCTACGAAGACTACGTAGATAAAGAAAGCAAATCAGAAAGTACCCGCCCAGACAAAGCTGGAGGACATCAAAATGATGAATGTAAAAAAGATATTAAATGCATAAATTGTTACGAAGCCAATAAAAAATACAATTTAAAAATAAATATTAATCATTCGGAATGGGATAGCAGTTGCCATCGCCTTATTAGTATTCAAAATATACTCTACCTTTATGTATTTTGAATACTAATAAGGAAGAAGGAACTATATCAGATAAATTATTACAACATTAGAGAAATTAAGCGGATTAAGATCATGCATATAAACATTCAAGGACTAAGTGGTGAACAATTAGAACTTGAGATAATTGCTCATGAAAACAATATAGATGTACTATGTATTTCGGAAGATTCGTTACGTTGTGATGAAATCAAAAATATCACGATTACTGATACAAACTGGTTTCAAATTTTAGTGTAGTATATGAAATGAGTGGTTTGCATATTTGTGAGAGTCGAAATGTCACGAATATAAGCTTTGAAAAAGAATTCAAAATCGTGACAGGAAATATTAATGTAGAGCGCAAGAAACTTGTTGTTGTGTTATCGAAACAAGAAAAGGGCATTTGCGATACGATTTTGTGAGGAGTTATAAACTCACGAATCGTATTAAAGAACGACATTAATAGATTGATATTCTTACAAGAATTAAAGCTACCACACAACCTTGAATAGATGGTTTCTTCGCTACAATTACTGAGTGCCAAATTCTTTGATCTATCTGATCATAACCATCAAATAGTTGATGTCACGATAGTGGATCTCATTGCACGAATTGAAAATATAGTAACCAGAAAGTATACAGCAAAAGCAAACGAAAAATTATACTCATTGATGACTATAAATGCTGATCACGGTTACGGCTTTGGCTTGGCTTGTTGTATACAGCTTTTGAAATTTCACTTATCAATAACTTTAATGAACCGTTTCCGTATGGATGACATCGAAAATTACAATGCTTTCTAAATTGCTAAGTGAAATGGCAGAAGTGAATAGACGACAAAAAATTCTATGATGATCAGTCGAACAATATTAATAAAACATAATAGAATAGCATTAAGAGGTCAAAAATTATAACCAATCAGCAGAAAATGGAATTAATACAGGCTGATAAACCCGCACCAAACAAGATATTCCTGATTCAGTCAACAACCACTTTGCGAATATGGCAAAGTTATATCCAGCACCCTCATGCGAAGAGTTCAGTTCACTGGGAAACAGAACATTAGAACAGAAGTTAAATTTGCCATACAAATGTTCCATTCCACTGGAATAAATGGAATTTCAGGAAGTATCCTTTCCGATGTAGTAAGCACACCTTTATGTTTGATAATTAATAAATCTTTGGAGTGTGGAATTTATCCAAATAAGTTGAAATTATCCAAAACCCTGCCGATTTTTAAGAACATGGAAAGCCCATTCGATATTACACATTATATATTGCATTATCATAGCACCTCTAAGATCTTCGAATGTTGTTTTCAACGGAGGCTTTATTCATATCTCGAAAAATATGTACAATTAAGTGAATCCCAGCATGAATATAAACAGAAAAGGTCAACAACTACTGCACTTGAAGAAATAATCAAAGTCACTTGTGATGCACTTGAGGGCAAAAGTAAAATCATGGCACTTTTATTCGATATGAAGCGTTTGACTCTGTAGATATTCTGCTGTTGCTGAGGAATAAGAGGTGATACGAATAAATGGACATTAATAATATTACATACTATCGAAGATTCACGAAATGAACAGGGGAGTGCCAAAGGGTACGATTTTAGCATCACTACTGTTCAACATAATAATAGATGATGCACAGCGGTATCTGCAACTATTAACTACAAATTTCAGGAAATGTAAAAAATATTTGCTGAATTCTTTACAGAAAATTACAATTACTTAACTGAATTAAAGTAGATGTATTGCATTAACCACTTGACTTATCACATAATGTAAGATACTTGTATTTACATTTATGATCAATAACTATCTATTTATCTATCTATATATCTATCTATTATCTAATTATTACATTTTCTTCAAAATAGTCCACTTTTTCTGTTTCTACGTTGAACAGTATTGATTTTTATTTACCCCCAACTTAGTAGGACAGTTCAAGGGGCCATTTAAAATTGCAAGTACAACGAATTCAATGACGTAAAGGCCTATTAACTATTTAAACAGAATTATGATTAGTTTAATCTGGTTCTTTTTTTGCCCAAGAATATAACATGTCTTCCGGAAAACCTGTATGTGGGCAAACACACACAAATTCGTATTAATAGCAATATTTTTAATAATTTTGTAAATATGTTATTATTTGCACTGTGATATTTATCTTCCAATCAATCGTTGATAACTACATCCATGTTGTATTTCCGCTTATTATCCATCTACATGACTTATAAAAAATTACGGCTATCCACGTCATAAATTATAACTAAAATCTTTTCACTCTGCTTGTAAGGGGCCAGTTTCCTTTTGTACTGTGTATGATCCTTAACAGATTCCTGTTGTCGTTATTGTTCAAATTTGCTTATACCTTTATTAACAATATAATACTATACAGATTAATTTCCTTGTATACGTATTCATAAATTTTTCTCTAATTTTATTAAAAATGTAATACGATGCAGATTAAATCCCTGTAATTGTATTATTATTATTTGTATGTCACTGAGATTAATATAGAATACATTGACACTGTCAAGATTTTGTTAGAGCTTTATAATTTATTTACAACAAATGTTACTTCAATGATTTTTTTAAAATTGTCTAATCTCTGGTGAATGTGTCAATGGAACCAGCGGAATATAATGGAGTCGTTTTCTGAACATACGTTTTGAATATATATATTATCTCCACTTTTCTGCAACATATAAGAATCTTTGTTTTATGTATCCATACTTCGTATTTTGTTTGTTTGCAGTTTCTTTGACATACATTAAAAATTGCTAAAATTGCTAAACACGACATGTGTGCTGTGTTTGAGGATTATATCCGCCACAGTGACAGTCTCTTGTGTAAGAGTCGTTGTCGAGTATTACGGCCAGTACTAACCCTATTTTATTTATTGGAATTTTTTATTTTTTCTACATGTGTGGTACAATCGGAATATATTATTTTGTCTGTTCTTAGCTACATAAATATTTTATCGCTTAATATAAAATTTTTTTAGAAAAATACAAAAACAACTTTTTGCTGTAGACTGGCATTAAATAATATTAATATGTCTTTTTGAACTTAAATCATTCGACACATATTAACTTTTCAAAGCATCTCGGTAATTGATTGAAAAAAACATTTCATTCAACGTGCACTCTATGACTTGAAAATTGTGGCATCTTTTTAAATATCAGAAGAAGATCTAAAAGATGGTAACAATAGTTCATTTTCTAAATGCAATTATATTATACACAATATTTATAAATGCATACGACTGAACTACAAAAATAAGCAAATTAGTTGTATTAACCTAAATCGTAGCTGAATGATACACTGCGTTAGCGAAAGTAGAACTAATTTTATGGGAAAATAAAGTAATATTGCAACTGGTGTGATGCGAAACAAATGTAATGAGGAAGAGAGGAAACAGAAGTAAATGAAAGAGAATGTCGTTATTGAAAATGTGTACGGATGGAAATAATTTTAAAATTGTCATGATAGAAAAGTTAAACAGGGTATGTGGATAAAAATGCTAAACAAGTCAGAAGGATTGAGAATAATAATAATGTGTTTTGCAAAGAAGACCAGGGTAAAAGTTAATTCGATGAAAAATGCGAAAAGTACATTTATGTGAATTAAGTTAAATCAATAATTACTTACGATATGCAATTTCTATGCAATTTGTGGGCATGAAATATTGGGCACTTATATTCCCCTCAAAAATTCACTTACCAAGCTCGAAGTTTCGAAATAAATTCAGGTGCATACGTATGCGGGAAATAAGTTTATTAAAAATTGATGAACCCGCGGTGAACTGACATCAGCGCTGTAGGAATGCGAGTCGTTTGGGAAATGGAAAAACGATGTCAAGTGCGTCGGAGCCGATGTACGAAATAACATCGACGCCAACAGATACGAGTATTAAAGTCGCGAGATTGATGGATCCCGTAACCCAATACGGCCGTAAAATATTTAAGATCGCACGCGCCCAAATTGCATTATGAATTTCGGCGGATTCGGAGCGCGACGGGTCCGTACGCAGCCAAAAATTAACATATGTAACGCGATAATAAAATACAAACGTACATATGGGAGGGAAGTTGTAAAGAAACAATTCCGCCAACGGGGAAATACTGTTATGTAAATACGACTAACGAGAACCAGCACGGAGAACTCGGCTCCCCAGACAGGATTTGAGGCGGCAACCCCGCAAATATGTCGCAATATTGTGTAAAAATAAAACGTGATGTAAATCAAATAAAACAGTTTCTGCGAGCGGATGCTAATCATTCACTTAAAATATAGCTACGCTAGTTCTGCATCCTTTTTTGATCGTTTAAATGGAAAAAATAAATCAGTTCCTTGCGTTACCGGTCGCAACGACTTCAACGATAATCCAGAGGGTAGATAAATTCCGGGGCAAACATAAATTACTCAACTGCAAGCACACAAGGATAATAACATTTAGAAAATAGGGAACGTGATGGCGATGCGCAGAAAGGTTAGGTAGAATTGAATTTATTTGCGACTGTTTACAGAAAACGGTAACATTGATTTATTTATATAAAACGCATGCATCATGCAATGCAATCGGGAGGATGTGGAAGATCAATGAGCTTGAATTATATAGACGACGAAATATATTTTCTCAAACAAGTACGGATAGAGCGATAGAATGCGTTACAAGATAAATGTGAAGGAACATGTTGGAGAAAATATAGTGAAAAGAATGCTCAAGGAAGGTAAGATGCAAAAAAGATATGACAAAGTATGGTTAGAAGAACCAGAAATTCAGGTGTTATGAATAAAGGAGCAATGTTGCTATGGTTGTATCAAAGATCTAGATTAATTTGCAGGAAAAACAGAATTTTAAAGCGGGAGCAACAATAGCTGGTTTTAGATGAAGGAAAGAGGGAATAAGTATTAAGTACTGAGTGGATGTACACGTTCCATGTATATATGGATGACAGCTGTAGTAGGAACGAGAGAAAATATTAAGTACATGCCTCAATCTGTTTGGAACGATTTGAAGTTTGTTGAGTGATTATCTCAATGTAAAAGTATTGTCTTGTTCCAGATCGACATAGTCAAATATTATGACTATCATTGTAGTGGGTGCAATGTTTGAGAAGAATTGAAATATAAAATAGTTCGAAAGATTTACCTAAGATTATTATACTATACATATTCTACATATGTGGATACTGTGTATTAAATGTCAAATAATTAAGATAAAAATCTAATAAATTTACATGGATCGTAGTAGTAAATAATTTCTTGATTTTATCGTTCGTAGATTTTGAAATTAATAGCTTGCTTGAATAAACCTGTCTTAGTTTAAGGGAATAAATTAAATGAGGGCTAATATTTACCGAAAATAAAGGGCGATAAGGTCGACAGTTTACATACTTTTTGATCCCCTAGTCGCGGCTGACTTGAGTTTAGCATAATTTTTATTATGATGCTTCGTTTGCGATATTAATAATTAAGTGTCGCAAAACCGTGCCCCTTTAAATTGTTTATAGCCCATTCAGGATAACAATTTGGAAACTTTCCGGAATGTTGAACGTCAAACCCAATTAAGTGCAACGACTCTTTAACTCTACTTCCGAATCCAAATCCTCGATGTGTACGCGAAGATTTGTGCTGCACTTTTGCGAAAAGTGCAAGGTAAGTGAAAGACTAAATGATAGTTGGCGGTCGTTTCGAACGTCGAAACATTACCTTCGTAATTTCGTTGTAAGCGCGCTCGCGTTTCTCCCGATGTTTCCGCATCCCCCAGAATTTAACATTTTGTAAATTGTAAGCACGCGCAGTCTGCGAAGCAAATGCTAATGCGATTACGAGAGACATTGCGAAGTTTCCATTCGTAGAATTGTCTCTAAACTGGATCAGTTCTTCCATAATCTGTCATACGCGACGTAAGCTCGGATAGCAGGCGCTGTTTGCTTCCGGTTGCATCATTAAGCCGCTGCGAAAACACCTTCCTTCGCCCAGAATTTCAAGCTTGCTACCTCCCCAATTCTATGTAAATATGTGTCTCTCCTTTTACAAAAGCTAACAAAGAGGCATCGTTACGCATAATAAAAAAAATTTTTGGTATTAAATATTTCTGACTAATATTGACGAAGAATGTTTTTCAAATAAGATAACGTATAAAATATCGGTTCCATTTTAACAGAATTACTATTACTATTATTATGTCGACACAATTTGTTCCCATATAATATATTTCGCATTCACATGACCTTTGTTTATCATATTGTATACGAATGGGCGCCACACACAATGATAACATTTATCTCACAAGGGGATGTAAGTGCAAGGATTACCATAACGGCTCGAAATAACAGCTTGCAAGGTTACGACGAAATAGATTTTGGGTCAGATAAAATATATCTAGTATCAAAAGAAAGAAATAAAAATAAATTCGGAAAAACTGTCAACAAAATAATCCAATTTCTTACACACCAATAGCGTTGGTGTGGTAAGATTGTCGAAGTGATCCTCATGAAGATAAAATCATACCAAAACTGCAATCAAATATTTTTGCATACACCACGAATTTCTAATTACGTACCAGAATTCATAGAAACTCTTAATGTAATAATATTTTAATAAGTCCCAGAAACAAATTTTATTAAACAATGTAAATAAAAATCCTTTTTACAATTGGACACGTAATAAATTGTATTTATTACCCATTACAAAATAACACATTCGCCGAATTATCCCGTAAAAGCGGAATTACGACGGATATTCAGAATCCTACGGCCGGGGCATATAAAACACGAAAACAGTTTAGCTTAGCTATTCGGGAATCAAAATTGGAACATCATTTACGACTAGGATCAGCACACTCAGTGCCAGATTTTGGCCGGAGATAGAATCTAAATTTTATATTCGAATTTTTTGCTACCAACGCTTTACGTCTAGACCGATTTAGGCACAATAGCGTTAACGTAACTCTAGTCGGCGATCCAGCCCGATCGATATAATTATATCGTCGATTTCAATTACGAACATATAACGTCGTCTATATCAACTGGCGTTACGATATATTCTAGAATTAACCGTCGCTTAATGTGGGTTACATTCATCAACGAATATTGATTTTATATAACTCCAATTTGGTATGAATATGAATGAGTTTATAATTTCGCACAAATTAGGCGATATTACCCCATAAATCGATCACTGGTAACACTTAGAATAGACTAATAATGATATAAAATTATATTTAGTTTGTTAATTAATAATTATGTACATTAAATATATTTATTACACGAAATAATATATAAATTGAAATTACGCAATTCATTTTAGTGTAATATGCTCTAAAACTACTATAATTTTCTCCTGTTAATTTTAAACTTTTTTGTTCACTGTCCAGGTTTCACCAGCGCAATAGTGAATCTTATTAACGTGCGATATAATCTAGTTTTGGGGCTAGTAATACATTTTGCACCTTTGAAATTGCACCATTCCTGAAGTTTCACGGCGTTTCGCTAACAATTTCCCATTTCCATCTTCTCTTTTACACGTCAACGTTTTCCTAAATATTAAATTTGCTCTACGGTTTCTATTGTGTATTTAAAACTTCTAATTTGGCAAAGAGTTCATAGAAATTACCAGAAATTCGATGTTGTTATAACAAATACCTAATCGACATTCTATCCTCATAAATAAGAATTTTGCAAAACAATGGTGAAGACATTTTTTATAATTAAGTGTCGACGTGCCCTCATCTAAATGAAGTTGTATAGTCGTAGAAAAAAAAACAAATTCATTTTATTTACAGCATATGCTCAAAATGTTTGGCTTCTTGTAAGCAACAACGAACTCTTCACGAAAAATTATTTGAAAACATTTACTAAAGTTTCAGGCTCAATGTTCGCCAGTGCTAATCAAACGATCTGGAAAAATTCCTCCAAGAAAGTTATTGTTGATAGTGCACTGTGTGCAATGATACTGTTTTATTGAAAATAACCGTTTGTTAATTCTATATTATCCAATGGATTTATAAATAGTATAATAGTATAATATTAATTATATGTACATACATATAAGTTGAATATTATTCCTAACTATCTAATATCTATTCCACTTTTTAAAATATATGGTCTTCCATCTTTATTGTTATTTTCCATTCCCGTTTCGTTTCTAGTAATGACAATACATCTAGCTTGCCATCCTTCACTTTTCTAAATTAAGTATTATAGAACTCATTCATCAAAGGTACCTCTAACGTTCCATGTATTTGACCGGTGTTCGGAAGATTCGTAGTGGAAAATTAATCGTGGGAAAATTCATCGTGGATAGTTCTTCATGGGAAATTCATCCTAAGGTAAAATTCATCGTTAGGAAAATTCATCACAATTTTGTGATTCATCATCTGATTCATTATTTTCAATCGTCTATATGGTAAGTTTAACAGATTTACATTTAATGTTGAGGTATTACAAGGAGGTTAACTTCGATTGGTACTTTACGAGTAGTTTTGAGCAAATATTTGTTAAGTGTTACATTTACTGTTTCTCTGTTCTTAACAAGCCTTTGTTAGCTGTTTCTCGAATTTGTGCTTAGTGAAAAAAGAGAAAAAAGAGAGTAAAAATTAGTTGGGTTGGGTTCGGTTGAATTGGGTTAGGTTGGGTTAGGTTGGGTTGAGTTGGGTTGGGTCGGCTATTAATGCTTTCCCCAACGCATTCTGAGAATCAGAGCAGAAGGGATGTTTCTTCCAGTTCGGCCAGCGCCTGTGGCGAAATATTCAAGCTAGTCGCCTTCAGCATAGGGGTGAAGTGGATTCAGATTGTGCACTAAAAATGCGAATAGTTTTGTTCTACTTGATCATATTGTACGTACTTTTGAAGTCAATTTCTTTTTTTTTACACCATGAATTTTCCTACGATGAATTTTCTCATGGCGAATTTTCTAAACAACGAATTTTACCTCACGATGAATTTTCTCACGCTGAATGTTCCACGATGAATTTTCGCACGATGCATTTTCCATCACTCACTTGGTCTTATTTGCTATGGTTTGTTCCCATAAACGCTTCATGTAATATAGTATTACTAGGTGAGTGAAAATTATCGAATAATAGCTTAAGATTGTGGCTTCAGAAACATAAGGGGTCAGGTAAGAAATTTTTTGCATTACTGATTAAACGATGTAAAAATTTTGAAACGCAAATACAACCTAGAATAACTGTTACTAGTCGATTATTGGCACAATTGAATTTTTATTGAATTACATTTCTCTGTATAGAGTTTAATAAAATTGCTATTAGTCTGAAGTTGGTTGAATAAGAAAATAAAATTCTGTATTTTACGAACGACATTCCCATAGAAAACAAGAGATTAAATTTCAATTGATGTCTTAAATGCACCACGTAAAAACCGCTTACGAGGAATGCGAATACAAAGTAAATTACTCGCCTTAAGAGAAAATCTAATTTCAGCATTGTCGGTGATACAATACCGTCTCACATTTTGTTATTGCGCAGTCTTAGGTCCTTAATTGTCTAGACAGGCGATAGATTATTCTAGCGGAATACAAATTACGTGATTACTGCCTAATGTTTTAATCTCGAGATGTGTCGAACCAAACATGAGAACGTAACGCGCACAACGAGCGAAAAATCCAGGAAGCACAGTCAAGGCATATTTTCAACGGGAAATTCGTCAAAGTAAATCTATACGGGATTTGCACACGACTCAAGTAGTCCCCTATTATCTTAATAGGATTAAACAAGTTGCGTGCTCGCCAGATCCGATCAACAATGGACAGTTTAGCAGTTTGGATGTAGTCTCTACGCCAGGCTACAACAAAAGACTTTTGCAGTAGCGGATTAGGTTTAATGAGACATCGCAAAAGTTGGTGTTTTCATACGGTGTTTTGGTTTACGTTTATTCTAATCACCGCCGTGATAACACTAAGCTCAGACAAACAGTTTAATCTTTGTTATTTCAGTGGTTATATTTTTGTTTTATTTGTAATCGGATATATATATTAAACAAATGGTATGGGTGGTATTATCACGACAAATTATACTTGATAAATAAAAACGGTTGTTTGCTAAAAATTTGCATACAATAGATTTTGTTATTCGAGAAATAAGGATATCTGTGCAATGAAAACCGCATTATTTAAATAATTCAACCATCTACATTCAAATAGAACAAATTCTAATACTAATGTTCGTAATTGATTATTTGTATAAGATTTGATAATACGGTTGTACGCCTACGTCCTGTTAAAGTATTTAGTTACTAGCTACTTCTTACAGATACAGGGAAATAATTTTCCAAAGCGAAAGGATCATGTTTTAACGACAAAATTTGTCACAAATGGACACAAGTTCTAATATATATTTCAATAACTTATAGAAAAATGATCAAAAGAATTTATTAGATGATTACATGTAAAAATGTGATGCAAACTGTAACTGAAGTTATACAAAATAAACCAAATTACATAAAATCAAATCAAAAATATTGTAAAAATATGAATGCATATACATATTTTATAACTGAAGTATATTTCTTCGTTCATACTGAAAACATTATAATTTTCTTCATGATTTGATGATATACTTAGTAGCCAGGCAAACTTAAAAATAAATGAAGCACATCACGTGCGACTTACAATCTCAAAATCGATAGAGACAAAGTTTTGTGCATCTTATGTATGTAAAATAGCGTAGGTCGTTAATACGTATCGTAAAAGTACAGGGATGTTAAAATATTTCAGTGAACTGTTAAACTGAAGGCTATTCATACAATCATACAAAACGGTGCAATTACCAAAGTGCATTCACATAAAAGTTGCACGACGTTGAAATTCAAATATACCCATAAACTACCAATATTAATTTATCCAAAATGGTTTTATATCAAATTTAACGTACGCAAATATATTAATTACTTTAAAGCAACATTCTCTTGTTACCAAAAATGTCTACCATTTCGGAATATATTTGTACAAATTACGTTGAAATAATAAAGTCGCTCTAGTTAACGCGGAAGTGGAAGTACCCGATGATGTCGGCCGTTTCAGCCTTTCCGTGCGACATAGTTTCTACTCCACGCCATGTTTAAACTAAAATAAGCTCTAACATTTCAATTTGTTTCAGAATTTCAGCGTGTAAAAGTTGTCCGCCGCCGTCAGCTGTCGTTGTTAGACTAGCAGTGTGTGTAATATTTTATTCTATTCTGTATTTATGTAGATTGTTGCCTGCATCAGCATACCATGCACGATGCAGTCAAATACGTGACCTAGGTCCATCACACTAACAAATCGAACACGTTTCGGTGCATTTGGTATTTGATTTGGACAAATTTATTTATTTGATTGATTTACGAACATGGAAAAATAAATTTTATCAATACCCTCATTTCGGAATTTATATTTTAGACCGCATAACTCGATAGACGTTCGTCCATGGGGATGTTAATAAAATATCGTAATTGTATTTAAACAAATCAATTTTGGATAACTCTACGAAAAGTTTATTAAACCGAAAGGGCTTACGGGCTTATTGCTTTACAACAGTGGTTTTCGGTCCACTCAAATATCTTACCCGAATTTATATGCTAATCTACCTTTGTGGACAGAGAGTGTAGTTCAAATTGGACATTTATCTTAGCTTAAGCTTTGAAATTGTAACTATGCATAGATTACATTACCTCACTTCGTACTAGACAAGTCCTTAAATACATTGGCTAAAACATGCACTAATAAGAAGTTTCAAAAATTGTAAACACTATCAACATTGCATCGCTTGTATATATCTGTGGGATATAAAGTACAATAATACGGAAGTAAATTTGCATTTTCTGCCCATATTGTTGATTACAATGATTATTGAAGAAAACGTACCAGAGAAATATGGCTAGACCTATGTCGATGCTGATTGAATGTAGCTGATAAATTGTTGATAAATAGGCCGTTAATTATTTAAATTACGTAAATGAGAAAGATGATAATTGACTGAGCAACTCCAAAATAGTTATCGCGGAAAAACTAAAATAATATGTTGCAAAAATAGTGTACAGTTTTACAAATTCACTATTTTCTATCGCAAAATTGTTTACATTTACTGGTTAAATTAAAAGTTTAAAATGTGCTGTACTCTAACTGGTCTTTATTATTAAGGAAATGATAAAAATAACTGTATACAAATAGTAAATGATCATCGACTATATAATCTAAAAACAGTTTTATGAGTAGAGGATGTACTAAAGCCATGCACCAACTCGCACAAAATAATTATTACATCTTTGCTGCACCTGTCATAGCAATCTGTTATTATTTGTTATTTTCCAACTTTTTATAATTCCCATAGTTTAAATACAGTGTTTGATGCTTAATAACTTTTCATCTAGTGATTAAAAATCCCCAAAAACTGATATTTTGAGACAAGTATTTTAAAGTACACTTATCAAAATATACAGAACATCTATTTACGTTTTTTGTTTTCTCATACTTTCTCATATTAAAATTCGCGACCTCGAATTTTAACGGAAGAGTTTTAATGTCCCCTGAATCGAGTGTGACATTTCTGAGTGCGCACGCTCTTACGCCCAAACTATTGAAGCTAAACTTATGAAACTTTAATATTAAGGCTTGTATGTGGATCGGAAGAAAACGCCATATTTTTGAAAGCATTATCGCATTCGAAAGATTCTTACCATTTACTGGAAAACCGCTGTTGCAAAATTCTTTGCGGTTCTAGCAAATAACGATAAATATTCCTGAACACGATCGCGGGGTCGGAGACGGTCACAGTTAATGTGGGTGACAGATGTAACTAACCTATGTTGAAGTATTCACTAAGCAATACTGCCTTCGCGATTTCGTTTGTCATCGTGATTGAGTCAGTTTTCGGGTAATATATCTAAGCATAAGAAAGTTTAGTGCGGCCCACTTTACTTAGAGTCCCAGCAATAATAGTGTTACATACTCACACATACTTTTATCATAAATACCATTTAATGATCTTATTTTACATTTACAGTGATTTTCAAAGAAGATACTTGCATTAAAATCAAAAATTTCATTTCATGGCTAAAATGATGACCCAAGGAATACCAAGAGAGAAGAATAAAATGTAATGTAAAATTTACGTACTGGTGCTACAGAATAGAAAAATGACATTACACAAAGTAGAAGATGAGCACAGGGGATAACAAAATACCAGTAGAAAATTATAAACAACCGATGAACGATTACGCGGATGCGTTCATGTGGGTAAGGTGGGTTGGAATGAAAATGCCACATTGGCGATGTGGTAAAGTATGTGTCCGATCACAGACCAAAGCAACAAAGTAAAGGTAATTCTGTTTAAGAGAAGTAACAAACATCATATTAGCCATCAACAGCAATGAAGATACCGAAATTTGAATAATATTGAAATATATGAGCTGTATCAGAATAATGTCTAGTTTCATTAAACAAAAAAATGTTTACCGGTAATGGGAAATATTATGTAAGCCGTGGGCGTTAAAGGAAATTAATTAGAAGAAGCTGGAACAAACCGTACAAAATGAGAGAAAAATATGAAATTTTCATGGAAGATGAACTAATTTTACACCTGAAGGGTGTTGTGAATATATTGGTAAACACTACTGATGTAGTGTAATAAACACAGACACAATATTGATGCAAACACTGATATGGTATACGAGGGAACATGGAATCGTACCAAGAACGGAACGAGCGACCAAAGGGAATACAATGAAAATAAGAAAATTGTGGAGCAACTGGCCATTGGGAATACTACACATAAGCACGTAATTTGAAGACAGCTGCCGTAAAAGATGAAAAGAAAGCATGTCTTTTAATTAGTTTTGGCTATTCTGATAAAAAGCTTCTTTGAGAAAAATATCGGAACTGAAACACAATCTTAGAACTTATAATATTTCGGCAGTTGCAAAATGTTATTGCCATCAATAAACAATTCAGTAGTGTCATGCGTGAGTCTATTCTGCCATATAAAGAAACTTTATACTATTATATGAGCAAATAAGTGGCTGAAGTTTCAATTTTTCAGAGGTTGCTGAAGATCAAGTCCTACAGTAACTGAGTTGAACTCACCGGGGTTGGATAATATTAGCTTACAACTTGTGAAATGTGCTCTTCGTTTTTGTTGCCAATTCTAGTGCATATTACTAACACATGTAGACTAATGATTGGTGTATTTCCAGAGACCAGGAAGTATGCGTCTGTAGCCCCTATGCCTAAAATCAATTAATAATATCAATTTTTGGGGATTTTTTTCAAAGTAATATATATAATGGCCACTTATTATTTTTTCCTTTTTCAGTACATCTTGCGTCTTTTGTACTATTCTTGATTTGTAAAACAATCTGCCCCTCTTAGTCTTTGGGCGCTCATAATTCCTCCTTTCCTTACAGAAAGGTGCCTGTTCACAAAACTGATATACAATTCTCTACCTAGGGCATATTTATTGGCAGTACTCTTCTACTAATTTTAATATTTCTTGCTTTTTAAGTCCGTAACCGTATGGGAAAAAGTGCAATAGTGCATCATAAAATCACATACAAAATTAAAACTTGTTTTTTCACACAAAGAAATATATTTTTAACAATTGTTTAGTCCATTATTACTTCAGTTCTCAGTTGGCATTTACTCGTTGAAATATATAATACATTTACATGTTGCACAAAACTAAATTATTTAAAACTAAAATAATATATTAAACGACTTCGAGCAACATTTTAACATATATGAAATATATACTACAAAATAATATTGGTATAGGGTTTTCAGATGCGCGATTTGTGCGATACCGGTTTACTGTTTGTTTTTTTTTTTTGGAGAACCCTTATATGGTTTTGGGTTACACTTAACGTCTTATTCAGCTGACACAAAAATATATAGATGATAAATATTCCTGAAGATATATTTGTCTCCCATACCTTTGCTGTGCCTAACGCTTGAGAAGAGAACAATACTTTAGAGCATTATTTATTAATGAAACAAAATTCAGTTTTTTATTTAAAAAATTAAGTTAAAGTATAAGATATTTGTGAGTATAAATAACGTAATATATAAATACATATTTAAAGTAAACAATATAATAATAAATATTATTATATGCATGAGTTCGTGGTTTTTTTGTTCCTAGCCAGCCAGTGTGGCTTGGAAATAAATTTGTTTTTCTTGACCCACATAGACCCGGCTAACATCAAGTTAACGTTAGCTTAGCGAGGTAATGTTGTTCTTTGCCTTTGGTTACATTAGAATGCATTGGCTTCACGGAATCCACCATAATGCAAAATAAACCCAAATAATTGAAACGATGTGTGAACTACACCATCTAAACCACATGTTCCAGTTCAGGATTTCTATTTTATCATATTAAGTTGTTATTGAGGTGGGATTGCGTTTAGTTATTGTGATTATACTTTGATTTGATTTAATAGTATTTATTGATTTAGTTGGCTTGACCTCAATTAACACTCTGTAATCTTCTCGTTTACTTTTGGTGAAATATGCACTGTCTATTTTCAATTATACACAATTGCATAACGCAAGTTAACCCAAATTATTGAAACCCACCATAGCTGTTTCTTGGGTTGCATTGGTTAGTATCGTTTCTTTTGTCTTGTGCGTTGCGTTGGGTTAGGTTGACTTGGGTTCCGTTTAGTTTGGTTTGGTTTGATTCGGCTGTCTCTTACATCTTACTGAATTGGAATCCGTTGGGTTGGGTTACGCTGTTTTATGTTTGATCATAGACTGATACAACTTACAGAGCAGAGCCCTAGTAAACCCAACTAATACATCTAATTAAAATTTGGCTGGTTTAAAGGTTATCGTTTCTTAGATCGTGCTGAGTTGAATTCTCGCAGAAAACCTAATACAAAATTATTTGGGTAGTTTTACCAATGATCAATGTTACATTAAATGGTGTCAGTACAACATAAAATAAAATGAGAAATAATCTGGGTTTGCATATTGATGCACGTTTCCGATTCAAAAGTATGTATAATAGTGTTACGAAATCTTTTTCTAATTTGAAAATTTTGTATCATCATAGACAATGTTAAAAGTGAAAACAAAAAGTACCTTATGCGACGTTTTAGTGTTATCACACTTTAACTTCTGTAACGCCGTCTATGTGCTCCCTACCTCGACGGTGCTGATACTCGTCGCGTACAAACAATGCAGAATTGTTGTCTTCGGTTTATGTAAGGGATAATGGAATACGACGTGATTTCCCGTAAAATATGCGAAGCCGGATAGCTCAACATGAAAAGACGTATATTTTTGCATCTACCCTGGTTTTGTTACAGAATTATATGCTCCGAGACGTCACCATATTTGCTAGGGAAAATCAAATTTCGTACATACATTCGAAGAGATTTTATTGATATACCCAAGCACAGGACAACATTCTGTAAACGTTCATTTAGCTAGAATGTTGCAAATTGTTTTAACAGTATTCCGTTTTGCTTGAAAGTAATCACACTTCACAAAATATATTGCCGTTGCCACTCTCTGTTGAAACCAACACAACCCGAACATTTATTTAAGTGTTTTTTATTAAATAATTAATAATTTATTAAATATGTACATTTAATTATAAACCTGTACATGGTATTTTACATGTGCTTTCATAAATAAATGGCATGGTTATTTGCTTACTCACTGGACTATAAGTAATTCCCGAGTTCATTAAACTCAAAACTTTTCCGCACAGTAATAATAAAAAAGAAAAAAATGACAATAAATTTAACTACACAAGTATTTTTCTAGGTGATAGTGAAATAATATATGTGGTCGTAACGGAAAATATTAACGGTGATAATGCAAACATTATAACTGGTAGTGACCAGGAATTGAGAAGAATGCTAATAGAATTAGATAATATTAGGAATTAATAAAATTTCTGGTCAACAAATCTCTGCCATAAAATTATAATTTCTTGTAGACCTATTTCGATATTTAAATGTCATCCAGTTTAGAAATAATTTAACTCTAAATTTGATTGACACACTGCAAAGAAGGTTCATAAAACCTTAATCAACAAATTATTATTATTGAGGTAAACCATTACACGCCTATAAAAGTAGTACTTATGCTATCTATTTATTTTCGTTAAAAACCACCGCTGCAAACAAAGGTTGGGGTAGTGGTATTGCCTAAAAAGGTTTCATGCCTTGGTGTCACAATAAATAGCAGCCCTGACATATTAACGGCACACAAAAGTCGTGTACGTTATCTTCGGTCCTTCGAGCTGAATTGTAAATTTGCAAACTTTCCTCTTCGCAAAGATATTGTTGGTGGTTGAGGTTAATTGAGTAAATACCGGAACTATAATCAAATCTAAAAAAATACGTCAAGATTTATCCACAAGACTAGAAAGTAAGAAATATCGTTGGTACAGTATACCTTGTAGCAAGTTCATTTGTCGCAGAAAAATCACACCGTCCTCACATATTAAGCCAATAAAATAAACAAGTAACGAAAAGACAATTTAATTCAAAATAAGATGATAATGGCGCATCGTTGATCTGTAGCGAGGCATGAGAGAAAAATCGAAACTCGTCGAATACAATCCCAAAGAGGTGTCTGTTAAATCAAAAATAAAATCTACTGCGATTATGACACGCTGTTAGCGAAGCATTAAATGCAACTAGGTGGGAAACCCAAACACCTCGTTTTGTTAACTGATATGCAATTAGATCAATTAAGCCAATTTATCATCCACTTTGAAAAATAGTTAATTAATAGAGCATATTTGCACTATAATTAAATATGAATCGATGCAGAAATGCTTTCATACATCATGATTTTTTATAGATGTATCTAAACACCTTTTAAATCAATATCGGAAATGTCATGTTATTTCCATATTAGATAATTTCCATGAAATGTATGAACTCATTTGTTAAATAGCTTCTATAATTATGTTGCAGCGATGTTGTTGTTGTATGTCTTTTTGTTTGTACCGACAATGTAGCTGCGATATTAATACGAAATGAAATTTTCATTCACTAGCGATGTTGCAAGAAAAGCAATAAGAATCAAATAATGCGAGCTGCGATCAAAACCAACAACAAGTAATGTCTATGTACAGCTGCGTTTTGTTCCTTTCATATTTCAAATTAAACTTAATTTTCAGATTGCACTATAACGAATCGTCGGATATTTCATTTGTCTTCGCCCGCAATTCCAGCAGGAATACACCTGCCCCGAGTAGCACGTGCCCCTGCACGAGACGGCAGCTTGCAACTTGATGAACGAACACCACCTTATAAATGGAATTGTGATGAGGGAACTGACGGAAAGCTGCCGGTTCAATCAACCGTTCGTGATAAATGAAACTCTACAATTTCTGCTAAGATCAGCTAGACGTAAAATTACAAAATAATCTCAAAGACAGCTTGAAATAGTAGCGAGTCGGAATTTTTGACAGGTCACGGCAAGGGTAACATTTATCATTTAAAGTTTGCCGTTTCTCTCTCTACAAACATACTTTACGAACCAACAAAACTAAAAGCTTTAATCTATTAATTTTAGTTCCGTATCACTAACTCGGGTGGTTCGTCGACTTAGTTTTGCATATCACGTATTTTCATTTACGTTTAATTTTTTTATCGAAATAGTTAGTTTTAATTATACATTAACACGAGATACGACTCAGCGGACAATCCAATTTAATTAAGAAAAAGCGCGGTCTTATCGTTAAAGAATATTAGTTAAATGAGCCGTTTCAGTTAAATAAAAGCGCACGACACCGACTGCAGGTTTTGAGCAGCGTTGCGTAAAGATTATTAAACAATTTTGCCCTCCTTTATTTGCACGGTAACTCGGGGGATACATTTAGTTTTTACATCACGTGCTATATTTTGCATAATTAGAATTAAACATCTTGTACGCAAAGACTTTATTGCTCGCGTCGTTGTTGTGTTTGAACTCAAATACAAATGTGTGCAAATAAAGACTGTTATAGTGAAGAACTTTTTACACGAAGTACTGCAATTACATACCACTTAGATATAATTTAATTTAAACGAATTAGGAAGGTTACCATACAATTTAAACGCTGGGAAACTTAAAGTTTGACACACATTTATTACATGAATATATTTGCACATTGTCACTATAGTATGATTGTTGTTTTTATTTCTGCTTCGTTGAATTGATGGCAGTAACAGTTCCCAAATCCACTATTACAAACTATTCGATATTTACTTGCAAAATTGGAACTATTACAACAAAACGTCTATATAATTCGTCATTTAATTCTATCATGAATTTGTAATATAAGCAAAAAAGGGGTAGATGAAGAAAATTGAATATTGTTTGTCCAAGTGGTACAAATTAATAACACCCTAAGTGTTTTTCAATTTATATAATTGTAACTTGTTCACATGTTTGATTAAATGTTTATTGTCTTGGTTGCACTCATACATTTAGGTAGGTAATGAAAATATTAAATTTTAATAGCACAACCAGAGTAAGCTGGAGCGTGGCATTAGTAAATGTTAATTTTAATATGTAAGTACGTATGTGATTACACCTCTAATTGAGCCATTAAAGTTAAAGAACAGGTAACACAGAGACCATATTAAAGCTTAATGAGAATGAAATTTTTACGTAGGAATTTTACATTGTTGAAACTTATTTGCATTCAATATTTCCATAATGCAACAAAACTGTTCAATTATGGAAATTCATAAATCAAAATAAAAATACGTAATCAACGATAATTTAATTGCTTGGGTAATTAATCCAAATTGAAAATTATGGAATCTTGGAACGCACCAAAGTCTGCACAACATTTAATTCACGAAATAGTCACAAATGTAATAGTTCCAGCATATAAGTCCCTATTAACAATTAAAATACCTCGAGATTAAACATAACTAAAATTTCAATAGCAGTTCTGTGCCATTATTGTGGTTACAAGAGCCGGCGGGGCCCCTTTCGCAAAGTTCCAAATGATGTCACCAGATATCCTAATGAGAATAATGCATGTGTAATGCCCCGTCTTATCGCTGCTGTAATCTTAGACGGCATGTTTCCTCTCTGTCTCCTCCGCTCTCCTCTTATTTCGAAACCCCGATTTTCTCCGCCTTGTCACACGCATTTGCCGCCTATTCTATTACGTTATAGTTGACTTTATTAGAATACTCCTTTGTACATATTCACCCATTCGTTAATAAAATTTTCGTGCGGCGAAGAAGTCCCTAATCCACAGCTGCGATTTAATGTAAACTGGAAATTACTTGTTAACTTATCTCGCGTTGTTTATATCTCCATAATTGTCCTTGATTATTGCTAAAGGGAAGTTTATATTTAACGAGAACTTGTGCACGAACTTTACCCGCGAGAGTTTCTTAATTAATAATAGAATTGTTTGGCTGGTGATTGTTATGGAATAATTGCTTCTTCGCCTATCATCTTTTACGATGAAACGAGTATTGCGATTTCACGTATCCACTTATCAAATTATACGCGATGATTAATTGAATAGATTATAAATCCTTACAGGCTAATAAATATACATGAGAACTAGTTTTTTAAAATATTATTAATGTAGCAAGCTATTAAAACGTAATTGCGTAATTTTATTAATGACTCCAATAACTTAAACAAATTAAGGAGAGTACGAGATGTTCTCTTAGTGTAAATTTAAATACATGTTGCATAATTAAAATTAACGACCCTTCATCCTCTAAATTATTCCAATTAAAAACGCTGTTTATCTAATTTTGTAAAAAAATATCGCGTTTGAATGCGATACGAAGCGCGTATGCACTGATATAAAAATCCCCGGCACATTTGTTACTAATTAGAGTTCATGGTGACGTTCAATTCAAGATAGAGCGTGTTACAAATAGGCGACGTAATCAAATTTTAAATATAGGTTAACCTTTTTAAGTTCAACCGGAAATGTCAATATTTTTACATGCGGGAGTATATGGTTCACTCTTTTAGAAATACTTTACAACTATCGTTATAATTATACTTTCTTTTTGATATCGTTCGGCGGGGAACAATATTCTCCACATCGTTGTTTAATTATTGATGGAAGCTAAGGGTTTAAGTGCAAATGTATTGTAGAGGCCATTAAATACGTCAATGTAAAGCATACAAATCAAAAAATACCTTTTTTTACTTTATGCTTAAAAATTTAAATATTCAAACTAATACTCATTGACAAGGTCGAGCAACAACGGCTTCTAAAAATATCTTAAACAAATATACACAATCCGGTAATAACATAAAATTTACATATAATTAAATTATAATTAATATAAATGTCATTTAAGATGTTGAAGTATCTTGTATACTTGTTTGTTTTGTTTTTATTCAGCTAAATGATTTGTTTAAATTATGTTCTTTATTTTTATTTTTATGAAAGTTGCAGAAAAATCAATTCAAAATAATAAATACTGAAGAACGATATTAGAAAAATATATCGAGCGGTGTTGGATATTTGTTAAATGCTACGATTTAAATAAATATAAAATTTTACTGCGACTTCGATTTATTCAACGCTCGACGTGAAGCTAGCCAATATATCAATTTATTTTCCAATTAATAAGATTCCCCGATCACTTTCACAACATTTGGCACACAAATCGAGCCAGTCTTATTTACAATCAAATATATACAATCACAAACAATTGTTACCTAACGTGTCAGGATTATATAATAAACTTATAAACAGTGCTGTCTTTTTTAAACTTAGCTAGCTAAAGTGGCCAATTGTGTAGATTTAATGCATTCGATCGTCGCGCAATTCATGATATTTTTTCATTTCATTCTCATTTATTATATTTTATTGCATTTAATTGTTTTGTCCATGCCATTAAAGAAAGGGTTCGAACAAATAATAATTAGACCGCTTCATTTCATATTTCGTGTATGAATTTATAACATTTATAAAAAAAAAATTCTGTGGTTAAAATAAATAAGCACATACGTCACGGATGACATCTGCAATCAAAATGGATTTCAACGTGGAATAAACTTATTTTTATTAAAAATATAGCTTTTTTTGACATATTTGGAAACGTACAGTATTTTGTTTTTTCTACGTAAATATATTTCATTATTAACTTTATTGTTGTGGTATGGTATTTTGGGTTTGGTTTAACTATAGACTGTTTATTGTCCAAGATGACGCTTTTATCACTATTATCATTTAGCGAGATACGAATCAACCAGTTTGAAAAATATACGAAAATCATTAATAATTTGGCGTACACAAAATTCATCAACGACTGCTGGGGGTGGGTGATGTTACATTTTGAGAATAATAGGTGCTGCCTGCAATAAATTATAGTACAGCTACTCGCCAGTATTTTGTTATTATCGTGCCAGAGTTTTGTATCGATAATTTCGAATAAATAATGTACTGATTCGTCCGAGTTTGTGGCTGTTTCTTATGCATAGAAGTGGGTTAATGAGATTGACGATAGCAAGTTATGTTAAATATTAGGCCTATCATGTTCGTATAATGTGACGTATATTTGTAAAATATATCGTTATTAATTCCTTATTATCCACACTACTGATGCAACAAACAAATATTCAATTGCAACTGAGAATATAATTAAATCCAATGGAACTAGCTAGTGACATGTACTGAAGGTGTAAATAAGGTAAAATATTTTGGAACGAAGTAAAATCAAAATAGACTAACTATTAACTAAGTTATAGTTAGCAAAGAACTATAAGATGAAGACAAAAATGACAGTTGGTGCATAAACATACTTAACAGTTAGTGAGCAACGGAAAACATAGTGGAAAATAAATATTTACGAATAGGAAAGGAATGTTCAAATAATATCAATAAAAATAATTATGGCACGGAAGCTTTACAAGGACGACAGCAGTTATAAATATATACAAATACAACAAACCAACAAGTAAAAAAATCGTAAATGGAGGATTTTAAAGTAGGAAATATAGCATCCATTCCAATAAAATTTATATGCAAAATAATTTGATATTACATTTTAGCCTTCGTCCACATCTTGAGTTTGTATCCAGTTGGGTTGATGTTGGTTGGGCGGATGCCCTAACTATAATATCCAATTGGTTTGGAGTGATAAAAGGAAATAAATGTTTTGTATTAAACACATTGAAACCTGATAACAAATTAAAACAAAATTGCTTGGTTGCGCTAAATTTACACTAATTTAGTGAAACCAAGCAATTTTGTTTTAATTTGTTATCATGAAGTTTCAACAAGTAACGCCGAAATCTATCCAAGTTTTAAACATTAAAACCTGTTTCATTCCAAATTACACATGTTGAATTGTAATTAAGAACGAGATTTCCTTGAAGTAAAATAAATATCTTTCATTGAATAGATGTGCCACAGTTTTTGTAGGATGTCAACGTATCTAAACTCAGATTTTATCACCATTACATTGTTTCACATTGTTTCCTGGTCATTATGATTTCTTGTTTTTTGCGTTCGCTCGGTTCAAATTAATTAAGCACATTTTTAATGTCGACAAATTGCCTTACGCCTTAAATTGGAATGCGTCATACATAACGATAAAATGCAATTTTGTAGTAGTAGGTTTATTTTTTTGCTTGAAAAATGATACTGACCAGATTATAAATATAAATATAGAAAAATAGGGAATAAAAAAGCTTCGGCTTCAGAAAATGGGACATGGCCACCGACGACAAGAGGCAAGCAGTATACCAAGCGAATTGCAACAATTGCACATTATAAATGTTAAAAGGAAACACAAGTGAGACGTGCATGCATAAAGCGAACAAATTAACAGTAATATTATTAAATGCTATAGAATTTTTGAAAACACGAAGAACAAGCTTCCAGTGTCGCGTAGTACGAAGGGGCTACGATAAACAAGAAAGTTTCGACTGAAATTCGCGTGCATAAAACGAACGAATTTGCTGTAATTTATTAAAAGATCTAAAATTTCGCAAGAACGTGTAGTGCAAGTACTCGTTTTGGTCACACCTAGTACGAGGAAGCTAAAAGGTGATATGACGAGTGTGATTCGCGTGGATAAAGCGAACGAATTAACGGTAAAGGGTCACACATTTTGTGGGATTGGATTGGATTAGGATGAAAATAGTAGATTGACAAGTCACGATATATGCAAAAGCTCTACTCGCACTCTGGAACGTCCTCGAAACCTCGGTTTGGGTATATATAAGCAGCGAAATGCAATGCGACTTCAATTCCAAACAGCGCGTTGTATTGATTGCGGTACTGAGTAAATACTTCACGTATTAACTTCTACAATGAATTATGGATAAGTTTTTAAAAGGAAAAACACACTTTACGGAGATGAATATCTTAAATATGCTTTTATTGCTATTTCCAATAAACCACGTGTGTTATTTGTGGAGAAGTAATCTTCAAAAGAAAGCATGAAATCATTAAAGCTACTTCGACATTTAAACAGCAAACGCCAAGATAAAAAGGCAAACCAGTGGAATTTTCTGAAAGAAAGAAAAAAGTTCGATTTATTCCAGTGCTTTCAGTGATGTATCCAATTATAGTGTTACAAATTTTGCAGGCATGTAAGTTGCTCTGCTCAATTTAAAACAAAAGCTGTGCAAAAGTTTTCCAGAAGAAATTCAAAATAGTTGCGACAGTTACAGATGGATACTGAATCCGTTTTTTGACGATTCCTCTCTCTCTCTCAACATGTCGAAATACCAATAAACATGAAAGAAAAACTTATTGAAATATGAAGTGATGGAATGTTAAACCTTGAATTTCGTTCCCAGAACCCGGACGAATTTTGGACCAAAAGGATGCAGGAATATCTTCAGTTGGCGAATGATGCTATTAAATGTTTGTTTCCATTTGTAACATCATATTTATGCGAGTTTCTCATCTACGACTGCCATCAATTCAAAAGTGAGAAAGCACCTCACACTTGAAGACGATATAATTGTATGTATCTTAAAATCAAACCCTAGATTTGTAAGACTGGTTTCAGGAAAACAGGCGCATTGGTCCGATTCACACCAAGATATTTTACTTTATTTTTCTCTTTTACTTTTACGGACTTATTCATATTTTGTTTTATGTTTCATTTGATAACTAATTGTTATATTTTTATTTACGTTATTAAATAAAAATATATGATTTAACTAAGTGATTTTGTCTTATGCCTCACAGTTTTGAAATATTGAATGATTTATGAAAATATTTTGCGTTCACACTTAAGTAAAATTTTGTGTTTAACTCTCGAATTACTTCTTGGTAAGCTATTAGTACGTTGACTAATTATTATTCAATGTTTACTTTCTTCGGCATATTATTGTGCTTTACATGGTTGCATTTCCAGTTTAGGCCAGGTGTTTTCAAATACCAATCCTGCTTCCTTAATTTGTTATTTTCAGAATATCCTGTTTACCTTGCAGTCGTGATCGAATTTGTACCTAATGAAATGGATTATGGTTTGCGATTTTTCGTCCTGTCTTTCCCATCTAATCAACCTTAATTATTTAATCACTCGTAGTTTCGTCATTAAGTTATTTTTTGTCCATTTATTGTAGTTAATAATTCTATTTTCAAAAGCAAATATACTTAAAGTATAATAGCGTGTCAACACTAACACATTCACAAATCATTTTAATGTGATTTAAGCCAGTTCCAGGTGGTTCAACTAATTTAAACGAGTATTTCATGGGTCGAATTGTTTAATTTATTCAAAATATTACATTGGAATATTAATTAACGTTTTCAGCGATCATAACAGCCCACTGCACTTCCATAAGTGTATTAAATTAATCTGTGTTCATTGTATATCAAGTGGAACAATAGCCCTATTAGTATTGATTTCAAAACTTAAAGTTACGCTAGCGTGCCAAAGGCTTGTAAGTTACGTCGGATATATTCCACGTATACACACACACACACCCGCAGTTGCTCACAACTTACTTGTGCAGACAAAAAGGTGAGATAAACATGTGAAGTGATAAATTTTGCATATTCGTGGAGTTATCTCTCACGATAAAATTGTGCTTTTTATCTCGCTTTAGTTATTATGCCATATTTATAGAACATGCACAAGTTCATTGATCAGCTGCAGTTTTAGTGCAATTCTGCGAAAGATAACATTAAAGTCACGTATAGAAAGTAATTTAGTGTTGAAGTTTACAGCGAGCTGCTGCAAAACTGGTGTAATTAGCTTGTGTATTCCAAAGGGCAATAAAGCTATAACGATATATATTCATTTTATTCTCTTACTCTATGTGACAAGTGATCTTTAAGCCTTAATTGTTACCGAATTGTTATTTCTCGATCTAGTGTTAAAAGTGATGCTCTGCGTTTACTCATAATATGTGGGAATTTAATTTATATGCAAATTAAAATTATGTGGTATCGGTTTAAAAATATTGGTCGGCGTTTATGTTTATTAGTGGGAAAGGTTCAAGCACGTGAAAATACAACATGTCAGTAATAAAACGGAGTAGTTTTCTAAAAATAGCATTGATTGAAAGCGGTTTAAATGGTACGGAGTAAAATGTTTGGGTGAATTCTGTTAATCTTTAATGTTAATGTTAATCATTACAGTGGATGGAGAATCAGTTCACTTCAAAGAGGGCTTTCAATGAATTACCAAGTCGTTGATATCGAAGATGAAAGTTGAAGAGGTACATACTGTTATTGCCAATGCCAGGCTCACTTGATATTTAAGTACAAGATTCAAGCGACAGTGTACTGTTCCCTTAGTACGACCCACACAGAACTGGATAGTATGAAATATAAATTTTTGAATCATTCAATGTATATTGGAACCGAACTGGACTCATAGTTGGATAGTTGTTTGGCTTTCGGGTCTACGTTGAAGCACATTGTTGCTGAGCTGTTGTTTGTGGTTGTAATTGTGGTTTTTGGTAGAACTTGATGAATTTCGAAAAATTATTTTTGCTAAGTCGATTAGCTTCGTGTCGATGGTAATGCGGAGTAACGAAAATAATCAAATCTATTTTGAGTCAATCCTTATTGTTTTACAAGTTCTGAATCTGTAAAACAAGAAGTATTTGCGCTTGGAGTAAATGCGGAAAATACGTGTACTGGTCACAGATGACTGGTCCATAGGAACATAATCTCGAGGATCGAAGTATAATAATTTTAATACTAACTTTCGTTTAACTTGATATGTCATTTGCGGTGTATATAATTACATACATCGGCTCTCGAGTAGCGGAATTTACATGAATGTACGTTTAATAAATTTACCTTGTTCGCAAAGAATAGCACGTTATCGTCATTAAATCTAAAAAGAAACATACACGCAGTAATCCTTTTCACCATAAATTATATTTATTTAGCTACATTTAATTGCCTATATTTACGTACATTATACACAAAGGTAATAACTGCCATTATAAAATTTCCTTACATTTAATGAAGAGCTACTAATTACAGTTCAAGCCATTACATCCATATGCAAGGCTGCATTATTTTGCAATTATTCGAGACGAACCGACGGTCGTTTTCTTTTGATCCCTTTGTTAGATGCGATATCGGCCCGATGATAATATAACGAAATTTACATGAATTTTGAGGAAGTTCCAGAAAGTCTATTAAGTACATTTTACGGCGCCCATTTGTACGGAACGAGCGGAGCAAAGTAACTTTCAAAAATATTTTAATTAGAAACTTACGGCCAAAGTCTTAAGTTCAAAGTCATTGAAAACTCTCCGGCGTTAAATTGGGAGGAAGGAAAATTTTCGAGCAAATCTCGAAATTGCACAACGCCGCCAAGCCCTCGCGATGAAACGGGAGAATTGAAACGATTATTTGTAGGAGACATCAGTTTACACAAACAAACATGTCACAAACGGCGCCACTTTACACTGGAATGCTCTTATAAAGGGTGTTATTGAGTTATATAACAGATGCCGTTTCACACCCGTCACGCCCCCATTTTGCTGTTGTTTGAACGCATAAATACGAATTACAGCACATTCCGGCCATGTTTAATGCAAAATTATTAAACTTCCTAATGAAAATTGTAAACTCGTGTTGATATAACCTAAATAGCTGTTGGATAGTTCCATACCAGAATTAATTAAACAGCAAAAAACAAGCATGCATGTCGTCAATTATTCAGCTCTGTCGTTTTATATTACACGTGGTGATTTTTGTCAAAAACCTTACAGTTATATCTACCACCTACGATGACTCTAACAAAATCAGTCAAAATAACCAACCAAAGAGTTTGTTTTGTGAATCGTCTAATAATACGCAAGTTACTCACAAATATATAAAAATTGGCATTGCGATTTTTCACATATAATTTAAAAATTAGCCATTACCAAATTCATAGATGTATTGACTGCATTATCTTCATAATAATAATTAAAAATGAATTGTTAACGAAATCCTAGCCTAATACGTTTGACTGTGTCTTTAAAATAAAAGTCGTATAAGGATTTATTCAACACTAGTGCCATTGATAATGACAGTTTAACTATAGCCATTAAAATATCTAATCATGTTAATTTTCCAGTTTGCCTGACACCGAAAAACGCGTATAGAAATTTAATTAAATAGTAAGTGAAGGGATGAAACGAACTTGTAAATTAAATTTACAAACACTCATTTGCATTTTGAATATTTATAAGCCGACCTTTATTAATTTCTATTGTGATTTGATCCGCATTGTTTGTACGAGTATGCTAATTAGCATTTCCGATATAACGAGAGTTAATGTGCTTTGAATCAAATGTTTATTGAAAAAGGAAAAATATTCGTTCGCGTCGCGTTGAATTCGTTCGCGCAACGAAATTTCAATTCTCTTATACGTAATCTCCACAACAGTAAGCCAAATAGAAATTGGAAGAATCTAAAGTAAAAGTCAGTTTATTATTTGAATATTTAGTAGTAGCAACGCAATGTAAGTAATTCAACAAAAGCACATATAGTGTTTTGGTAATGAAGACATAAAGTAAATATATGGAAGTTGTTGACAATAATTTTTCCCTTTGTATAGTTGTTGACTGATTAAAAAAGAAACAGAAAATGTAACCTGTTGATAAATTTTCTCCCCTGAATAATCACCAGTAAAGATATCTTAAAATATTGCATCGGATAAAAAAAATATTCTTTACGTAATTTAATGAAATATAAATAAATTATAAAATAATTCGTAATAAGATTTTTGCAAAGTCAATTATCTTCACTAGTTCGAAATGTATCGTTAAGTTATTAGCTATAAATTTCATATACTATTAGGCAGACATTTTGCTTCAGCTGCATCGTAATATTAGTTACTCTAACATTTATTTAATATTTATTACGGGTACAAACACGTCTTTTGCGATTTATTTTTATTTACTTAATTAAATTAATATCACTTTCCAAACAAATAATTTCTTTTTGGTCAGATCAAAGATTGCCTACCATTGCGCATATTAATTAGGTACATGTACTGGGATTTGATTTCGTCATTGTTTATTATATAATATTTTTACTATTTTCCACCAATTTAAAAGATAATAATGAATACATCAGTAATGGTGATTTTTATGATTTATTTTCGTGTTAGTTAAAACGTTACGAAATTCAAATTAAGTTAATATAATAATTACAAATTCAAAACTGTGTAAATACTTAAATAACCGTAATTAATTATTTTACGATTATTTCACTATTAGGAAAGTGCGCACTTAGCGCAGAAAACGCCCCGAATTTAACTACCGCACCGCGCAACTCAGACTGTAAAATTTAATTAAATTCAAACTTACTTGGTCGCAAATATTTCGTGTAGTTTTCCACTACAAAAGCAACAAAAACAGGTAGTTATAAGAATTAATTTTAAGTTTGTCGAATTAGCTTAAATTGGCTTAACAATCTATGGGAGACAAAGCGCAGCGTATTGTACTCGTTAGTTGAATTGTTGATTCGAGTTGCAGTTGCAAGAAACGCCGCAAAAAGAAGTAGAATGCACTTGATAAATACTGCGGCGGTTTTCGACCAGTGTTATTTCATCCAAGATTAATCTCCGCAGTTGCAAACCTCGTTCTTGTGTTAACTTGCTTAAGAACATCGACGCGGGTAATTAGATTAAAATATATCCCTCATTAATCGTTCGCTGCTTCTCTAATCAACCCGCGTCGTTAAATTAAGAAGGTGAGATTCATAATAAGCACACGAAATTAACATATAAATTGAATTGTACTTTGGAAAATTTACACTACAAACGGGATGGAGCACCTCTTGCATTATAATTAAGGTTATTATGTGAGACTAACGAACAGTTATTCTACACCTATAATTTTATTCAAGTAGAAGTAAACACATAAATGACGCATTACTTAAATAATACAAATAATTTCTAATTCAAAAAAATATATTATTAACTCACAAGTACAATAAAACAGAAATAATTTTTTTTTTCGATGCTTAAAAATATTTGTAAATTAAAGTTAACAAGTCGTTCTTATTACCCACTGCAAGTAATCGAATTACTTTCCACACAATATTACCGTGGGTGGAAAAATACTTAGATACAAATAATTCTCCTTTAGAAGCCGATACATTTGCGGTCCAATAAACCGAATCAAGATTCAAGATACGACTAAACCTTAAAATATCACCGCATAAATTCAGCTTACTAGAATCACAAATTCGATAAAGGACCGATCAATATGAATAGAAAATATATCCGATATCGACGCAAACTAATATTAAAACGTTACGAGTTTGTTACGCGCGCAGTGTTGAGCTTCCTTACATTTTTGTAAAATATCATGCGGGCATGTTGCGTAAATTGTAAGGAGATGGGGGTAGCAGTGCCATTATAGCCGAGTGCTGGGGTTGAACAACACCGTCCCGAATAGATAAGCTTAATATCTTTAATGAAATCATTTATGTCGGTACACTGGGTTTTCGTTTACTTATTAACGAAAATCTGTGTAATATTTTCGTACAAAGCCACTTAGAACGTGTTCAAAGTTTCCGAGTAAAATCGTCTGCGAAACTAGCCGGCGCCATCAATTTGCAAACGCGAAACCAACATGTCGGCGCAAAATGTAAAACCATCCGAGGTACAATTTCAATTATAGAAATGGCCAACTCGGGTATCTTATTTCACTGACCAGGTCGATTTATAGGAGATTCGATTTAAGCTGGCGCTACATGATTTTCGAACATTTGGGAACAGCAATACTGCTTTCTATTCCCACGACAATAAAATGAATAGAATTAAGTATAAACTAGAATTACAGGTTTAAAAATATATACATAGTATACCATCAATTTTTGACCAATATTTCATAAATATAAGTTTATTACAAATTAATTGAAATAGTAACAGTGAAAAGGGAAAATTTTATGTAAAAAAAATACCCAGCGAACTATTAATATTAACTGCGATAGCACCGGGGTATTCTAAATTTATTTGAACATTGTGTTACACTGTATTGGCAAGTGTTGGTTGTGATGACAAAGACCTGTACTTTATAAATTGTACACGCGTAATTGTGTTATTTAATATTACATTCAAAGACAAGTTCTTGTTTCATAACATACCCGTATATGTCACGCGTATTTAAGATATTCAATAATAAATTGATTTGAACATGTTTATGGTTTGTACACATAGAATCTTATTTAAATCATTTAATAGCAAATAACTTTAAACGTTACAATTCATATAAATATTGTTTGCGAAGACATGTTTTTGTATCTTTTTATAAAAAAGGCAAGAATAAATTATCCTGATAATTTAGAACATATCACAAAATGAATATTTTTTACGAAGTCAAATTTGCATCGTTCGACACACCGACGTGGACATCTTTCATGGAACCGAACATAGACAACGGGAAGCAGAAACCCGCCAAGGATCCGGTAGAATATCCAGGACGAAATAAATACACGCATCTGATTTAATTTCGAACACTATAAGTTTATAATTATACAAATCATAACACATAGCAAAAATAAAAATGAAATAAATAAACAGCTTAAGCAACTAAATAATTTGATTGAGTTACGAAAACATTAAATTATTAATGGACAAACAAAAAACTGTAGTGTTGTTGTTTTAACAAACGCAGTATTTATTATAATGTTCCATAGTTGAAATTAAATTATTAGGTGTGAATTTTTGAGCGATATTTAACGAATGGTTTGAATCTTATTTTGCAGATGGATTCAAATTTTATTTTACCAAATAATTTGAACACTTCACTTAATGCGACATATGCATCTAACGGATGATTGACTTGTTCGTATTCACTTCGGTGAAAATTTGGTGACGATTAGATTAGATTGAACACGATTACGTTGGTACTCAGCGAACATTTTATTTTCCATTAATTTGCGTGAATTTTCCTTCACTCGAAAAATTTCTGTTTGCATTTAATTTATTTCCTATTGTCTTATATGGAACTCCCTTGATTTCGTATGATTTTTATTTCATCTAGTATTTGTTTATTATAATTAATGAGACAGAAAACAAGAACGAGATATTTTTAGTTTGTTATTTGTTTGTGCTCGATCGACAATTAGTTTATACACATCGGCCTACTAAACTTGGAGTAAGAATTGCAATTTTGCAAATAAAATTAATTCTAACTAAAACTATTTCGACAAATCATTTTGGTACACACTAAAATACTACATTTTTATAAAGCATCGCAAATTTGAATACAAAGGAATTGAAATCAAGATAAAAGCAAGCAAAACATGAAACGACTGCAAAAGAAACCCAAGAATGGAATGACATATATTGATTCTAATTAACTTCAGCGTTGTCTTTTTAGAACAGTCCTACATGTAGAGTATTGATGTTTCTTGAGTTTTAAGTTTTCAGTAAATAAGGGTGTAAATAAGGGCCGTATTTCAGCCTTGTTGTGTTTTTATCATCTTAATTTTTTTAGTAACACAATTGTGTTAACTTGTACAGTACATTCGTTTGCACTTAAATACCATATTTCGTTCATTTGCTCACTTTGATTTCTAATGTTGTATCATTGCATTCTTGGTGGTGTTTTTTTGTTTTGTCTTCAATTTGTTACTTTTTTCATCTGAAATACATTTACATTAATATGTTTGTATTCATGTTTATTATTATTTTGTGTTTTCACTCTGGTTCTGTTTTTATTAGTTCTGTTTCGTGTTTTGTTCGATTGATATATTTTTCGCATATACAATACTTGATAGCACTGATTAATATATTTGACGCCATGACTCATGGATAATCACATCCGTACCTTGCTCAATGAAACTAATCCAATGAAATGTATGAAAATTGTGGTAACACTGTATAACACATCCACAATAACTAGTTCATCACCATTAACAGTCCATTAAGTTAAGTGTAATTTGGAAAACTAATCTTTATTGCTCGATAAGAGCAAAAAACATGTCAATGTCATAATAAACGTTCATGCGCTAAAAGTATTTCAATCATCGACTCACATAGCTCACGACACAACATAAGACACTAACCTAAGAAACAGACTGGAAGTGAGACATACGATTAAACTCAAGGACGTGAAAAGATCTAAGAAAACAACAAATTCAAGAAAATATGCACAACTAATGTGTGTTCATGCTATCAAAAACCTGCTCGAAGTCAACAAATATTATGTGTAAGTCTGTTTTATGTTAGTATTTTTTTTATTTATCTGCGTTTAAGAGGGTCATTACATGGTACTTATGGAATTTCGTATGATAGCGTTTCTTGTAGATTGGTAGTATCAATGCTGCATTCATTTATTCTGGAATTTATTATTTCTTCCGCATTTTAAAGATTCATTTATAGATACTCTTCTCCTCCATTTTTGTATTAATTCATTTACTACCATCTTCCCCTGCTCCTTTGTTATTTTCTTGTTCCCCTGTATACCTTGTGTGTTGGCATTTCTCCTTCTTTGTTCCTGTCGTCCTCTTTCAGCTTGTAGTTTTCGTTTAAAATTTCCATTCCATTTTTCGTAGTAGTTTGCATGGCATGTTTCCTATTTTCTTTTGCTTATGTTTGTTGTTATCATGCTCTTCTTGATTTGACTCCTTATGTGTTGAAAGAATTTACTGTTCTCCTTGCTATTTCCCTTCAATTTTTCATTAGTTCACCAATCGATTGTGTCTTTCTCGCTGGCAGCATTTATCTGCCTCTCCATTTGCCCTCATGTTATTATCCAATTTCTTCTTGCTTGGCATCTATGTATTCTTGTATGTATCGATGTTTTCAGTTTTTCCTTGTTCATCAACTGTTTCCATTTTTCTCGCATGTTTATTTTCTTATTATGTTCATTTTAGTTGTTGTCAACTTCTCTGTGAGTCGTTCATTATATGTATCCATTTCTTATATGTGTATGTATGTTTATATTGTAGTTTAAATAATTGTCGCATTTTACATATTAATTTAATTGCTTCAACTAAATATAATGCGGAATGCAAAGAAAAAACAAGATAATAAACAAGATTGCGCAAAATGTAAACCATATTATTTATTAATTCGCCCTTGAAATTATTCATGTTGCTCATTGCAAATAACACCACTGATTAACACGTTTGTAACTGTTTCCTATCTATTCGATATCAAATGTTTTGTGAGACGTGTATAATAAAATTTTTGAGGATGTAAAAATTGTTGTTATCTGTTGCTGTTGTTGAAAGTATTTTAAAATATTGTTTACCAGTCTGAAAATATACAGAGAGTTATTGGTAAGGCGGCCTTTGCTCGAGACTAAAGTGAGAATATTATGGTGAAAGGCAGCGGCAGTGTGTAACGGTACCTATACTGATATCTCATGCGTCCACTTGTATTTTAGAATAAATATAATAAATTAACATTATTTTAAGATTCATTTTGAAATATACAGCTAGGTCAAAAAAAAGGAGTGATCCCTAATTCGGTATACACTATATTGATATATTGAAATATAGTGATTATTTTTAATTTCAAAAACAATTATCAATTTGCGTAGTGATTAATCGAATCTGGAAGCACATATAATAAAATGAAACATGAAATCTGTATATGTCTACATTCCTGTTGGATTCCTTACCACACTATATGGTACTCGTGTTAAGTAATACTGGCAGATATAGGTAAAGGATGTTCACCTTGCAATGTTCGTAGTAACACAAGAAATAAAGTGAAACCAAAAATTTTTGTTTTAATTTGTTTCAAACGATTTTCAGTTTTGGGAATAACATTTTGACTGTACATATTCTTTATAGACTATGCCCATAAAATGAACTGAATAGAATGAAATAATATAGTATCAATACGTACGGGTAACAAATAAATAAACCAACAGAAAATCTGAAATTGATGCCATCCAAGATAATAATAATATAAATATAATAAAAATAAATATTTCAATCACAAAAAGAGAAAATGAAAAAAACTATGAGATACAATGAATGGAACGAGTCCAAGTTATATGGTATGGCACAAAAGAAAAAAAATAAAACACTAAAATACAAAGGGGGGTGTATGGGTATGAGAACCAACCGAAAACTAGAAACAACAAAACAGATACAAGTAAAGAAAACCAAAATAAGAAATGAAACATTTGAAATTAACAAATCGAAAGTAATGAAATAAATGCAATGAAAATATAATACACTTATTACGACCAAAGGAATATATCATGCAAATGTAGCAGTAAATATATTTAAGTTGATACACAACCTTTATACTTCATCATGGAGGAAATTGGCAACGGCAGAAATTCTGAAAATAGGTGGCGAAAAACTAGAGTCTGAGTAAAAGAAGAAATATAAAATAGATGGAAGGAGAGAAAATAGTATGTGAAAATTACAAGGCACTCTAATCGACATCTTAAATATAATAATGGCAATTGTACTAAAGAATAGGATTAATAATACAGCAGAAAAAAGGGACCACACCATCCCATGTAGATGCCAAGAAAAAAGATCAGATATTCATTTTAAAACATAGTGAAGCGGAAAATAGTATACACAGCAATGAAAGAATTGGAAATAAGAGAGAAACAAATAGCTCTAATGAAAATGACCCTGATGGAAACAGAGTATAAAGTACTTATCCGACGACCCATATCAGAAACTAGTAAAGTGAGATCCACGTTCGAATCCTTTATTTAATATATTATTGGGTACAGCAATAAGAGAAAGTAACATTCAGAGAAGCCAGATAATGGCGTCTGCTGATGACATTAATTTTGACAAAAATAGCTAAGTTAGTTACGAAGGTAACAAAATAGAAACATCAGTAAAAGATCGACTAATAAATCAAGGCTCGCGAAATTCATGGTATTAGATAGTTTAGAAATAAGCGAAGAATAGAAGGTAATAGCAGAAGAATTAAAAGATAGTTTTCAAAGAGTGGAGAGCTTTAGTTACCTGGGAATTATAATATTAAGTAGAGGAGATGATAAGTAAAAAGTCCAGGAGAGGATTACCAAAGGCATGAAATGTGGGAGGGGGGGTAAAGCAGCACATTTTAAGATCAAAAAATATATCAAGAAATATCAAAAGGATTTACAAAACCATTATAAGACAAGTAACGTATGGGGGATGAGTATGGAAATTAAACCAAAAAGCAAACAATGCATTAGAAATTGAGAGAAAAGTACTGAGAAATATGTATGGAGGAAGGAAAATACAGGACATATGGGTAAGAACCAAGGACAAACTGCAAGAGTTATATGGCGAACTACCAATAACAAATATAGTGAGATGGCAAAGCATGAGATGATTTGGCAATGTAGAGAGATTAGATAATGAAAGAGCAACAAAGCAAGTTTTAATAGGAGGGATAACAGGAAGACGAAAAGAGGTTGGCCGCGAAGAAAATGGTTACACGCTGTAGAGAAGGACGTGGAAGAAATGAGAATCAAGTGTTGGCAGAGAAGAGCATAAAATATAAAAGATTAGAGGAAATGTTATCAATAAATTTAGCAGTCTATAGATTTTTGGGTTGACGTTTAACAGTAGACATACCGTCGTATATTGAATAACATTTCACGATCGATATTATTTCATTTTAAACCATATATTAAATTGAAGTTAATTGTTTGTTATGTTGTGCTGACCTTTGCATTTATTAATAGGCTCTCTTAAATATAAAGAGACGTCGGATAGGTTTCTGCCTTTAAAATAGATAAATTAACAGAAAACCTGAAACTATAATGACCGTGTTGAGCGAGGGGATATGGGAATAGGTGAATAGTGAATATAGTGAATTATATTGATTAACAAATGGTAGATTTGCAACGTTTGCGTTTATCGCTGGGAGCTCAAAATGACGGCATAACAATCAACTAAGAAACCAAGCCGTTTTGTTTTTGCAGATACTATTTGTTTAATTATAGTTCAATAGATTTTAATGCCTGACTAACATGAATATAGAGATTTTTATACATTGCATCTTAACAATATGATTGACAAAATTTCATGTTAGCAAAAAATATTATTGTTATTATTATGTATATTAAGACACATTAAGATACATATAGACCGTATATTTAATTTGTCCAAATGAGTCGTATATATTAGATTTGTACTTACAAAAATGATATAGAAGCATTAGTGCCAAAATAAGAAGCTACTCTGTGTCCTGATGGAAGCTTAGGCATCCCGCTCTATCGGGACTACATGTTGTGGTATTTAGACAAGTCCCGCAAGTTTCAGGAAGGCCGGATCTGGAGCAGCTTACCCGTATTGCGGGATCATCCTGCAGAAACCCCACTGGGATACGAGGAAATAGGGACACATTAGTACTCTCCGATAACTTAGTATGAAGTTATTGTGGCAGGAGCGTTATGAAATATGTAGGCAGTGGATCTTACAAGCACGAACTTTGTTTACACGATTGTGTATTATTCAGAACCTTCGGCCGGTTCACACTGATGCAGAATTATGAAGCCATATTTTTTTTATAGATGTACGTCTAATAATTATGAGATGCACTTTACACAAGCGAGGTATATAAGGCCATTTAAATGTACATGCCTCAATAATCGCACTGGCGCGACGCGCCTCAATCTGCGCGCTCCCCCAGCTCATAATAAAGAAACATTATCTTTGCTTATTCAGCGTTTTCAAGATTTCGCTACATATGCATTTTTTCAAGTGTTTTAAAACGGTTCAACGTATTCCATGAATACAAATAGACGGCTTCCATTTAAAAATACGGCATTTCATTTCATGCCCGATAAGAACTAAAAGCCGTAAAACATACACGCGCATAAATTTTATACATAAAGGTCCATCAAAAATATCCGTTCGGAATCGATCGCCTCCGAATGCAAATATCCATTAGAACGCTTAAAGTAACTACGCAATTAAATATTTAAACTGATAATTATCGTAAATAATGCGAATACAAGTATAATATACTAGAATTTATACGATAATTTAGAACTTTAGCATACTTTATCTTAACTAATTGCGCGCCACGTTCCTTCCCCCGTTTTAATTGTGAGGGGTATGTCGTGAAAATTAAATACGGACAGGGCTAAAGTGAATAAAAGTAAAACAAATATGCCGAAAAGTCCTGTGTGCCTCTTGATTTTATACGTGTTGCAAAGTTTGAAGTAGTTCACAAACAAAATATTCGTGCGGGCGAAATGTTAATTTTGTAAAATGTTGTGTGCACACATAGCGATACAGTTGGGGAATTGTATCAAAAATGTTTACCCACTTTAGAAATAACATAGAAAAAGAATAAGTTTTGCAACTTTAAAGCAATACGATGAAATTTTGTGTTGATGATATTATTTAAAGTGAACATTCGGCGTATAATAAACTATCTATGGAAAATGTGATCCTGCTAGGCCTATTTTCGTCGAATAGCAGAGAATATGGCAATGTGTGTATGAAATTTGTGGGACGAGCGAAGCGTTTAATTAAATTTTATATATTTATATATATATATATATCTTTTTATGTCGGCAGAAGCTCGTCAATTGGGTAGCTGGGATCTGACAATCTGAGACCTCACGATTAAAAGAAGCTTAAACAAAACTGTTGTTCGACCAGATTTTGACCATATTTTTTTGTTTAACAGCCATTTTTTTGAATTAATACAACTGGGTATAAAAGGTTACCGAAATCTCGAGGAAAGTTCAAATCAATTGTGTTTTATACAATTTTTTATAACTTCAAAATTCATTGTATACATACGAATGTTATCTTTTTGAATCATTTGCATATGATATTTGCTGCATTTGTAAACATGTACATTAAAGTAGGGACAAATTTAGTTATTAATTCGAAGCAGGTCAAGAGGGCGAATGTTGGTTGTGTAGGGCAAGCTTAATTATTACGTGCAAAACAATTTTAACTGTCTACTCACCTTGACAGCAGAGGGGATGACTCCCCAATATGTAAACAAGTCATAAACAGGCGTATCGAAAGCACTCACTCACGTTGTTGAAAAGGTAAACGTGTCGCTCATTGAATTACATTTCTGGTAAAAATATATTAAAAAATCGTAAAATATGTACGTATATAGAAAATTAAGTCTGAGTAACGTTTCACTCTATCTACAACGTAGTGAGTTATGAAGTCAATTCCGGTTATATTAACTAATAATAAAATTATAAACAGATAAATCTTAATACTGGGTGCGAGTAGAATTACTGGCAGATTGTAGCCGTAACGGAATTCAGCGTAATTTATTTCATTCTTTCATTTTCTATGTTTACGCAATCTATAATTTTCTCATTCTCGCATTACAACTCTATTATAAATTATAAACGTTCTCCTGCCTAAGAATTTAATTTATATCTCTAAGATACTCGCCAGATTTGATTTACGCAAGGCAGGGACCGAGATAAAATATACCGCTTTTGCCACGATATAACTAAACTAGTTTATTTTCAATTCAACATTAAATCCGGACAGTAATAAATGCTATTCTATTGCAATTAATATTGTACTTGGGGTTTCGCGAGTCTATACATAATTGACTGCTAAATAAGACAAAGTAAAACGTGCGGCGTCTCCGCAGAAAAACTTTTAAAGGCATTTAGGAAATAACGAATGATATATCATTGAGATCGGAGCTTCGGGTCTCTTTCTTTATAAAATTCCAATGAAGATAAAGCACCACAAAATAAATAATACAATGAGCCTCTGCCAGAATAGGATTGAACGTCTTATCGTTTGAAACACCGGCGCAGTTATGATCCGGAAGTTTAAATGGCATGAAGCGGAAAATGGTCATTTTTGATATACCGTTTTCAGAGTATTATTGAATATTTCATATGATCATATTCTCTTCCGAAAGTACTTGCGGTTTAACGATTTAGAAGGAATCTCTTGGACGCCGCACGTATCCTTTGTTGGCAGAACTTCAGTGCCGTTACACGTTATGCATTGCTGCGGTCTTCGACTCACTTGTAGTTCATTAAAATAAGAATTTCAAATACGGTTAACTCGTTTAAAAGTGTTTTACGATGGATTATCTTACTTTTAGTTTTTACTTCCTACATAAACAGTAAGCACGACGTCTAACTCTGCTTCCATAAAATGTGCATTTACGTTATAAGTATATTAAGTGGGTAGTTAGACGAGTTAATAAAAAGATGGAAAATCGCGTGATTGCTAAGCTTGTTGAATAGATTAAGATTAGATTAAAAAGGAATTTAAACAATTACAGTCATGAAAACAGAGTTCTTACCATTGAGTAGAATAATCGCATAAAGCTTCACCTAGTACATTAAACATTTAACTCATTTAAAATAAATGAACCAATTAAACTTATTAGACTCGTATAATTTTTTACACAATGATTTAATTATAGCCGAAAATCACTCAGGACTGATGTCGTAATATATCAACAAGTTTTTTGTTCGGTCTTCATAATGATCGTGAAAAGTCGAATCATGTCCACTCGTTTATAAAGTTCATGTGTGAAAATATAAAAAGTTAAAAACGTTGTTCGGTTTGACGACCGTCATTTAAAACCCTATGAAACGTGCGCAACGAACATCGACGTTACCATAAAGACAAGTTCATAAACCAAAGAAACTTTGTTTTCCCATCGTTGTATACGGTCCATAAAAGCGAAAGTTTCCTTCGCGCCTATTCTTGATTTTATGGCCGACAGTAAAGTGTGCCTTTGAATTGATTCCAAATAATCCAACCCCAGAATAATTTTTTTTAAATAACAGTGCAAGAGTAGAATTTTAAATCGTATCTTGTTCTATTCAAGACCATTTGTAACGACAATTAATAAGCAATAAAACTTTCCAGGAATTCGTGAATTATCGTGATTTATAACAAAACCCACACGAATATCTACCATTGTTTATGCGACGCGGTGTAAGAAATGCTCAAAGATATTTACATAACAAACACATCTAAATATTAAACTCGGAGAAATATGCTCCACCACCGCTTATTCTTCAAGGAAACTGTAATATATCGTAATCACATGAGGTATGCATAGAACAACGTATACACGGCACTATTTCAAAGTGGAATTTTATGCATTTCATCTTAAGGAGGTGTGAGAAAATATGTGATAAATTCTCCCCTACCGATATCCCCATTTATTTATACAACGTGTATGCAAAACGTATTAGTAAACATTCAGTGAACACCCACGTATATTTTCCAATAAACATATAGATACACGATTTATAATAATCGCTGCAGATATGTATTTAATATGAAGCCAATTTAGTAACTATAATTAATTTTACTACGATATACATGACATAATATTGTATTGATTGCAATTTACGTGGTGATTGATCAGAGTTGTATATTGAATATTGAATAACATATACTTAATTTAAAACATATTTGAGAAACATATAAATTAATTAAATTAAACCCTGATATTTAATGTTAATGGTTCATTTTAGTACGTGGTCACTTCTACTTTTACATATTCCTTGAAAAATTTTATTAATTTAATTTACACGTTTGTTAGTTGAACGTTTGCCACATTTTTTAATTAATTTAGATTGTTCATTTGAATGTTTTAAGTTGAGCTAGTGATGTTAGGCTGTCGAATACTATAACTAGGTTTTAGCAAGGTTTTGTATAGTTCATATAGAGAAACTTGACACGTATCGTTGTGATTGCAGTTATATATACTTTGAAGTCTCTCATTCAAAAGAATATAACGAATTAGATTCGATACGTATCGATTTATGAAAAAAAAACATGTACATAGTAACGAACTATATCTTATTAGTCAGCTAAAAAAATATGTAGATATTTATGATTAATTCGCACGTACTTGTATAAGCTTACATTTGTTATTCAACAGTACGTACGGTTTAAATTAAAAACCATGAAACATATTTTTATGGGCTCTTAAAAGTTTTTAGGGAACTTTTAAACTGTTGAAAAGCGTAACATTTTCTGTCTGTTTTACCACCGACATAAACCGAATTCTCTAGGGAGGTGTGCGCTTTTCGGGGCTTGTAAAATCGTAAAAACGAAAACCAACTACACGACTGCGAACTTACTTTTTTTTTTTGAATTGCCGAACGCGTGGACAAAAATGCGGGTTACGAACGTGCACTCACCTGAAACAAAGAAACAAAAGTTAAATCGCCGCAGACAATATACCATTAAACCATAAAAGCAGAAAGATTAACTACCCAAAAATGTACCTTGATTCATTGTAAACATGAAAACACACCCACACCTTTATTCAAATGCAATGTTCTACGGAATGCCCGAGCCGTTTGAATTAAATGGACGTTATTTGAAATTTATTTTTACGCTAAGAGAATGAGCCAGTATTTTATGCTTATGTTACGTTCATTTCGTGTTTACGAAACAACGAAATTCGTGATGTAAATGTTACTGGGTTTCTGTGCTACTCGTAAAAGTATTTCCATATGGCCTTTTATGTGATTTGTAACAGAATCTCCGAAAATATCTTCCCACGTATCACGCATAGTTTTAAATGTAACATGTAAATTGTGGTGGATTTATAACTGGGCTTATTTATTACACTACCACATGAAACTCGACGATGAATCGCTGGCCTCATGTTAATTTTAAATATTAAATCATCATTTCAGAACAGTACATTAAGGCACATACGCTGCACATATCAAACCATATAATGTAAATTTTCTTTGATACATTATTACGAGTTAAAATATTGTATCAAGGAAACTATACACATGTATTATTACTTTATTTTACTACACGCGTTTCTACAAAAGATTTAATTATGTATTATGCAATCTTTTAAGCAACAATTAGCTCGCGAAATTTCCCATTATTTCTTACGATGCAAAAAATAGCGGCACGAAGGCCCCAAAGACGAAATAAAATAACAAAGCTGATATAAAATCTATATATGAAAATTATAAATAAAAGCACAAAACATTAACTCAGTCATAAAACAACTTTCTCTTACACGTCACTTGTAAAAAGCGTGGTATACTGATTATGTACAACACGCTATGGACCATAAGCTACGATATTTATTATAATAACGTGGCCATTTTAATATGCCCTATCATACACCTACTGACGAGTTAATAATGACAATACAAACATATTTGTTATAACAAATTGCAACAACCATACACACTTCGTTAAACATGTTCATAATAAGGACTTTAACACACGCGATTTATAAATAAATAAATAAATGGCACGTGTGGACTAAGCACACATGACTTAACTAAATAAAATCGCTTTCCGTATTTGTATTATTAAAATCTGGAATGAAGGAGCTTTATCTGAAAAATAATCAATCGAAAATAAATCAAGAAATATTTAAGAATTTATTATCGTGCACATAAAACCTAATACCCAATATTAAGTGGTGCAAAGTTTAAATAATGCGATTTAAAAAAAGCAATTAGACAACTTTTTCGAAATAACTTTTCTGAAAATCTCGTAACGCAGAAACTTTTTCAAGAGTAATATATTCACCCTTTACATTAAAGAATACAGAGACAAGTTATAATGTAAAAGTAACTCCATTTTTCATAATTTAAATCGTATGGTAAATTTTATGTGACACAGTCAATCCCAAAGTTAATTTTATACTTGGCTTGCTGCAATAAATGATGTACTCTTAACGTTGTGTTTACTTGAATTTCTGCGGGAGTTTTTGGTTTATAATTTCTAATCTGTTTCAACTTATTGGATAAAATTACGATCAGTTAAATAGACACACGTGATGGTATCGCACACATGAAAAATTACATAAAAATAATTGCCATTTTCACATATTTTCAAAAACTAATAACTAATGCCAAATTGTGCTATTACAACACTTAATTAATATTAATATTAAAGAAAGGGTTTATTTGTTCGAAATTTGACGAAGTTTTTGTTATTGTTCATTTAATGTATCTTTTCTCCAACTATTTTTTGATAAGAATAAAAATTAATACCAATTATAAGCCTGGAATTGTACTGTTTTTTATTGAACCTAACGACATCCCAGATGAGAACCATATAGTCCCCGCTCTTTAAGTAGACAATCTATTACCATACGGAATTTTAGCTTTTCTCTTTTCTTGAATATTAATTGCTATAAACTTGCTTTTGCTAATATATATTTATTTTCATTATTTTAATCAATAACTCAACCATAAGTGATCACTACGCTCTACTAAGAAAGTTGTAGAATCTTGCAAGAAATATGCAAATAACATTTCCTCGTAGCGGTGGCTTTTTGTTGACAAAAAAAATCAAAATGAATAAATGAGATAGGATACTTTTGCTGTATATTTTAAAAACCCTATATATAAATTCCAAATTTGAACATTGTAAATTTTTTTACAATGGAATTGTTAGCACAATTCCTTGTACTGTTATAAACCAGTTGAACCTGCATAAATTCCAAGCAAATCATAGAGAAATGGTAACGTCGAAAATATCGCTATTTCTTCAACTGTTAGTGATCAGGTTCTGTTTGAGTCCATTCATGTACATAGCTGTGGAGTTCTACCGGATATTTTTTTTACATTTTATGATTTTAAAACACCATTTACAGAAAATGTTGACATGATAAAAAATTATCGTCAAGAGGAAGTAGTATTGGTATTAAATGGGCACGTTTACGTGAATCGAACGTTGTTAATAAAGTTTTTAAACCTGCAACCTTAATAAAAGTGTTCGTAATACAGATTATTTTAGTCAGGGAATTTGTACTACCGACCACGTTCGATACAATTCCACTCTTCCAATTAGCTCGGTCGATAACTCTACGAGAGTAGGAATAGATTACTAGTATTAGTTACCTTGGCCAAATTCTTGAATAAAAGGGTAAAAAAAATAATCTGTGGCTATATTGACATACTCCAGCGAATTCTTGATTTTAGCAAATAAGTATAGAAATAAGTTATCTGAAAAAATGGGAGAAAAAAGAGGAAATTGCAAGCTTTGTTTTGTATTCGTTTTCCCTGCATGTTTTGTGTTCCTCTATCCTTACTCCCATTGGCCTTTTGTTGCTCCAATATAAACTTCGCGTAAAGAATGCGTCATTTGAAGTATAGAATACAGATTGTTCCTATATTGTCCGTGTTGGCTTTTTCTCCAACTTCTCGCAGTTCTAGTATCATGTTGCTTCACAAGTCTTTCAATGCTTTCTAAGGATAGTCGTTCTTCTTGAGAGTTGTTTTATACTTTTCTGCATCATATGCTTCTTCGCTGTTGCAACGTGTTTTTGCCCTGCTCACCAATGAGCCTGTGTTGTTTCCTTCAGTATGCGCTGGTACTGAGTCTGCCTTCTTTCCGTAGCACGTTGCCATCCAGGAATGGAATTTCCCGTTCATGTTCTTCCTTCGTGAATTTAACAGAGGTGTTCAATTATTGCAGAAAAAACGTTAACTTGTGTATACCGTATCAAAAATGTTGTTTTTTCTCTCCTCTAAGTTGTCCTCGAAAATATCCATGTATCGGTTTGCTACTATGATTCACTATGACCTTACAAGTATTCTCTCTGTTTGTTGGTACAACTTCTCGTTGACTCAAACGTAAGTCGTCTTTGTATTTCGAGTAACGTGACACTTTTGTAATGTTGACAAACTGCCTCTTCATACTAGTGGTGTAATAATTGATTGGTCACACTGGCACGTTTTCTTTATGCATTTTTGAGAGTCCCGCATAGATCACTTGGGTTAAAATAGTCGACAGTTTTTGATTGTATGTGTTCATGATTACAGCAATATTTCGTTTGTCTTTAAAGATCTCAGATTGTTTTGTGTTTTTGATTCTTTAACGCTGGGCAAGCTTAGTATCTGCTATATTTGATATATTCCATGTTACTACCTTCTCTACAAACATGATATCAAATGTGGCCATTTCTTGGTGTTACTGCAAAATATTAACCTAATCTAGTAAATGGTGTGAAATAATATCACATCTTGTTTTAGGTATAGTATGTATATGCACTACAGATCATGAAGGTTTTGGGCTTGTTGAGCACATTTATTCCTTTATTTTCTGTTTCTCGTCTTCTCTTTCCTATCTTAGATCATCATCTTGCTCTTCATTCAGCCATCTCTTTCATGGTCTCTCTTTTCTAATTGGGTTCTGTTAAGGACTATTTTTGGTAATCTATTTCTGTCCAATCTTTCTATATCCACCAACCATCTCTTAGAATATTTCTTTCTCATCTATCAAGGGCATCCTCAACTGCTTTCTTTAGTGACGATGCTTACAGGTAACGGCTTTATAAATTCTTATCTTCATTCTTCTTGACGTCCACTTCTGTCCCCTTGCAGTTGTTAGGAGACAACAGTGTAGTTGGTGCAATTAAACTTTGACCACAAACGTAAACCACTTGGCAAATTGTTCATTGCAAATTAAGAATTTAAGAATCTTCTCTGCGCAGAAGATATGCATGTGACATCTTAGCGCAGAGAAGATTCTTAAATTCCTTTCCATTTGCAATGGATTTAATGGTATGTATGATATATATCATTGTAAAACTGAATTATCTCCTTATAATTAAATTGTGATATAACAAGCTTTTTGCAAAATAATGTGGAGGGAAAATATACAAGTGTTCATTCAGTGTTTGGTAGTTTTAATTCTTTAGTATAAATCGAAATTATAGTAATTTGTTGCAACTTGCAAAATAGAACTAAAACTAATTTAAAAATTAAATTAACTTTTTTGCAGTTATTTCACTGTGACATGTGGTTTAATCGTATGTAATTTTGTCAACAGATGAACGCTCACCAACATTACGTGTGGTTCAGGTTTTTGTAGTAATAGTGACAAATTGGAGGAATCTATCGTAGGAGATCATATCAATCTTCTTTGCGTTAGTGACTGCTCTTCTTGATGGATAGAGTGTGAAATATACACACTCTATATATACACGGTTTATATAAATCCACGTTATGAATGGTGTGGCTGCATTTAGTATTTCTTTAAATTGAAATTCTAAAGGTGACTTCGTATAGTTGCTTTTTTCCTATTTATAATAGAATTTTCTAAAACAGCGGTACTGAAAAAGTCGGCATTTGTCATTTCGGTAACAACGAAATAAGGTTCTTTGCATTTGGCTGTTTTTATAATATGGACCAATTGGTTTGGGCCATCAATTTATACAACTAGCGCTCTCTATTATTCCAAATTCCCCACAATTGGGAAGATAAGAATGTCCAGGTACCAATAATTTGTAGTCTATGGTAAACACACTAGTATCAGGATCTTGTACTTACTAGCTTAAAAAGAGAAAGGGTTGTCTTGATATTTCGATTTTGTCCATTGCATGAAAAAGAATACATAATGAGATGCGTTTGTAATGCCGCATGAGTTTTCAAGTTCTTAAGGGGGGATCCTGCTTTAGGAGGACGTAAAATATTGTTTTTGGAGGAATTTTTTTAGGACAGAAAAAAATGAGCAAGTCTCGTGAACTTTCTAGAGCATTTTATTACATATTTGAGCATTAAGTTTTGTTTCATTTTGATTGTAAAAACGAAAACTCGAGAAAACGCGCTCTAAAGTTTACGATCAGGAAAAATGTTAATTGTCGATTACTTACGGAATATCTCGTTATAATCCTACTATAGCTCTTACGAATTCAAAATATTATTGTTTCGAACGATCGATTGAACTTTTTTCAGTACATAGTTCGGTGATATGTGTCTGCGGGAAGGGGGGCGCGCTTCGTTTGTCCGAGCGTTCATGCGTTCGTATATTTTTTTCTCGACACCTCACTGTGTTTAGTGCTGTATCTTTCAAAATATTGCGAATTAGCCGCTATAACTTTTTATACATATTCTTAGATATATTAGGCATAGATTTGAGCCTTCTAAAGCAGGAGCCCCCCTTAACAAGACATACCAAAAGTTAGTATGTATGTTTCATCAACTTTTTCGAATCATTCTGAAGGTTTAAAATTCTCTTTGGACCTCAAACTCATTCTTGATGTTTTCAGCATGAGCGCTCGGTATTTTCAAATTTAAATCATCACAAGTAATGTCGCTGTGCCTTACTACCTTTTTCTTTAAAAAGGTAGTACATCTTACGAATGGTCAGCCCAGGATTTAAATATTTTCTGATCTTTGAGTAAGGGCAACAATACCAGACACATCTTCTTTCGAGAGATACGGCTATAATCACTCCATTGAAATATCGCCAGAAAATAATTCTTACACAATGATTTGAGGGGCCGTGCACAGAACTAAAAAATTAGTGTCAGTTGCTCGAATGGTGGTGTTCAGTCATGGTGCACTTTAAGATTATTCTCGTCTCTCTCGCAATTGCTCGCAATTGGTGCATCAAATCCCCTTGTTCTCCACAAGCTGTACGTCCGCAGTGTAATAGAAGATTTGTCGTCGTCATTTCTGAAGAAAATACTTCAACTGGTGCTAATATTTGGGGAGCTCGACATGAACAATTCCATAAATATTTTAATTCTGGTGCCGTATTTTAGGCTCCTTTTCAAATATTATATCCCATTCCTAAATTAAATTTATTAAAAACGCACAAATGTAATAATACGTGTATTTCGAGTTCTTATTAGGTCACTCTAGTGTAAAGTATTCGATTTCGAAACGTTTGGTTTATTATTTCCCAAACAGGGCAATTATTTAGGCAATTATTTATAGTATCAACATACACAGTTTGACCATCTTAAAGGTCATTTATTTATGCCGGCAGTGATGGACCTGGCGGAGCTGATGACGATGAAATCGTGAAAGTTGTTTCCCACAGCTTTAATTCTCCTGGTCGTTAGTTGATGCAAGGTGAACATGGCGAGAAACAGAGAACTTTAAGGTCCAGCTTCTGCATTTTGAGAACCGCTATTTGTGTAGCATATGGTCCACCATTCTCTTGAGACATCATTGTCTCTATTGGTAAATCTCGCCTTCCTAATCGCAAACTACCCCATAATTTCGTCCAATTGGTTGTATTAGGCATGTGCTATAACCGGTTGATCAGATTTCATGAAACACAATAAGTAAACTTTCAGTTTTGTATTGTGTTTTGGCACTAGATATTTACTCAACCTTCCCGAAATTTGGTCGAAAATTATCAATTTGATTCAGCTCAGTTATCTTGCCGATGTGTTTCAAATAGTACAATATTATTATATAGTCTTTATGGAAATCGACATTTCATACATAATAATATCTATTATGTTAATCTTTTGTAATTAATTAATTTAATCGTTACAAATAATCGTTATAAATATTTTGATTGTATTGCGTTTATTGCATAATAATACACGACACTATGCATCATAAAAACCAATTACTTTATAAACCTAGTTGTGGTATTCAATTGAATAATTTAATTACTTAATTATAGATATTTATGTTATACATAAATTCTGTATTGAAGATTTTTAATACGATACGCCGGCAGGTTCAACATTAAAAAATAATTGTCCGAGATCAAAAGACTCCAGTCGTTGTCTCAAAAAAGTTGTTGTCGAATTGAAGGAGAAATACTTACTTAATTCATATAAAAACTATTCTGAAAGTGACTTGCTTTAATAACACAATGCACAAGTCACTTAATTTCTACAAGAACAATTTCACATTTCAAGATCACCGACCGTAGAGATTTCATGGTCGTAAATTTTACATTTGTTCCAAATAAGCATCCGTTTGATCGATTGACAACAGCATTATTAACACGTTGAGATGGAAATAATAACACTTTTCTACTCTCGACCTCAATCGATTCGATTATCGCAGTATTTTAACGTATGTAAGATGCAAATAAATATTACGCCACATAAAATACGTTTCATTAAACGATTTACATAATTTCATATGTTGTTAAATTATGTACACGCTGAGATAGGAAACCAAAGCCTGGTTTAACATATTCAAGGGGTTATCCCGCACTATTTTAATTTTCCGCAACGGTGGCTCCGACGAAATTATGTCTCCGGGGGAAAACGCTGCGGTTTGGCGAGTTTATTGGGGAGATACGCGAAGAAACGATCTGTCAACCTTCACGAAGACATCGGTAATGTATTCCACGGTCGTTGAATAATGCATGCAAGTATTTAGTTCGCAATCATTACGGCGCGACCTCATCGAGTGTAGTCATCAATAATTCTGGGATCAAACGATCCACTCTGTCTGGGTGTATGATAGTGCGTGCGTTTTCCATTTAAGTATGTGCGAATTATCGGGGCAAAACGCAGCTCAGATAACAGACCGTTTGATCTTGAAAACTGACGCGGATTTGGAGTCACGCGCGGATATCGGAAAGCGGGTCACTACGTTATTTATACATCCCCTATAGCTACATTTTATCTGACATAAAGGTTTTCAAGTGTTTTAAAAGCATGAGAGGTTATGCTGTAAAAAGAACGTTTTATTTTTTTTTATTATATATATTATTGCATAGGTCGACGTTTTAAGTAAATAACAGAGAAATTATTTATAACATTTAACAACCTGAATAAAGAATATATTAGAATATTAAACAAAAATATTTTGTTGTTGTATATTTTTTAATATAGTTTTTACTCTTTTTTATTCACTTAAAATTTTTGCACATTTCTTTAAACCAAAAAATATGATTTTTTTTTAAATTCTAAAATGGCTAAAATATTCTCTTGTTATTTGTCATTTCCAATTTTCCTAATATTTCACGCCACCGCAATATGTTTTAGATCGAAAATATCTTTGTTATTATAGAATATTCCTTGAAGTGATAATTTCCGATGCAAATACATAAAATGAAGAATTGCAAGTTTTGAACCTCATTTTAAAGTTCTGTGAATATTCAGTTCGGCGCTGCACGTTTAGTCACAGATGCAGCGTATTTTCTTAGAGGAAACTCGTTCATTTTATAAGGAAGTATTTTCATATTAGTTATTATGTGTTACGACGCCCAGGCCGAATGGCTGTTAGTATTAACCATAAAATATTAAAACATGTCATAATAAATACGCGAACACTAAAACAACCAAAACATACTATGCAAAATAATGTCTGTCTCATATTTCAGTGCGTTATGAAACGAATGAATAATTTCAAGATTTTACTTGTTTGATAGATTCTCGTTTGTCAAAAAAAAAAAAAGTTTATTATCCTTCACAACGGAAACGAAGGAGACAATATAAACGACCCGTGTTTAAAATATTTAAAATTTAAATTTAAAATAACATTTTCCGTACCAAGAACGCGAAATGCTTGTTTGCAGTGCATGCAAATACGAATGTTTGACGGGGTGAGAGCCAATAACTTTTCAAAAAGTGTATTATGCTATTAAAGCGTGGAGTTTTTTTTATCTAGAACAAACCCTTTCTTGGCCTGGTTACTTTAAGGTGGCTATTATTATTAGAAGGAGTTGTTAAAATGAAAACAAGGACGCATCAGTAAAAATAGTAAACCAAATGACTACCATTTAGCTTTTATAATATTTGTCATTTATTTCCACATGGTGACCTCTTACAGTACTTCGAGGAGCACTGTTGATTTGCCTTCTTACACGCGCATTTCTTTGTTTTCTGCAATTTTGACACAGCACACTTGCAACTGGTTACCCTTGCCCCCCAAACTAGATATATAATTGTCTGGGATGTCTTCATGGATTTGTGCGCCTGAAATCTGATAAATACTATTTTCCCCATTTTTTCAATCAAATTTCGACAATGAAGAGGTCGACGGTGTACTTTCCGGACTTTTAACAAGGTAAAGTATCCAATTGCAATTGGTTGCATTTTCTTCTCATTAGTTTCTTTCATTTCTCTGCCGTTCTCTTCTGCCCGTCTTGTGATTTTTGACGCTCTCTTCTTATGTTTCTTGTCTGTTGCAAATATCACAGTGATAACCGGGATAATTCTCCTCAGAGATTGAGGCTAAGCTTTGGGAACAATTTCTGTACATCTTCATTGAAGACGAACAGCATGTTTCATTCAACCTGTGTCTTCTTCCAAGTTACCGACTTGATTTGTTCCGCTTTCCTTTGAGATTTCTCCTTCCTGATGTATCATTGTCGTCCGTCAAAGCACGTAAAATATTTTCAATATCCTAGTTGCACGCTCCCCTGTGATTGCGGATGTCGTGGTCTTCCATGTTACTATTTGCAATCACGCCATAGCAGATAATTCCTTGATCACGTTATCCAAAATCTAAAAATACCTTCAGCAATTCCAGTGCAACTTCTGGAGAACGCTATGTTTGAAAGTGTAAGAAAACAAAATTTAGTGGCATGATTTTGGTAGTTCATTAACTATTTGTTTCTTCACAGAGAGTTGATTAAAAATCGACCAAATCAACTTGACTTCGGATATAAATTTTTTTGTCGTTATTGATCGTGTAACAATTTTCCGGTGTTTTGCGATTTTTTATGATACTGCATAACCATATCAAAGCATTCTTCGGTAGGAAATGTTACTACAGCAGGGTCCTCATTTTCTCGCAACACGTTCGCAAGTACGTGGGACTCGAACACATACATAGCGTCAAGATGAATGAAGGTCACATAAAGTTATGGCCTCGTCAGCCCCGTGTTGCGTCAAAAGCGCCATGTTCCGGCCTGACATACATCAAGCCGTGGCAGCCTGTCAAAGTTTTGGTAAGAAATTGGTTCAAGTCTGATCAGTGTTATGTTAGTATTCTTATATCTCACACACGTTCATCACGATGTCAGAAGTCACGAAAATTGAGTATGGAGCTGTTAATAAATTCCTTACTCGAGAAGATCTTTCACTTCGAAAACAAGCGGGATTGGGTATACGGCGAAAATTGCCCGTCTTACTCTGTAATAAATGGTTGGGCAAAATTCAAATGGAGTTGGTGCTTTCAAATACAAGCGTTTGTCGAATTCACCACGATTATTTAGACATGATTAAAGTTAGTGCAAAGTGCGTTTCCAAAGATCTTTTAGCAGTTTAGTGGGAGCGTCGTGTTGAATGTGCTCGATCCTGCTTAGAACTTTGTGGAGAAAACCATGTGGGCGTGTTGAAGCCAATTTTCACAAGGATGAAACTCTGGTTCTTCTCTACTATGATCCTTTGGGCAAAAGGGAGTCCATGATATGTAGGCATAAAGAAGAAGCACTGTCAATAAAGTTCAAGATCTGTCATTCGACAAAACGGTGATGATGTCTATTTTTTGGGATTGTGAGGGTTTCTTGCACAAATTATGACAAAATATTCTTCCTATCCTACGTATAGTCCGAATATGCCCTCAGTGACTACTACCTGTTTGGAAAAGTGAAAAACGACCTGCCCGGGCGCCATTTCAGTGACGACGAAGAGGTGAAGGCTGCAGTTGGCACATTTTAAACAAAGATCGAAGGAATATTTTTTTAAGGACACTGAATTATTTTTGAAACGATGTAATAAGTGCACTACTGTCAGGGGTAACTATGTTGAAAAAACGGTGAGTCTGCGCCGTTTCTTTTACAGTCAGGCCATGAAATTTTGGCGATTACCTCGTGAATTTGCAATTATCCTGGTAGTGTGCGAAATGACGGCACAATTAGCCGGATTTGTCATTTCGCTAACGACAGATACACCAGATTGTGGAGACTACGGAAGTGAAGAAGAAACGGTTTGGATGAACTGCTGAGCATTGGAGAAATCAGGGCGTCCCTATCCAGCCTACCGCCTTGCTGTATGCTGGATCACCAGTGGTGCAGGACACTCAATGAAGCCTCTTGAGGTCTAAGTGCAGTGCGTTTGTACCCTCCACAAACCCTGATTCAGGTTCACAACATCACTAATTTACGATTTAAGTGCTCCAAACGCAGCCACCAAATACGACGTTAATTGGGACGTAATAAAGAACATTGTTCACCATGTCCCAGATATCATAATTCGTGTTTTGAATACGACGCAGGAATAATGACAGTCGCACTTCATAAAATAATTAGTTTATCAACACAAGGCATAGATACATAGATTGTTCTTTCTTGGTTTCTGGAGAATAATTATTTTAATAATTGTTAGACCAAGTTATTACTTGAGATTGACTTTGGGAACGTGGAAGTTTGAATTTTTCACCATGTAAATTAAAATAATCATAAAAAAAAACAATTAGTACTATAGCACAGCGCAACTTCAATAGAACGCCAATGTTTTCGTTTCTTATATCCGAAATCGTACGTACAAATTAAGACGATTCTTTGTTTGCTTTTAAGCCTTCTTGCGGCCAAGAACATTCTATAGCTAAATTTGTAGTGCTGCTAACGGAATTTGTAAATTTAAAGTTTCGTACTAAACGATTTTCAAATTGTTATAAACAGGAAATTATTTTTAATTAAATTCTTAAGCCACAATAAATTAAATGGTGTTTACATGTTAATGCTTTTATTTCGTGCAATTCTCCCGGTGCAAGCGACTGAATATTTTTATTTCTCGCATTGTCCACATGTGTACGATATCCAAGACTATTATACAAGCCATCGAGTAGGTATTTTCGTTTACTCCCCCTTTAAATAATTTTATATTAAAACGGTGACTAATTTAAAGTTTTAACACAACATGAATCTTTAAATCAATATAAATAAATACACTAATTTTATTTTTAATTACTGGAATTTATTAGAACGTATTTTTCAAATATCTAATGGTGTGAAATAACTTTTATTAACTTTTAACACAATTTCGTGATGATAGGGAGAAATAATCGTCGCTCAATCTAACCATTAAAACTGGAGAAGCGTAGCGTAATATTGAACCTGTACATGCAGTTGCAATTCCAGAGTACTGTCTAAAGGAAGTGGTATGCCGTTCACTATATGGTTTGAGTAGGTCGTTCAGTACACATATGCTGTGCTGTAGTGTGTGTGTGTGGGTGCTTTATTCAGACCTGGCATATTGTGGATCACATCAGGGTAAAATATAATAAAAAGTCACGTCATGTGTGGGTACTAAGAGAACAAACGTGTAATTTGTATTTGGAAAAGAAATCCAGACATCCAAAACTTTCAAACGAATATACAGGCGGGGCGACCAGCCTTCGTTAACGCTAACACAAAATAGTTATTGCAGTTAGAACTGATTGATGTCCAAGTGAGCTAATTATACTAAGTTAGAATAATTTATGACTAAATATGTTATTTCGTTTACAATGATTGTTGAAATAATTTTCCTTTTAAAATAAAAAGCACTTTTAAGTCCAGGGCAATAAATGACGTATGAAAATGCAGGCAAGGGCATAAATAAATGAAATAATTTTTAATCGGTTTGATTAATTACAAATAAATTAAAATACGTATTTATTATTTCATACCGTTAGCTAACTCTTTTCAGTCATTTTCCATATCAATGGCAATAGAAACTTTTTAATAATTTCTATTGAATTTTTATTGGTCATTTTAGTCACATTGCAATTTGTTTGCGATCTTAATACTTTCACCGCATTAACGATTTATAATTTTGTGCGAATCATTTCGTACAATTTATAGTTTCGTTCGATTCATTACTGATGAGAACTTTTTCGTATGATATCGATTATTGGTCCATGTGCTCGTCATTTGCGTTTACAATAACATACACTTTAACTTTATTTTAAAAAGATATAATTTTTATTCATTTAGACTCGCTTGTGTCGGTGACAACTCGTTTCGCAAGACATAACACAACACTACGTTGCAATTACAACATATGACATTTAGATATAAATTTCAACTTAAGCTTAACTTTACAGAGAAGTTTCATGCAGATAGAAATTGCGTCCGTATGTTTGTTTTATCTGCGGAGCTAATCCACTAATCGCGGCAAGTCCCACACAATTTGTTATGCAGTTAAAGTAGCATTAGCGTTTCCTTTTCAGATAGACGCTTAGAAATAAGATTACCGAAAGAAAAAATATCTATTATGCGTTGGAGCTAGCTTTGAAAAGTTTTAACTAAATTACGGGCGAGCCGGTAGCGCGCTCATGAATCTCGCGGCCTAGGGCTGTGTCAGCGGAGTTCGACTCAAGTTGCGCTGACTACGGCTCCGCATATTATTATACGGTCTTTAATATGCGCCAGGTATGCGCTATTTAAATACTCGAGTACTTTGAAAGGTATGAAAGCTCGGAGCGAGTGCGATTAAAAATACACGTCTGTCATATGCGTATGGGAGCTGCATGTATCTTCACAATAACCAGCAGTAAACCAAACATAGCAATGTTCATATATTCAGTTTCACCAAATATTTTAATGAATAATACTGACAGTTAAAAATGCGAACTATAAAAAGCTCACTGAATTTGTTAAATGAACATGATCCATAATGGTTGAATTTGCAAAATAATTTGAAGTAACATTGAATTCATTACCCATAGATTAATCTACATAATTACGTAGTTATCTACTGTGTCTCATTTTGTGATTTATTGTAATTCGGAAACAAGCATTTTTCAAAAACTTTGTGTATCGTGGGAATTATCTCATCAAAATCACATGTTATTTCAATGAATCTCCTAAGGTTAAGTACTGTACGAGATACGAGAAACAGGCCACTACTCACACCTATACAAGGTCAGCGATGTTACATTCTAAGACAAGAGCCTAGAACGCTTTAGCAGTGATTTAAACAAACGCTCCCAGATGATTGAAACATCAAAACGGAGTGATGCTCGAATGAGATGGATTAGTTGAATACGTATATCTAGGAGAAATGAAGGAATGGCTGACAAGACGAAAAGTCAGATCGGGCGCAAAGGTGGAAGCACGAACTGAAAGCCAAGGGAATAAAGAAGCGAATAAATTTATGTATCCAAATTTATGGAGGGAACCCTGACTTATTTATGACTTGCTTTCTGAAAATGTGCCAATATTCGATGCAAGAACAACCAAATATAATTAAGACCCAACTGAAGTGATCTTGTGGTCATAACGATCGTTAAAACAGTGATCGGGACCCTGGCCGATGATTGCAAAAATAAACAAATGTGTGTGGTGATAATTGCACTTAACTGCACTTAATATCAAATCTCGTTTTCACAAATAATCCAATTACTGCGAACTTATTAAAAAACTGATGCGTTGCAATCGCCCAAAAACTTTGTTTCTTTAAATTTTAGTCTGAAAATTTTGCAAACTCCATTTTTATTTCAATTTGCGATAAGGATCTCGCGGTGGTATTCTTTTCATAATCGTGTCGTTTAGAAGCAACAGTACATACACAACGTGCAATTTTGTATGCAAATACGAGCCGCGTAACAATACACTCTCGTGCCCTAAAGCCAAACGATCGGACCACTCGGTCGTGCGGACAATAAGGGGGACGGATCATTTCCGAACTTCTCTAACTGATGGATAATTCGGACACCTTTAGCCGGGCAGTGAATCGCCGCGTAGGCCTGCAAGAATTACTATCCATTCAGACGACGTTGGCCCCGTTGACCTCGAGAGGGCCTGCGTTTGTTTCACATGACACTTTCCCAAGCACACCGACGTCTATATTGATCGGACGGCGTCGCAACAAGCAGCTGAGCGTCTGTTTTAGCATCCATGCGCTCGCACACGCTTTCACGCTTCTTCCGCCTTAGACGCCGTTATTGTTTTTGCACAATCGCTTTATACAAATTTTCCTCATTTCGTGCTGCTTGTTACAAAGCAAACGTCTCAATGGAAACGTAACGCTTTGCTCTTTCTTAAGATATTAAATTTCCAATATGTTGAGCAAATTTACTATAAAAATCTCTAAGAAAAGAACCGTTGTAAACCACTGGCGTAACATGCAATTTTGCAAGAAGGCGTGGTTTTATCAAACGAACTTACGAACGAACGAAAAAATATGCTATTTGAAAGCATAAAACGAAATTAAAGCGTAAAGTTCATTTAGTTTAGATATTTCAATGATCAGATTTACGACGTTCTAAAGTTAAACATAATTACAAAAATAATGATCTTCAGAACTTTTGTTGGTATAAATACTTGCGGTCAAGTAACTCGTTGCGCATCCATTATTAAAATCTGCTGGATACAATCCACATATAAAAAATATATAAAAACCCCGACCAAATAGTAAAAAAATCAAATCTTGATCATGAAACAGACCTTACGAAAATACACAATATTTTTTTGCTAATATAAATTGCATGTACTCTCATCGATATGGTACTTTTGAAGAAGCTACTAGATTGCCTGTGCAAGACGGTATCAAAACCGTAGAATGCTTTGTGAACTTTGGAGTTCTTGTATATATAAAACATTGGTTTGAAGCCCTTATGGCTACAAATTCTGCTCGGGCAGACATGACCAATTATGAAGTTGTTGATACTCAAATTAGTGAAGTGGTTAAAAATGCCATAAAATCTCATCTTTGGTACCTTTCGGATGAATTAGTTGGCTTACGTTTATTCTCAGACAATGTCTGTCAAGAAGATGGAGTGTGAGCCTACTGATCCGAAGGGAAGAGGAGATCCGTTAGTTTTAACTAATCAAGTCGTTTTGGTTGATTTTGCCAATAAAAGATCATTGCAGCTGTTTGACAAGTTAAAAATAAATATTTTTTTAACCACACATCCAAATGAATGGAACAGTGATGAACATTATATTAGTGGTAAAAAAATCACAAAAAACTCGAAAGTTGTAAATGATATAGCTGAGCATGGTGTCAAACTGTTTGCATAGTTTAAAAAGCTTCTGACAAATGATGGAGAATTAGCTTCAACCACTTGCTCCTGCAAGTGGTTGAAGCTAACAGAAAGTGGGTTCCGAACAAAACGACAAAACAAGCAGTTGCTGAAGGTTTGGAGCCGTCAATTTCATAGGATTAAACCATGTTTATTTACTTCACTTACTACTTTCCTATATATATATATATTTGTATTATTCACCCATATTATACTATGAAAGAAACTAATTTACTATTTCTCAGCTAGCTGTACTTAATTTAAAACAACCCTCAATATTCCCAATTTTTCAAATTTATTATTAATATTACATGTCTTTGAGCACTCTCTTCCAATTGGAATATTATCTTCAAACTTTGATAAATACTTGTTTCATTACTAGCAAAAAAAATGTGGGTGCCCATATAGGTAAACTAGTTTTGAAATTTTGACTATATAATATGGGCCACCCTAGCCTACAGGTGCCTTACTTGCGCAAATCTCTTTGGGCAACTAAGCTTTGTGGCGCACAAATCGACGATATTCGCTCAACACATGTCTTCAAGAGCTACTAGCCACAATTGATTGGCTCCGCTACGTTTTCGCACATTATAGGATTTTTTTTGCATAAAAAAATTGGCACCTATCTTGCGACTTTGTAAACTAGTGGATTGTTATATATTGGCGCATAATCTAGGACCCGTTGCGCTTACGCGACGTTGCTTATTTCTTCATACTGTGCAACATTTTCAATGCACGAATTAGGGTGGCTACTATACAAAATTAATTGCGTTTCGATGATATTTGGTGTCAGAATCTTGTAATCGTTGGTATTCGTAAGCATCCAGTAACCAGTTTTTCAAATCACATGAGATAACGAATTTCTTTTATTTGGAGAAGAACCATTTCTTTCTGACGACCGACTTCTAAAAGTTGCTAAGTTTTATACATATTCTCAAGAAAATTTTCTAGCTGCATATAAATGTCTTCAAACATTAATCTTTGTTCTCAGATTCGTTTCTATTAATTGCCGTTGCATATTTATTGGTTTAAAAAAGTTGCAATTTTCAAACTGATGTTTCATGAAATATCAACTTAACAACTCTTGACCCATTTTCGTGGGAAATTAACTACAGCCGTCTGATATTCCACTGTGCAGTTTTCATTCGGTGTCTTTATTAAAATCATTTTCGATTTTGGTAACGTTTCATAATTGATATCAAATTCGCAGCTTCTCGATACCAAAAAATCATTAATCATTAACTTTTTGCTACTCTAAGCATAACGGCGTGTGTCATTTTCCGATTATCGTTTTCCTTTAATAATTTTGAACATTTTTTATCTTTAATGAGAAACTTTTGTACATGAAATACTTGAAACTGATTTTTCTACGAATTCTTTCCGCCAAAACAACTGCTCAATTCACAATAAAAGTTAACATTGATAAATAACAGCATTTTCCCTTTAATGAAAATTTACATAATGTATTTAAATATAGATCAAATTTAAAAATTAAGCAAAGTATTATTTATGTGATAGAACATTGCTCAATATTGCTCCATATTAGAATCCTACGGTTACCTAGGGAGCCGAGAAATCGCCACTCTGACAACAGTGACTCCCCCATGATTTCAGCAAAGCAATTAAAAAGTGTCGAAAACTTTTAATAAAATAGCAATAGGCACAATTCGTTTTAGACGCGTTAACGAAATTTAAGATTATTGACGTGACACGTTTGAAAAATAAAAAATAGGGATAAAAATAAAACGGATTTGGAACCGAGATTTAAGTAGGAATACAAAAACTTGTCCATTTCCATTGAAATGGGGAATAAGATGTACTTTGCAGAGGTGCTTAAAAAACAATGATTTGGGGATGCGGGGGGGGGAAGTGTTTAGAAACCAATCATAGACAAATGTATCATACATCAATATAAAGAATTCACCACAGAATAAAATCGTCAATGCATTTATACAAATCAACACCTGGTGGGACTACAAACCATATATAAACCACATACGAGTACGAAGCGCTTTATTGGAAACTAATGAAAAACATAAGAAACTAAACATATGTTAACGGTAATACAGCCACAATAAAGCACTTTACCTTAAGTAATGCATCTATTATCAGCAAACAAAAGAAAATTAAATATAATAGGAAAAAATATCCAAAAGGAAAATTATTGTAGTGTAGTAAAGGAGTGGGAAAATGTTGAGAAATTCATATAGTATCCTAAGACTAAATCGTACGTTGTGATAGTTTTCACCAAGAATATTCAAAAAAAAATAGGCAAGAAAGTTTACACAAATAAGAAACGAATACATATGGAGAGAAAAAGCAACTTTTAGAATACATTTGTTGCATGTCGCATTTTTATATATGCAGGGAAAAGCTGTCTGAAGATTTTATTAATCAAAAAATACCAAAAAAATTAAAATGATAATTGAAGTAAATAGGGAACCTGGGAAAATTGGCAAGCCAAAACACACAGAAAAACATTTGAATCTACCAAACACTGACTAAACCAGTGGTTCTATATGGATGTGAATCGTGGATTTTAAATCAAGTTTCGGAAAACAAGGTAGAAATCTGGGAAACAAAAATGGTTATAGGTATAGGTACGAAAAATTTATGTGAGTGTACTAACGCCATCTAGACGTAAGTACCCACACACTCGTGCTGCTATGTAATCACAGAAATATCCCTTGACCGGCGGTACATTCGAGACTTGTAATTACTTCGCAGCCGTCGCACAGTGGGACCAAATCCTCAAAACGAGGCCAAAACCCCGAAAATTAATTTTCGATTCTGGGAATTTGAAAGGGTGGGTTGGGTAGGGTAAGGATTAGTGCATCTCACCCGAAGAGGATAGGTCCCCAACTTCGATACCTGTCGAATTATTTCAGTTCAAAGTTAACCTTCCTTGAGAGTACACGCGACGTTGTGAAAACTAGAATAATTTACGCTCGGTTAGTGACTGAATAATTAAGTAGTGAAGTGGAGAATTTTGATTCTACAAAATGGAAACAATTGCTACATGTATGTACAAAATATTCATACACTAATAAAGTCCAAATCTCATGGTTATCCTATTTATATTATACCTTTTTCGATGCTTGTACGAAAATAGGATGATTTTCCGAACTTGCATTTTGAACTAGAGCAAAAGTAGTATATACCGCAATATGCCGCGTAGTTATAACTCCCAGACTATAGATTAATCAATTATCTGATGGAATTGACAAGAATCAGCTGCCGAAATCTGCCTATTCTCTTGTATAATGAATTTATCCTCGGGCTCGCGCGTCCCAAATATCGTATCACAAGATGGCGTCGCCGCTGCGCGCGGTGCGGCATTCAAAACTCCGTTTCTTATGAAACACGCTTACGATATTTGACTGATTTTCTGTAATTAATTTGTTGCTAATGCTAATGTAATATTTTTCACACAGGTTCGGGTGAAGAATACGTGAAATTCACTCGAGAAGAAATTCAACATCATTAAACAACGGTTGAATGATGGCATACCTGAATTAATCTCTCCGGAGGAACAATTGTCCGAGAAACTTGGTCGACCGCAGTACATGAAAGCCTCCATATCCTCATTGTTTTTCAGAAAGAGTTCACGAGTAAAAACAATGGAAGATGTTTTCAAGCGGCTTTTGGTAACTTCTGATCCATATATTTCCAGTATTAGAAAACTGTCACAAAAAAGATGAAAAGTTTGTCGAAGGAGGCAATAGAGCTACTACATCCCCCTGAAATTCCAATCACATAACGACTGACTGATCTGGATTCTGACGTGAATTCTGACTCTGAGGATTCCGTGAGCGATACTGATTCAGATTTATAGTTATAAAACCAATAAAATCATTTTGTATTCAGCAGATTAACATTTCATTTACCTTATTCATATTTCAAATTGAATACTATGTTCTTACGATTGTAGGGCATAAAGTTAATCGGATTACGTTTTGAATTTTAAGACCGATTTTCTTCAATAGCTACTGATTATTATTATTATTATTATCATAACAATTACTTCTATTGTTGATATACTATGACTTTTATTAGTTTTATTCAATCAAAGAGTATGAATACTGTTCCATTATATTATTGTATGACAATATTTGCGGAATAAAGAATAATACAAATTCTTCGATATATTTTCGACAAATAGTCTGTTATTTAGGTTAATAAACAAATCAGGTCTCGAAATCCTCTATATACGCTATTATTAATAAATTATGACGGGTTTTCATGAGTCTCGTTGCTATATTGGATCCGCCATTTTGTTTACACAATTTTTAACTTCATATTCGTAATCAGCGACCTCAAAAACCCCAGATGGATGAGTTTTGTCTCAATTAAATGTCTTCTTGGGGTTTTGGCCACGTTTTGAGGATTTGGTCCCACTGTGCGTCGGCACGAAATACCGCTTTGTTGAAAATAAATTCCAGTGGATCCAGTGGATCAGATCGCCAAGGATACATCAGCTGATGTGCATGTAGTTATGGAAACATGCCTTACGAAAAGCTTGACTAATGCCCGGTTTCACAAACGATTGTCAAATGGTGAATTAGTTAACAAGACTTTAATGACTCGTTATTGCTTGTGAAATCCAAAGCAATGGTAATTTTTCTTTTAACGGTTGATCAAGCTAATCAATCGACAAATGTTTCACAATTTGACAATTGACGATGAACTTTTGACGATTTATTAACAAGCTGTTAACGACCGATTAGCGTTTGTGAAACCGGGCATAAGTGTATTAACGCCATCATATCCCACACTCGGTCTACTATGTAATCACAGAGGTCTGCTTTAACCGACAAAGTCGTCACTGATGGGATGAGATGGGATTTCCACATAAAATAAATATCCATAATAAAAAAACTTCTTGTTCTCGACATTGTATTATAAAAAAACGTCTTTTCTTGGATATTAATGACAACGTTTCATATTTCTTATTTGATCGGCAAAGTGAATTTTAAACGTTGTAATTGATTACAAGTAACCGTCATTTATTATAAATATATACATTCTTTATTTTCGTTAGTAGTTGAATTATATACTCTCTGTTTTTGCTACTTAACAACACATTATAAAAGCAATTTATATTTATAATATAAACGGTACAGCATACAATGTATTACTCTTTATTCTGCGGCTGCTCTTATAATCATGCTAATGCCAGTTTTATACAATTTAAAGGTAAATTTAAAACGACATATACCCGCCTTGGGATTTGTATGATTAAATTTTTATAAAAGACATTTGCCTGAATACGGAATCAGGGCAAAAATTACATACACCAGAATTAGAAGATCGCGTCGTATTACGGGATATTATTATTCTCCCCCGCCAGCCCTGTGTATTATAATGCAGCGTTCTTTGATTTAGAGCAGTTAAAAATAAAAGCCTTATGTATCTACATATATCATAACATGTTAAGTTAAAGGCGCCGGTCCCTTTAAGAAAAAAATATACACAGTCATTATACCTCCATAAAATGAAATTATATATTGCAGAAAATAGTAGCCTGTATATTTACTCCCAATTGGCAGCTTGCCGGACAGAGTTATCGAAAACTCATTAGCGCCAAGTCTGGCAAGGGAGCAGGCATTCTTATTTCGCCATAACCGCAGCGCATACGAGGAACAATGAACTCAATAAAAACCGCAGCTTAGTGTTATTTATAGCGCTTCATTTTACATGAAAAGTATTGTCGGACATTTTAACTTTACAACCTATTGTAGAGAAACGGTTCGTAAAGCGCTAACGCGCTTATGAATGCCTACGACGAATCGCATAATAACGCTTTAAACCGCGGAGGTGACCAAACGATTCGCCTTAACCGCTCAAAATTTTAAGCAAATATAAATTTAAAACGTCGCCGTGTAAATTTGTTTGTGTTTGTTTTACGTACAAAAGTTAAATTACACGACGCGAAATTCTTTGTTGTCGAACAGGTTTAGCGCATCTGATTTAAAAGGATTTTCGAAAGGATCACGCCTCAAACCTTTTATTAATTTACCCATATATCGTTATAATCTGGAGTCGCGCTGTAATATTTTAGTTAAAATTACAATTCTAAAATTTCATTTAAATAGTTTGCACATTTGGTTAAATATTTTAACTTTTTGTCTTCATTACAAAAATTTATGAGATTTTGTGCAAATCCTTGTGCAAATCAACTTTTATGTGCAATTTAAAATCTTTTTATTTCGATGCCAGTTTTAATCATTTCATCGATATATGTGTAAGGCACATTCGATGTAAGCAATAAAGGCATTAGTTGTGAAAGTCATGTACGCGTATACTAAATCCGACGGACATTTCAAAACACATTTCGCCGTTATGAAAACATTTGAACAAAGAAAGCACAATAAGAAATCTACTATCTAGAATGCACGACATCTTCTTACAGTCGAAGGTAACAAGATGACGAGGCCTGGAAGGGATATTCACGAGGTTTCGATTTCCCTCGGGGCACCCTTACAACAGAAAGGGTCGGACACTGTAAGATACATTTCCGAAGCAATCGATTTTACCATAAAACGTGCACAAGAGAGGCAACTTGGCTTTGCTAATGTAAATGCGTTTAATTAAAAGGTGCTAATGAGTCATAAGGGACTCAGATTTGCACAAACAATTCGAATGCGCGAAAAAATGGGCATCGGGATGAGAACTACGTGATAGCTTAAAAATGCCACTTAACTGTTAATAGGGTATTGGATGTGTCGAGCTGAACTATGAAAATAATTTTTTTATAAAAGTTGATATTTTGCTATAAATATAAATATGTGTCCTACTAAACAAAGGATAGTGTGGTAAAAAAGGAAAGCAAATGAATTGAAATATATAAAAAATCTGCTTGTCACAAACATTTGATTCCTTTGAACGCTTAATTAATGATTAATGAATTATTGTATATATCGAAAACCGTCTAAGTCTACCAAAAATTGTAACAATTCCTTGTATATAATAGAATAAATAGTTTATGCAATCTTTGCTAGTGCGTTAATATATATTTTTTTTTTGATTGGGGATCAGTTTTATGCATATGACTCTGGACTTCCAAGGAGCAAATTTCGATATTCAAAATCGCTAATCCTGAATTAGTTGGCTAAATTGAAAACTATGTGGCAATATATCCTTAAATTGCGCCATGTTCATTACATTATAATTAACACACACACACATGATGGCCGCACAAGTATTAATCAATTTTAACATTACAAGCGATGTTGATAGCAACGTGTACGATTTTTCATGACAGTAAGCACGTAGTTCCCTATCATACTACAATTGCGTTTATTTCTTGTTTTAAATGTAGCACTAAACATCAGTTTGTAATATAGGTTTATTCCGTTGGACCACTAGGTCATGAAGAAAAAGAGAAAAACTAAAAAGGTTAAATAAATTACCCGTAGTTCAAATAGAATACCTTAGTCATTTTAAATTGCCGACAATTTCTTTTTACTTACTTATACTTTATGTATAAGTAAGTATAGGAATCATGAAAAATTTCGACCTCGAGATTTTAACGGATATACGCGTTTTGAGGTCCCCTGAATCGTTCCTGACTATTTTCGGAATGACGTCTGTGTGTGACTGTGTGTCTGTGTGTCTCTGTGTCTGTGTGTCTGTGCGCGCTCTAGCGTCCAAACGATTATAGCTAGAGCTCTGAAACTTTAAACTTAACATTTGTATGTAGCAAGGAGGAAAACGTCCTATTTTTAACGCAATCTCTCAACCGGAAGTGATGGTTTACTCTTATCACCTTCCTATCCATATCTCGAAAACGGTACACGTTACGGAAAAAAATATTCTTACATAAATTATAGATATTGATATTTTAAACAACTTTCACTTGAAAAGTTTTTTTCGAAAAACGTAGTATAACTAAGTATAAGTAAGTTTCGTGCGGACCACCGCGGATTTTTTTATACAGTTGTATGTACCTTGATGTAACATAATTCGGCTATCGAAGAAAGAAAATAGATTTTTTAAATTTATTTTGATGTGTTTTAATTCGAGCTAACGTTTGCAACAAACGTTTTGAGAAAATTTTTGAAATATAATTATTCAAACAATAATTGTAATTGCTAAAGCTGTACAAAAAGGTACAAAGGTAATAATATATAGAACAATAATCAGAGCCCTCGGTATTATACGGATGTGAGTTATGGATACTCAATATAAACAATGCCACTACACTGGGAAAGAAATATCGTGAGGAAAATATTAGGAGGGAATATAAAACAACATGATGGACAATGGTGGAGAAGAACAAATGAAGAACTTACTAACATTTATGGGTTTCCCAATGTTGCGCAGGTTGCGAGAGCTCAAAGAATCACGAGAAGGGCGGAGGGAAACGAAGGAGAGGAAGACCGAGGAAAATGGCTACAAGCGTAAAAGAAGACCTCATGGTTGTTGGAGTTCAAAACTGGGAAGAGCAAGCAAAAGACAGGAAAAAATAGGGAGGGTTTGTAGAAAAATTGCAGTGATGGGCCATAAGGCTTGTAGTGGTGTTTTATATATAGCAGCTAAAGGGCCATGAGATCAATGATTCGCAATGGGAATGCCTCTCATCAGCCTTTGAACGGTAAGTGGGTTAAACTGTGGAATCTTTTTCTTTTTCTTCGTCGTAATTCTTCTTCGTTATGGGCTTCCCACCCACCGCCGTAAACTTTTCCACCGAGACTAAAACTCTTCTATATGACGTACCAGTCGGGGGGATTATCCTCTTTAGGTACACATGGGACATTTTGTTGCCTTAACCAATCTTGGATTCTTCTCGCACAATGATACGATGGCAGATCCGGCCAGAACATAATATTATCAATTTCATGATGCGTTTCAATCAAATTCACTAATTTGGGGAGACATCTTCGAATATAAATGTCTGCATTTACAGATTTGCCCCTAACGCACCCAACATAAGCTCTTGAAAAACCAGCTTCCGACCAACGTACCAACTAGTACCTTGTCCTCAAATTTCGCTTTTTTTCTTATACCTTACGTCAATAGGAACGTCCTCAATGCTGCCTGTATAAAAGCCTTCATTTCCTTGATAATGAAATAGGTAATGAAAGATATTTTTCTGCGTCCAAAATTATCGGGGCATTGTTTTTGAAATGTTCTAATCTTAATTCAGCAGCATCTTGGAATCCTCTCTAATTGAACAGCCGTGTATTTTTGACATTTTTGTCGCTTTCTATATTTTAAATTATTTCTGCTAATTACCCTCTTGGCTGTCATATGGGAAATCTGGAATCCTTTTCCTTTTCTATTTCTTGCAGATTCAATGAAGTTCTGCAGCCTTGCATGATTCAAAACTCGAGGGCGAGCCGTAGTGGGAAGATTTATACACGGCAAACCTTCCTCACATTCCTTAATGACGCGGTAAATTGTTGTCTTAGAAATTTGTTGGTTTCTATAATTGGTGACAATATCACGTTTGGGCATTTGGCCAACCAAATTGTAAATACCTTTCCGCAATTCTAACTTAGGATATTTTGTAAAAATTTTTAACAAAAATTTATTGTCAAACTGCAGAAGAAACTTGATAGCTTCTCAATATCCAATGGTAAGTTGATGGCTTTATTTTTAATAGGGAAAAGGTACATAAGATAAGAATAGAAGAATAAGAAGATAAGATTTTGTTACATATCTTATTCGCCACGTGAACTGGATAAAATATAGCAGTGAATACAAAATTATTTTATTTAACAAAATTAACACTGATGTCACCACTGAATTACAAGTGCACGCTAAAAATCTAAAAACTGTAACCTGATATCAGCAATCACATAAACATTTTTATTAACTTTCATGTAATTTACCGAAGACTTTAATCAAAATGTTTTAAGGTTGTTTCCAAACTCCAGAAAAGGTCGCAGACCGTTCATATATATTATTTTTCATCGTTATTTATTAAAAATTTCGCGTCCAGTTTTTACAGGGGTACCTGTTTAGCCAAAATATCAAGCAAATGTTATTACTGGTATATTTTAGTTTTATTATGGGCTGCGCCAGTTCAAAATATGGACGAATTCTAGATAATAAAATTTGAAACAACATCGCGCAAAAATGTGGAGGATTGTTCTTGTTGTTTATATTGTATGATGTTCATTGCCAATTATGAAACAGTTACGTACAAAATAAGTGCAGAATGTTTAATACAACAATTAGAACTATATGATTACATCATTGCAATGCCTATACGATTTACTAGGTCACAAAAACACACACATAACATTAAATTATGTTGGCGAATAAACATAGTCTTTATTAGCGAAACAAATAATAAAACAGCGAAATCTGCGATAAAGCGAGAAATTTCGAGGCGTGTGGGATTACATTTTGGCAATGTTACGGTCACATAAAATTACACGGAGCGAGTTATGGCCTGAAACATTACCGCCGGTCCCGAGACAAAGACTTGCGGATACGAATCGAGCCGAAACGAAGATATTAAATCCATATATCACGCGAGCCAAGGTGCAACAACATATTTCCATATTTTTTCATTAGCCGATACGAAGCCGTACGCTTTGGCGGAACTTTCCATTTTTCCGAGCAGGCAAACCGAACTTTTTACATCGCAAAAGTTAAATCTCCGCAATAAAAAGGCGTAAAAGCAAAAGCGGCCAGAGAAACCACACTTATCACTATGCAGTGGCTTTATCGAAGTCGCTATAAATGCGAGGCCCGCGAGGACGGGGGGCATCAATTGCCATGAAACATGGCTGCAATTCGTTTTAGCACTTTCCCCGGTCTTTCTTATTTCCTAACAAGATCCATTTCGCTAAGAAATGCGGTGTCTAGTGCCATTTGTTTTCGGAATATTTTTCAAACGTTGGGGGATTAGATAAACCACCGTAAATACAATGTTTATTTAAATTTTCGTTCGTGCCATGCAACTAAACGGAACGCTTGTCATACGTGAAACTAATTTCAATAAATCAAAAACAATACGCGAATTTATTATTTATTGATCTGCATTTTATAACATGCAAGGATATTTATATTTCAACGGCCGAACTGATTCAATTTTATAAGAGCTGCAGAGTAGATTAAATTAAAAAATGTATGCGTTATTGGGTAAAAAAAACAACTTTGTGGCAGTTCCCAGACCATTTATCAAACAATTGCTTTGAACGTATGTTAAGTACCTTCCTAATTGTAAAAGTATGTGGCTATAAATTAGAATAGATGATTATTGAGTTAGATGAGCTTGTGAAATTTTGTTAAATATAAAAGAACTGGCACTGCTTTCACAATAAATTACATTTAATACGAATGTACATTTCGAAAGCTATTGCTTTCATCATCAGTGATATACGTCTCGAATAATAATAAAAATGACATAATTAAGTTGTCAAGGTATAATTACATATATCTACTAACCAGATCCAGTAATGCATTATTTAAAGGAGACAAATCAGTATTTAATAATTTTGATTGGAATTTTTTCATATAAATAGCTTCATACATATTTAAACAATAATTTTGAGAATGTTTTAGTAATTTTAAATCATCAATGGTAAAAAGATGTCCAGTATTAACAAAATGATTAGCTAAAGCAGAAATACTTACATTGCGGTTCTTAATATGTAATTTATGTTCTTTAAATCTAGTTTCTAGATTCCTTCGTGTTTGTCCTATATAACATAAATTACAAAACTACAATTAATTTGGTAAATACCTGACTTTTTGTAAAATGTTCATTATTAATATTGTGTTTTAGGTAAAATTTCAAAGTGTTGGTATTGGAAAAAGCAGGGGTTAATTTAAATTTCTTAATAAATTCAATTGATGAAGCTGTAGGCACTCGGTGAAACATGATTAAAATAATAATAAAACACTTGGTAATTTGTTCCACAAATTTTTTTCTGACAAATCTTTATTATAATTTCACTTATCTTCTGATGATGGCGTAACTGCCGAAATTATAATAAAGATTTGTCAGAAAAAAAATTGTGGAACAAATTACCAAATTACTAAGTGTTATTATTGTTTTAAATTTCTTATATAAATTCGAAAGGCAATTTTGCCAAATTGAAAAGTCAACTTTTCACCCAATGTAAGTATTTCTGCTTTAGCTAACCATTTTGTTAATACTGGACATCTTTTTACCATTGATGATTTAAAATTACTAAAACATTCTCAAAATTATTGTTTAAATATGTATGAAGCTATTTATATGAAAAAATTCCAATCAAAATGATTAAATACTGATTTGTCTCCTTTAAATAATGCATTACTGGATCTGGTTAGTAGATATAAGTAATTATACCTTGACAACTTAATTATGTCATTTTTATTATTATTCGAGACGTATATCACTGATGATGAAAGCAATAGCTTTCGAAATGTACATTTGTATTAAATGTAATTTGTTGTGAAAGCAGTGTCAGTTCTTTTATATTTAGAATAGATGATTTTTTTTTATAAAAATACTCACTCATGAAAGTCCATTAGATACCAGGCATGAAAATAATAACAGTGAAAAAATTGCTTAACGGGCGAAAAAGTTACCTTAATGTGTATAATTCGCTTAATTTAATTACCTTTGAATTTCTTTTCCATTTACGTGAGTTGTGTCAAATTTGATTCAATTTGCAAAAAAATTAAATGTGCAAAGAAATTGACTTGAATTGCACTTATTTTTTAGTTTTTGAACTATGTTTCATGTGAAGAGTGATAAAAAACTGCAAAAGTTTCTTTGTAAATTGACAATAATTTTACTTTATTTTCAATGTTCAAAACTTTCTAAAAAATTAAATGTTTACGTCAGAACGGCAAAAACAAAATATTTGATCCACTGCGGTGTTTATAGGTTTTCGCAGAACAATGTCTGCGAACATGATTCAAAATTGCGAACATTCAAATTCATAGTTTTTAATACTTCGAAAATATCAGAACTTTCAGCACTTTACACATTCTTTATTGTCGTTTCCAAAGCTAAACTAATAACAACTTGCGAAATGCGCGAAGTTTCGACGGACCAATCACTAAAGGACGGAAACTTTTTACACGACTTAAATCTAGGAAGACAAACGTAAACGATTTGCATAATTTATAACACTACACTTTTAAACTCGAACCCAAAATCGCAAGATCAAACGCCGACATTTGCATTTTCGCAGGACGATGAAATTATTAAATAAAATAAAAATTTTAAACAATAAAATTCCAGAATTTCCAACTCGCATACACATTTATATTCATAGTTGAATTAAATGTTTAACTTGCGAAATCCTGCATATTTTTTGCACATTTTACTACAGTTGCCCGAAGTTTCCGAATGCCGAATACAACTTTTATTCTGCATTATAAATTCTCGAGGGCGATCTGTTTAAATTATGCGCTTTATACACGGCCGTTAGGTCAAATTAAACAACTTTAAAACTTTTCGTCTAATTCATAGTTAGTGAATTAGGACTACATAACAGTGTTTTGGTTGAATAAATGCGGTATCGGTTACACAATTCACTTTGTGTAGAACAAAACATTACAATGTACAATTTCCATAATTGCATTTTCTGGTAATAGCACAAAATTAGAAACCTACTCGTTTAGGAAATTATTACAATGGATCTATTCGATTGATTATTACAGTTTAGTCATCGGTGAAATATAAATATAGGTGCAATCGTATCCGTTAGATTGCACTCACATTGAATTATATTTGCATAATTACACGATATTTAGTAATATTATGACACTTGGGAACTCATTTCATATATGTAAATGCATTTACATTTCTTATTTTTATCAAGAAATTACTATTAATTTTATATTCAAATGTGACTATATATATTTTCATGGATTACAATGAATTTTTAATTAAATGCAAGAAAAATAGTACTTCATCAAATAATTTCGACTTATTAAACTGCATTGGAGTAAAATACGTGCGAAGACTAAACATATCATAAAATTCCTGTCTGAAAACGTTAGTGTCGCTATTAGCAGCACCTTACGTTAGTCGAGGCTGGGTGGAGACTAATTAATTAATATACGCTGTCGTAATTACCCCTTTCACCTTAAGTAACAGCCCTTTTATGTTTAAACCCATAAATATTAGACATTTTTAATGTGATAACATCGCCGAATTAAACTGTTAACTTTTAATAAGGAGGTAAGACGTAAAACGGTACGTTTATTCCAAAATTGTTCTCCACGTTTAATCAAGTTCGCTGTAAGTAAAAGTTGCCAGCATCGGAAGTGTTTCGATGACGCTACTTCAGTAAGAAACGGGACAGTCGATGATGTATTGTTGGTTACCGGGAAATGAACAATATAAATAATAAATCTGCAAATACGGTGAGCAAAAGTGTCAAAAACTCTCGTAAATAAACGAACAGATCTCCGTGCTAAATAAACCCTTAAGAAACTTTCTCGATGTAGTTACATCGAGCACTTTTTGCTGCTTTACAATAGCAATATCCTGCTCCTTTATAAAACAAACTAATACAAAGTTTTCGGAATATAGCAGTGAAGCCATACAAAACTTTATGATAATAAAAAGGAGAAGTACTAAATAAGATTTTAAGCAGGTATGGGGAAATCGAGGTGAAACTTGTATTAGTATAATCAGCGTTGCCTTTAGAAAGTTTCTGTTACCACTCTAAACTGATCCATATTATTTGGTTAATATCGGTAGCTATGTATATTTTCCCGGTTCCGACAATTCTGAACAACTATCCATTTAAGCCAAATATATTGTAATTTAACTCAGCATTAAAAAAAAAACTTCACAGCACTGAATTACAGTAATATGTTGTCTGGTTGTATTATTTATGTATTCGTTAGATTTAGGAGATGCTTTTATAAAAATATCGTGTTTGCATGAACGAATAAATAAATCGTACAAGACATTAATGCTAATGTACAACAAAAATTGATTCACTAATATTAAATATTAATTACAAAACTTGGTTTGCTTAAAAAGCTGTGAAAACGTAAGTCACTAACCAGAACCAGTTTGTACACATTTCTCTACACGCGCGCATGTAGAGAATGTCAAAAGCTTGAGCCCTTGCAAGTTTATATACCGAATTGAAACGCAGCAATCTCCGGTAAGATAGATAACACTGATAACTGAGCTAAAGAAAACAGAGAAGACAGAGCCTCCGGGGCCCCACTAAACATTCTCATCAGAAACTATTCAAAAACCTTTTCCCATTTTCATTTAAAGCCAAAGGCTAAGAAACAAAGATTATCTACCTTATATACTCGACGGTCCGCGACATAAACTTTATTCGAGGATAATAGGTTTCATTCGGAGTTTCGGCAAGTTTCAAATCGGGTAATACAAGGGCGGCTATTTAAAAAGCTTCGAAAATAGCTTCATACGAATAGACTTGTTACATAAAAATTTGTATACGTATTAAAGTTGCAAAGCATGAACTCGATATGTTTATAACTGCAACAGGAAAAGTTGTGCCGGATTATTGCTATCAACTCTTTGTATTGAAAACCATTTCATTAAATCCGATAAAGTAGTTATAAATTATTGGTAATTGAACCAAATGAATTACGCATATTTAATTATCATTGTCTATTACTCTAAATGCATCCTTGGTATATTGCCAATTTCCTTAAAATTCCAGGTAAATATGGATTAGGAAAAAATTCCTACATAAAACCAAAAATACGCTACCAAATAAATGTTCTACATAAATGTGAAATTGGCGAGTGGGAGAAGACAAATAATAATAAGCAATGAATATCACTATACACGAATCTATTATGTATTTGTCACATTGTTTGTGCTAGTATCTAAATGTATACTTATGTAGCTGGTGAGGAACGCTATTAACAAGCCGTTGCTAATGGCCATTTACTGTTTTTATCGGACATCCATGTTTTTCGTTTATCGAAGTACATTCATTCATGTCCATATTATTAATGATCGATAATTCCCTCAATATGTAATACATACACACGAATAAATTTTGTTTCGAAATGTTATAAAACATTATTGTTACTTTTAATACAAAACTTTATTAAATTTAATATTAACGTCTTTGAAATTTTAATTCTACAACGGCTCAGAACTTTTTTTTAATATATATCGTCGATTCGTCTGATGAAATGATTAAATCGAAATAGTTTTTAAGCTCTTCTTTATTTCTATTCGAGACTGATTTCGGATGCATGGTATTTCCAGATGGACGGAATATCAATTTTGTTATACACTTACGATTGCTCCCTGTTACTAACCGATTTCGAATAACACTCCATTATTCTTCTATATTTCTTCATAAAATTTAAGCACTTGTATTTTTATTCACATTATATTTGGCGTTTGTACATTGTTGGCAATTTGGTTTCAAACACGCCGTTGACAAGCAAAGTTTTTATTAAATCTCTTCACAAGCGACGTGAAATGTATAGCCGGCAAACTGGCACTAAAAACTCGTCGTCTTCTGACGTTCCTTAAATAGTATCGCCTCGAAATTTGTTATACTTTTTACCACATTTTATTCCTTTAAAATGTTTGTTATAATATGTATAAAGTTAGCTGCTTTTTTCTCCTTTGTACAATGTTGATTTTAATTTCCCGTACCTTAATGAACTCGTAAACTGTATAAACATTTTGTATCTATTCACAGTCCGTACACATAACCATAAACATTCACATTTCACTAAATTTCGCCGTTCCACATACTTAGGGCTATTCAAATATTAACCCTTACTACAAATTTCCACTTGTAACATGCCCTTGTTGCCCTTGGAACTGATAATCAGCGAAACCTCTTACTAACCAAATTGATGATAAAACTAATGATCAATACCTCCTATCAAGAGTTTCGTTTAATGTTCCAAAGTTATCGGCCAGACATACGACACCTCTGCCTGCCATCTTTCAGCTCCTAGAGCGAACGTGCTGACGCAAGCTCCTATTACAACCGTGCTCCGTAATGCTCAGCAACTCTTAGACATCATTTTTACTTACTTATACTTTATGTATAAGTAACTATAGGAATCATGAAAAATTTCGATCTCGAGATTTTAACGGATATACGCGTTTTGAGGTCCCCTGAATCGTTTCTGACTATTTTCGGAATGACGTTTGTGTGTCTGTGTGTGTGCCTGTGTTTGTGACTGTATGTATGTGTGTCTGTGCGCGCTCTAGCATCCAAACGATTATAGCTAGAACTTTAAACTTAACATTTGTATGTAGCAAGGAGGAAAACGTCCTATTTTGTACGCAATCTCTCAACCGGAAGTGATGGTTTACTCTTATCACCTTTTTCCATATCTCGAAAACGGCACACGTTACGGAAAAAAATATTCTTACATAAATTATAGATATTGATATTGTAAAGAACTTTCATTAGAAAAGTTTTTTCGAAAAACGTAGTATAACGAAGTATAAGTAAGTTTCGTGCGGACCACCGCGAATTTTTTCTTTAAGTAAGAATATCTTTCCCTTCTCTTATTTATATTATTGGTTTTTCGTAATTGTTATTGTTATTATTAGTTTTGTTTTTGACTGTAGTAAATACATTTACTAGAACCACAAGCATTGTTGGACACAAATATTAATTAGTCGAGAAAACGTTGGAAAACGAAATAAATAAACACGGACCATGATTAATAACTGGAAAACGCAATGGCTAAACTTCCAATGGAAACAAGGAGAACTGCCAAATGGGCGAACGAAATGATGAGAACACATCCAATACAAGAAAAAGATGCCCCTAAAACTGGTAAAAAACTAGAACAGAAACATAAAAATGAAAAGAAAATTACAGGAAGAACGAAATCTGTCTCTAAGACTCATTTGTCTAAGGCGAAGATCTTCACGTTCGTTAGTCGCTCGAGGACGTCCGCTTCCCGGATAATGATGTTGGTTATATTCTTCAGGCCATGTACTCCATACTCGAAGCACTGTTGGAGGATTTTGATTCAATCATCGACCAATTGCACGAGAGGGAATACTTGCCTCGTGCAGGCAAACAATTCGCCCTATTTCAAAGTCAGGCAACCACGGTCTTCTGCCAATTCTAGGAATTATTAATAATCGAAGAAACAACATTCGCTCACCAAATGGCGTTTACTTTGTGATACAGTTTTTAACTTTCCTGTTACAGATTGTCTGCTTCACAGCAAAAAAGAACATATAAAAACTTGCAGTTCTTTGTGAATCGATATGATGTTTTTATCAGCGTCTTTTTGCATGCAGTTTTCAAGATTCCAGATTGGTGACTCATCTTTTTCGGGGGTTTGCAATTTTTTGGCACGTAGTGTATAAACAGAAGAGAGAAGAATTTTTATGAAAGATAAACACAAACATTTAATAGAAGGGGAAGGGGTAGAAACTATAGAAAATTTACTGATAAAGTGAGCGATAATGACGAGCATTATATAAGAAGAATGAGGATGAATATAGAAATATGGAAGATATTGCTGAATTCTCCGTGGAAAATAAGATAGATGATAAATCTTTGATATAAATTATAAAATTAGTAATACTTATATTCGTTTCACCCGTATGTTTCCTTCATTTCTGCAATAACTTAACTATTTCCAGGAGGTTTCTCTTGTTTAGTCCATGATTCAACTTAATCAGAATTTATAATTTATTAATCGCGATGATTCAAGCATGGTTCCATATGTAGCAATAGAAAGTAAGTACCCAAAATGTTGACTCCAAATAACTATTCATTACATCAGCTTCTTATGTCGAGATCTCTCCTATATCATATTTTATGTCTTTTTTATTTTGTAAAAGAAAGATATTAAAAAACTTTCAATTTTTCTCGGAATTCTTCACACATCTTGTCTTGTATTCGGCAAGTAATTTTTCCCTTGCTATTTCTTTATGTTCACAGTTTCATTTATTTCCTTAGTCCACCACGCAATCAAATTGAGCAAAGAATTTTGTCATCAGGAATAAGGCGGATGACGTAGTGCTTGTTCTTACTGGCTGAAATTTCATACAGTGTCTGCCGATTTCGGTATAGCTTCTTCTGTTCTAACCTTAACAGCGCTCAATTCGTAATATCGATCTATGATTGTACAAGAAGGCGTCAGTGCTATTATATTGGCGTTATTCTAGCGTAAACGAAACAGATGTAACGAAACAATTACAATAGCAGAATTTCGTATACAAAAATTAGTAATTAATTGAAAAAAATAATTACTTAAAGATAGATTTGTTTAGTATCAGCCCTTTTTCATAAAACTGCATATATGTATGTAGGTTTAGCATGTTTCTCAAACAGAAATACACCAAATGCGAACAGGATTTGTAAATGAAATTAGATTTCTCAAGCGAGCGATCTGACTTCTTACAACTGTGTTTAACTCAGCGAAATATATATGCATAATAATAAAAATAAACACAAATTGGGATCCGTATAAATAGTCAAATATATACGATTCGAATGACGACTTCCAAAAATTAACGAAATTTGACAGAAAGTCGTCGCACAACCGAAAGATTGATTATTTCAAGATATTAATTCTTATTAGCGGCTCCTAATACCCGAACACTTTCACATTCTAAATTAAAATTCTCTTCCAATAAGAGGTTTCATTTTCAATAGCCTGCCATTTTAACAGTTGTCATGAGTCAACCTGTAACTACTTAACAGATGGCAAGTAAAAACTACGCTTCAACAACGCATTGAAATTATTGAAATTTACTACAAAAATGGTGAAAAATTCGCGGGCACAGTTCACAAAACTAAAGCATTTTTGGGTCGTCGTGAAGCACCTTCTCGACCAGCAATTGTGAAACTGGTGGAAAAATTTGAGCGGTTGGGACAAGTTAGTGATGTGAAGAACCGAACTCGTGCACGCTCAAGAACAACTGAGAATATTGCTGTTGTAGTCTATAGTGTTGAGGAAAACCCAGGTTTCCACAAACGACATTACAACGTATTTTGTGAGGCTTTTATCTTCAGTCAACACAAGAACTCACGCCTACCGACCATCAACAACGTCGTGTCTTTGCTGATTGGGTCCTTGCATCAAACTGATCCGGAATTACATCGAAAAATCATCTACCCAATAATTATTGTGGAAAAGCCTCTCCATCCTCAACGTGTGACTTTTCGTGCGGTTTTGGTCTGGCGGGGTCATTGGACCTTACTTTTTCGAAAATGAGGTTGCAGCAACTGTTACGGTGAATAGATTGCGCTATCGAACGATGATTTTGTATGGCCGGAATTGGAAGATATTGATGTGGACGACGTTTATTATCACAATTGGTCACCGAAATCTTGTGATTTAACACTTTTAGACTACGTGAAAGATAACATCTATACCAATGGGCCACAATCGATTCAAGACCTTAAAGATAGAATTCGTGAAGTTATCGAGGACATACAGCCGCAAGTGTTCGAATTGGTGATGGAAAATTTCATGAAAAGAATATGGTCCTGCAAGCGTGGCCTTGGTGGTCATATTTGGCGGATATTGTTTTCCATTATTAATGGCACACCCTCTTCTTTACAACTAAATAAACATCCGATGACATCCTATTGGAAGACCAATTAGCACTGAAAATTAACCAGGATGAATTCTGTAGCATAAAACCACTACAATTTACCAAAAAACCTACTCAGAAAATGAAATTGTAATATATTTTATTATGTGCCAAATGTAACATCAATAATCAACAAGCTAACAAGAGCAATTACTAAATTCGGCTTCCGTTAAGAATAACATGACATGTAAATGAATATACATATAACAGGGTTTAGCGACAATTAAAAGTTCGTAACTGGATAAAACATGCGTTTCTGTAAACAGATGGAATAATTTGCCAACAATGAAATTTTGAAATAAATATTTCTTTAATTAAAGACGATGACAATGACAAAGAATATTAAATACACTTCTTTATTTATTTGATATCTTGAACTAGACCGAAAGACACCATGATTTGCATATTTTGATCTAGAAATAATTTATCTGCAAATTTTCTACCAAAAATAGTCAACACGGCATACATTTAGTGGAGATATATACACACAATTACCAAATCTAATCAATATTACCGGGGTTGTAAGTTTTAAACCTTAATCTGGAAAGCAACGGATGCTATCGAATGGAAAGAAAAATAATGGGAACCAAATGAAAGAATTAAAACAACATAACAACTGTAAATCTGAAAAGTTTAAAACAATGTATTAAATGTGCAATGCTATTGGCTAAGGACTAAGACAAGAAAATTATGAAAACTGATCGTTCTATTTGTAACAATTACGATTTACGACTAGTTTAATAGAATGGCTATACAATTATCCATAAAATAAATCGAACAATCTACAAAAATATGCATTTAATAATAAACATTCGAGAAAGCCATGAATATTCAAATTAATGATGTTACTGGGTTCCTTTGAAAAAATGCGCCGCAAGTGGATTCCCCATTCATTGCAATAAGCCTCTTCCCGTGACAGTTTACACTCCGTTGAAATTTTGCGAATGAAAGTAGTTCCATAGATGACGGCAAATCACTTGATTGAATTGAATGGGAAGTAATTCCGCTGTGTTTGCAAGTGAAGCTAAGTCCAATAATAAACGGGGGCGCTGTATTTTTGTGTGCGTTTAAATCCAGCAGAAATCCTCAATGATTTGGCTTCAATTCCATTCGGAACGCCCCATTTTGTGCCGCCGTAACCCTCACTAAGATGACAGCGTTTTGATTTTGCGCTTTATTTTGCTTCACTGGCACATTCGTTTGAATTATTATCTTTCGTTTTTTGTTTTATATTTTTTCACTAATGGATGGATACGTTGAATCAGAAATACAATTTGATTTTACAATACATTTCGTAATCATTTTTCCGAACACATGAAACGAAACATAAAAATGTTAGTATACAGGGTGAATCCTAAATGGCGGATAATATTTACATCACGTGATTCTGCATCAAAAACTCAGCAAAAAAAATGTCCAGCGTTTTGCTCGGAATTATTTAGTTTTTGAAGAATTCTTAATTAAAGTTTTACAAACTAGGCAACACTGTGTGGCAAGTCGTACTAATCTGAGTGTTGTCTCCTGCGATTCACATCTCACACAACGCAGTTGATTTAATTAGGAACCTAAGGAGAATGTATGTACACATGCATACTAAACTTCTTTCACAGTAATATTCTAATTTTAATGTGCTGTTTGCATTTTGAGATTAACAGCACATAATTAGTTAGGAAATATCGATTACGCCATAAGCTTTTTATTTTGTAAATACATTTGAAACTACAATAAGTGCTCAAAGTGGCTACCCCCAACCTCTATGCATTTCATACACCTACGTATCATGTTCTGTTCTAGATTTTCAAGCATATTGTTTTGTTGAATCATTATAACTGCTTCATTGATTCGTTGCTGAAGTTGCTCTTGAGTATCAATTTCCACTTCATACACAAATGCTTTTAATGTTCCCCACAAGAAAAAATCTAGGCAGTTTAAATCTGGGCTTCTTGGTGGCCAAGGTATTACAACACTGCCACGACCAACCCATCGCTTTGGAAATTCCTGATTTAACCATTCTCGGGTTTGAATTCCCCAATATGCCGGTGCTCCGTCCAATTGAAAAAACATACTTCTTCTTAAATCTAGTGGCACATCGTCTAATAAATCCTTAAAATCAGTTTCTAAAAATTCAACAAATTCAACGTTTAGTCTGTTGGGCAAAATGTGTGGTCCTATGAGCCTATTACCAATAATACCACCCTACACATTAACACTAAACCGAATTTGATGATTCGTTTGGTACAATGCATGGGGATTCTCATCGCTCCATTGGTGCATAGTATGGATATTAAATGTTCCATTTCTGGTGAACGTACTTTCATCAGTCCACAAGACACGTCCAATAAAACCAGGATTCCTTTCTTGCTCACGAAGTAGCCATCAACAAAATCTGACTCTTTGCTGATAGTCTTGTGGTAATAATCCCTGGACTCGCTGATAATGATACGGGTGCAAGCCATTTTGCTGTAATAAGCGATGAACGCTTCTTTGCTATCATGATTTGCGCATTCGCGATTCACCCACCCCTAAATACCTGACTTAATAATTGTAATTGATCGGGATTGGTTTCTCAAAATGTGATCTTCAAAAGGTAATAATTAAATAATTTAATTACTAAATGTAATGAAATGAATGGCATGAAATAACAAGCAGGTAACCATTTCTCCAACCAACTGAAAATTCAGAAATTCTTACTCGAATTCTCTTCTTCTCCTTCTTCTAGCCATGTGGTGTACGATGTGAAAAATTACATCTGCTCAATACATTTCAACATTTCCAATGGGGCGTCATTATTTTCATTTTTTATTATTTTTTCTTGCTTCTTCCTGCTATTCAGCCAGTTGTCAAGCGATCTCTTCCCACATTTTTACTAATTGTAGAAAGGAGTTCTGACTTATTTATATCGTATGACCATGATAGTCACTATTTGGTTGGTGTATTATCTTTAGCGTTTCAATGTTTAATTGTTTAATATGCTTATGACCAATTACTAACACTGTCTTATAGACTCCCAACTAGTTCATCTTCTCAACGTTCGTTTAAAATTTACGTCTGTCTCGTTGGCTAGCGGTTCTTACCTCGCCATCTTCCTCCTGGAATTTCTAGTTCATAACATTTACCAGGCTAATCTTTTGTAGCTTCCCTTCATATTTTGCATGCTTTATACTCCCAAATAGTGTTTCCTTAAAATATTTCATTTTCTTTTCGCCTTTCAGTACTCACTCCTGTTTTCCATTATTTGGTGCCTGTTTCTCTGTGTTTTCATTCCATTATAATCTTAGTACTAGCCTACGATTTACTTACATAGTATTTTGGGAGCATCAAATCCCATCACATAAAAAATGTCAACATCAGTGTACTAAGAAGCATCCCACTGACTGTAATAAATCACTCAACGCATCATTTACTTTTTTCTTTTTATTATGCTTTAATTTTGATTTATTTTATTTTTCAGAAATGTCATATAATTGCTAAAGTGTCAACTATATTATTTATTTTATCTTATTTGCACCTTGTTATTTTCATTTCAAACTCAATAAATTAAAAACAATTAAGGAAAATTGTTTTTAAACATTTTAAACATTTACCAGTCGTCCCTTTCACCTTTACTTTCGCCAGCAGATAATTACACTAAAAAATTTAATGTGTAAATTATCCAAACAATGTATCATTTTTAAGGATAATATAAATGTTCAACACACATATATTGGATATGCCATTTAAATATTAAACCTTTTATAATCGTTGAATATTTAAATGCAATTTCGTACGAAAGTATGTAAAGTGGATGCCGCTAAAGCGTACGTCGAACTGGAATCGCAATTTAAAAGACAGTAAAATTTAAACTTTACCAGTAACATTACCGATACTTTGAAAAGTTGCAAAGTTGCAATTCTAATATGAAAGCAAGTTTACATAGGATATTAATTTAAAAGAGATGAGGTTTCAACCAATAAAGTGCGTCGACATCGGATCGTTGAACTTATGAAAGCAATCTTCAAAGATAGGTTTCAATTTCAAATATCCCGCAGCAAAACGAGAATAAATTAATATTTATTTACTTTGCTAATTCCGCACCGCTGTCATGCAAACTAGTAAACCGCAGTTTGTGTACTTTTATCTCAGAAACTTATTACACAAATCCTTTACGGTATGACGATAAATATGGAATAATTGACAATACCGGTAGTTATATTCCGCATGTATGATTCATGACCGCTTCGCGTTCCATATTTATGGTTTATTCTGTATAAGCGCAATTATTGAAACATAAAACGTAACCGAAGACAAGCAAATTGATATTTGATTTTGTTTGTGTACATATTAACTGTTCACAACTGTTTCACATATTTATGATCGTTTGAAATTCGATTACATTTACACACCGATTCACATTCATGTGGGATTAGTTAATGTGGCAAAAACCAATCGATATTATTTCATCTCTATTACACTTGAACAAATTAATGGCGTAAATCTATTGATTTTAATTTGCATGGGATACGTTCAAAATTGTTTATTAATTTAATTATAAATCATATTATATATGAAATATGGTATTAATATTAAATTTGTTATAAATGAAAATAATTGATATCGTCTTAGGACACCTAGATACATTTCATTATCATCAGATATATTCAGTAGTATTCTTTGCAACCAGTCTTGATAATGAATAATAAATAATATATTGTATTTACAATTATACCAACCAATTATCCTAATCGTTTCCATTATAAATTATATAGGCTATTAGTGGAATACTCGTGGCAAACTAAACCACTTATGTTCTAACTACAACAGCACTCTCTGGTTAGTGCTTTATTTGCATTTTCAGTCTAACTTAGGACAATAGTGAAGTTTTTATGAGAATGAGGCACACGACACCGATTAGGTAAGGCTTGATGGGTATCATGCAGGTTAAAACTAACTATTTAAGAGTTGCCATAGAATTAAATTTGAAATTCTATAAAATAATTGTAAATACAATTATAGAATTATAAACTGGCAGCTAATAATTTTTTTATGGGAACAAACGGGTTTATGTCGAAACTTAGATATCCATATATATATTTCCATAATCCACTTTGCCGGACCGCAAAGACACTGATTGGTCTGATTGATTAGATAGTGATCATGCCACTATAGTTGGACATTTGAGCTGCTCAAGTCGCTTCTCGTACAATGACGTGCTTCACTTTTGGATAAGAGATAGGTAGACGTTTCCATGTCATTTCATGTCAACGAATACATGGTTTCCTTCACATTTATTTTCGTTTAATAAAAGGAATCATTCAAGTTGCATGGGATCTCCAAGAGTAAGTCATCAGCGTCAGCTTCACACCACGACTGTATGAGTCTTGTTAAATCACAGCTATAAAATAAATAGGCCAATAAACATATCCTTGAGGAACTATACGCATATCTACGTTGTACATAATTTTTGTGCCGCCAAATGCCACCAAATGTTAGTTGTACCAACAAACCATTGTGTTCGCTCAAAGTTTAAAATACAAGCTATGTTATCAGTTCCTCTACGATTATTAATTAGATAGCATTCGATCCCGGAGAGTAGGATAATAAATTTCATGACTATACATGAAATAAAGTGCGTGTGAACGATATGATGCGTTGGTATAATTTATAATCTTCTAAATGTCATGAATAACGCCAATCTAAAAAAAGCATTATCTAATACCTATCATTATCTAAATTATTTTCAAATTAATTTAATAACTGGTTTAATCGGTACTCATTATCCTAATTGCCATCACTGTTTCATGATTTTCTACGATAGTGTGTCTAATTTAGAATGTGGTTTCATTTCCACGTGCATCGAGCGAAATTATACTAACGTAAATTGAAATAATTAGATATCAAGGTAAGGATGAAATCTGGATTAGTAAGTCCTTTCAAAGCAATTTACTTAATATGTACTCGGCATAAAGCCACTAGATCTTAGTTGTTCAAGTATTTAGTATGCCGCAGCACTTCTGTAGGTAAGTGATAGGCAATTGGCCTCTCTTGAACTCGGAAGGAACTTAATATTGTGTTGTGTACACACAGCATACAATGAAGTTTCTTGAAATTCAATACCGCGAAACTAATAAACATTAAAAGTTAGGAATCGTGAAATAGTAAAACCACTTTCTACTGAATTCGTGTCGCAAATGGACTTGACTTTCCACGCAACGGGAAAAGTATGCCATTTAAGCACTTTTTAGTGAATTTAAAGCAATATAGTTTCATTAGTTTATGAAACAAATTGTTTAGTTCCAATGACAAATCGGGAAACGATACAAATTTGCATTAATTAAAATGATAAAAAAATATGTATGGTTATTATTTCATAAATTCACAAATAATTTTCTCGTGCGACATTTAAAAAAATTGCACGTGTATCCATGTGCATGGAATAACACATGAATTATGTATGTTTGGTTGCATACACAGACACATTACCTATAGCAATTATGCCGTATGTGCATCGATGCATATGTGTTATTAATATATTACCGGTCTGTATTATAGGTATAAATGCTTAATGCAATTTACGACACAATTTACAAAGATAATCTCTTCGATGCAATGCAATTGATATTTAGATTCGAAACCAAAAATTAATCCCAGGCTTCACTAACTATAAAAATGGATTCAGTGGTTTTTGTTAATTATCAAACGGTTGTATAATTGAGTTTAACGCCTTGTGAAAAGCTCTTGTTCTAAAAGCGTTTTTTAAAATTATTTTTCTCATTATTTAATGCGATGTCTATGAGGAAATAAATCGCAAATTGACATTGTAACAAGGCCCATTATTAGTACCGCGACTTTGCCTCCAAAAGGTCATTTTTTTTAAATTAAAACCTTGTTGATTTGATTGATACTAATTTATTGTGAAAAATTTATCACCAATCCAACCCAATTCTATATAAGATATTTTTCGATACAAAACTGTTGAAATTTTTTATTGTAAATACATTCTGAGTAATATGTAATTCGATCTATAAATGTATAAAATACACATGACGACGTAATGTTTTGGATGCTAATATTGTATTTATAAACACTGTCCACAAACAATATGCACTATTAATGTCTGCGAACCCATTTGACTCGATAATATATTAAAGCACATTGTGATTAAAGTTGGACGCAAATAACTTATAAATATACAGAGTGCAAACGAAATCAGTAGCTCAATTGTAATTGGTAATAGAAGAGCAATAGCTATGTATAAAACCAGATTTTTATCGACGTGAATATTGTTCATCGATCTTCTACCAGATTTTTTCCAATTGAGATAAAAAATGTAAATAATAAAGATTTCGTATTTGTCTCGAAATTAAAATGATATATCAAATAAATTGACATTTAAAAACTGAGTTGAATGCAAGTAATATTTCCCATTAATGTTACTGAATCAACTTTAAAACAACCAACTGTTGTTGGTGTTCAACTTGAAAATTTCAACATAGTAAACGAAGAAGGGACTAGAGAAATACATTTTCATGAAAAAAATAATTTGAAATAACTGGTGCATAATTTATTACAATTAATAAACAGATTTCGTTTACATATTTCAGACAATCGAGATAGTATTTCAGTAACTAACTTAATAATAATAATAATCCAATAATCTGAGTGGAAAAGAATTGCGACGATACCAGTACAACGGTAGTCAAAAAGAGATAAACTTCATTTATTGACTACCATACAATCCAAGCTGAAAAACTAAATCGCACAATATAAAATGAGCCCAGCTTAGGAGCAATGCTAACAACCTACGTGTATCGAGTAATGTTTTTTCATGTTTAAATGTATTGGTACATTTAACAATTTTTATCGATATCGTTAATAGAACAGACGTATCATCCGTGTATAATACTATTGCAAGATAGGATTAATCTAGCAGGTTACTTTTGAGGTACACGAGGTCCTATTGTGGCGCGTTGCGGCACTCCTATCTCGATCAGTGGTCACTGAATTAAAACATCGCGTCTTTCATCATTGTATAGTTTGTTAGGCACGCCTTGTGATATTTAAACCCCTTATTCCCCAACATTAAAACTTTTCAAGAAATGATTGTGGAATGGCATAAAATACCTGCGAGGCATCGATATATACCGCAGCAATTTCATTTACCATATGTTTGAAACAATCAAACATAAGGGATTAATGTTTCTTTCCATTCCATTCGGCCTAATCGATAATAATTTAATTGGATTAGTTCTATAATGTTCAATCTTTTCTACGTCTTTTTATTCATGAATAGATTTTACTGACGTTTTCATTAGTTGGTCGGGATATATCACCACACAGAAAATAATATAATAAACATGTAGTTCCGTTATCTATTACAAATCTATTAAAATCGTAAATGGTATTACAACAAGCTTTGTATTTTTTACATAAGTAGTGTTTACTAAGTCAATTAAAACTGTGCTACAGGATTTTCGACAATACGTTTTTTCCAACGATCTTTATCAGCATTAATAATTAAAATGGCAAATAAAATTAATTCAACTGCAGCATTATCGCCAACTTTCTATATACTCATAGTATTTTTGTCAATTGTAATCATTGAATATTGTAAAGAATATAGAGTTGACTTCCATTTAATTTATTAATCGCTTGGCAGTTAAGAACTAATTAATATGTAATAATAATATTTCATTTATTTTTAAATTTGCACACATTTTTACTTTCTTATACTTTATGTATGTTTACTCTGTGTTAAGAGTAAACATACATCACCTTTAAAGTTAATTGAAAACAAAAAAATGAAATAATCATTTTTATAAAAATTGTAAACATGCAAAAAAATTAAACGACCATATTACCATTTCATAGGCAGAAATAAAAAAAAGCGAGTGCAAATGTCAGTATATAGTGAAATAGCCATACATTTCAAAATTATGTATATGAATAAATAGGCAGAATAAAAATGTGACAAAAAATCCGCGGTGGTCCGCACGAAACTTACTTATACTTAGTAATACTACGTCTTGAAAGTTGTTTCAAATATCAAATTATGTAAGAATATTTTTTCCGTAACGTGTACCGTTTTCGAAATATGGAAAAGGGTGATAAGAGTAAACCATCACTTCCGGTTGAGTGATTGCGTTCAAATTATGACGTTTTGCTCCTTGATGCATACAAATGTTAAATTTAAAATTTCAGAGCTCTAGCTATAATCGTTTGGACGCTAGAGCGCGCACAGACACACACACAGAGCCACAGGCACACACACAGACGTCATTCCGAAAATAGTCAGAAACGATTCAGGGGACCTCAAAACGTGTATATCCGTTGAAATCTCGAGTTCGAAAATTTTCATGATTCCTATACTTACTTATACATAATGTATAAGAAAGTAAAAATCCGCGGTGGTCCGCACGAAACTTTCTTATACTTAGTTATACTACGTTTTTCGAAAAAACTTTTCAAATGAAAGTTGTTTAAAATATCAATATCTATAATTTATGTAAGAATATTTTTTTCCTTAACATGTACCGTTCTCGAGATATGGAAAAAGGTGATAAGGGTAAACCATCACTTCCGGTTGAGAGATTGCGTTCAAAATAGGACGTTTTCCTCCTTGCTACATACAAGGATGTCGATGATGCAAGAAATAGCAACAACAAAATGAAAACATTTCAAAAATATAGATATTTTAAAATTAATTAAACATAGCACCAGGTGACAGATGTCCATAAAATCTTTGGCTTGTGGAATCGTTGCACTTCTATTATTTTGAATAAGGGCCATTATATACTTATCATAAAATTCTTAGTAAATATTTGTTTTTATTTTTGATAATTTTTGCTTCAATTTTAGACAATTTTCAACTTTTCACCCAATTCTGAATTTTTTAGTTTCAAAAGGTTTTGACGTTAATTTTAATTGGCTTAATTTTTTGAATTTTAGATTTTCTTAAATTTTATTTAGTCGAAAAAGTTTTAATAAATGTTGATGATTTGTTTTTATTTTTGATAATTTTTGCTTTAATTTAGACAATTTTGAACATTTTAGTCAATTTTGAGTCTTTCAATTTCAAAAAGTTTTAACGTTAATTTAAATTGGATTTAAATTGGAACTATTTTTATTCGGAAACTTTTGTCAAACAATTTGTGATCGTGATTAATTTTTTCTTTTTCACTAAATTGAATTTTATCTTGTGTACAAATTCGACAATTCATAAATGTTTTAACAATTTATTCCAACTGTATCTTGTTTAAATTTGAAAAATTGAAAAAAAATTACAAAAATCTAAATTTTTCACATTAAATTGGTTTAAGTTTTGTATTGCTTTTTAACAGTTACACCTTTAGTCAAGTTTTAACTTTTTGTTATCTGCCAATTTTGACATTTCAATATTTTTTAACAATTCAGTCAAATCAAGGAAGACTTAATAATTTTGGCAATTTTGCATTCTTGTATTTTTACTTTCTTATACATTATGTTTAAGTAAGTATAGGAATCATGAAAATTTTCGAACTCGAGATTTCAACGGATATACACGTTTTGAGGTCCCCTGAATCGTTTCTGACTATTTTTTGAATGACGTCTGTGTGTTTGTGTATCTGTGACGCTGTGTGTCTGCCGGTGTGTCTTACTGGGTGTCTGTGCGCGCTCTACGGTTAAACGATTAAAGCTAGAGCTCTGAAACTTTAAACTTAATATTTGTATGTAACAAGGAGGAAAACGTAACGCAATCTCTCAACCGGAAGTGATGGTTTACTCTTGTCACCTTTTTCCATATCTCGTAAACGGTACACGTTACGGAAAAAATATTCTTACATGAATTATAGATATTGATATTTTAAACAACTTTCATTTGAGAAGTTTTTTCGAAAAACGTAGTATAACTAAGTATAAGAAAGTTTCGTGGAATTTTGTAATTTTGTGGCAATTGATTTTATCAGTTTTATATCTCCAAAAATGTCATTGGCAAAATATTGAAATTATAAAAGACTTTTATTTAAAAAGTACTTTTTAAATATATACATAAGAGAAGAATCAATAGGGATTCTCAAAAGGCATTTATACACAAATACAAGAAATTGAACCAGACGTACAAATCTTTACACGATGGCAGGTATATCAGGTACACGTCCTGTAATAAATAAATGCCTAGCATTGTTACCATTACGCGCGATGATTTTCAAATCGACTATAAACAATAATTTAGCGAAGGCGATGATACATTTCAAATAATAATATAGTATTTTATTACTAATCTTATATTAAATCTTAATAAATTATTTTTTATTCTTTTACAATTATAATTTTAAAAAAAAACATTTTTTGTCAGTTGACGCGATATAAATTCACAAAATGGAACCATTTTTCACATATGTTTTTCATATGTCGCTACGAACAAAGGGGTTTCAACGATCCCGATCACAGAAGGGGGATGAACGAGCTCAATAATCTAGAACGAAATCCATTGTTTACTAGAATGAGTTTGTACCAATAATAAGCCACTCCATTGGCGGCTTATTAAGCAACAAATCTTTTGTTAAAGCTAAACTAAAATGGTCGCCCACTGTTCACCGTCTTCCATGACGGGGGTAAAATCAAAAAGGGCACTTTGGTGCACTGCCGCATTAGCGCGATTCGACGGGATGTTGACAGTTCCACGGACGTGTAAAAATACAAATAAAGTGTCATTAGACGTATTTTTTTGCCCGGCTCAAAGGCGCTACACACGTATTTAATCCGTATCGACGTCAACCGATGCGTTAAAATCGTGATTTTATCACACGTCAGCGATAATGATCACGGTGTGAAACGACACAAAACGTCTAGTCGAAAGTTATTTTCCAGCGCTTCCTATACATCGGAAACAATGCTTCATTGGGTTGGCAAAAAGAACTATTCAGCTAGAAAATAGCGCCAGTAAGAATTTGACATATGATTTGAAATGTTATTTATAGACGGGCGTTTTTAAAGAGGGGACAATATTGAAGTTGCATTATAGCGAGAATGTCGAACGGACAGGACGAAATGGCTATTCCGTATCGGGGCTTTCGAAATAAAAAATTCAAAGTTTATTTGTACGGTTCGGTAAGGTTTTCGCCATTTACGTTTTATTACACGAAAAATAATTGGCGTAAAAATAACATTACAATGATGAAACAATTTTAAAATTATTGTATTTTCGATTGTTGTTTTGAAATCTGTAAGCCCACATGTGGGAAATAATTAATTTTATGGAATGTTAGTACTGCGGACTAAACCACCAATTGAATATTTCGGGCTTATCCTATTATCTACCGGTTGCCTGGTAACGGATTATTGAATTTTGCAAGATTCTTAATCTACTCCCAACCGGCTCCAACACGCGTGTAAAGACGAACTTTTGATATTTGTCTCATTTTAAAAATAAATAGTTCCAATGACAATTTTCTTCATCCCCGATGTCTGCTTGTTGACGTCTTAACGCCCAGTGGCTTCTCGTTATGTAGGCCTTATCTAGATCTCATTTCACGGATATTGCTTTTGGAAAATTATTGTTGATTTTCCATTTAAATAGAGTTTTATTCGACTACAACTAAAAATGTAAACACTGTTCAATGAACATATGAATCACCTTTTGAGATGAAACAACAGCAGAAATTGAATATACAAATTAAATTAATGAATTAAAAAAGTGTTTTGTGTAAACCATCAAGAGAATCTATTGAAAAGGATAACACGAAGCCATGTTTGAAAGGATGAAAGTAAGGAGTCATAAATATGTCCTTTGCTAATTTGAAAAACATTTTCAAAAGATCTTAATGAGCAGGGACAATTAAATTACTTTGTTTGCGTAACATTTGTACCAGTAATTGCTAATTAATCATTTATCGGAAAAAAAATTAGGAACGTAAACCTTCGGGCGTCGCTGGGAAACGAAATTAATGAAGGGAAACGTTGTCGGGGTTAAATATTTTGCATGACAACTTCGTTTCAATTAAAAGTTGGTAAATGTACCGTGACCTGGCCCAGTTCGTCTCGATGTACGACCGCGCGGACGAGGGTCGGACAAGGAACGCAATAAGGGAAGCGATGATAATGGCGGATACGAGACTAATGATGCTCAGGAAATGAGCAAACAGGTAGGACAGATGAAAACCATCAGGTGCTAAGTCGTAGGCCCGCACAACGACAGTTTCAAAGTGCTAAATTAGTGTCGGTATGAGCTCCAGACGCTCTTTAATCTTAATTATACAATGTTTGCTTATGTATTTAATGATACCTTATAATTAAACTAAAAGAAAGACTTTTGTTTGTGTTATTTCGACGCAATGTTTACGACTTATGTACCAATCAACTTTTTATATCTGCTACGATTTTTTTTATTACATTTAAAAGTAGACTTTTAAAAATTCATAAATAATTTCATACAATCTGAGCAAAATAAGGAACGAAATAAAATTAAATAATTACGAAACAAACAAAATTAAAATAAATCATGACTAAACATATTTTAACAAATATGTTCAAATCAAATTTATTAAAAATTCCCAATCGTTCTAGAAGCGCCAGAAGTTATCACATTAATAATGAATAAGTTCGTATTTGTTCCAAACTTTGCATATTAGATAGGTCATGAAACTATACAAGTAAATGTACATAAATTGCCAAATACCGATTGTGTTCCAGTCAACGTGACTAATTTTAAAAGTTTACAGTTAGCTGAGGTCATTGAAAATCACGAAAGCAAAGTCACGAATCCGTACCTATCAGTGTCTAGTGATTTTTATTACACAATATTAATATTTACAGCAAAATTTTATAAATTAGAACTAAATAAAATTCATTCATCCACAAAGGACCGCGTTACGTCTAGGTCCAGGTAGCAAAAATAACAGATTTTTCATCGATAAAAAAATCAGACATTGTGTGCGGTAACAAGCTACTTTATTGTAAGGGTAGGTAACTAGCGGTCGGCCATGCCCCCTTACACAAAGAGGCCGTTTCTTCTGTCAATGGACTGTTGAATAACATTTGCCGCCATTGGCGCTATTCGTGATTGTACCGGTTCACCTCGTCAAGTGACATTTCTCTCGATTTCTAAGAGCTGCCAACATTTCAATTTCGATTGTTCTAAATAATCTAAAAGCTTCAGAGACTACTTCATTAATTTCTTCGAGACTCTCCTTTGTTCCCGCTTCAATTTAAAGTATGTCTGCTGTATAATTTGTATAATAGGGTTACTGCTGCAGAACACTTCGAATCATTTTTAACATATACTTGTTTAATTAGTTAAAAGCATTTGCAGTGCTGATGCATGTTGAAGGTTCAATTATACAACTAGGCTATTTTGCGTGACGTCGTCGACCTAATCGTGGAAAGTGGAGATTGGTGTAAATCCAACACATTTTCGTAAACGTTGATAATTAACGTATTAAAAACACAAACTCAATAAATGCTTTTAATTATTTGCGTCACTGCTTATCGTTAATGCTTTACGTTTATGGTGTTTGCTTGTTTTCTATTTAATTTCTATAACGTAATACATTGTATTTCCGTATTAAATATTATATATGTTGTAATCTTTTTAAGAATTAAGGTACAACTCGACGGGATAAGAACACAAATACATGTTTTTAATGAAACATAATACGAAATAGACAAACCCTAAACATACGAATAAATCTCTAGGTAATCCTAGTCAATATACATAAAATCGTAAATATCGTGTAAAGAGATATGAAAAATTTGTAACGTCTTTTCTCGGAATTTGTACTTAAAATGATATAAAGTAGCCTATTGCTGGGGCCATACATAGCCTGTAAAGTCTAAAAAAAATTACTGCAAATCAATCACTCCTATAATTTAGGACAACACATACAGGAACAAATATAAACGAGATGGTGAGATACTAAACCAAAGAGCACCCAGCATTATTGTGCACACGGCAACAAAGTCAATATCAACATCAAGTTCAAGTACACACCAATCCAACATTATCTGTGCGGGTTAAAAAATCTAGTTCATGAGAAGAACTTATTGACGTTGACGTTAAAAAACGGTTTTCGCGCAATACATTTTTAAATATGGATTGAAAATCAAACATGACACATTTAAGTTATTTAAATTATGATTATCTATAAGACAAATAATATTATTTAATATATACTAATTTAAATCTAAGATATTTTGGAATAATTCAAAAACTTTAAGCCAATTTCATTTGATTTCACTTTCTAATTTTACTATTCAACATCGGTAGCAATGGACGAGTAACATCATTTTAGTAACTTTATGGCGTATCATAATTGTGTTTGCTTATTACATAATTTATAAAGACTTGTACAAATTAAATTAACAATCGTAATTTATTTTCACCTCTGATATTTCGCTATCATTTGTGTATATATGCATAACGTGTTTGTTGTTTCCATTGCAGTTATACGCGGAACACTTTCATGTTCATATTTGATTAATTTTAATGAACACAATTACCGTTTATTTTATTCCGTTTTCATTTCGATATTATACTTGGTAGATAAGAAAAACTGCGACCACTTTTACTACTTCCAAATGAATGGAGCTTAAATAAAATTCTATGATCAATTCTTTTCGCTTGAATGTGTGCGAGCTGGCAACAAGGTTTGATTGGTAGGCGAGTGGACGACCGTTCCTTTAACTATTATTGTGTTTGCACAGATTGTTGTAGCGATGGCATCAGTGCATCAGTTTGTCAAAAAATCAAAAAATAATAAGCAATGCTATGCGGTTATTCAATGAACATTAGTTCATTGAATATGGATTTGTATTAGAATAGTTTCTCTGAGATATGGCGATTTGGACGCAAAAGAGAAGCCAACCTGATAAATCACGGTTACGTTAACTATTTATTCCTTGTCGATAAGACTAAATGCTATATACAAAAAAATGTTTGGTTCGTACTATACCATTAGTGAATATTAACAGCAATGAAAGCCTTACATATATGTTGGGTTCCTTGTTATTTCTGACTGCAATAATTGTTGCAATTATTTCTATAATACTAGCACCAGGAAAACAACCGCCTCGATATTTTAAAGTAATGATTGATTCGAAAAGAAAATTAATAAATAAAAAGTAGAGTAAGCAGTTTTTTTATATGCTTTTAGGGGATTGCTAGGTTTCTCCCTTTCATTTTGACAAACCTTCACCATGTTTTCAAATAGAACGAAGACAATCAAACAGCAGTTACTTTCCAAATGTTGAGTCAGTGATTCTGACCGATATTATTCATTTGATCGGTAGCTGAGTGTGTTATTTCCCTCAATAATAAATAATTTTGTAAATCTAAATTAAGAAACACTCTTACAGTAAACAAACTTGCAGGTACGTCTAATAAGAATTTTTTTTTACCACCAGGTGAATAAATAAAAAGTTCTGTGCTTTGCGAAAGTTTCCTTGTCAAAGTGGGTACCATAATACCTTAACTTGGTTCGTTACCAGATTTTTCCTAGTTAATACCGGAATATGTAGAAAGACGGTTTTGATACCGTGATAGGAATTATTGATGGACATTTATTGCTTGATAAGCGTTTCAGAAACACCTTATTGCAAAAAGGAGTCCCAATTTACTTTAGTATTGCTAAAAGTGCTTCATTCACGAATACTTGAACAAGGTGGCAACATCACTTCTAAAACGATCAATTCATAGTAAGATCACCAAAAATTTGCGTACCTGTCCCATGAGTTAGACAACTTACCACCGGTACAAAAAGGACCGAAACATCTTTTTAATTATCTCAATATACTCTCAATAGTAAACAAACTTATGCTTTTAAGAAATTGTATATTTACATCTTTATGTTTTATACATTAATTTACTTATTATGGTTATTTGTTTGTTTGTTATTATTTAATTATTTTTGACATTTATAAATTTATTAATTTTCAGTTTATCTTATTTTTGGGCTAGAATTATTAAAATTGTTCTTACGATTTCTTATTTTTTCATTCTATTATTTATTTAATTAAATCTTTTAGTTAGCTATTTATTTTTACGTATTTTTATGTTTTATGTTATTTGTTTTTATTTTTATCTCATTGTATTTATTTATTGTTTTTTCATTTGTCTTCCCATTTGTTTTGTCGTCTTGTAGTCTTCCTTTATTTATAATAGTTTTTGGTTTCTTTATTTTTATTGTAATTATAGTTTTTAAATTTTATACTTTAACTTTGCTATTTTTTACCAAAACCGTCGATATTTGTTATTTGTTATTTGTTAATTTTGCATTTTAATATTTGTTACACAATTCTTTATTGTTATTATTTTTCGTATTTTATTAAATTATTTGACACTGAGGTATTATATATTAATTTCATTTTTAGGCTTTCATTTTATTTTTAAATTGCCGGAATTTATCGCTCGTTGTTTGTTCTTTCTTATTACTGCATACAATCCTTTCAATTACTTTTGAGATGGTTTAAGTTTATTAATTTTTTACTTTTCTAAAAATAATATTTATCTTTCTATGGTAATTCCTTTCGTTTTGTTTTATGTTTCTTTTTCGATTTAATTTACTTACATAATAAATTACAGGTGAATCACATATTTCTTATAAATATTTTATATTTTAGGTTTTACTTTGTCAGTTATGATTTTATTTGTAGAATATTGTAATTCGTTATTAGCTTATCGATTTAATTGCATATCAATGAGTATAAGACTAAAATAAATTTCTATCGATACATATGAATATAAGTGTGCGATTTCCTAAAAAGACGATTGGAAAACCCATTGTACTGGAGTAGTTTTACCATTTAAAATATAGGCACGTATTTCGTTTACACCCTATTGAAATATCGCTGATGTAACTATAAAACATTTTATCGTATTACTTATGTTTTGATGCCAATAAAGGACAAAATTGTTTCTCGGCCAAAAATATAGTAGCAGCGAAATTCGAAAAAAAAAACGACTAAATCGAATGGGAGGAAAACACAAGTACAGTAATTTTACACTACAAACTTTTATAGAAATAATTCTAAAAATCGGGCTATTTATTGTGGATATTCAATATTCTTTCGGACAAGTGTAATAGGCTGCTAAATTATGCAAATGGCAATTCTCAACTTATAAATAAATAAATAAGTGCTAAAAATATTACCTGCTAATTCAATATGGGTTACGTCCATTTAAATTTATCTTTGATATTTAATATTGCACGACGCTTTATTCTGCAGTTATTTTATAGGGTAAGGTACGGTAATATAAACTTATCAACTTATCAACTTATCAACTTATCAACTTATCAACTTATCAACTTATCAACTTATCAACTTATCAACTTATCAACTTATCAACTTATCAACTTATCAACTTATCAACTTATAAATAAATAAATAAGTGCTAAAAATATTACCTGCTAATTCAATATGGGTTACGTCCATTTAAATTTATCTTGATATTTAATATTGCACGACGCTTTGTTCTGCAGTTATTTTATAGGGTAAGGTACGGTAATATAAGACACTGCATCGAGGCAATTAGCTCATGACTTGTAAAAACGACTGTAATTTTATGTAATCATACATTAAATTGTGAAAGATGCTATTATGTATTTTACATGCAACTTTTCAATAATGTAGGTCGTATAAAATGCATTAATTATATTTCATACTTTTGAATCAATTTCATTAATTTTATTTCATTTGTTCACTTAAAATAAATAATTGGACGAATTGTATTCCTAGCATAGTACATTATACGATGGTATGTAAAATACAACAAATAAACTCAAAATAAATTGCTTCACTTCGTCAGCATGCTATATTCAAAATGGTAACGTGTAATGTGCGTCGTAGTCGCTAAAATATATCTTTAAAATAATAGCGAATGCATCTTGCACCATTACATCGGCTATATTAAGACATCATTTAAGAGCATGTCGCCGTGAGACGACAAACCTGTATTTAACATACATAATATTCATTATAAAACACGATTATTAACGTTAATTATAGCCAGCTCCGTAGACGGCAACTATTAGCCAGAAATTGTAGAATTGTTAGAGAGAATAATGAAACCGCGAAAGGGAAGTAGCGTTCAGTCCCACACACATAAGCACGACAGTGTATCATGTGGTCATGTCACGAACTCCCCATTCATGGCATTCTTTACCTTTGGAACGAGGCAGTTCATAAAGCTGCAAGTAAATTACATGTCTTTCCTTCGCATAACTTTATTATACCACGGTCTCATAATTAATAGACGTCTCTTTTAAATATTTACACTAACTGTAAATATTTGGAATCGTTCCCTACCATTAGCGTTTTTCAGCTCACATCCTAATTGCATAATATCAGTGTTTACTTTATTAAACTTAATGGCAATTTTATACGGAAATAATTTGTATAATCATTTTATTATAAACATAAATACCGTGGTTACAAAAATGTTAAAAGCTATCTTATTATACTAGAATAAATGTCCGTAATACGTGCTCAATATGAATAAATACTAATGAATTATTTATAACATACTGGAATAGCATACATTATTATTAATAGTTTATTGGTTAATAACGACGTTAAAAAGTACTTGGCATTTAAGTAGACATTTATGGTAACTACAACACATTTGATTTAACTATAAAATGAAACGTTTTAGATAATTATATATAAGTAGTGACGTTATTACTGGAATCGTGGAATCAAATTTTGATTTGCTATACATAACAAAAGAAGAGGTACAATATATCATTTTTTTTAAATTGTGCATACTCTTTCATAAGGGTTTATTTCTATTAAATAAATTAATTAAAAATGTTTGTTGTAAAACCATGTGAAACGTTCTATAATTAAATGAAGGGCCGTGCTATGTGCTTACATAATATATAAGCTCCGTGCTTTCAGATCGTTAAAAAATAATCATACATGTATTATTTGTGGTTTCGAATATGCCTTTTAATTAATCAAAGAAATAATACAATAAAGATAACATGCGACATCACTCCACGCTAAATTTGTAATCGACTGATCTACTATGGAAAGGGCCTCTTGGTGATTGAGGCATTGTCGTCACTTTAATTAATATAGCTGGCGAATGTGTCGCTGTTAGCTGCTTGTCACATTTTTAACGCGACGTCCGTCTAGAAGCTCGTTTATTTTGCTTGACGTGATGACATTACATTAAACAAGGACCATTTAATAGATAACGATAATTGGTTTTGTGCGCAAAAACAATGTTCGAGACGTGAATGATAAATTCGCAAATCAGTCACTACAAGTTGTCCGTGGCGAGTTATATCCAACTCCACAAAATAATCTTGTTTTATAAAACGCATAAAAATGTTTTCGCAGACATTTTAATTAAGCGCATTTGACACTGCTCATTTTATTTTTCGTGTATAACGATGGTGGAGAAACTGGAGTAATGATATTAATTATAAAATTGTGATTCGTTTGTGCCGTTGCAATTTAATAGTGTTAAGCTGAACAAAAACGTATTAAATTCATAGCTCTTGGATATGTAATTACGTACAATTAGCACGTTAGTTATTATTATCAACGATAATTAACACATTAAAGAAGCCGTATGTAAAGTTATACAATCATGCGAAAGCCACATATTTTATATTTTATAACTACATTACAGCAGTAAAATTTTATATACACCGACAACACGGCAATACCAAATGTCACGTATAACGATCAAAAACCGTTGATAATACTCGTAGAATTAAAATGGGATTTTAAAACTTCTAACACCACAAATACCTCACAGTAATACATATTACATAAATCAGCGACAGCCCTGAAAAATATGGCGCGTAATTCCAGCTTGCCTTCATTATCCGATAGTACGGGAATTTCGCGTTAACTAAATTCTAGTGTATGGAAACTTTCAAATGTGCTTCTAATTAAACTACAGGTCTAACAAGCCATACCTTTCATTCGCGTGTGAGCCACGAGACTGTATTGAGCATACTCATCAGACTGGAAAGCCACGTAATACACCAAAGCATAATCTTTGGAAAGCTCTACGCGGCAATTGTGGGCGATCTATATGACGGAAAATTAGAATACAATAGCGCAAGTAGTTAAAATGTATGGTGCATGTTCATTTATGTTATATTATATTTTTTCTAACGTGCACGCAACATTTTGCCCATCTTAAATCTTATCATCTTATTTTTTATTTCAAAATAAAATAAGAAGATTCTTAATTTCACTTGTCTACTTAATGCTAAGATGTCAATCAAATTAGTGGAGGTGTGTATTTTGTTTATTAGGTTATCACTTTTTCTTTTTTCTGTACTTCTTTTTTCGTTTCTTGTTAAATATTTTAAAATGAATTAAATTAGTGCACGTGTATATTATGTTTAATAGATTATGACTCTTTTTTTCTGTGCTTCTTTTTCATTTCTTGTCAAATATCTTTCTTTACTCACTTTTCTTAAATGTTTCCTGTTTATTTCGTTGCAGTAGTTGACTTGTTATTTTGTACCAATAATCGCGATTTTTACCTAATCTATTTATTTTTAATTTGTTGGATTTCTATTTGTAGAGCCTTGTCGTAGTAGTCGTTGTAGCGAATTTTCTTTTATTTTAATTCATATTACATGGCAAGGAACGTAAGAAATGAATATGCCCATATTTTATTGATCGCTGCCACTCTGATTCGCCTGTTAAGTTATGTCATCCAATGTGTTTTTATATTTAGCTGTAAGTATAAATAATTCTACCACTGCCCGTTTACCTAATATACATAATATCAATTAATAAATATAAACAATAGAATCATATATATAACAGCGCCTAGGATTCACTTCGCATGGATATTTGCATTTTATATTTTGATGTTTTAATTTGCATTGCAATTGTTTATCCCCGTGATTAAATCACTAATTGGACGTTTCAGGGCATATATTAATTAAATTTATTTTTATGAATTATCTAGCCAGGCCCCAGTTGTTGGGCGCCATTTACTTGCTGTTATCGACAATTTGTTGACAAAGCTGCAAACCCCACAATATTATCTTTATTATTATTTTTCTTCTTATTATCAACTTAATTGCAGGATTTTTATACTTAGAGAATGAAAGAGTTGTCAATAAACAATTGATATATCCAATCTTACAAACAATCAGTAGAAACATCCGATGCAATTTATTTTAATTATATGAAAACTAAAAGTTTTAGATCAATATCGAAAATATTTAACTTTGATTTAAACTGCACATGTGAAAATGTTTACAAATATAAGTATCGTAGTCAGTGTATGAAGGTATTAATTATCATCATTTAGGGGGATGTCATAACAGATGACCAAAGACGTGTGCCTGCAGCAATGATATATCAATGGTTATTATGTAACAAAAACTATATTTAAAACGATATAAACGAGTCGTAGGATACTAAAAAAATAAATACGTATAATTAAGGTCTTTTTATAGATTTTAAATAGACATAAAGGTAGAAACGTGTAAAATTAATGTAAATGTAGCTGGTCGTTTCAAGATGATTTGTTTAAACGAAAATATATACTGGAAATAGACCAATATACCAATGATAAATATAACAGGGGTTAAAAATATGTAAAATAATTAATTATTTATGTAAATTATAGGTAAATATATAAAAGTTACCTTAAATTTAGAAAAATACACGACCTCTTTTGACCAATGAGAATGAAGAATCAATTCTCGTACTTTAATTTCAAATTCAAACATCTATGCCAACCTGTTATCATACATTCTTGAGTAACCCTTCGACAGCGAATTTGTGCAATACAGTCAAGCTAAAAATCAATGTGTAATATGTACTCCAGTGAATACTAATACGAGGCAAGTAGGCAACGTTAATGGATTTAGAAAATTCCTTTTTGCATAAATACCAGGCATGTTAAAAATCTTATATATAACAGATTTGCTTACAACGAATTCAAACAAACAAAGTAAACATCAATTTTCTGTGATTTCGAATTTTATTGTCCAACATTCGTTCATTTTAAGATTCTAGTTTATAATTTAGGAGCTTAGAGAAATATTATAGGCAGGGAGAAAATAATGATAAATAAATAAAATTCAAAATCGATACATATGAAATATTATGTTTTATTTTATTTACAACTCAACGAAATTTGTTAAATCACAATTATCACAAAAATCAAAATTATAAACAAACGTTCATTAAACGTTATGGTGGAATTAAATGGAAACACCTACACGTGAGTTAATTTAAGGAGGATGGCTGACGATTATTCTTAGTATGGCTTGCCTTTATTTGCTCACATCTATTTCTTTCTGGTTTGCGAACTCTGAATGACGTTCAAGTTCAGGTTTTGATTTGTTCAATTCGGGCACAAAAAGACATGCATTGAAGTGAATATTGTAAACAAGCAACAAAATCAAATCGAACCACTGATCTTATTCACTTGCCTGTGAATTCTCGACTCTGATTGCCCGATTAGAACGTAACCAACTAACTAAACACACCTAACTTGGATACATGTTACGTGTAAATATATCCCAACACAGACAAAAACAGTTTTATTTCTAACAAAATCAATGTCAATGTTGGATTTTGACAAATGGCATTTTTCTATTTAACTCATATAAGGATAATAGTTACATCCGTCATGATTTAATTTCATCTCATTTTATCCAATTTTTAACGTTTATGAACTAGTTTATGATTCAAATGTGTAAAGTGTTGCTTTGGTACGCATTTGTTGACTTCGTTTTTGGTTGGTTTTAACATCAAAAACTTCGCAATTTATTCTTGATTTTACTTGGTAGTCTTCTTTCTCTTCAATCGAGTAAACAATAATATGCAGCTTTTGTGCTATACAAATGTGCTAAATTCAAAATTCCCGACTCTGATTGACCGAAAACGGAATAATATACCTAACTGCATACATTTCCCACATTTTATATATAAGGACACTACGATACTGTATTATTCCATAGAAAATAAATTCGTACAGTTACGTATATTAATTAAAAATGAGGATTAGGAGTGCTTCATAACAAGAAATTTATAAACAAATGAATTAATGATGAAAGGACGATTTCAATTATCAACATAGTGACTTCTTTCGATTTTAAATGTTCTCTTTAGGGAGGACACTTGCAATATTGACTTTACGTTTGCAAAACAACCGCAAGGTAACTAAGCGTTCCCAGCAGCATTTTAGAAGCAGAAGCATCTCCGACGCAACAGTAATAACTTGGGCTGCATAATGTATAAAGTTATGTCAAGATTTTGTTGTCATAGGATATTTGGTTTTGTCTTGCGAAGCATAAAGTTAAATTTATATCAAATTACACAAAATAAAATATTGCATTCCATGTAATAGTAAATGGAGGCAGTTTAGCAGTTATAATTATTTGTTGCATAACTTAAAATGATAACGCGGCAGATCCGTCGTTAAAAATAATCCTTTTGTAAGTTAGCAATTAATGAATTAACCGTAAGATAAAACGCGATACGCGCCCGGTAAGTAAATACAGAAAAAGACATAAAAATTTATTTCCTCCCTTTTCATTTTTGCGAGCGCACCTGCTCAACCCATGTAATTAGAATTCACAATTAGGACAAGAGACTAAGACCAAACAGAGCCTACTAATTGTGAAGAGTGGTTCTATTTGTTTCTTTGACATCCGGTTACTTGATAAATGGCCCTCTCCTGACAGTAAAATGCATTGCTAATTCGCGTTTCCCATGTAAAAAAATCAACGGCGGGGCTTTTATTACATCTGCCATTAATAAAGAAAAATTAAGGGATATAATTGCTTTTAAATTACAAAAACTAAAAGTTGTTTCACTAATCGAATTTTCGTCGTTGCAAATTGGGGTTTCGTAAATTAACGACGGCGGTATAATCATTTTTTATCAAACTTTAGAACTCTGAATTTCGAACGGAAATAACAAAATTTAATTTACGACGCTGTGTAGTCAGTCAGTTAGTCCTGCCTAACTTATGTTATCTAATATATTTGCTAAGTTGAGATGCGTTATTATGGAACATTTATACGTAAATTCTTATATTCAGACTCCTTTAAATCTGAGATCCATGTTTTCTTATCTTTATCACAAAAGCTTTCTCGAAGTTTTGTCAGAATCTTGACATACCTGCACAATGCCAATTAGACGTTAATATTGAAATAGTAATTGTAGTAATAAATCAGTATGAAAAATGATCAATCACCGGCCAAATATGTTACAAAATACGAGTGACGTCCCCCCAGAGAGGCATATGGGGGTTATTCGAACAGCCATATCGTGTGTCAGCTCCTAGATTCCAGAAAAAGATTAAGCGAAATCAATTCTTTACCATGGCGTTTAATTGGCTAAAGTACATTTTCATGTCCACCGTTCGCAGGGGTGCGATAGCGTTTGTTTTTAAATATGTCGTTAACAGCTTGAAAAAGTAATTGAAGCAGTTTTAATGCGTTTATTTTGCAACAAAATTTCGTAATTGCGTTTGCAAGTGTGGTCCGACGCTTTTAATTGTTTCGGCGTCGTGTTTTTACCATTAACGCCGAAGAGTTCGACCAGCAATTTGACCGCATCGACCGCATGGTTTGCGTGCATTTGCACCTGACCATTCAAACCGGCTAAGTAAATTTTAGTTATCTGTGTATATTCTCATTTAATACGTGCTTGTAAAACTAGAGCTTAACCGGATGCCTCGACTATTTTTACGTTCGTACATGTGTAAAATGAGCGCAAGTCATTATGCTTATTAATATATATATCCAACACGATGTAGAAATAAAAAAATAGAAACGCAACTCTCTTAAAGTACAGCTTAGAGATTTACAAAAATAATTGATGGAAGTTATAGATGAAAATTTATATCTGCAATAAAAATGCCTGATACTTATAAAGCATAAGTGCTTATTTAGAATGACTATACGTTAATTGCATAAATAATCCTTGAACAGTAAATTCCGTGCAAGTGCGCGTCTACATTTTCATCGTTTCTTCGGTAGTTTTTTTGCAGGATAATGACGAAAGATTGAAGATTAAAACGTTTCTGCTCTTTCGGGCCCCATAAATAATAATCTGATATGATTAGAGTTCTGACGATCGATTTGTAGACGTATAGGATTTCCAAAATACACCCACAAAAGACATGCTCGCCCCCCAGGACGAAACAAATCGTGGATGTGGACAAAACTATTTATCTTTGCGAGGCATAAAAATCATTTTAAAACTGTTAATTTTCTTATTTTATACACATGTGATTGTTGATTACGCATCAAGTGACGTATCAAATACCAGTTCTATAATAAAATATTTAATATTGTATTAATAAACCTGCCACAATGATTTATGCTTTTCCTTTAGTTTTCTGATTTCATTTCTTCGTACAAAAGTGCTAAAATCACTATGATTTATGTCTAAAACTGATACCTGTCTTGCTCTATTTTTATATTAAAAAAACGTTGTATGTACTTGATCCGTCCTGTCTGTTTCATTTCATTTCAATCTTCTTGTCTTGTCAATCGGCTTGTTTTAATAATACTTATATGTAATGTGATGAAATTAATCAATATATAAATCCTAATGTATTACTTTTCAAAAGTGAAAGGAAAAAACGACCGAAGCTTAGTTTTTAATTCGTTTGCTTTTGTCGTCTCTATGTGCCGAACATAATTGTATTTTACACTCGTTGGGGTTAGCCATACCCTCGTGCGTCACAACAAAAGACTACTGCACCGGAAAAAAACCATTTCAAAAATATTATTTAAACTTGCCCCGGGCACGTTCCAGCAACCCCAGCATATTCCAACGTTATTAGAGTATCATTGCATCATTTTAATTATAGAAAAACATGTTGGCTTAGTTGGCAAGTTCTCGTCGCCAATTTATTTTACAATTGCTTGAACTAATATTAATTAAATTAAAATATATTCAAACAGGCACGATATTTTACATTCATATTAAGACCGTTAAGTAGAGGAACTTCAAATTTGTATTTTAGCAATTACTTCTCATGCTAATGTTTTGCTTTGGGGAACAAAAAAACGAAAAATAATTATTGAAAAGGTTAAATGATATCTAAATATACATTCATCTCAGGATTTAAATAACGTAAGTAATTTGGTCCAATCATTATTTAAAAAAAATGGGGCAGCTTTCTTAAACTAATTTAACTTAAAATATATTTTTATTTCATTATTTTGAGAAAAATTGAGATATGCAAAAAACAACTATCAATTCACGTTTAAAATGGTCGATGGAAGATGGAAAGAAAATAAAGGAACAATGGGGTGCAATTGTAAAAGGTTTTTGTTTCGAAGAAATTAACAAAAAAACATTTTATGAAAAGTGCATGTGCAAACAGTAAAGGACGATGACAAGAGAAATATCAGTTGTTACCAGTTACAAATTATCCGGGGAAAAACGACGTGTACAAGGAATGAATAGAAGAGCAAAGACTTGAAGAAAATATACAAAGATGTGAAACATAAAGATAGGCTACCGATAAACGCGACGATGTATCACCAATAAGGACCGAATCCTTATTGTGGAAAAAAGAAATGTGACATAGATGGAGAAAACACTTTGAAGATAAGGTTCTGGAAATGGATGAGTGGACGGTACGAACGCATTGCAATCCATATGTCCCTCGTGTTTCCTGCATTGATGGTGCGCACCAGCGTAGGCATACAGACGGGTGGGAATGCTCAGATTTCTGGCAAGCTTGGTAGTTCGACTCCAGGATGGATCCTCTTATCGTCGATAGGGAAAGGCATTCGCTGAGAATATGTCTATCCACCGCTCAAGATTGTTTCTTGTTATTCTTTCATTCGGATTCTCTGTCATCATAGAAAGGTTACATCTATCCTAGCATTTTCTAAATACTTGTAGAATGTTTTCTAGACCACGGTAAGGACAATTGATTTTATTATTATTCTGCTCCCTACATGTCCAATGTATCCCTTGACCCATGCGCGTGTGATGATATTCTAAACGCAGTCCCATCAGGACACTGATTTTGTTCGGTTGCAAGTATTTGCATAACCAGTATCACTTTCCTGCTATTCGCCCAGATCAATATATTTTCCCTTTTATATTGCCGGCTATAAGTCTTTGTGGTGCTAGTGCTAGTGTAGTCGATAGGATTGACACATAGCATTTTTTCTATTGCCGCCAGGGTCGCACTTTGATGAGTTATTGGACGAAGATGCAGGACAAAGAAAAAGGTCAAGGTAATACCCAAGGAAAAATAATTTTATCGTGGAGAAGGAACTATTTTCTGATTCAACAAATATGGACAACGGGCAGCATGAAAGATAGCATTTATTTGGCCAATCCATAAAAATGTCCCAAGCCTCATGCGTTTACAGGATGTTACCAATGGTATCAATATCAAGGTAGAATTTCACAAATTCTTGCTTATGTTTTCAATACGATATATATGTCAGTTACTCATGGACTTCAAATCAGATGAAATTACACAAAGTGTTAACGAAATTGAAATTGCTAAACAACGTCATAAGAATAATACTAGAACGTACAATAAATATGGTTAAACTAAAAATACAGAGGAAACTGAAAAGATGTAGAAGTGAGAAGGGCTAAGAGATCCACCGTTAACCGTATTGTCGTCGCACTGGAAGAAGTTCTCAGAAAAGAAGGAAGCAACAGACAGGAAATATTAATAAGCAAAAGCCACATATGTTTGACCTGCGCGGACGACGTGGTGCTGATAGCAAGAATGCAGAAGAAATTAGAAAGAATAGCAGATAATATGAAATTTAAAATATTAACCTATGAAAGTTAGATATATAAACAAAGTTGATGGGGATGAAAAACTACGGAGACAACTATACTAGCATAGGACAGGAAAATACTTCGAAGGACTATGGAGGAATGAAGACAAATGAAGGATGACAGCGATGCAACAAATTAAAAAAATACTAACGAATAACATGGAGATAATAACTAAAGATGCAAGCCACGAACAAAAGGAATGAGGCGTAATAGGAGATATTAGAAGGAAAAGAACTGACACTCGAAAGGAACCAAATATTATTATAAAGAATATGGACCTATCGTGACAGGCTAAATCCTATATAAGTACAGTAAGTTGAGTAGTTACTGTTTAGTAGTTAAAATTAGTTCAAAACTAATATTAAATTTGCTCTCTACCCATCAGCTTGGTTAAAATCAAATTTAATCAAAATGTTCTTTCTAAATGTTCTTTCAATAATTTCATTGTGTCGAAGCTATTTTAGGCCACAAATTTATGTATTAACTTTTAATATAATTACAAATACTTTTTAGTATCATATTACGAAAGGTACTTCGAATACCTAATATGATCAAGTTCTGTGGGAGTTAGTAAATTGAACCACAAATACTCTTTCACATTGTTGAAATATATTTGTAAACAGTTTGAAATGTCGTTGTGTAATCATCTCCAAATACGTACATGACGATAAAATGTCATGTCTGCAGGTGTAACACATAAAATATTTTCAACGCTCTTTACGGATTTTATTAATTTTATAACTAAGGCATATCATTTGAATCTATGTGCATATACAAAATGGGGGTTCACAAATAATTCAAGACGCCTTGGGTAAGAAAAACATCCACATTTATAATTTATCTAGGCAGGTATAATTATTGCTTTTAATTATAAAAGTATAACATATACGAGTGAACGATAACAACATGCGGGCGAGCCAATACAACAAACATGAATTAAAAAAATTAAGTAAGTGTTTGTCTTCATGAAAAATCTTTTTGAGTGAACTAATGATCTCTTATTCAGATGCAAGTTAAGTACTCTCTCCATTTTAATTTGATGAATAGAACTTTTTCATTACAACATTGAGCATTTCCTATTCAAAATAGGGTGAGCGATTTTTATAACACATTGAGAAGTTCATTACTTCGTCTTTTAGTAGTACTTTTTAGACACTTACATCAACAAACTACATTTGTGTATTTATTATTTTCGTTACTCGATCTGGGTATAACCTGGAATGTATATCATTTTTAAATTTTAGATATTTCACAAGTTGAGTGCAAGTTGTCTAATAGCCTCCTAGCCCCCACACTTCTTAAAATGTTCGTTCTACTACTCCCGTCGTAATTGCAATTGTAGTCATTATTTCAATTTTGTATTCACCTTCACGTGTTCTTGTAACATTCAAGAATTATTAAAATGCAGGATTGTAAAGTGTATGTAATAGAAATGAAAATATTAATATTAATATTAAGATAATAGTGTATTTAAAACAAGGGTCACGACAGCATTTAACGTTAAACAAATTATCGCTTTTGCATGCTTACCATAACTTACTTAAATTAAAAAGTCGATTCATGTCTACTATATTGATCTTACTTAAGCAATAAGTGCAGGAAGCTTTAAACCAAAATTTGAATGACATTGAAAATCGATAATACATACTAGGAGAGGTGTGTTTCATTCTTATTTGAAATCTTCAGCAGACCAGCATCCAGCTTAATGACAACTAGTTGAAATATCTATTGTCAATCTGTATTCTCTAGCGCAATTCACACCAACTAATTATACAATACAAAAAAATATTTACATATATAGAATAAATATATTTTTTTAATTACTCATACTAAATGGTGAATATTCAAGAATTGCAGATTTTTGAAAAACGAGAATGTGATTGTGATTGAATCAGATAATCTCAATCTGTTATTCATTATTCGAAGGAGCTCGTAGCCAGTTACAGGTATTATATTCAAAGTCAAAGTATCTCTATATTGAGTAATTTTTTATAAGTTTAGGTATATAAAGCTGCAAGAACAAAGTTTATTTTTTCACGTAAAAAGGACGCAACGTAAAAAAATAGTATAAAATACTCGTACGGAAGGCTATTCAGGGCATTCGTCCGGTCAGGCGAATTTCGGACTCATGTGCCCCTTGGAATATGCGGAACGATTCAATGAATTAAATGAAATCGCTACTGAAGATCCCCAATGGCACTGTAAAGCATTATAAGTTGTGTTCTTTGCAAATTCAGCCAGATTTTCTATAGTTCACAGAAACTTGATCTGCATTGGTCTATTCTACTCTAATATCAAAGACTGGGGCTTCTCGATATCTGTTCGCCGGACAAATTATTTAAAATTTGTATAAAATACGTGATTAAGCGCCGATAATTTAACTTTTTAAAGTAGGCCGATCAACCAACGTGTATGATCGCACACGTAGCTATATTACGCAATACAATTAATTACACTCACCCTAATGTCTTCCACGTTTTAACTGCGTGTGCTTCATCCAACATTCTTTGGGCGCCGATGAAAATCGTCCAAGAAACACACATTTTCGGCAAAACTCGCGGCACATTCTATATTTAAGTTCGGTGTCCTTTAAAACAACATTCATCTCGATTCAAGTATCGCGCAATTGTCTTTCTTATTTGTTATTGCAATTCACTTTATCGATCGATCGACTTTATTTAATAATCGCGATAAACCGATCCAAAAACGCGCAAGCGTCACAACGCACTCGGAAGAATGCAGTGCAGTGATATCGCATTATCAATTGTGGAAGGTGATGGATGCAAAAAAGGCGATTCCCACCACTGGCACCGTCCAAGATAAGAAGCGGAAAGAAGGTGCACTGGTTTTAACCAGGAAGATAGACGCGTGATAAGTTTTTTTATTGCAAACGTTGTACGAATTATATTTTCAAATAAATTGTTATTCAATGACAATTTTTAAGAGTAGTAATTTTGAAATTAACTATTTTCGTAATTACATGCATCACAAAATTCGTCAAATATGTAAAATTAAAATAGTTCCTAAATTAAAATGTGTATTTAGGAAATAATGTAACTTCCTAGAAATAGATGATAATTAGGCGTAAACAACGTACCCACGTACTATTACTACTTTTATTTACTTATTTTAGTTTATGTGTAGTTATTCTAATCCATTCTTATTTTATTTTCAAATTTTAAACAAAAAATAGCCTTCCAATTGTGAAAACATAATAATACATCAGCTTTGAAGTAAAAATAATCACTGAATAATAAAAAAAAAACATTTTAATGACTACTTTTAAAAACGATACAAAAATGATGCTCTATACAACTTTTGAAAAATTAATTAATTAAATTCTAATAAGCAACAATGTTTTTCGAACTGAGCAACACGGGAGCTCTCACATGATCTGTACGTGCACTTTTATTTTATATCCGTACAATAGAAAACGATTTTTGTTCCATGTGGTAATTTTCTACTAGGAGTCCTTTTAAAACTGTCCCACCCACACATTTCCGTTTTATAAATAAATAGGCCTTACCTTATAAATTAGGCATTGGCAAATGTGTGTCGGGTTTTAATGTCGTTTCTGTTATTTGCGAAGTAGTATTTTCATGTTAAAATTACTATGAAATAAGGAAAACCAAAGGAATCGAGCATGGTGTTAGGGGCTTGTTGAGAATCCAAAAAATTATAGAATTTCAGAAAATTATAAACACAAATACGTACACCAGATGGCCCTGCATTTTGCGTGAAAATAGAGTGATTTATAGTTAGAATAAAGACGAGAGAGTTGCAATTTTTTATTGATTGCTGGAATGTGTACATTGTAAGGACACCACTTTGTGTTTGAACAGATAATTGCATTATTTGAGATATTATTCAAAGTTTAAGGTTCATTACTGATATAGATTCAAATCGAAACAAATAAACATCTCAAATGTTGAAAAATTAAAAGATAACTTACTACATTTTCTTATCTATTTATCAGTTGCTAAATGGTAGTCTGTTCAGCAATTTGGTGTTTAAATAGAAGCGACCAGGAGTTTACGATGAAATATTTTCCAAAAGACCCGGCGTCGAGAATGAGGTATTACAATTAAACGAGAAAACTGGACGCAGTCTACTCCTGATATCTGATAAAAGCATCGGGTGGGTGGAAAAAAGAATCTCAAGTGGGATGCTCTTTCAACCTGTTTTTCATTTTCTGAACATAAAAGTGAACGGAACCTCCCGTAAAATGATTAGTTATACAATTGCAAGAATTGGGAGTTGATAAGACAATATTCAAACAAGAAATTATATCATCATCATCGTCATCGTTAAGTACCAACGAACCACTACGAATGAACGAAACACTAGCAGAGTTAGGTTCTACTAATCTAGAAGAAGCAAGTAATTTTGATGACAATTAATTGAAACGTCGCATTAACAATTTTTATATTGAAAAAAAAACGTTCAGGAAAATTTTTAAAAATCTCAAAACGAAATAAGAAACATAAGCTTAATAGTGGATGTGAAAGCATTTGAAATCATTAAAAAGGTATTTTTCATACTAGTTTCAAATTTCACAAATGAAACAACAGTCACGAAAGCTTTGCAGGTAATATTTTCTTCTGTTAATAATGGGTTTCAAGAATTACTACAACCATCTTTCAGAACTTTGACAATACGAGTAGAAAATTTAAAAGTTTCATTAGGAATTTGATTTTATTAAAATAACACGTCAAACTTTAATTAATATGAAACAATGTGTACTATGACGTTAAATGAAATGGCCATGAATTTGTCAGTTTATTATATCTCATACTTTGGCTAAACATTTTGTAAGTTCTCGTGGTAGCTTATTATTTTACAGGTATTTAAGATAATTATTTAACTATACTGAATCTTAATTCTAATTTTTAAGAAAAACCACTTCATATTCATGAAGATATTTTGTTAGATATAATTAAAAAAATCACAAAGCATTATACAGTGACCATTATATGTCACATGGGAACATCAAATATGCCACTGTGGAAGAAATGGGGCATCCCCACAGGGAGACACGAAAAAACAACACGCCGCACAATAGTAAAGAAAAATATAATTAGCCAATGAACGTTATAAGAGCCAGACATATGTAGACTTGATTGACAATCAAGAAAATCTGCAGTTTCAACTGGCTGGGAAATTATCAGAGGAAGATTTGCTTCCAGATCATTTTAAGAAGATAAATGTTAGAACATCTACCAATATAAATAATCACGACCTGGCAAGTGGTTTAAGATTTATAGAGGAAGAATCACATAAGTTAGAATATATAACAACGGCACAGTTAATAGGTTTCATAGATAAACGGTTTTACTACATGTCTGCGAGGCACCCTATGCTTTAAGTAAGTTAGTTCACGATGCTGACCAAAGAGCAATATATTCATCACAGATTTTATAAATATTTTAGAGGAATTATATGTGGGTACATCTAAAACATGGCCATCGCCCACTGGAGCTATTATTTCAACATCAATTGTGAATATGCAAGAATATTTTTTGAATACACATTTTACTTTTTTATTAACATCAAAGTTCAGTCGACATTATTTTCAGAATCCTTCTACAGCGAAGCAACCAGTTCCGACACAATTGGAATAAAAATAACATAAGTTTCTAAATAAAAAAAAAACGTTTCTAAAATCCAACAACAGAGCATTTATGTCTGGATTTATAGATGTAATATGGATTTCAAAAAACTACGATGTACCACTGCGATATACCATTTTATATTAAATAATAGTAAAAAATTCCCTGTTCAATATAATTGGATATATAATAACTAGTATTATAAGAACTACGATGCAGAAATGGTGGAGAATCAGTAAACATTAAGGGTTTTAAGAAAAAAATCTGTAATAACGTTACATTTAGATAGAGATTAAATAGATAGATAAAGATATAAAAATATTTATAATAAATGGCATGGGAGGTACAAAATTGCCAATTAAAGACAAATTCATTTTAAGAAATGTTACATTTCGTTTAAACATATTGTCTAAAAAATAGCCTAATTAGTTTATATTATTTTCTATTTTTTCATTAAAAAAAAACTTCTTAACTTGTTAACTTGTTCTCGGCCTTATGTACTATATAGGGCTCTATTAATACTGTCTAAGATTCTACATTTTTTAGCTATTTCTCTTGCTTTTCTGATTTCAAACATTTTAACATTGAAATAATACAACTTTTATTATATAAGTATTTGAGAAATTTTAATGCGTCTAGATTCAGAACCTCGAGCAGAGTATATAAAAAATACTTACTAGAAACGATATCAAAACCGACGGGGATTTGAAAAATGAATTTTTGTACAGGGTTATTATACAATTATCCTAAGATATAGTACACAGTTTTAATTCAAATAGTGAGATAATTTTATATTTACTGCAGTTGACAAATTGAATGTGTACGTAGTACGTAGTAAATTAATTGATTGCATCTAATAGTGTAAATTTAAATTATCTCTTAAGATGATCAAATTTATTATGTGTAGAACGGGACCACTATATGTGATTATCATTTTCTAATACCTTAATAGGTGCACGTTTCATGGCAACATAATTCCTCGTACAAGGACCGGTTTTGTTCACCAAAAACATGATGAAAATATTGCGCGGCAAGTGGAGTTAAATATTCATGTGAACTACTCCGCCCAGTCTATATTATTAGTAACATAACACCCAATCTTCATGTTCTCCGAAAACCGCCAAACTTTCGCCCAGAATTGGAAAAGCCGGAGTGTTTTAAAATAATTTAGCGTTCGAAACTTCCACGCCACTTCCGCATCTTAAAATACCGCGCGTTGAAAAATGCAATTTACGAACGCGGACCCCGAGCGCAAAGGAGGGTTGTTGTGCGGTGGTAATAGCAAATACCGACTCGGCCGGAGCGAAAGCGGCTGATGCTATTTTTTCAATTAGTGGAATTCCGCGGACCACGTCAATCGGTTTTTGTTTGAACGCGTCACAAAGAACCTATAATCACTTTCATAACTCTCCTCGAACTCGGCTTGATGCACCGGAAAGGGCTTCCTGCGTCAATAAACCTGAGTTTTCACCCTACAGCAACAGTCTTTTTCTTATATAAGCGGCTTATTTGATAGTTTCGCTCGATCCGCGATAAAGAACCGGAATCGAGTTTTAATACCGCAATTTACTTATAAATCCCCCAGCACATATAAAAGCTATAATTTAAATTCGATGCAATAAATCTAGACGAAAAAGTCAACTTATTTCGGTTTATCTTATCAAAGTTGAACGAAGAATTTGAGCACCATTTATTACATTTAGACAGTGATTAAAGGCGACATAAAAATCAAATGAAAAAACTTCAATTGATATTGATGACTCTACAAAAAATCACATGTAAGAAAACCCTATTAGTAAGTTTATACGTTTCATTCTATAACGTCCCCTTTATATCATTTAAGAATGTTAAAAATTGAATTTTTAAAAGCTATTCGAATATTAAATGCAACACCAATTTTACAACAAAATTAGCGTCAGTGATAATGTGTATTATTATATGCATTGATTTGGAATTATATACAGGATTTAAATCATCAATTTATGCCATCTGTGAATGATTGCGGCCGGCGATGGCTTAAATCACTTCATTAACAAAATTCAATAATTGAAATGGCATAATATAAAATGGACATTTGATTATTATTCTCTTACCCCAAGAAATTTTTCATTGGCACTCACCTGAAACAAAAAAAATATATATATAAGTCGTTACAATTCAGCGCAAATGTGAAAAAATACCCGGTTATTACATTCAAACAGTTGCTCGACAATGCACGTAGGGATACGGACCATATAGTCAGAAATTTGCTGCACAATGAAAACACCCTATACGCGTCAATGGCAATCTACAACGCCCCAGCAATACAACGACTGGAAGGTATGCACGGCATTTGAGCTCTGGGACCATCTTTCACTTCGTCAGTCACCAGTACATTGGATTACGTGTTCCACAAACATGCGCTATGTTATTAATTTCGAACTACATACTACGTAAATACATATATACACAATAATCCTCAAGTCGTTTGATTAAATTGAAATTAAATTATTGATAAGAGCAGCAATAGATAAAGCAACCATAAATGAAAAACTAGATACGGGTAAAAATAGGGAAATTTTACATTTACAGTAGGGTTAGGTTGGGTTAATAATCAAATTCATAGTGAAAATATAACAAAATAATAATAAGCATGTAAACACAACGAATGCCAACAAGACAAAACGGCGAATTAATGAAAATAGAGGAAAAAATTAATAAAATATTAATTAAACTCATATTATTCCAATCACTTTTATGCAATGTACAACCATTTTTATTTACTACTAATTTCTCATGTCAAATACTTGAAATTGAAATCGAAATATTTGAAATTGAAATAAAATTAGAAAACGTTTAAACCAAAAACTTTCCCCCGATTCGAATTAACTTTTTCCCTCGCCGTCGAATCCTCCACTAACGTAGATAAGTAGCATCCTCAATTCGTAAATCTGACTCATCGCGTTCATTGGACCAAAATAAACCGCATCGAATACAATGGCATAACTGTCGCCTCCCCACGCCATTGATTGCAGTCTCCCCTGCGATAAAATTACACGTTTAGATTTACTCAAACGCAGCAATCCAACTGCACGATGCGAATGCAATCGCTGCAAGGAGGAGAGTGCACGTGCTGATAATATTATTATACCAATTTAATTAACCGGCCAACGAAGACCGGCGAACGTAACCGCACCGAAAGAACCATTAATCAGGACCGATGCGGATTCGAAGATTCGGTTGATTGATAATTCCCGACAAATGATTACGTTTATTAATGGTGGTCAGTGAGTAATATAATAATAATACACTCATATGTCAAGGAACATAAATGGTTTGCAAAGTTAAATAAAACTTGCTGCAAAAATAGCAATTTGGCCGTTACTTGTTTTGCTAATTGAATTCGTATAATTAATATTCATGGTATAGTAATAATCTTTACATTTTACGTTTTTGAAGAGATCTTTGATTGTTGAAGTAGAGTTATATGCATTTATGTGCATGAAACAACACGAGTGTGCCACAACAATCTTTCAAAATGAGGGGCGAGTATAATTCATATACAGTTACTTTAGTAAAGGGATAAATAATTTTATTAATGCTATCCACACAATACCCATACAAAGAAGGAATTATGTGTATATGCGTAATTAATCTTGGTTAATATATTTTATTCAATAATTTATAAGAAATGACATAGATTATTTATTATATGACATGAAATATTTTATTTCTGTATACATTTTGTGGAGATAATTTTGCTCGCCTTGAACAAAGTTAAAATTTCAAAAAATATTTGAAAAACGCAGGCATTGGAAAGCTACATATTAAGACATTTACATCTCGAGCTCAACAAATTGTTTTTTTTTTCCTATATGCGATATTCGTTATGCGGTTAATAATTGGTTTTTACGTAGATTTAAATTTTTTTTTCATCGTTATGGTAATAAGTCCTAGTTTTTAATTCAACGAAAATATTACGAATTAAGCTCAGTGCAAAACCTCGCCGAAAACAATATTTTCCGACGAACAATGTTAGCAAAACTTCAACGAAAATCCAGTTGAGTAAATACCGCCGAAAGCTTAAAAATACAGCACACGTTCGCTAGCATTATTCTAATGAACAAAAACCGGTATACGGTCATGCGAAGCGCCTCGTTTTATTTTTCGAAATTGTCGCCGTATTTGTGGGATAACTGGAGGGGCGCGCCCCGGAATAGTCGAGGCATAAAACCGATACTTTCGCGTGATATTAACCGTACGAACGAGGAACGCAGGAGACGGCATCTGTCGAAAAGTACGCCGTCTAATGAGGATATGTGTTCCGAAATGAAAACGCTAAACGAGGAATGGCAATCAGTGCAGATTAGCGTGGAGAGATAAAAAAGTCAATTTTCCTCTCACAGCGCTCAAATTGTATTGAGAACTGGAAGCCAATATTTAACTTTTTCAGGCGTGTTATTGCTGCCTTTTATGAAATATCGCTTCAGTAAATATTCGATATTAGAAGGGAATTGAAGCCTAATGACATTAGAATCTTCTTATGCCCCAACGTTTATCCCATACCACATCCAATAAAAATTATTATAAACATTTGAAATTGAATTGCGCATTTTTATATCTCGCTCAAGGGAATTTAAGATTTTAATCGGGCCCGGCCATTATCCCAAAACAAATTCTTTTCGCATAAACGTTTGAATATAAACCATTCTATTTAGCAATTCAAAGTAAATTGGACGTTTCATGGCGAAAATTAATTGGCAATTCTAAATTACATACAGGTGTATCAAAGGCCCGATGAAGCCCGTCACTGACGTATATTATTAAACAAACAAAGCAGTAAACTCTATATATAGGCTGTATGTATGTAACTTTGTAATAAAATTTCACTTCAATCAAATACAAAATGATTTTTATACTAAATTAACTTATTTTATAAATTAGCATAAATAATTAAATTGTATTCAAATAGTAAAATATCTACTCAACAAATTTGTTTTCATGTTCCTTCAATTAGTAAATTGATATTCCACCATATTAGGGCAATGGACAATCTTATCTTTCGTATCACTTTGTCCCCGTTAATTGTTCGGTAGTATACACGAGAATTATAACGCGTAAAATAAAGTGATATTTAATGTGCGACTAAGTGATTTCTCCTGTGAAAGCAACTTAAAAACTGTAGGTATTTTAATTGTTATGTTCTATCAGACTCCGTATGTCCATTTAAAAAGTGTTGGCCTTGAAATTCTCGCGGAATTCTCTACGATTTACCTTACCGTTTGAAGGCGAAATTAAACATTCTTGAATATTTCATTTGATTACAACTAAAAACTTTAGCCTCCATACCTTAATTTAATTTACCTGCAAAGACGTTATAATAGTAATTAAAGTTAGATATTAATAACCAATTCCAATCAACTTATCAGGACTGAAATGGAAAATGATAGCTAATACAGCTTTACAATCTGCAATAACCATACAATAGCAAAGCTATATAAATACCCTATATTGAGAGCTACAGACTTTAAAATAAATAATATGATTAAAAAACATTCAACTGTGTCACTGTATATCTTCCTACAATAATTAAATTCTTGTCAATGTCACCAACTGATTTTTGTTACGGAATATCGAAAGTTGTGGTTGGAAAAATAAAATACATATTCCCCTTACCATGCAGCACTTTATTTATTTCGACAACTATGTTGTCATCTTCAGTAGAAGAACTCGGCTATAACATAGATTTGTCGATTTGCAATGCTACAAAATGAATTCTACCAATGAATGTACGATTTGATTCTGAAACTTGGAACTTCTGTCTTATTGATATATTTCTATAAATATACAATAACAACTAGTTTTTTAGTCATACTAGAGTTTGCAGTTAACGGAGGTCCGAGTCTCACTTTCAAAATGTGTTGTATGTAAATATTGTCAAATAAAATTGTCAATTGATGAAGGTTTTTTAGGGGGAGGTCATAAATGTAAAGCTGCTAAACCCCCGCATATTTTCCATCTTTAAATTAATTAATAAACACAATAAACAAGTAACCATTTGCTCAATAAATAAATGTAAATATCGTAGAAAAAGTATGAACAATAAGTAAAAAATATTTTCAAAAAATATACGATCTGGCAATAGTGTTCAGCTTTTACATCATTTCTTAAAAGAGCGGCACCCCCAATTTTCGCTCTATTCAGGTGTACAATTGCTATCTGTTTGTTGTTTTCTGCAAATAAAAACTGATTTCATGGAGGATAATAACAAATTAAATCGGCTGTAAGTAAGCATTAACATTTAATAACCCCCGTTTCAAAATATAATTATATTATATAAAAAATCAATAGTACGTAAACCATTTCCAACATTCAAAATAAATCAACCAAAAAGTCTTACTTCATAGTACACTTACACGAAGAGGCTAAAAACATATATTGAATCGGAATTGTCAACAAGAACTGAACATTGGTTTCAAGTTGACAAATGAAAAACGACAAATCGTGTCGAAATTAGTACAAGATGGCAACAAGTTTCTCGGAAAGAAAAGTACTTCTTCCAAAAGAATCAAAATTGGCTCGAAAAATTCGTAACCCTCATCGATGCCCATGAAAAAGTTCCAGGGTCTTCAGCAAGCACTAGCTGACATAAGCTATCTTTAATCTAGTTTTGGTAGGAACAACATAAACCAAACATCTTCGGATCCAAAACAATTGCGAAAAACTTGTTTATGAAACAAGAATAGAAGAAGAGGTTCACCATCAAAAGTATGTAAATAATATGAACGCTCTAAAACTCGAAAAGTAATCGAAAAAAACGTTGTCTGGAGACGAAACATTGTCACTTCTTATTGAAAAGAATCTATCGAAAATGCAGTACAAAGGGACGCGCGATGTAAGTGTACAAAACAATTGTTGTCTGTATCGATCTAACGATAATCCCTTAGTCGAAAAAAAGGTAGTATAGATATCTGCAATGACTGTAACGAAAACTGGAGCTCCGGTTACTTTACAAGCACTCCCATAAGACTCGGAGAATTGTATCCACGGGAATAGAAACTAGTGAGAGGCTCGCTGTAGAAAATCTGAAAGAATTAATTTATTATTATTTGTAAATGTGGATGTGGCGGCACAAATGTGGATGTGGCGGCACTTCCAGTCAGAGTAGATGCACACAAAAATTCCCTGATGAAAAATGTTTGGTTGTATTGGAAATTTCTCCTTAGGTAGAGAAGAATGCAAGAAACATTGTTTGGAAAAATCCAACATATTGTAGACCAACCTCAATTCTATTCATGAAAGAAACCCGCATCAACAATTGTTAAAATCTTGTATCTTTTGTAACAATCATCTACGGCCTCGAAATTCGCGTTAATTACCAGCTTCAGTTTACAATCGTAGATGGAAAAGTTTGTAATTCCGTAACAAGCACAGTATCACCCATGTTATTTTTGAGATCCTTAGAATTCAATACCATTAATAAAATCCTGAAGAAAACTAATGACGAAGAGAATTTACAGGTTGGTCTTCCCTGTCGTTATGCATGGATCAGATTTTTTGCACATTAGAAATTTAATCGTTGCATGTAAGAAAAAAAATAATGTGTCGAAAAAAATTACAAAGAATTAGGTTTAATGGATCAACCAAAAAAATTGAATTATGGAAGTTCCAATGACGGTCATATTTACAGATGTTTTTTTTTTGAAAAAGCTAAAATTTCTTTTATTGGACCAATCGGTTATACGATACAGGGAACGAAAACACATATTGTAACTAAACACAGTCGTTCTTGCATTTCTAAGATATTCGCATTTACAATCTCGGCAATTTAGCTTCCATTATGTTGATGTTCGTTTGATGTTTCACGCCGCTGTGAGCATGGTATGCAATTGTTGGCATTCTCTACATAATCCTTGTTGAGTTTGTTCGTACCGCTATTGCGGAAAATCATTGCAAGGATGTTCTTTTTTCATTTGTTTAATATCTTCGTAAAACCATTTTGGGCTACCTATCAAAATTGTCTCATTGTATTTCATATCAAAAGACTTTCACACCAAATTATGGTTTCAGATATATCCATATATATTTCGTTCAGATTCCAATAATCTTGCATTCGTTAGCCTTAAATGTGTGTCACTGTATTCGTGTCTACAAGCAAATCAACAAATCGATGAAATCTAAAAAAGTTTCAAAATGTTATACTTCTTACTACGAAAACAATCTCTGCGACAAAACTCCAAATTTCATGAAATAAATGATAAGAAATTCACTTAAACTCCTCCTCTGACTCATTTTATTTCAGTCCTAAACTTATTGCCGCATTCAGGAAAGAGAAAAAAAACGTTAGCGCAACAATCGTTGAGAAAAGACATTACGGGCATATGAGGTTTTTAATAAAGGAACAATGTATTTAACGACCGGCTATAAAATTAACATAAAAATTGGAAGTATATGAGAAAGAGAATTTCTTCGTGATAGCTATGGCACAATAAACCACCAGCCTTTACAAGGTTTTGTTAATGCATATCCCATATAAGTCCATTTAGTGCGTATTTACGCTTTTATACCAGATCCTCCATAACTTACACCGTACGAACTTCTTGCTAATGTTGTAGGCTAGTTATTATAAATTGTTTGAATTCCCAGCTTTCAGTTAAAAAAACGTTTGAAGGTATTAATGTTTTACAGAATGTCTATAATTATTGTATGGGTACATATTTCATTACGTTTTATAAGAATAAAGTTAGTTTCATATAAAATGTCAATATTTAGTTAATACTTGCAGCAAATAACAGTTACACGGTTTTAATGACAAATTGACGAAGATTATACGGCGTAACGGTGAGAATCGATATAGTCGGGGTCGGATGTCTGATGTTTAGTTGACGGCATTGCGAATTACGTTGGCTTCAGCCGGCGGGAGCTCGTAAATTTACCACTAATAAAATTCTCCCGGCTAAAATATGAAAACCGGGGAAGTTTCCTCCGCTCGCAGACATCTTCCAAAATAAACTAATGCGAATGCGACGATAAGAAGGCGCAATTTATTACGATTTTGATTAAATGAGACGCGAACGACAGACAAAAATGTCACGCTTCCTTAGGAACATATGCTGCGCGTTAATTGAAATTAAGCGAAATTGAGTGCAAAGTAACGGATATTAAAGGGTAAATTTGAGATACCGAAAGTGGAATACATTAAAGGGAGAGATGAAGACGTACAGTTAGTTGCAAGAGTTTCCTCCGCGTATTATATTAACATAATATTAATCGAAAACTTACTCCGTTTATATCCTATTAGCATTTATATAAATAATTTAACGTTCTATTAGTTGCAACGTAGCATATTAAGCAGCTTTCGAGGACGTTTAAGTTTCATAATTGCTAAGCTGAATAATCCACTTAATTGTTTAAAATAGGTAGTTAGAAGTTTCCAACTCATATTTACTATTACTAATAACTTGACGTAAAGCCCACGTTCATAAATAATAAATAAATAGCTTAGATCTTCAACTAAAACAATAACTATTAATTAGAAGCATGCTGGTTATTACATATATTATTATTGTGCAAAATTTTCGATAAATACTCTAAGCCCGGGAGTTCATATTCAACAACAATTAATACTATCTCAGAAATCAAGAATTCGTTTCCATATATTTCACAAAATTGGTAAATTTAAATGAGATAAAATGGATATATGACACACTGGTTCGGAGTAGTGAAAATGAAAAGGTGAAATTTTAAATAAATCGTGAAGAAAAATATTTTTTTTCAAAGAATTGCAAGAAGAAGTAGTAGATATAAATGGAAGGAGAATAAGAAAGGCGGAATTGGATGGCGCCTATAAGAATATATGAGAAACAGTTATGAACAGGGAAATGTGTCAAGAAAAATAATAGAATTTTGCTCGAGGAACTGCCTCAATTGGCAACACACAATTCAAGTAAAAAGAAATACACAATTAGACACAAGTAGTAAGTCTAAACGAAAATCCGTCGACTATTTCCGGATAAATAAAGAATTAATGGGATAAAATATTGATATAAAAGAAACACACATGCCCAGAGAAGGAATCAGTAATCATGATGACAGAAAAGATGGGAGCCGAAAATAAACGAAAATCGCAAACAAGAAAGTAAAACGTTATAAACTAAAAAATATACAATGAAAATTTGAAGAAAACGGAATTGGAAGTAAGACTTTAAGTTAACAGGTTCAAACACGTGCTAAAATCAGAAGCATGGAAGGAGGCACTTACTAAATAGAGGCATAGCAAACAACGAATAGTACAAGAAGCAAATAAAACGAGCCCAAACAATAGTAAAAGTAAAGAAACAGTTACTTCCTAGCAACAAAATACAACATAAATGACAAAAAGGAAACATATTAACAAAGTAAGGCATATTAATGGAAAGATGAATGGGAGGATATGAATGAAAAGGAAGTATAACAAGTAGAAATTGGGGAAATAAAAAAATGACGAAGCAAACTAGGACTGAACTGTATGACCAAGTACCAATAAAATTTAATGGATTAGAATCTAGATCCCATAGTGAAATGGCATTGCAGAAATGCAACCGAAGCAAAATATTGTAATATTGGCAGATATAGCCATGGCAGAAACTGTTCGAATGTTCAAGAAGAACATTTGAATAAATTTGAAAAACAAACTATTTTACTATTATGACAACGAATGATATCACAAGATGACTATTAGTAATGAGTTAATAGAAAGGACTCTGTGAATTCCTCAAGTCATACTAACGCCTCATATGTGACAGTGCCGTCTATGAATATCGAGAAAAATCTAAATGTATATGTACTTCAATCACTGTAAGCTGTATGAATATTTAAGAACAATAGACCGACCAAATGTAAATTTCTTGGATAAAAATGAGCATACAAGCGACAGTGGAAAAAAATTTATGGGAATCATTTAAACAGGACAAAGAAATAACAGACTTTCTCAATTATGCTTCAGAATGTAGGTAGTTTAAAAAACAAAATTCATGGTTTTGATGTTTTCTTGTCTAGCGAAATACCCCGTGTGATGACTAGATGTGAGCATTGGTTAAAAAGTGACGAATTAAAAAATTATAATTTGGAAATGTTTGAGATAGTAAGCAATTATTGTAGCAAAAAATAGAGGGGCACAGGGCACTACATCTATCATTATTGTGCGCATCTACAGATTATGAATGGGAAATATATAAGTAGAGTGAGCCATGTTGTGATATGTGGGGAATCTTATATAGACTTTAATATAAAATCAAAAGATTGTGTATGTAGCAATTTTACAATTACAAATCGTTTCCTTTTATTTCGGAGTTAGATAATGTATAATATTTTTCGTCGTCTAACATTATCGTGGCATTGTTTCTGAAATGTTCTAATCTGAAGGGGTTACATCTAGTCAGAATTTACGAAAAAAATCGGTTTCTCGTACGGATTCGTAAAATATAACGTTTCAGAAATGTTCTCTGAAAATTTCAAGTTGATCTGTTTAAAATTGAGCGAGTTATGGCCGTTTTTACCGTTACGGGCTGCGAGCCGCGCGACCGTAGTATACGATAAAGGGTATGCGCTGTGGTATGAAGAACACGAATCTGTGCGCTCAGCAAACCACACAGGAAAAAATTGAGGTTGACGTTATCGTCGAAATGTTTAAACATTCAGAAAAGAAATACGGCGAAGAGTACGTTACTGTTGACTTATAACTTCAGACTTTAAAGGCGTTTTTCTCAAAACAGCTTTTTCAAACCACGATATCTTAAAAGCCAATGGACCGATTCACTTGAAATTTTTCATACTTTTTCTTTATATCAGAAGCTAGTCCTTAATCGAAGGATTTTTTTCCTCGATGCATACTTTTTTTATATCAAGGAAAATGAAGTGATTTTTTCACCGAAATATACACTTTCACTTTCAGTCGCCGACTATTTCAAAAATTGAAATTTTATCAAATTCTTCGATTAAAGACTAGATAATACGATATAAAAACTTAATTCATTTGGTTTTTTGATTTGAGAAGTTACAGTTGTTACCGCGAAAGGCCTGTTTTAACAGCGGTCCGGGAAATATATTATGAAACATAGTCAAAGATATACCCTTTCCCCTTTCCCAAAAGAAATTCACAAAACACGCCTTTTCTTAGGCCGCCATTTAGGTGTAACCCCTTAATTGTCTGCGCCATCTTGGAATCCTCACTAATTGAGCAGCCGTGTATTTTGCACATTTTGTCGCTTTCTATATTTGAAATTATTTCTGCTAATTTACTTCTTGGCTGTCCTTTGGGAAATGTGAAATCTTCCTCCTAATCTTCTCGTTGAAACTACTTTTCTATTTCTTGCAAATTGGATAAATTTCTGAAGTCTTGCATGATTCAAAACTCGTGGGCGATGTTTCTTGAGAAGATTCATATACGGCACCCCTTCCTCACATTCCTTAATGACGCGGTTGTTGTCTTTGAAATATGTTGATTTCTATAAATGGCGACAATGTCACGTTTGGGCAGTTGGCCAACCAAATTGTAAATGCCTTTCCGAAATTCTAACTTGCAGGACATTTAGTAAAACTTTGTAAACACAAATGTATTGTCCAACTGCAGGAGAAACTTGACAGATTTTCAATATCCAATGGTAAGTTAAAAGCTTTATTTTTAATGGGAAAAAAGTAATACGAAAAACCTTCCCAAAACTATTGTTACATAAGCTAGTTAAATGGGATAATTATTTTAATGAATAATATAAGCAATGATCTATGAATTATACAAAATAAGACATTCCACTTCTGTGAAAACAATACCAATAAATAGAATTCTATTGTATCAAAATAAATTTTCTTATAGTATTTAGATAAGCAATCATTTAATGAATGCCAGGTATACCCTGTATCTGTATCATATATATTACTGGCGATGCTAATGTTTCTATGAAATTTTACAGCAAATATAATTTATCATTTTAATATTATTATTAATATAATGCAATAAGAAATAAAAGAGGCGTTAAGAAAATCAAAGCCAGGACGTGCATCAGTACATGAGAAAATTCTCAAAAATCTTGAAAGGCCTTCTATCATGAGAAAAATGTCGTAATAGAGCAAGCACGAGAAATGGGGATCTGATATTATGTCTCATGTCCATAAAAAGAAACAGATTGGAGGAATTACATTTGTCGTACTGTGCTGATTTCATATTTTGACCATACATTTTTTTTTTGTTCTTCCCTAAAATACCCGTATGCCTCTGATTATGTTTGTGGAAATCCTTCTATTTTTCAATGTTTTTCCAAAACGCCATCTCTGTTAATTCTGTCAAAAGTTTTTTTCTAAGTCATTAAAGCAATCTCAAGATAAAGATATGTAGATATGTAGTAATTTCGAGCTCATCTTGCATAATTAAATAAGAGAATCGACATTGTTTACGAACTTTCCATTGGCCCATCGCACACAAAACTTTGACTTTAACTTTAACACGCTAAAACCAAATCAATTATAACACTGACACTTAAACATCTCGTCCCATTTCATATCACCACGCATCTAATATTTACTAGCAGTCGTTGACATTCAATTAAGAAAGTCCGCCCCGCATTCGCCCTCGATAATTTTCAATTATTTCTACATGAAACAACGCCTAATAAATCAAATTAGTCTCGTCATACCTTAGCGCTCCCGTGCACTTTTAAGAAAGTATTTTAATGTTCGTCTAATTTAAAATAAAAGCCCGTTAGGTGCCTTTCCGACTCTCATAGATAAAGTATATTGTTTGGGAATTTTGTTAAGCGCACAATTAATTCCAGACAGTAATTAATTGTTTAATATACATTCCTTTCGTGAATTTACAGATTCCCTTTGGTAAATAAACAACGTCATTAATGCTCGCTTGCTAGACATTAACCTTTTTGTTGCGAGATGCTTCTAATTAGTAATATTTTACTTCGAGCAATTTTAATTATATTGCTAATTATTATATTATTGCTCGCGTAAATTATTATCATAAAAGGAAGAACAATGATTATAGCAGAAATTATCGGTACAGTGTTTGATAAAAAATGACTGGGATTCCCAATTATAGATTCTTCAACATTTTTCATTTGCATGTAATATCTAATTTTATAATAATAATAAGTGCTGCAGGGTAATGTTTTTTTTTTGTGTGCAGTGCAATTAATTAATAATATTAACGGAGTTTCTCCGTAGTTTATAAATATTCATAGCTCAAGTACGAATCGTGTACAGTCAAGAATGTTTAACGTTGATAACTCAACACGCAAAACGGTTATGATATTTCTTCTAGCCAAATTAACACGCTGCATATCATTTATTTAAATATATTCACACGTGCGGGCAGAGCATTTTCCGTTTCGCATTAAGTGATAAGCGCAAATGTTTAATATATGCGCGGAATATTACGGACATGCGATAAGCGGGTTTGTCCAATTTTATCGACAAGTTTCAATTAGACCTAGATTCAATTGCGGACATTATCTGCTGCCGCGAACAAACACCACTGTTCGGAATTGCACGTTATCAACGCGAAGGAAGGATTTGTCTCAGCAGTAGAGATTAGAAGTTGTGTAACTTAACTAGGGGGACGCACAGCGTTATACTACACGAGTATGATTAGTTGACGGCTATTAATATGGGCGAGTGTAGGGCACAACGATATCGGTACTCGGGGGCTTCTATCGTGTTCGCTGCAAGTGTGCAATCATGTTGAACAGACAACCAATAGGAAACGGTACAAGAACATTGCAATTTCGGAAATTTACATGATTAGTGGCATAACTGTGGCAAACTACAGCGTACAGTGAGAGGTTTCGATAACATCGTTTTCGCCGATACCTGTTAATAATAAGCGAATCGAACTATATAGCTACAACCTACAAATTTATCGATATATTGATCTAGATAATTTTTCAGCATATACATTAGCATACAAAGACCGATAATGTGTTGCTTTCAGTACGCAACAAAAACTTAAAACCTGTTTGCAATTTGAATGAAATAAACCCTTTACATATCTTATATTTTTATTTATATCATAAAACAGGAGTATTTTTTATAAATTTCATAATAATAACGCATGTATATCAAATGTAACCAGTGTCTTTTTTTATGGTTGATTTTCAACATACACAGGAATGTTTTTCTTCTGATTAGATGTAAATTTTAAATCAAACATAAACATACAACTTTATATTGCAATTAGTGTAGTTCAATATTATGAATTCAATAAATATATATTTTTTATCTTATTTTAATAATAAATTTCGATAAACTTAAAATACGTTCGTAATATAAAATATATTTAATGTATTTATCTATCATGTGAAATAATGAAAGAAATATGTTTAACACAATGGAATAATAAACTGACCAATATATATGGAAAGCTTTCAATTGTGGTCACCTAAAAAGATGTCAAAAATTAAAAAAGCCAAGCTTGATATTAGTATTAAATTAATGTCGAATACCCTAAGTTACTTGCGGATAAAAATCATTGAACTTGTAAACACAATACAAAATTGCTTTATACTAATAAACATCGTTTGCCATCCGTATTAATGCAACAGCAGAACAGAATTTTTCTGTTATAAAGTTTGTGAAGCAAACTTCACGTTTCTGTTAATTAAAACTTTACTGTTACTGCAAACGTTAAGCAATTATCCGTGTAAAAGGAATTTAATATTAATTAGATGAAATTCAAATGTTGGAGTTAAACGGTGCATATGTATTGAACCAACACGCATAGTTAGTTACTTATTTTAAAATGTTATTTTTATACGTTTACCAAAACCATTTTATTAATTCAAGAAAAAATCGTAATTTTAGTTTGCATGGAATGTCATTGGTGCAGTCGAAATAAATCCTGTGAGTTACTTTAAAATTTCTATTGTGTTAATCAAACGAAAAATGCCCGTTGGAACTTGATTTTGTATAGCTGCTTCCAATAGCTATATGACATTTATATGCGATTATAAGCTGTAGAACTATTAGCTACAAATGGTTTTGAAAAAAGAAATACCAGCAAAATATATCTATTTTATTAAAATAAACTTAGACAACAAAGGAAAGTGATTGATGAGAATTTTTTTACAAACTTTAGCTAGAGACACACTTTTTCAGGTTAAGGGTCAAATTAAATTAAACTACTACTTGCGTTTTATTATGACGAAGAAGAACAAGCGAGGACCGCCATATTCGACTTACAGCAACAATATACCAAAGCCACCAGTACCAGATCAATTGCCAATCGCCGGTTAGGTAGCGACGGTCGTCCTGTAGCGCTTTCGGCTTTGAATCTTATCGGCCACAGTGGTGTGGCCGATAGTTAGTGGAACTGCTCAACACCGACAGAAACGTTTGAACTGGTGTAGGTTACGACTGCACTCGAACCTAGAGTGGTATAGGGTGGTGTTCAGTGATGAATCACGATTGTGTTTAGGGATGCATGATAGCCGTACGACGGGCAGACCAACACGTGGGAAACATTGCAATGTTGAATTTGATATTGTGAGGCATGTGCAACAAACTGTTGTGGTTATGGTATGGGGAGCTTTAACTTATGGGAGCACGTCCTGTTTGGTAATCATCCGAAGCAATATTAACACCCAGCGATATCTGGATGAGGAGGCACAACCCCATATTTTCTTCAGCAGTTGGAAGACTCACTTTTCAGGCAGAATAATGCCGTCCCTATATTACAAACCGTTCTATGGGTTGATTTGAAGAGGTTAATGTCAAATTCTTGCAATGCTAGCCGGATTTCCTGATCTTTCGCCCATCAAGTATGCTTGAGACATAATGTGGAGATAATCTTGTTGTAGCCTCCGCAGGCGCTACAGCACGAATTACAGGTTTGTTGTGAAACAATACCTCAAGAGGAAATCGACTATCTGCTAAAATCGATGCCACAAAGATTGGAGGAGTGTGTGGTCAAAAAATTCATACCCCTTCTTAGTGCTGCGATTTCCATGTCACTGAGTGTAATTTAAATATTTATTTAGCATTAGAATTAGAGATCTATCATTCGATAGCTTCTTATTCGTTGGCATTCTATGGCAATAGAGCCATTATATATTTTCAGCATTTAAATGTTTATTCTACAGTATATCTTTGATAATTAATTTTTTTTATATATTGTTTCTGGTCAGAGTCCTTGTACTTAAATATAAAATCTGCCGTGGAAAAGATCTGTCAACATTGGAGGTATTAATGGAGCCATCGGTAGACGATGTAGCCCAACATGAAAGCAAGGAGCAAGGATATTGCTACAAGAAATGAGGGTACATTTCAAAAGGCTAACTATCGAAAGCTCCCACGAAAGCTTTCTATGCAAAATAATATTTAGGTATTTGCTGGAAAATCCCAGGGTCGATAAATGAACTCAATTGGTCATCTTTCGGTATGATTTTTGATTTCTCAAGTACGAATAATAGGAATAACACACGAAAAAAACGCTTGGTTGGAATTAGTCGAAGTCAGGCAGGATTTATTTACATCAGAAAAACTCCAGATGGGATGCGAGGGGCAATTTGTATGGCAATGGAGCTATTATGTGCTTTCGCTATTTAAATGTTTATTCTACAGTATATCTTTGATAATTACATTTTTGTTATATATTTTGTTTCTGGTCAGAGTCCTTGTAGTCAAAATTTAAAATTTGTCGTGAGAAAGATCTGTCAACATAGGAGATATTCATGCAGCCATCGGTGGATGACGTAGCTCAACATGAAAGCAAGCATCAAGGATATTGATACAAGAAATAATGGTACATTTTCAGAAGGCAGAACATGGAAATTGGCAAAGAAAGTAACACCTTATGTCTCGACAAAAATTGCAACTAACAACAGTTTTTTTAATTAAAGGATTACCTCTATCGAGAGGAAAATAGAAGAGGTAATTGGGAAAGTCAATCACTTTCACATTTGTTGGGGCAAATATTGTAACAACCACAGATCGACGATGAATGTAAGTTGCATTAAACAGGTTTCAGGAAAAAGGTCTTGTCTGACTACTATTTGAAATCAATACTTCTGCGAGTGAAATAAACTACTGTGTACTGTTTTAGAAATTATTAATCTCGTGGAAGTATACTTGCATTTATCATCGTTAATAGCACTTTTTTCATAAAATATATTAATAATAACCCAATTAGAGTACGTGTGTAGCTACCATCAAATTGTTTCCAATTATTTCGATTGCATCATTTTTCTTGTTAAAATTACGTCATATGCAATGTGAATAAGTTAAAATTGTCACAAGCGACCATTAACATAAATTTTTAACGTTATGTTTTTTAATAAAAGAGTCCTGTAATAATGGTTTGATTGCAATATAAAAACGTAATGGTGAGGTTTTACATTCGTTCCCATTCACGTTCGAAAAGAGTCCATCAAACGGCTGGTGTAAATAAATAACAAGTTCGCAAGCTAGATTTATTGTTCGCCGGGGCTTTATTACGTACGTCGTAAATAAGTCTACAATTCGGTTCTCTCGACCGCATTCACACTGGAAAATGGCCATTGTAGATTAAGCAGATGTAAAATATGGCAATTATAAAACTATCCGGCAGAAAATTAAATATCTCCGACTTCTGGACGCAGTCGCTTCGAGGAAAACGTACTGCCGAATAAGGCATTTAGAAAATTCCGCGTTATCGTTCCGTAAAATAAAGTTACAAAGGAAATAAATTGCTTTTATATTGAATGCCTACACACGAATCTTATTATTTGAAGAGTAAACTTTATGTTGATGGGTGACGCTTTTACTGCTAGTTTGCGGGAGGATTCGTGGGACTTCTGTATTATTGGCGCAAAAAGGATTTGTGTGTTGACTCGGTGTATTTTACATGTTTACATGCACGTTGCACTTCGGCACTTCGTCTCGCGATAAGCAGATGAAGAATAAATTGCAATTCAGTATTTTCGATGGATAACATGACAAATATTACAAAAAAATTAAACTCCCCAAATATTATACTATATTGAGGTTGTTATTAATTTAAGGACGCATTGAAAAATAAATTATGCAGTAACGTATCTCTCGGGCTAATAACCAATGACCGTGCGCGAGCTTCATTTCACCGACGCAAATTTATACTATTTACCGTGTATATTTGTTATTAGCTCGATGAAAACAAATTTACCCATACCTCACCTCACAATTACTGCTCCGTACCGTTCGTATGCATATATCATTAATTTCTGTATTCTATATCAAACGAAAGTAAATATTGTCACAAGTTAATTTTAGTACTTCGAGTTTAAGGCAAGCCAAAAATATTCAATATGTAATTTCGTTTACCTAGTTATCATAATCATTAGAGAGCATATGCGGAAAGGTTTTAAAATGCCTGGTAAATAATAGATGTAAAGTAAACAGATTGTGTGCTGAAATCTTTTAAATCCGCTGGCCTAGATCGTACTTTCCTTGAAGAGGAATTGGGGACTGTTATTCCACATTTTAAAAGGCTGCTTAAATCTACCTTAAGGCATACGGTTCGATATATTCCACAAAGCTGAAGAAGGAAAGTTGTGTACTTACAAACGGTAGGATGGGATTCACACTCTCAGGGAAAATCATATAGACCACATAACCCTTATCACAGAAGGAGTTGTTCACAAACTTGTTCAGATGTGTGAATTTACTTGCCAAGTCAAACAACTAGTTGTTATAATTGCCCCCACTTTTTCGAATTGTTACTAAAACTAGAGTCTCATGTTTGCTGGTTATTGTTTGATGTTCTTCATTTCCTATGCCGTTGATTTCCACTTTTATCTTTATTTACATTTTTAGTTTCTCAAGTTCATTTGTCCAGACATCTATCATAGTGTCTTGGTTATTAGCATTAAATCAATTACCATAATAAATTTTCGAAGAGAATTTGACAGTTTTATCACAAGAGGAAGACTTCTTCTATTGAATTGTAACTGGGGCTTAGACCTTGGTGAGACACTGGGGCACCATTGGGATCGTCCCATAAAGCAAGAGTAAATGCAATAGGTTCATAAGAGTTCTCCACCATTCAAGAAGGTTTTTGGAACGCTGAACTTCTGTTTTAATTGAGTTTATGTCTACAAAGATATAATTAAGAACTTGAAAGCGGCTATACACGAAATCTTGCGAGCTTGCCTTAAAAAATCAGAACTGGCAGTGCTGTGCCGATATTTCGATCTTGTGACCTGCCTGGACATCGAAGGAGCCTTCGACAATACCTAATTTAAATATAAATACGAGAGCGGTAGAGCGTGGAATCGAGCCAACTAGATGGATTGATTCAAGCAAATCCTCCCTGAACGCGACCGTGGGACCGTGGTTGTCCGCACACATAGAAGCCATTACCAACAAAGCGACGTGGATCTTCTGAACAAACACGCGCATGTTTGTCTAAACCTGGTATCTACGAGCTAGGATGATTTGCGGAATGGATACAACAATTATCATCCCAGTGATAACGTATGCCTGCCTGGTGTGGTGGCCAAGACTGTCATAACTATCTAACCAAGGAGTGCCTGGGAGTCACCAGCGCTATATTCTCAACCAGGACTGCTATGTCGGTGCTTTTAAAGCTCGCACACCTTAATCTCTTAATGGAAAGAGAGATTAAGGTGTGTAGTAGAGAAAAAGAGTAGTAGAGAATAGTGCAGGATATAAGCATAAATAAACTGGATGTGGCGATCTGAGCTCAACCAGACGATTATAACTCGATTGTTAAAGCAAGGGGGAAAACATTTGTCCTATCGACGAAATCTCACCGCATAATACTTACTATGGACTTCCAGAAATTCTACAAGATTACATACCGAAAAAGGAGCAGGCCGATGAGTATATTAATGATCAAGAGGGCGAGACCTATAGAAGTACACGAATTGTTCTAAGACATATCACGGTGCAGCACCAGGGATATGGGCCGATGTATCCAAAAATGGCTTTGACTCCTCTAGTCAAGACCATACAGATTTGCACAGACACCCAAGCAGCTTTACTGGTTCGCACACGATGCAGTGCAAATTTAATACACCGTTAGTGTACCACTAACAATTGAAGGAACTGGCGCTGCACATCAGATTTACTCTGATGTGGATCCCATGGTATCAGGATATGGAGGACAATCTCAAATCGGATCTAGTAAGTGCCTTGGAAAAACCACTCATTGAGCCTGAACCCACTTGTCGGATTGCTTACGGGATGGTAAAGAACGAACTAAAATGTAAACTAAGAGCACCATATGAAATGGTGGAAAAAATAGATAGGGATGAATAAGAGCCACAGACATCTCCCCCTCAAACAAAATGTATGAAGAGGTGAACATTTAAGCATAACTTGAGAAACCTTACCGGATTGTTGACCAGTGACTGCAATTTAAAAAAACTTACTAGCTCCGCATAGGAGGAGCAGATAGCCCCATATGTAGCTGCTGTGGTACCGAAGAAGAAACTCCCCTGCACTAGGAAGTGCCTTTTTTATTCGATGGAGAACCACCGTTATAGCTAGCATGCTAATGGGGCACAATTTGAAGAGATCCATAGGACAACCTACCATCGGTTACAAAAAAAAAACAAATTTGATACAAACAATTGCAGTGTAAACGCACGAAATTAATTACAGTTAAAATAGGACGTAACGTTGATGAAATAACGAAAAAAATATATAAAAGAGTAAAATTAATAAAATAAGTTTCCGGTCCTGGATATTTACAAACTTGCGTCGTTTCGCCTCCCATTTTCTAGGAAAACTCCGCGTCGAATATTTCAAATTATGTATTCATTAAATTTTCCAATTAACATTTCCTATTTCCGAGTTTATTTTTAAATTTCATATCTTGCATCGGCGCAGTTGGAAACAAAGCCTTCATAGGTAAATGTTGCCGTGCGTTCGGAGTCTGGTCGTTTTACGCGGCCGTTAAGTTAAATTTCGACGAAGGTCGTGTGGATGGCATATTATCTATACTTCTCAAACTAGATTCTCCAGAGAGTTTGAAACTGAAACACTTTCACTTTCTCGAACATATTGGTTATTCTCGGAGGCAATTGTCTCACGCGATGCACGATTTGATGAAATGCGGCGCCGTTTAGAAAATTCAATTCGACGACAATTTGCGATTTTACGAAAATATCTATTTTATACGGTTATCAGTAATATATTTTGAGTTTCTCATTAAACGTCTGCATCGTTTTTAACAAATAATGTGATATATCCATAAAATTTACAACGTCATTATTTCTAACTTTTAAAACGGTAGATATCGTATTCTTTCTCGATGCAATATATTTAGGATAACAAGCTGACCTCATCACTCACACGGTTTTCCTTTATCTACGATCCTAACAATGTCTTGCGAGCCCATCAAAATGTCCAGCTAGCACTTTATGAACTTCGTTATATATATAATTTTATTTAAAAACCTGAGTTTTATGTAAAAACCAATGATTTTGATCACAATCGTGGGTTTAAATCTAAATATTGTAATCGTAAGATTATAAATTTGATTAATTGGTCAATATATTCAATCTACATGGTGTATGTTTTTCTCAGAGCTTTAAGAGCAATAATAAGATAAGAGAAGAATTTAACTATGAAAATATCAAAGTACGTACAAGTATTAAAAAATATTGCATTAATAAAACCCGGTGGATGAATATAATGGACAAATATAAAAATACATATGAAATAAATAAGTTTGTTAATAAGGTAAATAATATATTAGGAGTATAAGAATCGCAATATTTTCGATTTCTTACATGATATACTTAATTTAATAACAAGAGGGTTTGTATACAATAAAACGTTTTTTTTTTAATTTCCACAGCAGCCAAACTAATATCTAAGCCCAGTACATATATTGGATTCGATAACGTTTTGTAAAAAGAACTGCTTAAAATGGCCAGATGGTTTTGTAATAAACTTCATCTATCTCAAAATGTAATCAATCGCTCATACATAATCCAATAAGCTGTCAAATTTGATTTATGTGCGAAAAATATACATTTCATATAAAACTCAACTATGTTTTTAAATTGCCTGAAAATAGCATACGTTACACTTATTAAAACTCGCAGTGTTTAACCAATGTTCGTTGATCCTTGGAAACTAATGGACATATATTACATGTTTTCTGTTGAATAAATAAATAACTTTTTTTATATAAATATATTTTTTTAATACATATGGATATTCTTGAAATTCACACCATCGATAATTCACAGTTTAGTACTTATATACATACAAAACGCTTTCTTTACCAAGAAAGCGTTTGAATTTATCACCGGATTATATATTGCTCAGCCAGGATAGAATTATTACATTCGTCTTACAGATATCTCGAGGCAATGCAAGCTTGCGTGCTTCATTTGCATATTCGGAGCTGGCAGCAACTTGGTTATGGTCGCGGCGAAAGAAATTACAGCTTGCTTGCCACTTCCAGAATCATACTGTTATAAGATTACGCCACATCTGAAACACAGCAGTAAAAACTTGCGCGTCGGTAGCCGGTGTTAACGATAACGCGGTCGTATTCCACGTTTTAATTGAACGATATAAATAAAATATATGAATATGTAGCGATTTACCGTACAAGAAAGCACGAAAATACGGCGTGTATTTTTTCCGATAATTCATTTACATTTATAGATTAATTAAATTACGACAAGTTAGGGTCATTAAATGCAAATGGGCCGCCTGTTAATAAATTAGAAATGTTTAAGTGTTTAGTTTTTATGATGGCTATCGCGTGATATAAACGTCTGTATTAATACGGTTTTATTTTATACAGTTGGAAATTTAAGTATACCTAATATAAAAATTCACCGTAAATATTTATATTTTTACAAAATTTACATATAAAAAAATTGCACAATTATAAAAGGAAAAAAAACGAAATAATTAAAGGCTAATCTACAAACTATATTATCAATAAATCAATGTTTTAATTAATTAATATTAATCTTAGGATTCCAAACGCTAATTGCATAAACGGCATAATATTTTAGTTCACGATCAACTATCTTGAGCTATGCTAATTCTACGCAGCCATTACATTTGCAATGCAAATAATGAGATAATTTGTATGAATTATTGCTGTTAATTTTAAGCTTTTTTTCTCTCATATTGCGCCGTGCTACAGCAAATTGTTCTACTCATGCAACGTGCAATGGAAAGTACCAAGTAAATAACCTTCCTGTTTGTCCAGCACCGAATACATAGCGCGCAAGTGAACTGATATGTCAAATCAATTAAAATTCATGATGAACGCGTTTTTTAGCTCACAGTGGTTATCAATACATCAAACAGAACAAGCGCGTGTCGTCAAAATACGGACGTGTTAATTTGCAAGGCAAAAATCATATCATCGAACGTCATAATTTTTAAATTCGGCTGCAATACGCTTTCAATTGAGTATTTGTTTTGTTTCTTATCGACTAATATTTACCACAAATTGTGAATATTTGGAATATAGTGCAAACATCTGTAATTTTGACACGTGACATCTGATGTAGAGTGCACAGTTTATTTGAACAACCCGTACACACTTAAATTAGCCCATTATGGTCGAACAGGTGTGCCGCATTATGTTCTGTGCGATATATTCATTTTACTACTTTGGGCATCGAGGACGTTATTTTCAACGATAATATCTCCTTTCCGAATCATGCGACCAGTAATTACAATCGTTATCGTGGTGATGTTGATCTATTATGAAATTCAATACTGCAAGCTACCTCATATAATGTGCGTAAATTTTATATTTATGTATAACAAAATAATTTTAATCAAGTTGCGTGAATTAAATACCATTCAAATATAATTTAATTTGAAGGCATTGGTGTCGCAGAGTTTACGGCCTAGCATTCATAAAATATGTAAATAGACTCTTGGGCACTAGCGCTAATCACTTTCAACTAATTGCACTGAAAACCAATTTCGCGTAATGGAACTTTATCGACACGCTTAATATAGTTGTGGCAAAAGGTTGTGAAGGATAACATGTTATTCAGAATTGATACGTAAATCGAGTCCGTGATTACATTGAAGTGCAAAAGAAACAAGTTTCGTGGAAAGAATGTAATACGAGATTAGGAGTAATAAAACTAATTAGATATTTAAAATCTGCTCTATTTCAAATTATTAATTGAACAATATTTGCACCGCAATTGTGTTAGTTTGTCTTAGTGTTGAATCTTGTCTGCCACTTCGTGCTCAGTTACAATTAACAAGCAGTCGATATAAATTTGAACGTTTCTTTATATTCAAATTGGAATACAAACATTGCAAATCAAGGAGGTAGAGTTTATAGATCAAACGTTGGTAATAGATTGAAAACTATGTGAAGCTTTACTCCGTATTACGATACTTCATTCATAAAACAAATTGAGAGGCAAGCTACAGTAGCAAGAATAATATTATCTAAGTGGCTGTAAAACGATGTGGTTATTTCAAAATAGAACAAATATTGGCTGCAATTGTTTCTATCCAGCGCGAAGATTTTAACCAATTGCGCAGAGCTTTTGATCTCATGCTTCCTATAATTTAGTAAGTAAAGAAAGTAAAGCAAGTATAGAAATGATTAGTATTGTGAGTTACGTAACAACGTACCATACAGGTGTACATATACATGAATAAATATAACTATGGTGCGTTTATGTGCTAACTAGTCGCAATTATTACAACAATTTCAAGACGAGCTTTTTAACATTTTAACTATATCTTTGATTAAATAACTAGATGACGATGTGCTGTCGTAACGCTTAGAAGAAACAAATTATTTAATAAGAGTTTTAAGTATGTCGTGTACAGTGCTGAATCTACACAATTAAAAAATATTTAAATTGATAAATATAATGAAATATTAATCGTTTTAGCATATTTTTATATTAACCTCTTGACACAATGCATTTAACCTAATTGGCCAAGCGATTGAATGCAAGAATTGTTCTTTCTTTATTAATTGTCAAGATGTCGTGGAAAATTCTACATATCATCAAGACATTCAACGTAATAATTAGGATAAATTAACATCCAGTTACCGCTTTAATGTTCATGAAGTATTATGTATACTACTTAAACACATAAGTGGTGATTTGATGCATGAGCAACTTACTCGTAACATTGCGTTAATTAAAAGTGATAAACAAGTTAAAATGTATAATAATACAACATGAACAATATAACGCGTGCGGTTTAAATTTTTTGGAAAGAATTATTAAAAATATTGATATATTTAGTTGTGATATTAAATGATTGACTCCAGATTAATTGAAATACGTGTCAGATTAATATCATTCGCATAACCCAACTGAACGTTCTTTGTGCATTGTTATGTTTAACTCGTTTTAACTAATCTTTAATTCCACACGATTATGATAAGTGGTCGTTGATAATTAACCAAACACTATAGTAATATGGATTGGTCACAAAAGATGATTTGAATTTGACGTGCCCATGAAATCTCTTAATTGAGATTTATTATTTTGGATGGGCTCTTTCGCCGTCGGAACGTTTTTCCGTTTGCACGAACAGAATTATAGCGATGTGACGTTGCTTACTTTGGTTTGACATTTTTTTCCGTTAATTTTACTTCATTTATATGTTGCACTGTTTCTAGGATTCAATTACTTTCCATCTCAGTTGCATTTATCAAGTTGCTTACATTTATATTTAATTACAATGTTATTTTGCACAAATTAAAATAGCCAAAACAGAATTAAAATTAAAATAAGTCACAGGAAATAAACGATCGGATGACTTATGTGCGATGCAAGCGTATACAAACACCGGCCATTTGGAGGTCCTCTAACGGCATCACACAGTGAACGGTATTTAAGAAATATATTGCGAGATTGCGACATAAAGAATTTTGTGCTATGTTATCTTAAAATTCGAGGAGAGAAAACTATGACATTTTTTTTCATTTATAAATTCCATATACACTGAATGAACCACAAGGCTTAAAAAGACATAATTTATGTTGGTTGTTTTAATTTCCGTGACGGCGCTTAATTTTGATTATCGATTCAATTTAACTTGAAAATGACGAAACATCAATATCAATAATCAATATAATGAATCAAGTTCTAATGGAAGTGAAATAAAAAGAGAATAAAAGGCTTTGTGGGTCAATTAGTCGAAAATCTTCAAAATATAAATCAAACAGAATTAGATTCAAGAACAGCCGAGCAGATAAAATCAAAATGAAAGATCTATGGGACTTATAAGTTGTGTTAAATCTGATGCAATATGTACACTGTTAATCAATAAAAATCATTCGCCTTCCAACTGCAAATGCTTGCGAAAGATAAACGGAATTCAATCTTTTCATGCATATAACGACCCATATGTCGATATATGGGACGTGCCAGTAAAATTAGTACATCAGATTTATTCTAATCACTGGAGTTATAGCTAGCTTCACATCTTTCTCTAATGATCAACATGGCCTCTGAATGTAAACCTTTTCTTTTAAGTACCCCGAAAAAATTTCTAGAGGGGTAATACCCGGCGACCTTGGAGGCCAATGAAACTCCACGTACCTCTCGATCACTTTAGCGTTAAAAGTGTGGAGGAGAAAATCCAGAATAATTTTATTACAATCACATAGTGCTCCATTCTGTTGGTACCATTTTTTCCTCGTTCATTTAGTGATACTTCATCAAGAAAATACCCGGCGACCTTGGAGGCCAATGAAACTCCACGTACCTCTCGATCACTTTAGCGTTAAAAGTGTAGAGGAGAAAATCCAGAATAATTTTATTACAATCACATAGTGCTCCATTCTGTTGGTACCATTTTTTCCTCGTTCATTTAGTGATACTTCATCAAGAAAGTCAGACGACTGAATATTTAAAAATTGTAGTTATCTTCCTCCATTCTGTTATTTCGAAAAAAAGTCTTTGTAAATACCACACCATACATTAGTTTTACATGAATATTGATCTTTGGTTGGAAACATCGCTCCACCATCGACAATTTTGCGAACTTACTGTACCATCAGATATAAACGTTGCTTCGTCAGAGAACAGTACTTGTCGTGTCATAAATCTGTTATCTTCCAATTCTCCTTAGGTTCGAGCACAAAATTCGAACTTTCGGTCAAAATTTTCATGGCCGAGAGTATCACATCAGTTTCAATATATTCATTTCGAACCCATGCCCGATGTTTCTTTCTAAATTTATTTTAAACACTTCCAGAACCCTTGAATATATTTATAAGATGTCTGAGAGTTCTGAAATGTATTATTTTATCGGGGTGTCGATTATTAAAGATTTTCCACAGCTTCCCTACATGTTTTATAATGGTCTCCAATTAATTTGTTTATTGTAATGTCTTTTAATTTTTATCTAGAAATGGGCATATTTTTTTGCTACTTAATAAAAATTTCAATGAACATTTTGCTTCCTTGTCTCTTCCTATGAGAAATATTGACTATTGATTGACGTTGGGTAGACCACATCAGCTAACTAATGTTGAGATTCATAGAAAAAGGCGTTCGAATTTGTGCTTTGTATGCGGTTTTAGTGGATTCTTGAAGAAATCGACAAATTTCACGGTTTAATGTAAATTTATAAAAGATTAATTGTATAATTTTTATTATATATATTAAATATATAATATTTTTTTTTGTTGAGAATTGATTTTAATTATACCACATATAAATATTTTCTTTGTTAACATTAAACCCGCATAAGCTCCACGCAGAATTTATAGCGGTGAACAGAGTAAACATGGTGCATATTTATTAGTTGCTCCATAATTTATAATTACACAACTGATCAACGTGTCAATAAATGTCCTTATTCGCAACAATGTGAACGATTTTTTCTTACGAAATAATATTGAATGCGAATAAAACAAAGACCTACAAATACTTTAACAACCTAATACATATTTAAAGTATATGCTAAATAAATATCTCTAATTAACTTTATGTAAGTTATGAAATTAAGATGAACTCAGGCAGCTCAACCACATATCGCAGACAATGACCCTTTTAACAACATAAGCGGGCGAAAATTACACCAATAAATAGAAATTCACTGCACTTCCTGGTAATCAACGACAATCAATGGCACTTGACGACAATCAACACCAATCGGCAGAAATCAATACCATTATATGGCAGGCAACGTGTGACACCAGCACAGAAATTTTAATGCCATCTAACACTTACTTTGTTAGTGTCAGTCGTCAATAATCAACAACACACTGGACACATTCATATGATTGTTTTCGACCTGTTGTTTATTTAAACGCGAACGTGATTTTTTGTACGATTTCTTTTATACACACATACTCCAAATTACGTAAAAACTATGTTTAATTATTGTTATTATTATAAACTCGAACGTGTTAACGTTTGCCAATTTATTCAGAATGGCTCTCGTCGTCAATAATCACCGCATTTTTATCAATTAATTTCAGTTATTCATTATTTTATTACGGGCGATGCAAAATATTCCACTCGACGCGATATCATTAATTATTGTTAATGCACTGAAATACGCCTGGGGCATGGAAATGTAATTCGGAAATGACGAAATTTTAAAATTATTTTAAATTAGGCCAGATGCATAAAATAACAACGCGGAAATATTGATCGAATCGAGTGTTCCGTTGTATTTTCGTATTGTTGTTTTCACCAAATTGAAAAATGTAAAATATGCAAAACGCTGTGGCTTGTTCGTTAATCAACTTCCCACAGATTTTTTTGAAAATAGCAAACATTGCACTAGATTTTTAACATCCGGATTCTGATGGTGGAAAATTGCTAATTCTGGTCAATTACTTTAGTGCAAAATCTCATTACATAATATATCACAAATTCGGACGAGGCTCCGGTCAAGGGTAATTGGTTCTTCAATACATTAATGTATTTGAAAAGTGATGAAATTAGATTTATGATTGCATTTTACATAACAAAAATCAATGGTTTAATAATCATTATAACTGTTTTCGCTACTAAACAAGGTCATTTTTTATTGACACTTGCTTAAAATAAAAACAAGATTCTTAACAAGATTTTATCAACCGACTAAACATATATACAATTTAGAATATTAGATTGTACCTTATAAATCAACGATATTACTGCAATTAATAATTTAGCGCAATAAATATTATTGTATATATATATATATTGTATATGTATTTGCGTACAAAAACATAATTGCAAGTTTTATTTTAAAAACACTATGCACATTTGTTCCTATGATTTTATTTTGAGTCCAAATACATATTGACTGACATTCGACAAAAATCTTGATTGCATTTCCTCGGGACGAGATTTTACTATTATTATTTTCGTCTAGTTAAAGTAATTGTACACCGAGTTCCAAGTGTTTCGTGCGTCTCAGCCTAGAAATGAAGCATGTCGTGCTTTTCCCGACTCACATTATTAGACCGAGCGATGAGTAGAAATATCCATTATCAATGGAAATTATTCTTTGGTCATTTTAAGTTTGATAGCAAGACGTGGCACTAGACATACGCACAGCACATAGGATTATAAATCTAAATTCTCAATGATGCTCACTTCTAAGAAGTGTGTAATCAACCCGAGATTGTTGCTAGTTCAGATGATTTGCAGTAAGATGATTACTTCGCCTATAATATCAACTAGTCCATTTATGTATTCAGACTTATCTAGTTAGATCCACTAAGATTTAAACCATTTGAACGTTATTGTTTCTGTAATTAATAATATAATAATATTATTTTGTCAGAGAAGTAACCGCAACGAATGAGGAAAAGGTTCTTGTCTAGCATGCTCCATTTTCTTCTAGTATCAAAACATAAAATTTGCAATTCCTTTGCTAGATTCCAGAGGTCCAAAGTTCTAACACCAACCTTGTCCAATACCAAGTAGTTGTTTCACTTTATCATCTATAACTAAGAAAGACGGTGAACTATTTCCTTTCTGACAGCAGCTTGCCATGAGCAACTAGAGCAAAGGTGGATTAAATTTGCAGATTTCCTTGGTGAATGTGACTAGCACAAATAAAGGAACGATGAAGTTGAATACGTTTTGCCCCAGAAGGAATAACGCCGATCACTAATCTTTATAAAATCCTAAAAAAGCTATAAAGCAGGGTAAATTGCGTTCTTCCTATTTTTGTTTGTGATTTCCAGCTTTTCCTGTTCAGAAAGTACTACTCAGAATATCGTCCTCGTCGTAGTCGATGAGGTACACGTACTTACAGGTTTGGTTTCTGTTTCCTTTTTACTCTTTTCAATACAATGTTGATATTTCTTAACACCAAATTTCCACGATTTTTTCACTACAACTTCTGCCTGTCATGGCAGGTTTTTCAGTGGTAAAAAATTCTCCCACTCCTCCCACTAGGTTAGTACGTAGGTGTACGATGATTCAAAATCAAATGTGACAGGGTATTTGATCTAAGTAAATAGTTGATAGATTGATTGGCTTATTTTGGGTTGTAATTTGTTCTAATTTATTCTAAAGATATTCTCAAGGTATAATTGCACATATCTTCAATGAAATATGCATTGCAGATGCAACAGTAAATCAATTAATATATTTCATTATGTAGAAAGTGCTATAGTCTAAAAAAAATAACAAACTTTATTCTGTATTTATATAAATCTCAGTGTACAACCTCAACAGGTTGAACCCAATTACATAATTAGCGTCCAAGACCGACTTATCGTATGGTCCAACATACACTGCGAATGATAGAGGAAAACGTAGGAATACAAAGAAGATAACGCTTCTGGTAAGGATAAAAAAGGCTATGTATGAAAAGTAGTTACTATTAAATATTAATCGAATTGACCGAATTTTGATTCGAAATGTACCCAATGTATCCTAGCTATCGTAATCTTCCCTTTTACACTTGTTACCTTCCGTTCTTCTTCAACCAAATCATTTATCGTATATTTTGCCTCTCTTTCGTCTTGTTGTGGTCATATTGCAGTTTAATCTAGTTTAAAAATGGCTTCTTGTAAAGCTTTTAACTCCGTTCTTATTTACTAGATCATTGAAGTCTATTATTATAAAACAGACCTGCTTTGCTTATGATTGGTTTTCTTGTAATATATTCCAGGACGCATAGACATAAATAGGGATGATGGAGGACATGTTTTATATTAATCATATTTTAATTTATAAATTTCTAGTTACTTATTCTTCATTGCCATGGAAAAAACGTGAACCACATGACGAAGTGCTATGCCCACATAATTTGAGCATTCCATTATATCCATTATATTTGTTTCTTCATTTAAGTTTTTTTTTGCATTTTGTCTTGTCTCCACATTTTAATTAATAGTTTTTTCTTAATTGTCTGCTTTCTACATTCTGGGTACTGATTCTATACAAAACTTGGTTGAAACATTCTCTCTGCTGGTCTAATATGACTTCTTCACCTCCAGTTATTTGCCCTGCATTTTTTTTCTAATTTCCTTGCTTTATTTGATGATCTCATTGTTCTTTCTTTAATCTTGTATAGATCTTTTTATTTTTTAGTTTTATAGTTTTCTTCAATTTCATAGATCGTACGTTGTATTGTTTGCATTTTTCCTATTCGTTGTTCGTATGTATTAATTAACGATATTTTCTTGTATTTTCATTTTACCCTTAAATAGGTTCTGATATTAAGTTACATTCGGTAATTCGCTTCTCAACATTTTTGTTATAATGAAGCCAAAGCCTAGCAATCTAGGCTTTTACATCCACTGATGATGAAAATATCATTTATTTCTGTAATTTATTTTCCTTCGAATTTATATTGTTTGATTTCCCTGAAAATATCGTTTAAGGCAGATTCTACGTATGTTCCTGTAATACTCCATTAACGTTTTAGATCCTCATCTATTTTTCCTGTCCTTTTATTAATTCTCCTTCTCGTCCTTCTTAGCTCCGTTATCGAGTTACACAAATGGATGTAATTTAGTAGCATTTCACGCTCATATAAATGAGATATTTGAATATTCTTGTGAATTGTAACTTTGCTTAACGTTTTCGGTGACAGCAACAATTTTGTATTATCAATTACAATACAATACAATTGAAAATTTCCCCTGGCCGCTTATTCAGGAAGAATGCATTATTTATTATCCTTTATCCCTTGTTGTGGAACCTTACAAAAATACTAGTTTTATTTTTAGCTTTATGCTATCAAAGAGTTTACAATAAATGCGTAGGTAAATATTCATTAGCCCAACCTGGTCTGAATTGCAATAGCAATATAACGTGGAGGTAGCTTTACGGTATATTTCTTCGTTAACAACATGCTATTGTGCTCGTTGTTTTAAGTCAACGTTAGATTAACTCATAAATAAAACTTTGTTTGTGTTCATAATCTGTAAAACGTGTCTGAATATTGGTGGATGAAATATTTGGAAGGTAACATACAATCGTGTATGTACCATTATGGTGTGAATATTTAAAGACTTTGTTATCGACACGAATGTCCACCGTGCTATTGCGCAAAAAACTACATCATTATTGTTTTCTAATTATATTAAAGACATACTGATGGGTATGTTGGAGCAGATATGAGTCCTGGGAGCATTTTGATATGGCTTGAAACTACTTAAGTAAAATATACCAGGCCATAAAGATCGGCGAGACCTTATGTGGAAGTGCAAACGTATAGAAAATAGTGCCGCGGTTGAGGTAAGTTCCAGGTAGAACGTATTACACGAACTATGAAAATAATAGATTATACTTTGGACGAGTCATCTATGTTACTATAACTCTCTGGGGTCTAACATTGCATTGTCAGATAGACAAGAACAAAAATATCGAGGATAGGATACTAAAGCACATGTCGCTGATCCTTCAGCAGAACCGAACATATCTTCAAATTTTCAAGTTCGCTAGTTTTTCTTACAGCAATTTATTGTCGAAAACTTACCACTGGGGATCTAAAGAGGAAGATCTTAAATACAAAGGATGTTTAATGAATTGTTGAATTAAATGGATTGTATTTGTTTTTCTTTTCTGTGATTCTTATTTTAACATGTTAAAAGTTAGTTGTTTAGTTTTATTTTATTATTAATAACATATTTAATATAAAGAGACGCTGTCCCCACAGCGTCTCCAGCACTTACGCCGTTGCAAAAAGAGCGATGGAAGAAGTTAAATACTAAAAGTATCTGGGGTGCGTGATGGAGAATGGGAATAGCTACAGGGAGCACATTAAGTATGTATGCGACAAGGCGAGGAAGGCGGAAGAAGGGTTAGTAAAGATGTTGTGGAGTAAGGGAGAATGGAAGTTTGGAGAAAGGATGTCAGTGTGGGAGGTGTGTGTGAGGAGTATATTGATGTATGGGGTGGAAGTATGGGGAGTGAAAGAGGAGAGCAAGATGGAGAGAATGATGCAGGGGGCGTTAAAGAGGGCACTACAGCTTGAACGATCCATGCCAGAATATATAGTGCTGCAGGAAACGGGATTGGAAAAGATGGCGGTGGAGGCGGGGAGGAGAGTAGTGCGATATGAAGAAAGGATGTGGGGGTGGGGAGAGCAGAGGATAGGGAAAATGATATTAAGGGAGTTACAGAAGAGAGGAGAAAAGAGAACAGGACTATCAAGATGGGAAGAAAACAGATTGAGGTTATATGAGAAGGCAGGGCTATCGACTTGGGAAGTACAAAGGAGGTTAGAGGAGGGAGAAGGAGTGGAGGGAGAAATGGTGGAAAGATGGAAGCAGGTGGACGCGCAGGAAAGAGAAGGGAAAATGAGGAGAGCGCAATATAATGAAAGATACAAGGAGATATGTATATATAGAGGCAGGCCGAAATATTTGAGAGGGGAGAGAACAGGGAGAGAAGAAAAAAATATTGCACGGTTTAGGTGCGGGAGTGAGGAAAAAGGAAACCAATACTGGATGGATGAAACGTATAGAAGGTGTGTATTCTGCGAGAAGGGGTTGGATGTATGGAGGCATTGGATGGAGGACTGTGCGGGGGTAGAATGGAGTGAGGAAGAGAAAAAGAAAGGAAGGGAATGGAAAAAGTGTGTAGACGAGAATGAAGAAGGAGTGGAACTTCTCACAAAAATAAAGGAGCGTCGAGAAGGCAGGAGAGAAAAGGAAGGAGCACGGAAGAACGTGGAGGGTTTGGAGCAAGAGGAAAGATAAGATACATTTATTATTTGAATATATTATTGAAATTTAGTTGATTACTTGGGATATATTATGGTTTATACAAAGGTTGTAAAAAAATTGGGATGCCAATAAAGGTTGTTTTTTTTTTTTACTAAAACGATCGCCAACAACATTCATACAGATTTTTATCCTTTAATAATAAAGGCGAATATCAGCTTTTAGTAGGCCCGTTAAGACATACATTTTTAAAGTAATAATTAAAGAAACAACAAGATTGTAACTGATTTTATTTCAAACATCAAATCATTCGACCATTCGCAGCAATACGTTTACTTATTTTATTCTTAATTAAGATGTTACGTAAACTAGTTTATCTACTAGGACATTATTTACGCGTAACCTGAACGGTGCACATATGTTCACAAATGGAAATTTATGGAAAAAGTTTCAATATCTATTCACTTGTCCGCTAACAAATAAAATAAACCGCATGTTGAATTGCAGATAAGATTTTCAACTTCTCTATAGAAAATTTATAACTTCCTCGAGTTCGAGCAACAAGAAATGAACACGAAAAATTATATACTCGCCATATCTCAGACCGTAGGTTATCAGATTCAAATTCTCAGCAAGCGCTTACAACACCGCCTTTAATATTACCCATACAAAAATAGTATAATTATCGCCAGTGACGCGTTAAACTGACAAGCCTCGCCGTGGCCACATATTACACAGCTGTGCGAAAATTGTTTTTGTTCCACATTAGCATTGGACTCCAAATTATTAACAGTAATACAACACCAAACGCCCGGCCAGTGGAAAGAACATACGCGGAATTAATTTCCAGCGAAAACTGTATATGTGCTGACAAACTATTTCATCAAAAAAGTTAATTGGATACGATAAAAAAGTTTGGTTGCAACGGCGACGAACAAACATTGTAAACGTAACATTTTTAATTGCTAAATTATTTTCAATTTTATTGTGTTATTATGGAGTATTAAATAAAAAATAGGAATATTTATTTCATTGTTCGACTTGCTTCGGAATAAGATGCCAAAGTTCTTACCTATAAAAACGAATCGTAAGTGTAATTTTATTCTGACATTAAATCTCATGTGGGTGATTTCTATTCGAATGAGCCAGATGATGAATTTGATTGTTTATAACCCCAAGTAAAGATAAATATAATAATAAATGGTTTGAAGAGGTATGTAAACAAACATAGGCATAGAACAGGTGCTTGGAGCAGTGTAGTCATAAATAACAATAAATATAAATTATAGTTTAATACTATTATCGTTCGTTATTGTACATTTCAGTATGAATTATGAACAAACATTCAAATAAGCTCGTTTTAGCGTAACTAAGTGTGGGATATCCCGGAACGTAAAACTCTAGTATAGCACAGAAATTTATATTAGCTTTAAATAAGTAACAAAATGTATTTCATGGAAAATCCAAATGACGATCAATAAAACTGCCAATTCAAAACTTTACATTATTCAATTCTAAACTTCAGTATTACTAATGAGCCGCACCTGCTATCCATCATTACGGCAGTTTATACTAATGGTAATGAGTGCGTAAATTAAGTTTGCGCACAACCTCTGCGGATCGCCGCAGGCCATAAATTGTATTTTCGCCTTAATTAACATCTTTGCATTAATTGATATTTCCACATTGATATTTTTTATTTAAATTAAAGTTCCAAAAACTATATGAAAGTGGGAATATAAAGTTAACAAAATCACATCCCACATTCCAGCTGCATAAAATGGCAGAAGACTACTAATTATTATCAGTATACACTTACAATTAAGTCTGCGGCAATTTAAATACAAATGTGGTGCTTAACCGTTGCATATACTAGATGCATCTGCATATTAAACAGCGCCATGTTATTTGATAATTGCGAAAATATATACGTCATGCATAAATAGTTAAAAGGCACTTCCAGCAATACGATCCGTTTGTTAACGTCTGCAATTAATGTGTACATTCAAATTACATCCAAACACATTACAACGTCAAGTACAATGTATTCACTACTGATTTTAGATGAGAAATAAATAGTGCCAGTGAAGCAACGCCGCTCACATACACCTGAAACTGGTCGATAATTTAAGTGCAGCACACCAAATTAGCTATTTTAATGCAATGGACCGCAGTTATCCGATACAAATTTGCTGTACAATGAAACAAATGAATATAAAACAAAATATTAATATAGGCGCAGTTTGTACGATAATTTGAATTAGTAGTAATTTAAACACCCTTCATATACACGGTTCGACTTAATTGGACAAAATAAATAGGCTCTTAATCTAATAAATACAATTTAATTCACTTTGAATTAATTATTCGCCAGTTTAATAGATACACAAATATTGTGATTTAAATTGTTATTGATAATGATGAAAGGGCTGATGAAATATGTATGCATATATTGCTTTAAATTAATATCCACTATAATATTTGCTACATGATTACTTCAATGTGGAATGGATGTTTGTAAAAATTGAATCAAACACAACAGTTTATTTTTAAACGTTTTGCGATATTTTTTAGCAAGTTCCATTTCAAATACAATTGCTGCAATCCCAAATAGATGAATTTAAATCATTGAGCGTTGCGATGAATTAAATTGACTTTTCTTAAAAAATAATTCTGAATTTATTAATTAAAAACTATGTAAGTGTAAATAATTTTAACACATATTATTTAGGGTTTATAAGCATCTGCATTATAATTAACAACGCCGGGATAAAACATCAAAGAACAAAACTCCTTTATCCAATGTAACCGATTAATAAAAAGAGACCGTGATTCCATTCTCTGGTGTGTTGAACCAAATAATAATTACAGAGAAGCTGATCAAGCATAACAAGCTGTAGTAATAATAAGATCACTGTTTTCAATGATATTCACATTACAATGCCTTTTGAGGTCGATACTTTGTTTCGCCTAATTATAGATAGTTTTTTTTTACGAAATCGCCGTTGACTGGCTTTTGTTTAAGTAGAATGGCTAGAAGTGACGGGAGTGACGTGCAATTTATTTAGAATAGCAACATGTAAAATATTTGTTATTAAAATACAGTTTGAAGCGACTCATTGTATTTAATATGGAATTTTGAAAGTAAGTATGCATTCAAAATAATAAAATGTAAAATGAAACATGATCATCTTAAAATAATTGATGTAAGAAATGGAAACCAAATGTAACGCAAAAATATGTAAATATCATATTATTACAACATAATGTGAAATGATTCCTCAGGTTTTATTTTCAATACGTAAATCAAAAATAATTCGTGTATCTGATTTTTTTTAATCATCAACGAAATTAATAATAACCAACGTCCATTTTCTTTATCCTTAGCTTACCCAAAGCTTTTTAAAGGGTGAGGTGTGCGTCAGAGTTCGTCATAATTCAGGACTTATTTTATCGTTAAACGCATCGAATATCTCAGTCGTAAACATAACGGTATATCGACTATCGTTTTCTATCAATTTTACGTCGATGGTTCACATCGTCACGTTTGATCACAAATGTATCGGTAAAAAGTTCGATTTCCTTGGAGCCGTCATTACCGCAGACGACGCCGTTCTTTCAATACCTAATCATGACAGCTCAACAATATCAAACATATTGCCGATGAAATGTTTCGTTCATTGTCGTTTCGTCTCACGTCGCAAGAATTATGACGGTTCACGTCTCCGCGTCGCATAACAGAAACCGTAGCAATAATTTGTTCTGTTCCACGTGTTCGTTTATGTAAATGCCTGATTTTGGGCGCTTAACAAGTGGCAGTAAATATAAATGTAAAACAACGCCGGACGCTAATGCGTGTTAAGTCAACTAAATGAGATTATAATTGCAATGTTTGTAAACATGTGTCTGACTGGCAATAGACAAAAGCGGCTTACTTCGTTGTACACATTTTCGCTGCCGTTTCATAATATTAATTTCCGTTATATTACGAAATATATTAACGTTAACAGCTATGCATTGCACAAATTTTAAAGCTGAATGAAAAAGTTCTACGTAACATATGTAATATTTAATTATGGATTATAATAACAATCATCCCGTTAACATATGAGCTATATTTATTGTACGTCTCCATCCAATGATAGATTCACATGTTGAAGGCGATCGCGTTGTTGGTTATTGAATATTGGTGATTTCATCCCAGTGAGATTAACAGTCTGCAGACTCAATGAATTATTGTAACAGCATCAACAATTCCAAGTAATTCATTCTCAACCCACCCAATCGAAATTCATCCCAACCCCCAAAAAAAATTGTTATCACAATAATTTATTGGATAATAATAAAACAAGTTAAATACTACTCACTATAATCAAAGTGTAATATATTTACTTATTGCTTTGTGAAAATAATCTAACTAAAATTATCTATTTATAAATAAATGCATTTGGCATAATTTCTAATAATGCCATAATCTTATAAATATAGACTCTAATGAAGGCGTAAAATTGTTAATGGTTAATTTTCATCTCTTAACAACCTGAAAAATAATCTAGAAAACTGATAATATTTGTATTGAATTATTATTTTTCTTAAACTGTCAGAATATTGTCATATAATAGCGGATATTGCATTTTGTTTGTGGCTTCTGTAGATTGTTTTCTAGTGGTTCTAATTGGTTAAAGCAAAAAAATAGGGGTGGGAATCCATTGAAGGCGATGCTCGAAGTGGTCGACGAAATAGAGCCATTATCATAGCAATGTTCGAAAAGTAGAAAAATTGGTCCTTGAAGATCGACGAATTAAAGTCGACGCAATAACGTGTGAGCAACGGAATTGTGATTCAGGGAGGGCTTTGGAAGTTTTCGCGTATGTCTTAGATTAATTTTGAGTAATAGATCTACTCGCCGTTACTAACAGGTGTACCAACCCTTTTACCGGTAACTTAAATTTAGATGAAATCAAACTGCATGCAAAGCTGTAAAAACTGAGGTTATGTTGGCAGTAAAATTTTAATACATTTTAATCATGACAACCAATAGTAATTATCAAATAAGATGAGTTATATGGCCACCACCGACATCACAATGTTGCCCGGTTTCACAAACGATTGTCAAATGATGAATTAGTTAACAAGCCTTTAAAGACTCGTTATTGTTTGTGAAATCCAATGCAATGGTAATTTTGCTTTTAACGGTTCGTCAAGATAATCATTCGTGAAATATTTTCCGATTGATTAAAGGTTCATTAACGAATCGTCAAACTTTTGACGATTCGTTAACAACCTGTTAACGACCGATTACCGTTTGTGAAACCGGCCATGTAACTCTTCCTTTGACGTCGTGCAACATGTTCATAAATGGTGTTAAAATTTCATTAAAAACTGTTTTACAATACTTCAAAAAGTGACAGTTTAAATGAACTATTTTATTGAATTAAAATTACACATTCATTGTATGTCTATCTCCCTCTTCCAGGGCCAACTCTAAAACATAATTCCGTTGCTCTCACGTTAGCTGAAACTTTGAAAATTAGCAGGGAACGTGTTTGGACCATCATCCATGATAATTTGGGCATGTCAAAGGTGATTGGCAGATGGGTACCGAGAATGTTGGCTCCATTCGATAAAAAAAACGTAGTTGAGGCTTTGTGAAGGACAAGATGTTTATCAAGTGTATATATTTCGTGTATTTCAGTATGATGTATAAAAACAAACGAAAAACCAAAATCTTAAAACAATCCACGCAAACTATTAACGTTGCTAAACAAATAAAACCCAAAGCACGATATAAACGAAACTATAAAAGATCATGCATGTTTTATTTTTCATGATTGATGCACACTTTTTAATTTTGATTATCCACAACGAGTTTCGACAGCTGCAATTGTTAAGCTAATATTTCTAGTTGGGTGTGCTCGTGTATTTATATGTTGTGGAGAAGAAGTAGTGTGGAGAACATTGTTTGGTTTGCTTTTTGTTTGGAAGTTTGGAAGTTGTTTTTATGTTGTTTTTCGATTCGTTTCATAGTATTGTCTATGGTTTCTGTTTCGTGGTGATTTTCTAATAAATGTGTTGAGTAGTTGGACTAGTCTTTCATTTTTTTAAATCATTTTAGGTGTTCCTGGTATCTATACTACTCCTGCGTCCTATGCAAGTTTATACGAGTTGCGATTTAGTTTGTATATTTCGTTGTATATGCCTTTTTGTTCTGTATTATTTTTTCATTTGTTTTTCAGGCTGTTTATGATTATATATATTATTTGGATGTTTTCGTTTTTGGACAGCTTTGCTATTCTGTGAATGTGTATATTGTCCAGTTTTTGTATTCTTTATTTGTATTTATTTTGTTGATGGTGTTTTCGTTGTGAATAGACTACCTGCCACATACGATAAAGGATAACTATTATGCTGAAATTTACGTAAATTCTCACAATGGAAAAAGCAAAGAAAAATTCGAAAATGGAATTCTGTTTTGTATAACAATGCGAAAGGGCACAATTCTATTGTTGCCCAGGATGCCCTGAAGGATTTATAGTTCAAAGAATTATATAATTCATAATCATTTTCGCTAATTGTTAAATGTAAAAAATGCATGGAAGTACAAGGGGATTATATTGGAAAAAGTCCAAGGATTTTTTTGTATTTTAACTCCTTCATAGTCAGGTAAGTTTTTTATCATGCCCGCGTAATTTGGCTAATACTAGTCTCATCTTCTTTTAGACCATGTACGGGTCCAAATTTTTTCCTAAAAATTCGCGTCCATATTGTTAATTTTGTGCCTACCAACCGTTTTCAAAAATATTCGCCATAATAAGGACCACCATTCTTTTATTGGGGTGGCTTGGGGGATATTTGGAGGATTATCTTCTCTGGGTATATAATTGAGTTTATTCTGTTCCAAGCATTCCCGAGCCTCCCTGCTACAATAACGCGATACGAGTTCATGCCAAAATATTATATCATCGTTCTGTTGGAAGCTCGGCATCGACAGCTTCTCACCAAACTCGGTCAACATAGGGTTTTTAAATCCCAGCCTCACAGATCGCGCACCAGATCTTTGTCAGCAAATTTCGCTCCTGCTTTGAATCTTATTTCTTCTGGGCAGTTTTAAATACCATAGGTGTGAAATTCATAGCTACCTTTCATTTCAGAATGTGACATAGTAAAATATTTCTCCATTATCGCACGGTTCCAAACAAGATCACTTTACCACGGAGCTCTGCAACATCCAGCTATCCGAAACCGGCGCATCAGCTTTCGACTACATATTCTAATTATGTCTTTAGCGAATTGTACCAGTTTTCGCCAAATTAGTGCATGGTATACCCTTTCCCCATTCTATTATTGATACTCTGAGCTTGGTCATTGAATATTGATTCATTTGTCTTGTACATACAACTGACGTTTAAAATAAAGAAAAGACAATTATTAATAATTACTATTATAACGAGTACAAATGGCAAATATGTGCAGATTTAAAGGTACTAGCGTTAATGTTAGGATTGCAAACGGGGTATACGAAGTATTGTTTTTTACGTGATATAAAATTGGATTGAAAATCGTCATACCACCCTTATATATCAAACTTGCTTTAATCAAGAATGTTCTTAAAGCATTACAAAAGATATAAGAAAGTTAATCAACGACCCTTTTTTTTAGCCAGTCTTAGTCCTACAGAAAAACAGAAATGACTAGCTTTTGTCGGCGTCACAAAAATATTTCTTGGCGACCACAAAGCTCCGGATTTCCATGAAAAAATTTAATTAATGCTAACAGCCTGCCATTAATTAGGATGCAACAAATTAGGGATATCCTATTTTTTTCTTCATTCCCATTTAACTTCGAAAACATGGGCTCTGTTAGCATGGGGAGTGCTTCCACCAGGAAATCGCAGAGTTTGAGAAGCGTTACTCGTGCAGATGAGAGCTGCAGATGTGGCAAAAATATTCGCTATAAAACTAGACGTGATATGAAAGTTTTATTTATCAAACATAATTGAGTTTGGGGTGAGGAATAATAATTACATCCTGTAAACCAAATGAAAAAAAGTTTTTAATTTGTTGCATTGTGTAATTAATTAAACTCCATTTTACTCCAATTCCTGCTGGTGTTTCCTACAATGAGTGAGCCGTATCTATTTTTGTTTCGAACTATGTTCATTTTATTTATTTATTTGGTGCAAGATTCAGATGCAAGATTCAGATAAAATAGGTGTGTCAAGGTTCATAAAACAGGGAAAACCATTGATAAGCTATCAGACATCTATATCAAGAAGACTCAAACTATTCGTTATAAAAATATAGGAACATGAAGATCGAAATGATCAGGAAATATCCCTGAGGACTTCTCCAAAATTTATATAATAATCAAGATATTAAAACCAAATAATAACTACGACGTAAGCTGAGTGAGTCAACAGTTGTGAAAAATAAGATCATATTCTCTTAGCATTCCGATTTAAACACAATGGTAATTTTCGGCCTTAATAATGTTTAGTCATTGCACCTTCGTGTTTCATTACCGTTTGTTTCGCACCGATAAAATATTAATTAAAACGAATGACAGCCAGTGACTTTTTTACGTGGTACTTTCGAATTTTAATATCGAACGGGCTCGTATATCAGGAGGACACAAGTTAAAATTTGCCCCGGCTATACAGATGAACACACCGATATAAAATATTTTATAGTGGAGTAATAAAAATTCTTTCACGTTAATTTCATACATAAAACATTAATTTATAAACGTCAACGTGGAAATATCGGGAATTTATGTTATTTAAATACAATTCCCGGTGTGTGATAAACGGTCTATTTTGCGTACGAGGAAATAACTGAAATTTTCGTTCGCATTGTCGTTTTTCGAAATATATGGCGTTTGCAGTGCGCCAACTCGGTTATGCGTGGCAATGAACTATAGCGACAAAGGAATGCGAGAGGATTAATACTAATTATGTACGCCATTTTAGCTCACAAAAAGTACTTATCTCGTTTTATGTACCCTTTTTATTGGTCATAGCGGCCATAAATATAAAAGCAGACTCTTAATCCAGCCAATTTCTTTTAATTTATTAAATGCGTGGTGTTTTATATCCTGATCTTTATCCCCTGCAGATACATATTGCTATCCTTTCGATATATCAAAAAATAAACACTGGACGATAGCGAAAACATCAATGCAATCAATTCAATAATCAATTACTAATTTGCATTATATGCATTACATTTAAAACATTCATTGAATACTAACACTGAAACGGTTTATAATTCTTACGGATAGCGACTGGTAACAATCATAAGTATTTCTAAACTGTTTATTTGTTTATATGTTTCACTTCCGTCAATGATATCTATAAAATTATTACTAGTGAACGATATTCATAAACAAAAAGTTTGAATTTACAATATAAACATATTAGTGGGCACATTTTTAATATTCTGAGTACGACCAGTTTTCTTGTCATCCCCGTTCTCACTGTATACATATGGCGAGGACACATTGTCTAGTTGAAATAAAGTTATTAAAAATATATTAATTATTTGCAACTTTAAGTAGTTTGTTTGAAAGTTTTCGTGCGAACTCAAATTCATTTGAAAAATTTGTAGAATGTTATGTGGCCATTTCAACATCAAGTGTTTAAAAAAGTAATTTTGAACAAATCGAAACATTCGATTGTGTTCCTGTTTTCGTCGTATATTATAGATCATTTCCTTCTTTTTCGATTAAAATTTAATTTCAATTTAATTGACTTAAATTTTGCCTAAATCCATTTTTTTTAAATCGCAGAAATATCGATTATATTTTTTGTGAACTCTATTTCAAAGTGACTCAAACAATTCGATGATAAATGGAGACGTCAGCTAACCACTTAACTGTATTACTGCTCCTAGAAGTTTGAAACACAATTTTGAGACGTGCATTTGTTTATCAACAATCCAATCGATAATGTTCTCTTGAAGTAAACCAGCTAGTTATACGAGTTTCAGGAATGGCTTACATCAAATGAAACCAACGTTTTGCCTCTGTTCAACTTGCGGTTTTAGCGAATTTTGTAAGTAATTGCAACGAATTTTGAATTGATAAACTTTCTCACTAAGCAATACATCCTAAGTACTGCATTACATGCATTTATTTTAAATTTCAACGTTTCACTGTGGATAATTCGTTATCATATCTTCATCATCTCGTCATCATTATGAGCCTACAATGGAGCCAGTGCAAAGTAATAAGTAGACGAATCTTCTTCCAAGAAGAACTGGCACTGATTGCTCATGGACCACCGGGTTTTGTTGGGCTGGATTGAGTCGAGTTGGGTTGGTTAAAATTTGTTGAAATAATCAGAAATGCAAAATTCATGAAATCTTTTAAATTGCAAACAGTTTAAAGATGAAATTTCTGTTCTTCAAAATGCAAAAATTCTAATACTGTAGAAAAATGCGAACATTCATTCTTAGCATGTTTTTCACGTCCTTACTTTTCTTATGTTATTTCTGTGATTTTTTCTATAAAGAATTTTTATTACTTTTTAATTTTTATTGCATTTTGATATTGCTCATGGGCAGGGTTGGGTTGGGTTGGGTTCAGAAGAGTTGGGTTGTTCCGTGCTCTTATGTAGACATATAGTTCTTTCCACCTCTCTTTAAGATATGTAATCAGATATTTTCATCTCAGGTGTCTTGCTTCTCGCAAGCATTTGGATGGCCTATATGACTTTGAGTATTGTCGGTGGCGTCTGCTTCTCTTCCCCCATACCCGATACCGACTTCAGTAGTTATCGGTGTTACTGTTGTTCTATTTTATTTTATCAGATTGTTTGTTATATTGCCAAATCCTGCTGCTTTATTACCTTTCATTTATTGTATTATTATGCTATTTCATTATCATTGGTTAGCTCAAATTTAGCTGTTTCAATTTGTCTTTTTGTTTTCGTAGTTTGGTGTTTCATTAATTCATTCCGTAATTTGTTAAACTCCCTGTTTTTTCCTGTATTTGCGAAGTAATAGTATGGGCCCTTCAAGGTGGCTAACTTGTACCCACTAGAGAAAGCCTCGGTATGGATTTGGTTAGGTATATTTATTTGTTCTTAAATGTTTTGTGAGTTCGACTGCTGAAAAAAATCGAGTGAGAATCGTAAAAACATCTACGATTACCGATAACAATGCAGTGGAAAAAAATATTTGTTTTCGTGTAAATTAAAACTTACTTCTAAATTATGCTCTCACCAATAATAACATCTTCCTGGGAATAAGCTCTATGGATAGTAGGTTTCTCGCAGTACACAAAGTTGCAATTCAATTCAAGTGGCAATTCGTATATTTTAAATAATCTCCATAATATGATACTTCATGTAAATAAATTTATTATTTAATTAAAGTTTCGAATTCAATAAATAATTATAAATATTTTATGTTTATCAAAATTAATAAAAGGATAATGTTACAACAAATCGCAATAACATATTACATTTCATTTGTAATATAAATTATAAACGGAATGTGGTTTTTTTATATAAATTAGATATCATTTAAATCGTAAGCATAAACCACACGAGAATAATATAGTAATTCCCATAACAAAACAAGACCTTTCAAAACACGAACATCGGTCGAGCTGCGCAATTATTTTCACGCAACCGGCTAGAATCAAATCGTTCGTAGAAAATGATAAATTATCATATCTCGGCATTGTTTGCGATACGCCGTGCATTTATCAATCATAATTTCGAATATAAACGCCGAGGAAGTACATTAAAAATACGCGTTCCCAAAACCAATTTTCATATAATTATTTTCACCGCCAAGTACCGTCAGACGTAGTGGCCCGTGACGTGAAAGCGCCGTTTTACAATTTATTATTTCCAAATATACCGGGCATGGAAGACGGGTGACGTGTGTACGTTTTTAATGAAACCGCCGTGGTTGGGTGACCGGATGGGTGGTCTTGGCGAGCCTGGAACCGAGCGTGATTATTTCAGCGCCCCCGCATAATTATATCTATCAGGAGATATCAGATCTCTGCGTTGCTGTAATTGTTTGCATAATGATAGTGTAGTTTAGCAACCAAATAGGGATTTATCACCCGTCAATTTCGGATAAATTGCAAGCACGCCGCTATATTTCATTTAACGCACGCATATGTTTACTCACGGAGGAATGTAACTGTATTTTATTATCATCTGCATTAATACCGGGTGCGTCACGTAAAAGCACATATTGGTTATAGCAACACAATATGCTAACATTTTTATCGATGCTATAAGCTAGTGACACAGTACAAATGAACTGACGTCATCCATAAACGAATATGCAATTTTCATTACAAAGAATTTTTGATTAAAGGCATCTAATAATATTTGATTAAACTAAAATAAATAATAATTATTTTAACTTTTCATGGACTAAGTAAAATCAGACTGCTTCTGTTAAAAGGGTAGTACGGTGCGAATATTTTTAGTGCAGGTATAGCCGGATACACTTACGATTTGTGTGATACAACCGGGGGATTATCTATTCGTTCAGGGAAACTGTGTGCGCTTTAGTTCTACTGACTTCGATACTGCAGGCAATGACGGGGAGATTTTCATCTCAGCGTTGAATTGAAATTCTTTTGTACATAAATTATATTTGTTGAAAGCAAATATAATACGAATTGTAAACTTTGTAGTCATATTGCATTAAAAATAAAGTTGTGCACATTAAACAGTTTAAAATGTTTAAAAATGTTGATAAGAATATCAATCAGTATATAACCAATTAACACGAGAATTGCTCAATAAACCAACAATTGCTCAAAATATTAAATTATGAAAATCGGAAAATACAGCGAACTGTAAAAAAGCTTACAAAATAATGGTTATAGGACAATGACACCCTTTCTCACGAGTAACAAGCTGAGCCTATTAAATCAAAGATGTGAATTACCACGTACGTACATGCAACTAATCACCAATTAATACATGGATGACGCATCAATCCAACAAATCCCCACACTACTTTCAGAAGACATTATTCGGTGGCTATAGTTAACCGAAACAATTAAAAAATGCTTGTATTATACTTATATTTAGATTGCAAGGTGCTGCATAAGGATCGTAAATCTACTAAAATTAGATATATTAATGCTGGTTTGAACCATTCACGCTTAGAATTTATGATACACCCAGTAAAATGTGAAGTAGCATTTATTTCGCTGCACCGTTGTTTATGTAAAGCTTACGTTTGCCACTTACCTGACGCCTGAAAATTTATCAACTTACAAGCAAAATAATTCATAAAAGAATAACAATAATTTCAGCATAAAACATTGTAGATTGAAATTTAATACGTTAGATAAATTTTAATAGACTTATTATTTACTTTTATTTAAGATTGTGGCATTTATATTTTTCTACCGAATCAAATAACATTTGCAATCCTAGGACTTATAGAATTTGTGGAATTCATTCCGTATCCAATGTTATCTTGATTAATTGGTTGGATTTAAATATATTTGCATGTACATTGATGCTTTCCAGAAATAGAATACAACCCAACCTGACCCAGATAGTAATTGTAAAATGCTGAAGAAATATTGTAATTTAATTCTATTTTAATATCCCCAACCAAACAACAAATGCAAAGCAACAAAATTAAACAAAGAAATATCATTGTGATTGGATAATGATTGTCATCATTATCCAACATTGAAGGACAATAATTCATTTATGTTTTCCAAGGATTATAAATTTGATTGTTGTGTTGGATTAGATCTCATTGGACTGGGTTGAGTTGGATTGGGTTGGCTACCAAACTAGTTGCTCAAACAAAGTGGACACATGTATTAGAGAAATATTGCTGGATGATTATTTAATTGTTAGGGCAGACTTGTGAAGGCTGACTGGAGTTGTATTCGCTGGTTGAAATTAAATTTATTTATTGAATCATAGTTAAACCAAAAACAGGATAGTTGCAATGTATGTGTGATAAAACACAATACAAACTGAAATAGAAACAAACGAAGTAAAATATGACAAAATATCGATGCAAGAGCGATGCCAGAGTAGGTGATATTTACACTCAAAACGTGTTAAATTGTAAATTCGATTAATCACCGCGGTGTAGTTTTGTTCAAAACACGTATCAAATATTGATAACCAACCCAACCCAAATACTCCAGTTCTCCAGTTTTCTTTCATTTTCATTAAAAAAAAAACTGGGGAATTGAATTTTGGTATTTACTTTTCATCCAGGGACGATTTTATTTGAGCGATTATCCATCCAGAAAACCTCTAATACGTCACGAGTACAATTTTGTATTTAGTTTGAGTTGAGTACCATTGGATTGTTTAACACTATTTCATTAAGTTCCAGTTCAAACATATGCCAAAATTCATTCAAATCTGAAATAATTCCAAGCACAATTACTTGAGGGCTGGATTAGGTTAAGTTTGAGTGATTACACTGGTTAAATACGTCGAAGACGAAGAAGAATGAAATGAAATTATTTTAAAAACAGCGAAACAAAAATACCAGGCTTTTAATTACAAATGGTACGAGGAAGTGGATTATAGAAATGGGAATTCATGGCAAGTTGGTCAAAGGAAATTAATGGTAACAAACTTAATTAATCCTTAACCTAAAGGAAATTAACCTAATCGAACATTAAATTAATCGCCAGAAAAGCAACGTAGGATTGCTGGATTGTTGATAGAAATTAAAGCAATTGATCGATTTCCAGCTAAGACAAAACTTAATGAAACACACAGCTATTAGATCCATAATTGGTGAAGGAATGTTCTGCATAGATCTCTAAAAAACATACTACACCATAGTCAAAATAGAAAAATCAAAAAATCGTTCAGATATCAAGTAAAAAATCTGTTGAAGACCGATTTAGACAAATATATTGTCATAAATCTTGGAAATGATTTTTAACTATAAAGGTGAATAATCATAATTGAGTTGATTAAACGTTAAATATTTATTTCAGGTTGTATTTATAATAAGACATGCATGTTGCGGTTATAGATTGGCAGTATCGAGGGTAAAGATATTGTTCTAATTGTGAAAATTCTAGTTTCTAAAACTTATAAAGAAAGTTATTTTGTAGTTCTTGGGAAAGAAGACGAGCAAATCCACTTTAGTCTTTGAAACTTACAAACAGAGAAAGTGAAATGATCAAGCCGTACATTTGGGAAAATATCTAACAAAATACCGTAAATTTCTTGATTTCCGAGTATAACATATTAGTTACGTGTCCTGATGAGGGGATGTATGGAGGACAAACGACATGGAGGGTGAAATTCTAACAGAATAAGTCAAGGTATTTGAATAATAGCAAATTGAAAGAGGAATTAAAATAAACGAATTCCCAGTAAAATAAGTTATACAATTGGATTTAATACAAATAAAAACACATTTGTGGAAATGTTATTAAGGGATCTAGAAATACAGTTTAAATTCTTGTTTATCTGAGGTAAATGTATAAAATATTTATGATAGATCCCGGTGTGTGGATTCTGGTTCGAGAATAAAACACAAACTCGTAAAATGCTTACGTTTATGGCCATGGTCATATGACTCCTTCACCCTATGCAGAATTATTAATTAAACTGTTCACTCGCTCGTACCTTCCATGCAAATGTTACTGCATTTCTTTGCCCCTTCCCTTTTCGGAAAGTAATTGCGTCCCTTTTCTTCCAGTTTATTGTTAATCCAGGAACGTCCATACCTTCTCATGGCTATACCATCTGCATAGGCCAACGTACATACGTTGGCTTCATCTAATTACTCAAGGTAAGCAATGGAAAATGTAAATCGACGAAAAGAATTTCTAAACAATCAAATAAATTTGGAAAATCCAAATTAACAAACTCCCGAATCTATAAAGATCAAGAATTGTCTCAATCTATTTATTATTCAAAAGTTAAAATAAAAAAGACATTGTTGGAATCGATGGACAAGTAACACTCCTTTAATAAAAATGTCACATGGTAACAACCAAATTTCTGTACGAATGTATGAATTTCCTGATGGTGCTATGCGGATACCTGTTGAGAGCTTGTAGTGTGTTTTGCCCTATGAAGCAATATTCTTGCAATGCATGTTTTTGTTTGGTTGAAGTGGTTAGAATCGTAGTTCAGGTATTCTATGTTTGTCTTGAAGTAATAATTGATCTTAACAGAGCTCCTTGTGAATGTTCTTGCTGCGGGTGGGGTTGAGAGCCCAGTAAGTTCTCTCTGGTAGATCGCTGCGCATGGCCACACTTGACAAACTCGTCACGCTCCATTTTTGTGCACATAGGTCAACAATTAGGTAGCAATTTGAGTTTTAGTTTACCTGAAGACGCCAACAGATCGTAAGTTTCGTTGAAATCTTCGTATTTAATTTCTTGTAAATATTTTTAACTACATATTTTTTACTATACTTAAAGGTTTCATACCCCACACAGTACATTAAAAGCGTTGAAAGATCATGTAATAAAAATTCACTAAGCATAAGTAATTGACGAATCTTTCATTTGGAATGATTGGCCGGCGATGCAAGTTGCACCAACTTTTCGATACAAATGCCTCTATTTTTCAGAATGTGGCCAAATGTGCTCTGGAAAAAGTTCATGGTACTCCCCAAATTCATGACGAACACCATCGGGCGTTAAATCAATATTTTTTAGTAACTGTTCTCACCTTCACACAAAAAGTTAACCTTGATTCATCTGCCTTTTACATGCTTGTGTCGTTCGAACCGTTACACACTGATATTTTACGGATTGCAAAATACGATAAACAAACCTTTCACAAGGATCAAGAATTCCTAAATAATTCAAAAATGAAAATAATAATAACAGATTTTAAATGATTTATTAAATACCCATTTACATTTGCGATAACAACAACAATATTGTTTGTTATCCTTAGATTATCGTTTATTCAATTATAAAACTGCCCAGATTACGATATTTGTTCTGATTTTATAATTGAGACGTCAGCATAATATTGTGTTGTTGAAAAACTGTGGAAAATTTTTCTAAAGTTTCCGATCCACCCAGGCTTGTTATTAAAAAAAAATATACATACACGTATGCCCTGTAATGGTTAAGATATCCAAAACTATGCGAGGATGGCAAAAGATATTACCCGTGCAACATAGGACCCAAAGGACATAAGTGCATTTCAAATACCTGAGCTTTTTGTGCTATGATTGCTGCGAATGAGATCAAGTTAACGGATCCATAGTAAGATCGTAAAATATTTGCAACCCTTTAATCATTAATTTCGCTCATATAATCGAAATACCCCCCCCCCCCCCCCTCAAGAAACACAACGTTGGAATTTTAAACATAAATCCAATGAAACTTTGATATACAACATACACCGATTTTCAATCCGTATATTAACATTGTGCTTTACGATGACTGTAAGTGGTGGCATGCGTGTGCACGTTCATAAGTTTATTTGGAAAATAAACATGCTTGGAACTCTAATAAATAGAACGTTCCGGAGTCGACTTACTGCGCGCAAATCACAACGACCGACAAACACTGGGTGGCGCAAAACTTTCATTCGCATTTTGATTAGCTTCTTGGAAGTAAATTAATTTCACGCCTTAATATATGTGCAGATATGCCATTTTGTGCTATATATAGCCTTTATTTAATTACACGACCTAAAAATTAAGTAGAAACTATTGTTCAATTTTAATAATATTTACCGTTCATAGCTCATGAGCATATTATCAGTGTATTAATATAGGTCTTTATGTAAATATCGAAAACAGCAGCGATTTTAATATTTCCTCAAATTTGCATTGTAATGGTAATGCAATTACATTAGGAAACAAGTATTTGCATCGAATGCATTTAAATTGCGACATTTTATCCGATGGAAGTAATTAACGGGAATTTAGGACGCATCAATGGCTGTATAAGCGATTTAAAAAGTTTCCAGAAGTAACTGCGACAGAAGTGATATCTTATGGTTCACCGCGCCAGCGTTTCTAGATGCTACGGCGCAATGGTATGTGGGATCAGAGCTCTAATTGCACTGTGGGACTGTGTGTGCATTCATTAAACATTTTGTTTGCTCAACCAACTTTAACGTAACGTAACGTAATGCCACGAGATTACCTCATGGCATTACGTTCAAAGGTTATGTTACCCATACATTCTCATGATACTGCGGTTTTATAACCGTACGTTTAGCCGAATTGCGAAATATAAAATTCATTACGTAGTTCACACATATTCCTGCCGTCGTTAATTTACAAGATACAGGATTACTTTTATATTTGCTACGCAGTAATTCCTTTTAAATTGAATCGTTAAAGCGTCTCTTGTAAAGGCATTTCGTTAATTTTCTTTTCTAGTAATTTTAAAACATTACAAGGCATGTACATCATTTTGCTCTTCCAAGCTTAGGTATTCCCATTAGGGAAATGTGTTATGGTAATTAATTTAGTACGTCGTTAATATCAGTACTGTAAGTACCCAACATCTTCCATGAATTTATTTTGTAATGGTAAAGATCATCTGCATAGCAACCAGATTTAATGTGAGATTCAGCGGAGCCCAGAAATAAATAGGGAAAATTTCCTCCAATAATTGAATATATGGGTATTGTGTCCTCATTATTTGTTCGCAGAGATGATAAAAAAATTGGAAAATCAAAGAAACAAATCCAAACAATATGAACCCACCGCAATTTGCAATGTTTTGTTAGATTTGTTTACATTCGATTTGTGTAAAATTTTAAAACACATAAATTACTGAAGTTGTTAAAACAATTTCACTGCGTCAATGATAAAAAAAAACATTAATTACTAACCGAATGTAAATAATAAATCAATTTCCCGCTACACGGAACGTTTTAAAAATAATCAAACACCACATTGATTCAAAATTACTGACGAACCGTTTATTTCGCTTCATAATTTATAACTGTAACATGAAAAGTGAAGCAATTGCAAATCAAATTATTAGCTACACTATTTATTGTGAGCGCACGTTCGCGTTCATATCAGTACTCCAATTTACCGTTGATAACAGCGTCGCGGTTTAATGAAATTGTTATCTTTTTAATGAACGGTAGGGTTACGTGAGCGGAGTCGTTCCGGTAAGACGGGAATGCCCGTGTTTCCTAATTCAGCTAGTTATTGGGCGCAGCACTAAGCCTAAACAAACACCTACATGCGTAGGATAAAGGCATCTCATATTCCTTGTAGGGCCAAATTTACATTATATCATTCTCTTTGATACAAAGTTGTTTCCATTTCCATTTCAAGATGGAGTAACTCCGAGACGACATTATCATTCAAAACTTGCGTCTTTCGTCTAATTAAGACCCTCAAAGTTGCACAATTAAATGCGGGGCATCTTTGTATGTCACACAATATGCATTATTATGTCATATCGCGTTTATCTGAAACGTGTGCAGCGTACCGTATATTACTAAAGTTTGCAAGAGCCTTAACTGGCAAATTTGGAAGCTAATATTTATAAAGAACTCCGGTAAGACATTCCACAAATATGTGGGAAGCCGTTAAGTTGTTTTAATTGAAAAACTATAAAGACGTATTACTATATTAAATGAACCATTCATAATCCTCTTCATGTAATTCTATTACGGGTGATATTGTGTACTCGCTGTACTCGATGCCTATGTTTAAGGATGCTTAAGAAAATCAGTCAGTGGACATCAGGATCGAATGTCGAGCCTTGCAATTGGGTCCTTTTCGGATCTTGTACTGGTATTTAATTTAAAATACTTATATACTTTTCATTTTTTAGTCGAGACGCAGGAGTTCAACCCCGTAGCTTTATCAGTGTATTGTATTTTAAAAGCTTAAATTTTTTGTTCATTTTATTATTAGGTTCGCTAAGTGCATACCAGTTTGTTGCGGCTATTATGCTACGTTTACTTCAGTGGCCTGCCACCAAAATACAGTTCAAATATTTTAATTATTTAGCTTGTTGTACTGTATGTTTCTTTTGCGCCAGTGAAAACTATCGAGTTCCCCGGTAAATGCATATTCAGTACTCCAGCCTGCATAAGACCAAGTTCACTGTCGAATTCCTTGGATTCTAAACCGTGTATGCTAATATAATTTCTATTATCATTCGACATGCTTTGTATGACTTCAGCAGTATCCGAACGATTATGCGTTAGAGTTCATGTATGTACAAAAGTACATGCGGAAAACTTCAGGCATTTGAAGCTTTTGTCGCTAAATATAAGAATTCGCCTAGCTCTAAGTTATGCTCAAACTATTTTCATTTTATCACCGATTTAAAAATCTTCAGAGTATTTAGCAGTGTAAAGACTTTTCAAATTTACATTTTTGTATAAATGTATAACATGTCTTCTTAATTAGGAAATACATAAGTATTGGTGCACAGAGACACTAAGTTCAAAATGTTCATTGGTAATGTTAATATTTACGCAGCCCAGGTAGAGTTAAACCACCAGAGCCAAGCAATTAAGAAAGAATTGACGCCTTGTGTCACCAATGTCAAAGTTCACGTTGACAATGTTTAAGCACTGTTGGGACAACAATTAAGCATTGACGACCCGAGACGTCATTGACAATTTTTGTAAATATAGACAATATTAAACTTAACAAATCTCACTCATACTACGGTGACCTTCAATACCACCAGCGGAAGAAATCTTGGTGTCATCAATTTCAATTTTTGTAAATAAAAGTAATTAAATCTTCAATAAGGACGAGTTGGGACGAAGAATAAAATATGCATTGGTGCTCCAAGTCATCAATATCAAAGTTCACGTTGACAATGTTTAAGTTCAGCTGGGGCACCAAAAGCAAATTGGGCATTATTGTGTAAAAAGCGAAGCGTAGAGGGGCGAAGAGAAAAAAATGCATTGGTGCCGCGGATCACAAATGTCAAAGTTCACGTTGACAATGTTTAAGCAGAGTTGGGACACCGAAGTCAGGTACCCTACCCTAGAACACCAGTAACGTTATTATTTACGTGGCCCAAGTAGAGTTGGGTAGGGTTGGGTTGCGTACGTCGTTATTAAATAGGAGACTGGCCTGAAAAAAAATGTTGGTGGATGGAAAGCAAAAAAAATGCTAGCTTCGAAATCCATACTTCATCAGCATCGTAAATATGTATATACATTCCAAGCTACGGGTTTCACCATTTTATATTGTCGTATACCGTTGCATTAAAATTTTTCATTTTCTGTGGGAGTTATATTAATTAGTTAAGGCATTGCCTCTCTTCGATTATTTGGGTTACGCTTTCTAGTGTTGTTTGTCGAGTTTTTACTTCCACCATTACATCGCTTAATTAGGCTCTTCTTCCTTAGACTCTTTCTATCTCTCAATTATATCTACCTCTTTTCAGTGGTTCTCTGGCATTGTTCAGTGTTCACCTCTCCTAGTGCCACTGATGCCCTGTTCTTACTTTCCACCTTTCTTTAGTATTCATTTGTATCCATTATACACTACGGTCAACTTCTCCTATATACATATTCCTGTTTATTTATCTTCACTTCATTTCTAATTTCTGAATTCCGCAATTTTGTAGTCGTTACTTCCATTGCACTGGTCTTGAAGAAATCCTTAAATAAATGGCAACTTTGCTCCATTTCAATCTTATGTGTTTTCCTCGTCGTCTGTATGGTTATGTACACGTCTTCATTGTTAAGTAGTGATCTTTTATTTATTTTATTTTTGTTTGATTTCCCCGACCTAATATATTATCACAATCGAATTTTCATTTATGATTCTTACTTCTCTGATCCTTATGCTCCAAAACATTAGAAGAATTGTGCATTTACTATTCTTGAATTTTCTCCTTATCTTTCAACGACCCTTCCTTATTTGTCAATTTCATATCATGCTTTTCAGTTGGGATACCTTCAGTATCGGCCCATCCTCTCTATACTTCTGGTACGCCACCATAGTAGATTCCTCTTTTCAAAAATAATTTCGTACTGTCCTTTCTTTTTTGGTTTCAATTATAGTTAGATGCTGATATACCAACCGCCACATTTCATATTCATGTCCTTAATGCTTTAAAATTTCCACTGGTGTTATTTTCTCATGCACTCTTATTATTTTTTGTCATTGTATACATTATTCTACTTCTTTTTGTGGGTTTACTTACAGTTTCTTTTCTTTCTGCATTCCCTTCTTCAATTTTGTAAAATTTGTCAAGGTTTGGGAAGAAGCAGTATGGAATAAAGCACTAATAGTACCAATCCATAAAAAAGGGGCCCAAGGAAGACTGCAATAACAATAACTAAAGGGGGATTGTACTACTCGATGTGAGAAATAAAATTGGAACGAAATCAAAAATATATTACAGAAATATAGCTAGTAGGAGAATGTCAAGGAGGATTCAAAGCAAGAAGATCAAATGTTGACCCGATTTTTATCATGAAACAATTTACACCTACTATTCATCGACTACAAACATGCGTACGACAGAAAAAAAAACATATGAAGCAATAAAATAAAATATGAATGGACGGGAGAGTGCTAGAAGAATTTGTAGCAAAAAAGGACTAAGACAAGCTGATCTATGATCCGCAATTCTCTTCAACTTCGTGCACTTCCTGAACAATGACGATGGTATAGTGCTGATGGAGGGATCAAAGAATGATACAGAAAGGACTTTTAAGCTATTTAAACTTTTAAGCTTTCATTAATTCAGAGGCCATGTTCTCTCTCTTTTTTGAAAAACGAAAAAATATGGCCACTCAATTAATGAAAGTAAAACAAAGTATTAGCAAAAACTAAATCGAGCAACGGGAATGTGTTCAAATATATTAACAACAAGGCATGTATCAAGATGGCCTAAGATAAGATTATGCCAAACAATAATAAGACTTACTGTTACCTATACATGTGAAAGGAACCATATGGCTGGGGCACAAAGCGAGGATGTGGTACGGTACCCGTGAAAAGAATGTAGGACTAGAAGGAAGAAAGACAACAATAGGAGGACCCAGAAAAAGATGGTAACAAAGAAGAGTAAAGTACTTCGAAGACAATTACCTGGTGATCTGATAAACTGCTAGTTTCTTTGTCTGGTTACTCAGTTGATGCTCTAGAATTAGTTCATGCATTTTCCAGCTTCCACTCATTGCATATATTTAGTTAATTTAGATCTATTTTCGTTACTTCTTTCACCTATTACTAATTTCAGTTTGTATATCATTTTTCCTTTTCGCGAGTTACGGGTTGATGTTAACTAGGGCCCTAGTTTTTAATTTGCTCTTATTTCTCAAGATATTGAAATTATCTCTTATGCTTTCTGTCACAATTACACTTTTCACCTCAATAATTGATGTTCTGATTATAAAATTCTCAATTTTCTCTTGTAGCATTTTATTACCATTGGGTGGCTTACCCGGTTTCTGAAGCATTGCTACTTTAGCTACAAATGTACTACATCCGTAAGCATAATATCTCTCGTGTTAGTAAACATGTGCTTTTTGGGGTTGTATTTATTTTTCTATCATTAACCACTGCTGGTATAACAATTGAGGTCGCGGATGCAATAACGCTCTGAGCGCGTGGACGTCGAAACAAGTATTGTCCAACCGATCGATATTTTGGGGAAATTTTTTTTTCGGAAAATGGATGAAACAAAAATACTATCTTGTGTAACTTTCTGCATCTTTTTTACCCGAACTATTTTTTGATCCGTCAATTAATTTGTCCAGAAAAAAATAAAATAGTGAAATTTTTTCGTTGGACAATTCAATTAATTTCAATGCTTTTTAAAACTCGAATCGCGAAATCTCGGTAACTATTCGATCAAACTAGTTGAATTTTTTAATGGAACACTGTGACACTTCACTGTTGCGAATAGAGTTATTGCAATCGTTGAAATAATCATTTGTTGGATAATATTCAATAAATAATCAGTTGCGCTATGAAACCATGTTCTTTTTTTTCGACTAGCGAGGAAGTTTTTCGCTATTGGTCTTGCGACATTCTCTTCGATATCATCGATATCATTGTTCCTTAGACTGTAACGTAAATTTTGATGTATCACTTGGCGTGATAAGTTTAAAACCTGGAAAGTTGTTGCTTTGTAAACAAAAGGTTCGTTTACCGCGCACGACGCGTCAAGCGCTTCCGTCTACTTTATTGCATTTTATTCTTGCAAGCATAGATTAATGCCCAAATTACTTAAGTGTTTATGTGATAATCGTGATTGAAGCATACAGTTATTCTTCTATGCAAGTACGCAATCGAACATACAGCGCATATGAATGAAAAAATTGCAATACGATTACCGGCTGTAAACAAAAGTTTATTTTGGTCACACTCGCGATCGTATAAGGAAAAGTCTAATAATTATTATTGTTTTTATAGACATTTTTTCTAACAACGAAAGAAATACAATAAATAGTATTAACTTGTAATTATTACATCACTAAAATATTAAAAACATCTATCATTTGGGATTTACGGGCGGGAAAAAAATTGCTCGAGCACATTGAAACTGAAGGAGATTATATATATTTGGTACAAAGTGCTCGAAATCCTCCATTTACTACAGTAGAACAGAAAGACTGCACGGTGAAAGATTTTGAATCTTTAATTTTAAAAAAATACAAAGTTCCTAAAGGACTTAAGATCTGTAAAGCAGTTAAAATTCAGTATTTTGTAATGGTCAAATTAATGTTTTCTACGATTATGATGGCGAACCAATTACCTATAAAATAGAGGCGACAGTGTCATTTGACGATATTGTAAATGCTGCAGAAGCTAAACAAATATGGATTTCACAAGAAAAAAAATAAAGATTTAAATGCACTGCTACGATATTTGACTCCAGGAGGTAGAAATTATCATACATCATATTTAGATGATATGCGTGTTAGAGTAAAGACGGTGAGCAAATCTAGTGAAGATAAAAATCTAACAAGCAGGAATGAAAGTAGAAGAAACAAAAGAATCTGCTCCCTAATGATACATGTTTTTAATATTTTAGTGATGTAATAATTACAAGTTAATACTATTCATTGTATTTCTTTCGTTAGAAAAAAATTCTATAAAAACAATAATAATTATTCGACTTTTCCTTATACGATCGCGAGTGTGACCAAAATAATCTTTTGTTTACAGCCGGTAATCGTTTGCAATTTTTTCATTCATATGCGCTCTATGTTTGATTGCATACTTGCATAGAAGAATAACTGTATGCTTCAATCACGATTATCACATAAACACTTAAGTAATTTGGGCATTAATCTATGTTTGCAAGAATAAAATGCAGTAAAGTAGACGGAAGTGCTTGACGCGTCGTGCGCGGTAAACGAACCTTTTGTTTACAAAGCAACAACTTTCCGGGTTTTAAACTTATCACGCCAAGTGATACATCAAAATTTACGTTACAGTCTAAGGAACAATGATATCGATAAGAAAATGTCGCAAGACCAATAGCGAAAAACTTCCTCGCTAGTCGAAAAAAAAGAACATGGTTTCATAGCGCAACTGATTATTTATTGAATATTATCCAACAAATGATTATTTCGACAATAACTCTATTCGCAACAGTGAAGTGTCACAGTGTTCCATTAAAAATTTCAACTAGTTTGATCGAATAGTTACCGAGATTTCGCGATTCGAGTTTTAAAAAGCATTGAAATTAATTGAATTGTCGAACGAAAAAATTTCACTATTTTATTTTTTTCTGGACAAATTAATTGACGGATCAAAAAATAGTTCGGGGAAAAAAGATGCAGAAAGTTACACAAGATAGTATTTTTGTTTCATCCATTTTCCGAAAAAAAAATTTCCCCAAAATATCGATCGGTTGGACAATACTTGTTTCGACGTCCACGCGCTCAGAGCGTTATTGCATCCGGGACCTCAATTGACTTTTCGTGGCTTGTTATTGAAATTTGATTATAAGATTTCGTCGAGGTGCTTAGAAAAAGCTTCGGATTTTAATTTTTTCTTATAGCTCTCCATAAGGAATAATCCGTTTCTTCAGCTGTTAGATTCATTAAATATTTAATTATGGTCTTTTGGCTTGAGAATTTTTCATTTCAGATATTATGCAAGTGGTTTTGTTTTTCCTTTTATGAACTTAGATGAATACCCACTATTTCGTGTGTAATTATTCATTTGAGATTGAACAACAAAACTACAGAACTACAAAAGAAGACAAGGACACTGACAAGAAAATTAAATGAAGTCTTATATGATTAGCCTTCGGGGGAAACAACATTTGCATGTTTTGTTTAATTTTTTGCTTCAAATCCAATCCTCCAGAATAATGTACCCTTTTCATTACAATTACTGTGTCGACAAAGCTGGGGTATAATAGAACGACGAAATTTATTAAGATGACTGGTTCGAAACGCAACACTTTTAATGATAATAATTGGATCCCCGATCTAAATACACACATCATTGAAAACCTTTCCCGACGTGCATATAGATAGAACATTTTACGACCCGCTGACATCAACAAAAGTTAAATTTCGTTACAGAAATCGGCTAATGAATTAAAAACTATACATATCAGCCATTCACCGAACACTCGATTCATGTTAATTTAATTACTGCCGATATGAATTTCAACATTATCTAATTTATATCCATGTCCATTTTTCAACGACTGTAAATAAAACTTAAATATTGTAATGGAACAATTTAAAAGATAAACATGAAAATGCCAAAATGTTCCTTGCATTCATATAAACTAAGGGAAAAGTGATATTAAATATTAAGGCACGTTGCTTTAAAAACACGATGTTGTCAAAAAATATACATTCCCGGCGATGGGCGTTAAAAATATCTGACGAAGGAGATCACTATATTTTGAATATTATATATGTACCAATTATATATTATATATATAATATATATTGGTTCAGTAGAAGCCGAGTTGCCATAAAGGATATGTCAGCCATACGTAGATCTTTCGGTCGACCCATTTTATGACAATGTAAAGTTTTCAGTGTTCGATATAATATGTATGGATCAATTCATTGTGAACTAAGATAATCAGGCTGAGACATTTACATGAAAATGATTTGAACTAAAATCTAGATTGTATGTTACCTTTGGCAAGTTTTACTGGCAAACAGTTCATTGAAGGCGGCGCAATAAGTTATTTTAATTTATTTATTTTCTTCGTCTCATTACCATCAATTTTTACTTCATTTTCTTTCTTCATTATTTAATACGAATGCGGAGAAGATAAATTGACATGCCAATTAAATAAAATGATCCGTCATTCTGAGCATTCTATGATATATTTGTGCATTTCCAAATTAATTTAACTTACATGAAATTTCAAATAATAATAACCGTAGAACCCTTAATTTAATTATCATGAAACCTTGATGACAAGCTAATTTTTAACATTTCTTTGCACAAAGCCATTGAGCTGGTCCAATATAGAACATTAAATTGTGCATAAATAAAGGCGACAAAAGGCCGTGAATCAGAGTATTGATAACATGAGCTATATTGTGTACCGGTCTCATTATGGTCATATTCATATCTCATATGCGTTTCTAAACGACTGATTGTGCCTTCATTGTGAATGTGGCGTGTGTGTTGGTGAACAACATCGAGTCTTATAGGTGAGCCGCATTCCGTGCTGTGAGAAGGCAGCAGATCAATCAAGTCTAGAGATATCGCATTAGCATTTCTCGAGTATCCAGTTGAGGCGGTTTATATTCACCGTAGTCGGATAATCCTTATGATTGATTTTCAACTTTAACATGTAATATTATTGTAATTCGTGGCTATCGAAATGTTCCGATAAGTACTACTCGTTGTATCACATGGTCAACGTAATCTTAAGAGTGGATTTGTTGTAGTTGATTTGTCATAAATAACGTATTGATACGTCACATAATTTAAACATTAACATACTTAGGTTTCATTTAGGCGACAATAAATGGAACATTTGCCTCTTGATGGCTCTGTCCCAATTCATTTCGTCCAACGTAGCTACGTGACTACCACGTAAATGAATCTCATTGTCAACATAATTTAAATTCCTAAATACATTAAACTGCTAATATCAATTCGAAACAATTTTGCAAGTATATGGTTACACAATATGGTTATCAAAATAGAAAAAAAATACTTTTGAATTGATTTTCTTTTATCCTTCATTTATCTTTCGACTATTCTGGCATACTTCGATCACTCTTTTTTGCATTTTGTATTTATATTATATTTATATTACTGGTACTTTCAGAATGAATAAAGCGCTATGTGGTGAGGGGAATTTTTATTTTATTTTACTATTTTATAGTTTTTAGGGTGTGAATTTTATTCCTCACGTCACTCAAATTACGTGGTTTCAATTCAACAGCAATTTTCAGACTATACTTACAATTTGTCAAGGTCTATACAAATTCTAAACTTGCTTCAATGCGCATTTTTTCCATTTTGATAATTCCATTTTTGTTCGTTGAAATCGTTGATTAGCAATAAAAATTGACAATTTCATTTGTTTATTCTTAATACACACTACAAGCCTGCATTTAAAAAAATATATACATTTCTCTAATTAAATCACCATAAACCTAATTGTTGAAATCGGTTAATTAAACTTGCAACATTGATATGAATCTATTTCCAATTCCTTTAGTTATAGCTCTATAATATTACTAACCAATATAAACGTTAATATGTTACTTTGCATGTACGCAAGTGGAAAATAGCAGCAATGAAGACATGTTCCTAGTAATCTCAGAAAATGCTACTAACAATTACTAAGTGAACCGTAATCTAAATGTGCAGATATTTCAGTCAGTTATGCTAATAGTGATAAGAATTTATAACTAATTAATTGCGCCGCACAAATACTTTAATATCGTAAAGTTTAATACCCCCTAATAAAGGTTGGCAATAAAGAGCCGCATAATTTGCTTTAATAATTACCGTAAGATTTAAATCGGCGTTGAGGCCAAAATTGCATGTTATACAATGAAGGCAATAACTTCATGCACTCTAACGGCTGGTTATGTTTTATTCGCCTGTCGTATTGGTATTAAGCATAAAACGGAATTGTGATTAGAATTCATAATTGTGGGCGATTATTGCTGATGTAGATAAATCTGAAATGGAGCATATAATTGAATACGCACAGTTCGACAATGTAATCCGCAATTGGGTGCACTTAATTACTGAAGAAGAAATGAAGCATGTTTTCGCTGTCGTTGAAATTGTATCGTTACATTTTTTTAACATTTTATTAGATACTTTTCGGTAGTTTCCAGCATTTGCCTCTTGTTATATTTTGAATCGAATTCATAAGTCAAAGTTGAGCGTGTAAAATTCAATTGTTCACTCGCCACTAACGAAAATTAAGTAATTTTTTGTAATAAATAGTTAGAACTTGCAATAAACAACAACTACATAGTTGGTCGTGTTCTGCGATTGTAACGTTTTTTTTTTTTACAAATTACAAAGCAGAGCACAATGCAATATTAAACAGGGACTGATTGATGTACTATTACAGACTACTTAAAGGAAAGGCAAATATTAATAATATCAAATCAATAAAATTATATATTATTGTGTCAATTGGAAGTTTAAACTAGTGTTTCATTTATTATTCACCGCACACAAATTATAGTCTGTTAATATTTAATACTAATTGCCACTGAAAAATCGAATAATTGATCTTTCATTGGCGATATTGAGTTATTATTTTTATATCTAATTTTATTCATAGTTAACATGTATCTGCCAATTATATTGGAACTCATAATAAATTATGTAAAACTTCTGCAGTAGTTTGAATCTGCATGGCTTGGTAATGTATGAAAACTATACCTCGCACCAGCCAGAATCGGACAACTGGGCTTCAGAGATCAAGATAAATACATAGCTAGGATCGAGAATGGAGATGGACTGCTGTTAGTGATGAATACCGTTTTTGACTGTGTCCAAGAGGCTCAGACGTCATCATGCATAACGACCAAATCTTTCTCCAGGCTATCTTGAGGAGTTATAGAGGAAAAAAGAGCACACATTGAATGATATATCTCAGAAGGATATCGACCAGTTAGTGGAGAACAAACTTCGTCATATACAGTGAAAGGTGACCCCATAAACTATTAGTTATTGTTTTAATAACTTTATAAGAAATTTGTTTTATAGCTTTCAAAGATTATTTTTCTACAGACTTTTCATTTTTCACCCTAGGTTGGGTTGGGTTGGGTTTGGGTTTGGATTTGAGTTCCAATTTAATTGACAGAAAGTGCACATATGGTCTTTGAGCATCAAAAAGATAAATGAGTACATTGGCGTTTACAAAATTACTGATTATTGTCTCACAAAATCAACAGGAGGATCAATTGTAAAAAAATTATTATGGCGACGACAATTGCGAATTGCTTCAAAAAGTTTAAATAAGCTCTCTAAATAATTTCAAAGAGCAAAGAAAAAAGTCGAAATAAAAGTAAAATTATTTTTTCAGTAACTGCATTCTTACCGATGGATGTTATAATAAATTTACATGAATCTACGCGAAATGTTGAAGCTGACAAATCGCGACTGACTATCCCTATGAAAGGAACAAAAAATGAGAACTTGGTCCCTAAGGCGAGAGCCTGCATTCTTCATTAATTTCCACACCGAATCATAGAATAAAATTTTCTATCGCTCCAACAATAATCGATGGATTTATATATCTGTACCTCCGCTGCGGGCTTCGTATTTCCCAGGAGTACGACCCGTTATCGAAGGTTGCCGGCGAAGACGAAACATTGTGTTACTATTTCACAGGTAACCCATAGAAAATCCGCACAAATTGTGTTTTATTATACGCCAGTCTTCCCATTGTACGATAAATTATCATCAATCAATGTATTAATCACGGCGCATATCGAATCTACGCGGAATCTATTTTAATAAATATTAGTTACTGTATAAATGTCATGTTCGGAACGTTCTCCAATTTATCACGCGGCAATTTTCTCGGAACACCGGCACACGTAAGAAAATAATCGTAAAGGAACTGAAATATTGCATTGTGTTTGAATATCGAAAGTAATGCCGTGATGATTTTTATGTTTCGTCGAACGTATTTCTGTACAATGTGCGCGAGTGGCAATACATCGGGGAATTGTTGGGCAAGATTGCATATTTTCATTCGTTCAAACACTACAATATAATTAACGTTACGTCCAAGTTAATTTGCATATACCTTAGAACTTTTACTTTAACGTTCCGAGTTTAAATATTTTATATGTCTTTTATGCAGATGGCGATATTTAATATACGCATGCATTCGATAAAACATGAAATTTATTTCATGCTTGGAGGTATTAAGTAGAAAATCTTGTTTCGTTTAATGGACACGGGCAATTGGTTTCCTTCTAATCATTACATATACCAAATCGTTGTAAGTTACGTCCTTTACTGTCGCTTCAATCTGAAGTTTTACATTTCACATGACAACTCTCACAATTATATAATTATTCTTAGAATTGCAGTAGCAGACCACTTCAACAATCACGCTAAAGTAGCAGGTGCAACAGATCATTTACCTACACAACAAGGCTCAACAACGTGCATAAATAAAATTATAACAATTAAAGCAACTGAGATAAATTTAAAGAGAATTTAGTCCGTGGAAAATTCATAGTTCGCAATTTCACAGGATAATTTATAGCACAATTCTTCCAATAAAGAAATGTGATAACTCCATCTCGACTAAATAAAAAATATTGCGCAATAAAAATAGACACACTAAAATAGATGATTTGGTAACTAATTAAAAACATTCCGGTTGAAATTGCTTTATTTTATATCGCCTTTGTTAAAAGTTCCAAAACAGTATAACCAACGATATCTCACGATACTAAAAATGTAATAAATAGTTACTTCTTTACAGCGAAAACAATATAAATTTATATAATACCATTGTCGTAATTAATTGCCTGCATATAAAATTCCGTGTATTTAATTACAAACGTTAGTTTATAAATACTTTATTGTCTTGTTTATTTTCATTGCGGAGGAATCTATCCGTCTAAACCTATAGCAAGAATACACATTTTATCGTAGAAGAATTTTCCTCGGGGCATTTGTACCGTTGGAATAATACAGCATGTCTGTTTTATTTTCATTATTAGATTCCACCACAGGAAAACACGTTTGAAATTCTCCGTAAATTTGACAACACCCAGAGTTTCAATGGGAGTGCTGTGAATTGACGTGTAATCTGTTGCCATATCAACGGTAAATGGTTTTCTGTAAACATCTGGTATTTGCGTTTAGCATATTTACACTTTTTTAGTGTTACACGAGATTTTCGCATACTGATCACGAAATAATTATATGAATATATGTGCTAGAAGTAATGATTTTCGACTTTAGTAATATAAATGCTACGAGTCGAATACTTTTGTAATGATTCATTCCAATGCGAGGTAGAGAAAGTCGTGGCCAAATAATAATAGTAATAGTTTCTTTTAATAGGTGAATAAAATGTGTGGTATTAATGGCACCTATGGGAATAAATGTACAAGAATAACTGCAAATGGTGTATGCATTATAAATATAAAACGAGAGTGTTAAATAAATTACAGCAATAGAAAAATGATAGTCATTTAATATTTATAATAAATCATAAGCAACAGAAGTGGAAAAATGCGAGTATAGTTTTTAATGTAGACTTTCTAAAATGTACATTAGAACAATAAATTGTGTTGTTAACGACAGGTTACGGAAAAACTACTTAAATAAGAACGCTTGTAATGGCCTTTCGCAGAATATGCACTTAAAAAACATATTGAAGCATTCTCTATTAAAACTGACATTCACTACCAGGCCAATGAGAAATGACAAACGATGTAACAGCACGCGAGCCTAAGCGCAAAATATATGGAGCATAGTTAACTAGGCTACATGGAAAATAGGGAAAGGCTTGGCAATCAGCAGAAATATAAATATATTTACATCAAATTCACGATATTTGTCTGTCATTATCAAACATTATCAAATTGATATTATTTAAATTAATATTAAATAGCTAATATTTATATGTTTTATTCCCATCAAAATCCATCCAGGTAAATATAACAATTCATTAAATTTCCCTCACAGAATGACCACCATAAAGTTATAAGTTATAGAGCTATAATAAGATAACATTTTTATTGCCGTTAATAACGGTGGTATATACATTCACCGAAGACAGCTAAAACAGATTTTTATGTCGACAGCAATATTAAAGAGATAAAGTGATTATCAACAAAATATTACATTTCATTAAGTATCAAATGTCCATAGGCACATAAAATTGTAAATGTCATTCGTACTTTTATCCGTCAACACAGCGGGCAAATAGACCAATATTGTATTAGATCTTTGTTGTTTCAACTGTTTTTTATTAGAACATTTTCATTCGCAAATATCGAAAACTATTAATAACTCAAATCAACCCATTAGATTAGGGATGGCGGCCTTATTACATGCGTACCTGAGCTGGCACATAAGAAAGTTTCACTGGCACGTGGACGATTATTAAGTGATATTATCTTATGCAATTAAAATAATATATTTCCGCAGCTTTTAGTTCTCTGTGGCAAAATTAATAATACTTTTTTGTCGATCAGTCCATAAAAATAAAACTCAAGGACTCGAATGAGGAATAAATTCAGTTCGATATGGGTACTACCAGTACCATAAAATTTGAATGAACAATGAAATCGCTGCAGTTTTACGTTTATAATTATTTCAAAATAAAACAAATATCTTAACAATTAAGACCGACTGAAACAGAAAAAATCTTTAGATTTTATTATCAACGGGTTGGAACCATTAATTCTTTCAGTGAATATCTCAGAGTATTTACTTAAATAATATTAGAAACATAAATACTCAAAGCAGATAGATAAAAAATAGCGGAATTTAAATTGTGGGTTCAAGAAATCGGTGAAATTTCGATTGGCGTAATTTATTCGAAGATTTTCATGTGAACTATATTATTCTGCGGATGTTCCGTGTTATTTATGCATGTTATTTTAAACCTGTTTCTTAAAAAAGAGCTCATTATTTAATTATCCCAACAATCCCTTAAAGCCGGTCTCCCTGCTTAGTTGCTAATTAATTAAATAGCGTCACAAAACTAAAACATATTTGGAGGAATTTTTACCATTGTGTCCGACGAGAAGCTCGTTATTATCTCCTAGTGTTAACTGAGAACCAGCTACCTTTTGTACCAGCAAATATGTCGTTATTTAATATTAATTTCTATATCAGATATGTTCTGAGTTTTGTAGTATTTTATGTCATACGTAAAACTGTTTGTTACTTTCCCACTTATTGCAATAATTACCTGCATTATTTTTTAGATGTATTCGATATTAAAAACCTCGTTACACGGCAGAAACTTGATAAAGAAATCTTTCAATTGAATCATTTTAATGATCAGTATAATCTCCAATTTATCTTTAGCAGACAAGTATATTGTGTTCTGGAATAAATATTATATTATTAGTACCAAATAAGGCAGATAAAAGTTAATTGTTATTATTTGTATTAAATTTTATAGAAATTGACCCAAAAAATATAAGGTCTACCGGAAAGTTCTGTCCGTTTTTGGAATAAAACAAAATACAAATGTTTCTTACCGTCAATAAACTTTACTAAATAATATAATCGCCATTATTATTAATGAATTTGTATATCCCGTTTTTTAAAAATGTTTTCATCTTTTGTTGCGAAAAATTGAACCAGTGCTTGTCCGATATCTTCACTTTTGAATTTTTTGCCTTTCAAAAAATTTTGTAAGGATAAAAACAAGTGCTAAGTCCGGAGAATATGGTGGAAGCAACAGAATTTTCCTGTCTAGTCTGCGAACGAGTCCCCAAAGCAGCATGTGGCGTGGCATTATCATGGTGCAGTATGATACAATTGAAAATCGCCGGCTTCTTTATTGCAGACAATACACCTCCAAATTGACCTTTTCGTTCGGTTTTAAAAGCTCATAACGTATTGGTCCTCGAATGTATCGCCATATACACAACATTCTCTTATTCAGAGTCAAATTTGGTTTAGAGGTGGAACGGCTAGGTTTTCCGGGTTCACAATATTCCCTTTTCCTTATGATATTTTCGTAGGTAATCCATCTTCCATCCCCTAACGAGTCGATCATCCAAATCATGTGGCACCAATCTCGAATATTTCCACACCAATCCTATTTATCGAATATGGTTTGCTGAGCTGAATTAAGCCTTTCTGCGATCTCCGATGTTGTCAGGAAAGCATTTTGCTCTAGCATGGTTTTAACAATATCGTTGTCGATCAAAGATTGTCGCCCAGAATGTGGCTTATCATAAAGGTCATCTTTCTCAAAATTTTCAAACCATCTTCTGCATGTTCTATCAGAAACTGTAACTTCACCAAACACTTTCAATAAATTTCTACATGCTTCTGTAGCCTTGTTGATATTCATATAAAATACAGTGGCTTAAATGAACTTTATCAACTTTTGTTTAGTTAATTTGCTACGTCAGTAGGTACACATTAAGCGATAAAAATAGAGAGCCGTACATGCGAAAATATTGTCACAGAAACGGACAGAACTTTCCGGTAGACGTTATATATACGAACATATTTAACTTCCAAACTTTAGACGCAAGGAATTAAAAAATGGGATTAAAAGATTTATGACATTTTTTTGTAAAGAGAATAAAATTAAAGACTGGAAAATTTGACGATATGTAGAAAATGGTAAAGGAGAATTTACTATGTACGTTAATCCAATCCCATCCAATATGTAAATAGTTTCTTATTAAGTTCTAATATATGACAACTTGGATATATTTGGCATTAGTCACAATATGATCGAGGTAAGACAACTAGCAGTGTTATTTGCGATAACTAATCGACGCACTAACAAAAGCAATCAAAAAAAAAATAATGGGGTTGAAAATGTTTGTATATCCAATGGCATGTTACAAGTTACCATCGAATATATTAGAGAACGCGCAGATTCCTTCCACAAACTGCAAACTTTTAAAAGCTCATTAGAAATGCATCAAGCAACATCGTGTAGATAGCAGAATGTAGATAGCATTCGATCACAGATCAAGTTGCAAAGATTTATCCAACAAAGTTTTGCACTTACGCTGTGAAAGGCCAAATTAGGACCGATTATATATTTCATATTCATTGATTACACAAGCCTACAGAAAAATGTGCGGACAATTAATAGGATCTTCGAACATCACTCTTGACAATAAAGAAGCTATGATTTAATTTATTGGTGTCAAATTACGTACAGATTGATGTTTGGTGTGAAAAACTTGTTCACTCGACCTATTTGTGAGTTATTTCCACATTTTAGAAAATTCGAAACGTATTAAACGATATGTCACGAAGATGATGTTTAAAATTTCCCAAATATTTCCTGTTACATTTGTGGGGGGTATACCCCCCCAAAAAGTTCAGGAAACCAATAAATGTGTGTGGGTACAAAGTGCATAGTTTTGTTATTTTTGCATTAACATAAGGGACCAGAATAAGGCGTGTACTCCAGTTATTGTCTGCAAAACCTTCTGTGAACACATAAGATAGTGGACGGGAGGTCAAAGGATGAGCATGAAGTTTCGAGTTCGCATGATTTGGACATAACAAAAAAATTACTTTGATGACTGCTATTGTTGTTCAGGGAAGTCACATGGTCATGAACCCAAAAAAAAGTTATCCAGATTTGACCTCAACTAAAAGACCCCTCCACTCAAATGATGTTCTCATTCCCATTTTCCGTGAATTTCTAGAGGAAGGAAACTGACGAAAATGACTGTGAATTTGAAAACAAAAATTCTAAGTATCAATTAATCAAGATGAGCTAAGAGACCTAATCAGAGAGCTCAACATTTCCAATGAATCTTCAGGACTGTTGGCATCCCGATTAAAAGAAAAAAAATGTATCGTGCTTGAGAGAAATAATATAAGCTTTTTCACTGATGTTAAAATGTGTCCTATTACACAATGGTAACGAACACGGTTGCTGCATTGCTCATTCAACAAGGGAGAATATGTCACACAGTTTTACTTGCTAGACAAAATATGTTTTTGTTTTGGCAAGGTTTTGTCAAGGTGGATACCTTAAATATCCATGTTTTGTGGGTGACCATTGGTTAAGAAGAGAGTGGCCATCAAGAGAGACAATGGAAATAGGGAAGCATAATATTATAAACTTGACGGTTGTTTCTAGGAACAAATTATTCTGCCCCACTACATTTTAAGTTGGAAAACGATTCGTTAAGGGACTAAATATAGATGATTTGTGTCTTGCATACCTAGCGAGCAAATTTCTCAGGTTAAGTTTTGAAAAACTGGTATATTTAATGGTTTTCAGATTTAAAAATTGGTGAAAGATCCTAGTTTTATAAATGCTATGAACAATTCAGAATTATTGGCTTGGCTTTTATTTGTTGAAATTATAAACAACTTATTGGGAAATCATAGATCAGCAAATTACTCCATTTTGGCCAATGATATGCTAAACAATTATAAAATAATAATACGAGCATAAAAATGGATTATCCTGTCAGCTATCAGGATAGATTCCCAGAAAATCTTGGCTTTTAGCAAAGAACAGGGGGCGATTGCATCAGGACATAAAACTTATGGATGAAATATTCCAATGTATATAGGACACGCAAAGGATGCCTGATTATTGTTGGAGGACATGCATAACTACTCTGCCAAGATTTATGTGAAAAGATCACAAAAAGGGAATTTTGTTCATGTAGAATAATTTAATGATTTGTTTGGAAAAATTGATTTTACTATAAAACTGCCACATTGAAAACAGACTCAAATAACAGTTAAAATATTGCAGCAGCAGATGGTTTGTTTTTTAATTAAAATTTACACTACATAATAAAATGGTCAATAACATAGAACAAATCTTTTCATAATAAATTTCATCAAATGCGTTATTGAGGATACTTTAATTATTTTATCAATTATCAATTTATTATATCAATATTATCGTCGATATAATTCATCCTCTGATTAATGATCATCGTAACGATTTGCGAATTGAGAATCGAAACATTTCAAGCAATCTTAACGAGAACAAGATACAAACAGTGAGCTCAAAGGCGTTTCTGACTAAGCAAACAAGAAGCAGCAGCACCGCGTGAGAGCGAGCGACCCAGCGATGGTCACTGTCAAACAAAGCGGGTCGGACACCGTCGTACTCTGCGGAATGCAATCCGAGAGCCGCCAAGTAGCGAGGCCGGTTTTTACTGGGTCAGATTCATATGTTCGACTCGGGGGTAGGCACGACCATCACCGTCATATTGTAGATATTCGGCAACGATTAGTTCGCAGACGTTACACGATACGCGCCAATACGCTCACTGACGTAGAAAATTAGAGGTTGAACAATCAGCGAACATGATCTTTGCAGTCAAAGCGAATTAGTTCACCCCTGCAGACATACGGGACGTCCTCTAAAAATACCGCAACCCAGTAAGATAGAAAGTTAATGAGGCTTGCGGATATTACGCCGCAAATATGTTCGACTTTTCTCCTTTTTTTCACTAATACGCTATCGTTAAATTTGCAAATGGTTACATTTCATCAATCATTTTCATGGGAAATTGTATAATAATAATTCAAATTATTATGTATTAATAATAAATTATTTGTCTAATTGGTTCATAAATTTTGATCCAATTATAAAAAATAATTTCATAGGCAAACTATAATGACTGTATCAACTAATGTTTTATAGTATTTACATAGCTTTTACAGCGACGTTTCGAATGAGCATTAATTCTTTCTCGCAGCCAACTGCTGGATGTGATGTCTTAACTATAATTGTAATATTTTGTTTACATTAGTACTCGGTATCAACAAAATTAATTTTACTTACAGTTCATAATGGACGCAAAACAATCATAAATAATTGTCATTATTAATTAAACATTTTAAAATATGCACGTAAACAATTAAAACTAGATATATGATTTGTTTGTCGACTATTTTCGTCAGAATGATAAAATTTTGCAAAACGTTTTACATTTACATCAGTTCAGAGTACATTTTTAATCGATGTACTTTTATGTCTTTATTAATATATAGTTTTTGACTTCAATTCTGAAATGTTTTAGATGTGGTTTTCATTACTGTGTGATGAAAAATCTTTCTGATGCAGACAAATGATTATTATATTTGTTTCATAAAAAGTCTTATAAGGAAAATAATAAAATCATACATTAATACAACGCCACCGTTTTTTTTTTTTTTAATTCATTGTGTTACATAAATTAATGCAAAACAAAACAATTTATTATTAACGTTTTATAATGTTATTATGTATTGCACTTATTTGTGTCATTTTTTATGTGGATCTTTTCCTTGATTATTCTTTTAATACATTGTTTTTCTATTTCTATAATTTTTTCGGCCCAGTGCCGTGGTGTCTCCGGTTCGAGAGGTCATACTATAGTTATGTGAGTACATTGTTTTGTGCTAATTTTGTTATGAGTGCCCTACATATATGCCATTCCGTTATATTCGTAAAGACCTCGAAAACACGATAGAACGATCATAAACAAGACGTGTTGGAGCATTATAAACGAAGTGAGAAACTTGTACAAACCAAGGGAAATAAAATTAACAAACGGAGATATTGTGATACCGGCCAAGAAGGTCCCAGATGCCTTCAACAAATACTAATTGCCACTAACTGTCCTCAGCCGAAAATGCGTCATGTGAATAGCGCCGAATAGCATATACATTACTAATGTCACGACACTTGAGGTGGAAAAAGCTATACAAAAATGTGCCTTCGACTCTGTTGATCATGCCTTATTGATACACAAGCTGACCAAGAAAGTAATAAGAGGAAGATATCAATAAAGTGGATATCTTCGTACCTCTCTGGCAGTAGCCAATGCGTGTGGGTCAAAAACATATTGTCCAAAATGTTACAAATGGCTAGGGGTGTGCCACATGGTTCGATTTTTGGACCACTCGTATTTAATATAATGATGGACGACCTCCCACTAATATGCCCAGATGGAGAAAACATACTATATGCAGACGACACAACTATGTCGATAGTTGAAGATACCACAAATAACTTAATCAATACTGCACAAAACGCTAAAACCGAATGGCAAACATGGTATAGTAACAATGGCATTAAATTGAACGCGCATAAAACTCAAATGGTGCAATTCCATGTAATTACAAAAAATCGACCGATTTACGTTAATAAGAGTTAATGATACATCTATCGTGCAATCAGATTCCGCAAGATTCCTTGGCTAACTTTTGAACAGTCCTAAAGAACAAACTCAGTGCAATAGCGTTCCTGATACGGAGAATACGCCCAACAGTGTCAATCATGATGATCAAAAAATTGCATTTCGGGCTTGTACAATCTCATCTTGCCTATGGTCTGATCTTCTGGGGACCTCAAGATATATTAGTGGTGTTTTTGACTTCAGAAAAAAAATCCTGCGCATAATAGACGGTGCAAAACCTAGAACCAGCTGTGCGGGACTATTCAAGCAATATAAGATCATGACTGTCATGACATCTCTTTACGTGTTTAAACTTGTGCTTCACAACTTTGACAAACAAGTTATGAGAAATAAATATTTACATGGACACGGGACCACGGGTCGCAGCTTAGTGCGTGCAAATTTCTGCAGACTTACTGTTTCCCAACATTCAGTGCACTTCATGAGTTCCAAGTGTTACAATAAGTAACCACTGGCAATTAGATCTGAAAAAAATCGACGGTCTTTCAAAATGATAATGTTTTGTATACCATAAACGAATATTTAAATCATTGAAAATTATATGTATTGAGATGTTTATTTATTTGATTCAGTTATTTGCATGTTTTTTCTGGCATGTCATGAGTATCTATCTATCTATTACGTGTGTAATTTTATTGTGTAGCGCTCTTGTTTTAATTTTGAAAAATATTTTTTATTATTAATAAAATGTTGTTTATGTGCTAGTCGTATTTAAAATTTTTGAAGTGTTTTGTATTTTTTCTGATAACTTAAGCATGTAATTTATTGAGCTGAATTTGTTGTTTTTTTTTTCTTGATTGATGTTGTTGCTATTATCTTTAATTTTGTTGTTGTTTTTCTTGTTCTAGAATGAATTATGAGTTTCTGTGTTTTGATTACTTATATTTTTATTTATTCTTTTATTGTGTATTGATTAAATGGTTGGAGTAACAAATTTCTTTTAAGTATTTTTTATTTTGTTTATATTGTTGTATAAAAGCTCGTTGTTTGAAAGATTGTAGCATCTACCTACAAAATTGTTGATTGTGCCGACTTTGTGGGTATTGGGGACATACGAATGATAATTTATATACCTTCCAGAATGGATTGGTTTAGTAAAGCAGCTTTCACCATCCCTGACTTTTAATTTTATATCTAGAAAATTTATTATGTTATTGCATTAACTTTATATAGTAAATTGCAATTTATTGTAAAATTTATTGAATGCCTTAATAATTCGTTGTAAAAAAATTATACAAATACAATAAAACATTAATTCATAAAAACTATGATTATTGTAAAATAATAATTTGATCTAAAATTCTCAAATAAAAGAAATAAGAACATAGAGCAGATGCCAATAGTTTTCTAGCGAAATATTCTATGTAGAAATAAAGGCTTGCAACAAAAGCAGTAAGACACAAATTATATAATATAGACCATCCACTTTCTGAAACATGTTATTGGAGAAATAACGAACGAAGATATTTGGACACAAAATACATAGAAAAAAAGAACCACGCGAAACATCATCAATTCATTATGGAAAAAATTAACCTTATTTTCCATTTAATTGCAACAAAATCGCCTTTCGCATGATAACTGTAAATTGTCCAGGGAAAATTGTAGCCGGTTATTTCCACCCATTTGTCGAAAACCATGTTAACTATCGTTCAATGTGATAGCAATATCGTAACGTAGCAGGATCTACTAAATTCTTTTCTATCTCCTTCTCTCTATGAATAAGATAAATCAAATAGAGTGGGTCGATTTCGATTTTTATATAATTTATATACACTATTAGAGTGTATACACAGATTGTCTCATTTTTTTCTGAGATGAGAGATAAATAAACAGTTTAAGGAGCAAGGTGCGGAATGCTATATAATGTTATACAATGATAACATTTGCAAGAGTAATAGTTAGAAAAGCAATTAAATTAGACATTTAATGTTTGTAGTGACATAGATAAAATATGATCTGCATGAATAAATATTCATAACTTATATTATTGATGTATGTAACAACAGTTTTGGAAAAATTCGTCGTATTATTTTTTTTCCTATTAAAAGGACGCACTCAATTTCAAACTTCAATTAGATATAGAAAATCTGTCAAGTTTCTCCTGTAGTTTGGGAATATATTTGTGTTTACAAAATGTCCTACAAGTGAGAATCGCGGCAAGGTATTTACAATTTGGTTGGTCAAATGCCCAAATGTGACATTGTCGCCATTTATAGAAACCAAAATGTTTCCAAAACAACAATTTACCGCGTGATTAAGGAATGTGAGAAAGATATGGCGTGTATGGATCTTCCCAAGACGAGTTTCAGAACCTCATTGAATCTGCAAGGAATAGAAGCTTCAACGAGAAGATTATGCCGAAGATTTCACTTTTCCCATATGACAGCCAAGAGGGAAATTAACAGAAATAATTTAAAATATAGAAAGCGACAAAAATGTCTAATTAGATAGAATTAGAGATTAGAGAGAATTCCAAGATGCTACAGGAAATTAAGATTAGAACATTTGAGAAACAATTCCATGATAATTTTAGACGACAGAAAAATATTTTACATTATCTAACTCCGAAATAAAAGGAAACGAAGGCTTTTATACACAGAACAGTAAAGACGTTCCTAATGACGTAAGGTGTAACAAAAAAGGAAAATTTGAGGACAAGGTACTAGAGTGGTGCACCATTTCGGAAGATGGTTTATCAAGACCTTATGTTTGGCGAGTTAGGGGCGAAGCTGTAAATGCAGGCATTTATATTCGAAGATGCCTCCCAAAATTAGTAAATTTTATCCAAACGCATCATGTTAATGATAATATTATGTTCTGGCCGGATCTGGCATCGTGCCCTTATGCGAGAAGAACCCAAAATTGGTTAAGGCAACAAAATATCCCATGTGTACCTAAAGAGGATAACCCCCCGAATATTCCACAGGCACGTCCTATAGAAGAGTTTTGTACTTTACTCGGTAGAAAAGTTGAAAAAAAGAGCTTCGATGAAGAATCACCAAAAGATTCGAGAGTTTAACCCACTTACCGTCCAAAGGCTGATGAGATGCATTCGCACCAAATTGCTTACCATTGAAGCCAATGGCCCTTAGCTGCTATGTGAAACATTATAATTATAGTTAAAGCTTCACTAAATCGTTTTCTCTACTACCAAATTAAATTAAACAATTATAGTTTGAATAATTATATTTCAAAAAGTTCCCCAAAACTTTTGTTACATACGTTATTTCTCTATCTTTCATTCTGCCTAGTGGTTGCAATCATGTGCTTCCCATGTTTCAAGAAAAGATAAGAATATATTAGAAATTTTACATATACTTAAATATGGGCTGCTGTTTATAAAGTGACAAATCAAAATATTTTATTGGTACTATCGTGTATTTATACTACTATGGTCACGAAAAGTAAAAATATTATAAAACATTATTTGAATTGGACAATTGGCACCTTTATTAAATATTTACATGAGTGGTTATGACGACGACGCCTCATAAGAACTTCATATCTGCGTGCAGTGTGTGTTGGAAACGTCGAGTAGTAAATAAAATAGTACGGTATGCTCTATTTATAAATATTTGTATTGCATCGCCAAAACCAACATTAACGCCACAATAAATGCGTTTAAATATGACATTATGTTAAAAATAGTTTAATTACTTAATAAGATAATTTAATAAAATCTACACTTTTTAAATCATTTATTATTAGTATTTATAAATGAGTACATAGACTTCTCAACATGAGCTTTTCAGATTAAGGTGGTTTATTTGAGTGAGTATTAAGATATATTTAAGCCTCAAAATCAGAGGTATAATATTTCAGGCTGAATTTATTTCGCATATGTAACGAATGTTAGTGATCATTAATGTTCAAATTTAATAAGGATAGCACCGTAAAGCATTCACGACAAACGCACCTTCTTAGGAAAGATATGGTTCGCCTAACTAATATGAGTAGTAAAAGCAGGATCTCATATTAGAAGCTCCAAAGGATGTTACGCTAATAACTCACTACCGCAGGATCATTGAGGACCAGTTCAAGTGCACGTTAACTTTCCCAGGAAGATATGATTATCGGTGATAATTTAGTGTCCCATTAATGTTGCACGTTAGAATATTGAGGCAATACAAAAATACAGATATAGTTTTAAGGTGTGGATATATTTTAATACATTGTAACATTGTAACCGATGGGAGCGCCCAGCGTACTTTTGCACAAAAATCTCAAAACGGTATATTTGTTCTTTAATGTATAATTGACACTGGAAGATAACACGACGACTTTATAAATTTGGGATTTTATTTACATCGCTTTAAATATTTTACGATTTGCATGTTTCGGCCTGCTTAAATATCTTAACGCGCTACTTTAAATCTTAAAGGTCCCAGTACATAAATAGCAACCAAAGTTTGTCTACGAGAGTATTAGTAATTTATTGTGAGACAATATTGTTGGACATAGGTGTCACATGGTCACTTTATAAAGCAAACTGTCAATGTAAATATTTGTTAGCATTAACATCTCAGAATCAGTGCCCCTGCCATCCGTAACACCAAATTGATTTTCAGTTTATAAACCTCAGTTTGTAAAATATTTTGAATTTTTCCAGCTTCGTAAATCTTTGAAAATACAAATAGGAATAGCGTGATGATGAAATAAGTGATGTGTAATTTAACACATCAGCGCATTTTTACGAAAACAGTCACTCTAAACGTGCGTCCTCGAAAACACATGCTAGTTAAAAATTACAAAGTATTCATTTGAGCTAATTATTGAAACTTTATAGGTTTAACTATTACATTGGATATTTTTTTTTAATCTTCATGTTAAAAGGCATAATGTGCAAAATTGTTCTCTTAAACTATAATTCTGTCGATACTTTCCTGCGAAAGTTATATCCGATACATTATAGTTTTATTCTCTAAATAAATTAATCCACGAGAATACAATCGGCATGCAAGATGAATCATTTGTAGGTGGATCAGTTTTGTATAAATTTGAGAGAATGGTAAAATTTTAAGTAATACTATGGATATTAAACTGAACTGAAACAAAAAGCCTCATAAAATGCGCGAGTGTAATTTTAATTTAAATACAAATTTCCAAAACTGCAATTGCATTTGTTAACAATTACATATTTTAATAGAGCACTAGGTTTAGGTATAAAATATTGCAATTATAATAAATCATTGCAGTATTCAAGTTCAAATAATCGTGACGTAATCGTAACGATAATTATTTTACCTCCAAATTGATAGCAGACCCAATAGTTAACAAAGAAATGCGTTCAGGTATGTTTTTATCTGCGATATTAATTGCCATGTGTTCAGGTTAAATCTAACCGTGTTAATAAAAACGATAATAAAATCTGAGACAAAAAAGCGTAAGTTTTTTGAAACCCTGCTTTATGACGCAACCGATAAAATTTTAACGATCAATTTGGCGGTAGATTACTCCATGTGTTTAAAATCCAGGGGAACTCACCGTTGTCGAATATGGCTGGCAAGTAAGACGGATTCCATCCTGGGACAGCTTCTCGCGGAGCAGCATTTTCAGCTGAATCCTAGGAATCTTAACCAGTTCGGCTTTGCCCTCTTCGTACTCGTCCAGGTATTTGGCGGCTTCCTGACCGCTGTCCGCCGAAGAGGAGGTGCCGGGCGACACGGGAATTCTGCTGACGGCACCGGTGGCCTCTTTATCCGAACAGCGTCCCGAAGAAGTTCGCGACGACCGAGCACTCACATTGTCACACAAACACTCTTCGTGAACGGCCGCACTTTCCTCCAACGTAAAGTATACAGAAGCGGCTCCTTCTTCGCGTAAAGTACGGACCGACTGAAGAAGTCTGCTTCTATGCTGCGGGTTGAAAACGCCGATGGCGTCCAGGTCGGGATCGCCGACCTGTTTGCAAATCTCCAGGTCGTCGTAGCCGTTGTCGATAAAACTCTCCGAATATTGTCCGAGATGGAGAGATCGCAGCCATTCCCCGACGATGTTTCCAGACATGACGAGAGGTACGACACACGCACTACACACGCGAGCCTGTTGTAGTCTGACACGGCGAACCGCCACTTCATTGGCGTATGCGCTATACCCCGCGCACCCAACGTCCGCAGACGAAACCTGCCGAAGGACGAATACGGTCTTAATCCTTAATGTAGTATCACCTGCACGCTTCGCAAAAAAAATATTGTCCTATAGACGACGTCAATAATTATCTTTCTAATTGTTACTCATCTCGGACTATGACTCGTAATACGTTAGATATCGACACAATAAATAATTCTTGCCTCATTGACTAATAAACAAACCATTGTACATATTAAAACGTCTTCTTTTTCTGCAATTATAACGCACCTTATACAAAATTTTGATTAATATTTAATAATACGCAATATCTAATAATTCGCTAAATAAATTGCAATATAAAAGGTGGAACTATCTAAAATATTTTATCCGAATCCTTTACCTCTCGTCAGTAACACACGCATTAATAAATTATAGTGCTATTTAATAATTGAAAAACCTGACCCAAAAAACATAATTTAATCAAATACTTTATTTGTGTTTACCTCTCATTACTTTTCTGGCCCTTTATATAACTTTTATAATTTTCAATTTCATTTCATTTCTCAATCGCTAATAATTTAGTTGAATTAATTTGAACATTTTTGACACAATTATTTTACTTTCAATAATTAACATTACTTACTATACGTCATTATGTTTATCTCTAATATACGTTGACTATTTTATTTTTTTGAAATTTGTAGACCAACATCTCTTACTAAAATGGTTTTGTCATCCCATTCGACTTTGTTTACGTTTATAATAATAAGAGTAAAAAATACATTTATTATTACCTGAAGATTTTTTTTTCAATTTTAATTTTTCTATTGACTTTGACATTGTTTCCTTACAATACAAGTGAAACAATTATATGTTAATAGATATCTGGAAGGCTAAAGAGAACAACAAATAGCATTTGCTACAATGTCAAGAAGTGCAAGGCGTTTAGAGTACAAATAATATGGCTATAATAACCTGCTTGATTTATTTATCATACATAATTTTATTTAATGAAAGTTTTAAATTATAACTTACTACTTTTTACTTACTTATACTTTATAAATAAGTAAGTATAGGAATCATGAAAAATTTCGACCTCGCGATTTTAACGGATATACGCGTTTTGAGGTCCCCTGAATCGTTTCTGACTATTTTCGGAATGACGGATGTGTGTGTGTCTGTGTGTCTGTGCGCGCTCTATCATCCAAACGATTATAGCTAGAGCTGTGAAACTTTAAACTTAACATTTGTATGTAGCAATGAGGAAAACGTCCTATTTTGAACACAATCTCTCAACCGGAAGTGATGGTTTACTCTTATCACCTTTTTCCATATCTCGAAAACGGTACACGTTACGGAAAAAAATATTCTTACATAAATTATAGATGTTGATATTTTAAACAACTTTCATTTGAAATGTTTTTTCGAAAAACGTAGTATAACTGAGTATAAGTAAGTTTCGTACGGACCACCGCGGATTTTTTATTTAAGCAAGAGAGCCCTACATAGATTGCACCAAATTTCGGACCAAAATTCAGTAAACGGGGGGGGGGGGGGTAGATAAATTGAATAACTGTCAGTTCTTGCCAGAGTTTAATTCAATAATATATGCAATATCTTGTCGTGTTAATTTTTTTTAATAATATAATAGGTTTGAGACAAGTCGTGGTCTCCGTTTAATCTTATCTTTCAGCTCGATATATTTTCTTCCTCGCTTCTCCCATACATTTTCTTCTATATTCCTTATCATTTCCCTACTTCTTTCTTTCACCATAAAACTTCGCCTGTACAGTGCCACTCTCTCATACATCGTCTTTTCAATTTGATTTGGTTACGTTTTTCTCGCCCAGACCTATCCAGCGCAACTCAACCCAACCTGTTATCCTACATCCCCTCCAGTTCTTTCTACGCTGAAATATTGATGCTGTATTCCACACAAATATTTCATAAAGTATATCAATTGATTTTAATAGCTGCATCACCACTCCATGGATTCTGACATTAATATATCCCTTCTAGTCCCAACCTTCCAGCTTCCCCCACTTACATAAGCTTCACTTTGTTCATTTCTATTAACACGTTTTATTTAAATTTTATTTAAGTCCAGAAACGTCACCATCACCAACATCCCCCACTTAGATTCATTCTTCAGCCTTTCTTGGGAAAACCTACTTAGGTTCGATATGGAAGCGGTGGGAAGGAAGATATTTGTAATAAAATAGTTTCCTCTAATTGTTTTTAAATGGAAAATCTCGAATCCAAATAAGTTGCCTTATTTGGAAAAATCAGCCTAATTTAAAATTAAATTAATGATTGTTTCGTTAAAAGGTATTGAGAAAGTTAATTGCTTTCCAACTGAGATAGTAACCAAAGTGCCATAACTTCGTAAAAACAATCGCATCCAATTTTACATGTTTTCTGTGACAATTTTAAATGAAATTGAAGAAACGGGGACACGGACGAGGCAAATGTTGTAAATTTGCGATAAACCATTGATTTGCAAATACGATTTTTTGATGCTAGATTATTATTTGTATAATAATTATGAAAGAAGGAATTGCATCAGGATTCGTATGTTGTTCAAATCCACGAGAAACGTGATCTTTTTACAAGCGTTTTTGGCGATCGTGTCATAACTTTCAGTGAAAACTTTACAAAACTTCACGTTGTAATTATTAAAAATTCTACTCTCTTACGACATAGAAATTTAATATGGCGCCGATATGTAATGCGAAATTTGATGAAGGCCAGAAGGAAACAAAAAGTTTTTTTAATAAATCTACAACATTAGATTACATGTAGGGAACAAAGTTCGTAGAAGGTTTTTTCTAAATTTATCGGTTTTATATTTAAACCGTGTTCAAAGATAGCAATTTGCACGATCGAATAATAAAAGCAATAACACAATGAAATTTAAAACAAATACAAAAATGTGGACGTAACCCGTCCACAAGGCTGTTAGGTTCAAATTGACGAAATTCTCAAAGTAAACGGGTGAATATGTTTGGGTTAGGTTGGGTTGGCTTGGGTTAGGTTGGGTTGGACTGGGTTGGTGTTGGGTACATATTTGCACGATCGAATAACAAAAGCAACAATACAGTGAAATTTAAAACGATTTCAAACAAATGAATATAACCCCTTGCGCCTTGCACCTTGCTCCAAGCATGTATACAAAGAGATGGATTTAGTTAAAGATGGATTATTATTGGCACCGTCAAAAATTTGTTAAAATCGTGATAGGAGAAATAAAGTCAACGCGAAAATGGATGGAATAGCACCACTATATATAAGACAACTTAAACCGCGACAGATGAGAAGATAACAAACTTTATATATATGAACCGTTGAAGATAGAGGAAGCTGAACTTAAAAACAACATTGTGAAAAGCTGAAGAAATGGGGTCACATGCGTAATATGGAAAATAAGACTAAAACATGAAGATTAAATATGGAAATATAATAACAGATGAGAACGATTGGATTTGTGAAGTGTGAAATCTGAAGAGAATTCAGAAATCATAGCTAGACCATAAAGAATAAAAGCATAAGGAAGAAAACAGCAAGACGACTGGGAAGGGGTGGAACGATGAAAGTTTAAGGGGGGATCCTGCTTTAGGAGGCCTTAAAATAGCGTTTTTGGGTGAATTTTTTAGGACAGAAAAAAATGAGCAAGTCTAGTGAAATTTTTAGAGCATTTTATTGCATAAATTGAGCATTAAAAAAATGTCGAGAGAAAAATATTTAAACGGAACCGATTTTTATGCACATTTGTGCAACACCTTTCAATTGCAATTTACAATCGGTGGGAAAGATGTAGCCCGTAATTTTTGTCTGAAACAAAAAAAAACCAAAGAAAATGGTAATTCTCATATATTTTCTTCTATGTGAACTAAAAAAGAAACAAAATTTTGAAATTCAAGATTTTTCTCAGGTTTGAAAATAAATGTGCTCTTTGCAGGAAGAGAAAATCATTTCAACTTGCTAAAAAAGTTGTTTAGAATTTTTTTTTCATTAATCTTTTTAGTTCGAATAGAATAGAATGCTACTGAAGCCAACAAAAGTTTTGTTTCGTTTTGATTGCTTGTCTAGTTTTCTCGCAATCACGCCCACCAGTTTAGAAAAATCGTAAAAACGAAAACTCTAGAAAACGCGCTCTAAAGTTTACGATCAGGAAAAATGTTAATTTTCGATTACTTACGGAATATCTCGTTATAATCCTACTATAGCTCTTACGAACTCAAAATATTATTGTTTCGAACGACCGATTGAACTTTTTTCAGTACATAGTTCGGTGTTATGTTACTACGGGGAGGGGCGCGCGTTTCGTTTGTCCGAGCGTTCGTATATTTTTTGCTCGACACCTCACTGTGTTTGGTGCTGAATCTTTCAAAATATTGCGAATTAGCCACTATAACTTTTTATACATATTCTTAGATATATTAGGCATAGATTTGAGCAATGAAAAACAAATCGATTTTTTGAGCCTTCTAAAGCAGGATCCCCTCTTAAGCAACAATGCTAACTAAACCATTCCACTGGTTAAACACGGGGGACAAATTAAGAAGCTATATCGGAAGCGAAACACTAACATATGTGCTATACAGAAAGAAAACAAATATTTAGTTTTGGTTGCAGAAAACCAGCTAAGATAAAGCTTAAGGAAGCTTGGTTTATGGTGTAATTATTGCAAAGTCACATTGTCTAATAAAACAGGTTTGAACTAAAGAACATGATAAACCGTAAAATCTTCTTTTTTTACTTAATTTTAGTTTCTGAGCGGAAGTAAAACAAATTTTATTAAAAAATTGATATTAAAAAAGAAACAATAATTTTAAACGATACCGATCGTAAAACGACACATTTTTCCTGCTCAATATAAACAAACGAGTTCGAAAATTCGATTTACAAAAGATGAATACATTAAATTCAAATTATGCAAATATTAGCAAATATTTACAAATAATGGAAAATCAATTGACGGCGACAATATTTGTACAACGATTCGTTAAAATATGTAATTAATAAACGGCACTATTGGCTATTTCAACTCATTTGAATTAGAAAGTAATTTATTACGTAATTATCCAGTGCATAGCTCCATAGCATTGTATGTACTTTGAGTTACAAAAAAACCGTAATTATAATAGTAGTTTGTCGGATTTTCAATAATATGGGCACACACATTTCATTGATTTTTGAGATATATTAATTATTAATGTACAATAAATACAGTTATGTATTTGATTAAATATTTCAAATTGTGTAAGCAATTATAATGGAAGTAATGATGATGAACTGGCCCACCGGCAAGGCTTAAAGACCGTATCTAAGTAAGGAAAAATTTGGAAATCATTTTGCCCAACTGGGTAGCGAAATGTAAATTAGAAATAGCACAAAACACATATTCTGCATTGTATCTCAATTTGGCGTCACTACCCTAGTGATAATGACGCTGCGCATTTATCAACTGGTCCTTAAGCAAACATCAAAATCAAAATCTTTAAGCAATTAAACGTGCACCAAACTCAAAAAAAAAATTCACACATCACTACCATACACTTTAATAGTATATCGAAGAAACGAGAGATTCAATTTGTACCGTTCTATTGTTGTTTAACATTTTCAAATAAAAATATAAACTTCCGAAAACGAGTAGATAAGAATGCTTTTTTATTACCTTTAAGTGCAGGTGTCTATGGTATAAAGTACATGATTTACGAAATACAAAATCGCAAGGGAGTTTAAAACGACGTAAGCCACTATAATATTTAACGTCACACATATTGGCTTTCTGCATTCGCAGAGCACGTTCCTACAGTTAAACGGCCATAAACCGTAAGCGTAATTAAGGTGTAAAGAACATCTGCTAACACATTGACAATTGCTGACTGTGTCGCTAACGATTTAGGTGGGCAAATGCCGTCCCCTAGTATGTTTCACAAGTCATTACACGAACGTTCCTACTCCATAAATCATCTTTTTAAAGCAGCAAGTACTAATTGCGATTTAATAAATGAGCAAGCTAGGCTAAAATTGGCTGCCAATTGCAATTATATTAATCTCGACGGCGCGAACAGACTAAAAAAATAACGGCACTCCGATTGGCGTAAATCAATCAACAGGTAATTTAAGTTGTTAATTTTTTATATATCATTGCAGTGTTATTATTCACCGTATTGTATGCCGAAAGCTAGCGGCGAATAATACAAAGCCGGACCGGTAATGAAGCGAATAATCAAAAAGTCATACGTTGATAATTTTACTCTCTGCGGAATTGCACCGCAATGTTTTGTTGGCTGAAATGATGACAGTGTCATTTCCAGTTTGTAATAATAAGTCAAACGTAATACGAAATCGTATTAAACTTTGAACACAAAATGTTCGTTCAAAAATTTTTTTAATCGCTTAATTAAATTGTGTGTGCCTAAACCACGGATATTAATAAAATATTTTCGCATTTGATGTAATTGTTTTGTGACAATACCGCATTAGACCTGTAAACGAAACAATAATAAATAAACAATTACATTGGCGAACCTAATAATTCCAATTGTTGTTGTTGAATTCTCCCTGATATCACTACTTTTAATATCCACTACATGTAAAGCTACTTCAAGAACTAGGATTCTTGGTATTCACTACTGACGAAGTGAAATAACACTGAAACAATATTGTCTAGCGATGCTACAGATTGTTGAACAACAAGGAAATTTACGAAATTGATAAATATAAGCAACCACCACGGATATTAATAAAATATTTTCGCATTTGATGTAATTGTTTTGTGACAATACCGCATTAGACCTTTAAACGAAACAATAATAAATAAACAATTACATTGGCGAACCTAATAATTCCAATTGTTGTTGTTGAAGTCTCCCTGATATCACTACTTTTAATATCCACTACATGTAAAGCTACTTCAAGAACTAGGATTCTTGGTATTCACTGCTGACGAAGTGAAATAACACTGAAACAATATTGTCTAGCGATGCTACAGATTGTTGAACAACAAGGAAATTTACGAAATTGATAAACATAAGCAAACTTGCTATGTTACACCTGCCAGAATTTAGAGTTTAATTACAAACTCCCCAGTACAAATTGACGTTTTTCCCTTAACAAGTAAAATTAAGATCGATTACTACAAAATCTGTTGTAAATATTATAAATTAGTAGTATTTCCTGACTCCACCGTAGTCAAAGTAAAGAATCATCTTTTTTCGTTAGTTCAAATCGTTATATGTTATGAATTTCATTTCTATGTCTATTGCTATACGTAAGTTCCTTGAAAACTTTCCCTAAATGCTTGCTATCGTTCTATTTTTTATTCATTTTACCTTTTTAATTTCTGTTTTGCTTTTTTTAGTAATTTTCAGAGAGTTTTTATAGTGCACGAATTCGTCTTTTGTGTTTGTTTTATTGGGTTCTGCTGTATCATTATATACATTTTTTTTGTATTAATTGATTATTATTAGTAATTATTATTATTATTATTCTTATTGCCTCAAAACAAAGTAAATAATTCTACCGGAGTAGAGTTTGCGGTAGAGACATTGCGGTATGCTCATGTCTAGACCACAGTTACACACAAAAATCATTGGGCGTTACTCAGAGTGCAATCGTGCAGTGTAAAATTGAGGTCGCGGATGCAATAACGCTCTGAGCGCATGGACGTCGAAACAAGTATTGTCCAACCGATCGATATTTTGGGGAATTTTTTTTTTCGGAAAATGGATGAAACAAAAATACTATCTTGTGTAACTTTCTGCATCTTTTTTACCCGAACTATTTTTTGATCCGTCAATTAATTTGTCCAGAAAAAAATAAAATAGTGAAATTTTTTCGTTCGACAATTCAATTAATTTCAATGCTTTTTAAAACTCGAATCGCGAAATCTCAGTAACTATTCGATCAAACTAGTTGAAAATTTTAATGGAACACTGTGACACTTCACTGTTGCGAATAGAGTTATTGCAATCGTCGAAATAATCATTTGTTGGATAATATTCAATAAATAATCAGTTGCGCTATGAAACCATGTTCTTTTTTTTTTCGACTAGCGAGGAAGTTTTTCGCTATTGGTCTTGCGACATTCTCTTTGCGATATCATTGTTCCTTAGACTGTAATGTAAATTTTGATGTATCACTTGGCGTGATAAGTTTAAAACCTGGAAAGTTGTTGCTTTGTAAACAAAAGGTTCGTTTACCGCGCACGACGCGTCAAGCGCTTCCGTCTACTTTACTGCATTTTATTCTTGCAAGCATAGATTAATGCCCAAATTACTTAAGTGTTTATGTGATAATCGTGATTGAAGCATACAGTTATTCTTCTATGCAAGTACGCAATCGAACATACAGCGCATATGAATGAAAAAATTGCAATACGATTACCGGCTGTAAACAAAAGTTTATTTTGGTCACACTCGCGATCGTATAAGGAAAAGTCGAATAATTATTATTGTTTTTATAGACATTTTTTCTAACAACGAAAGAAATACAATAAATAGTATTAACTTGTAATTATTACATCACTAAAATATTAAAAACATCTATCATTTGGGATTTACGGGCGGAAAAAAATTGCTCGATCACATTGAAACTGAAAGAGATTATATATATTTGGTACAAAGTGCTCGAAATCCTCCATTTACTACAGTAGAACAGAAAGACTGCACGGTGAAAGATTTTGATCTTTAATTTAAAAAAAAATACAAAGTTCCGAAAGGACTTAAGATCAGTAAAGCAGTTAAAATTCAGTATTTTGTAATGGTCAAATTAATGTTTTCTACGCTTATGATGGCGAACCAATTACCTATAAAATAGAGGCGACAGTGTCATTTGACGATATTGTAAATGCTGCAGAAGCTAAACAAATATGGATTTCACAAGAAAAAAATAAAGATTTAAATGCACTGCTACGATATTTGACTCCAGGAGGTAGAAATTATCATACATCATATTTAGATGATATGCGTGTTAGAGTAAAGACGGTGAGCAAATCTAGTGAAGATAAAAATCTAACAAGCAGGAATGAAAGTAGAAGAAACAAAAGAATCTGCTCCCTAATGATACATGTTTTTAATATTTTAGTGATGTAATAATTACAAGTTAATACTATTCATTGTATTTCTTTCGTTGTTAGAAAAAAAATCTATAAAAACAATAATAATTATTCGACTTTTCCTTATACGATCGCGAGTGTGACGAAAATAATCTTTTGTTTACAGCCGGTAATCGTATTGCAATTTTTTCATTCATATGCGCTCTATGTTTGATTGCATACTTGCATAGAAGAATAACTGTATGCTTCAATCACGATTATCACATAAACACTTAAGTAATTTGGGCATTAATCTATGCTTGCAAGAATAAAATGCAGTAAAGTAGACGGAAGCGCTTGACGCGTCGTGCGCGGTAAACGAACATTTTGTTTACAAAGCAACAACTTTCCAGGTTTTAAACTTATCACGCCAAGTGATACATCAAAATTTACATTACAGTCTAAGGAACAATGATATCGATAAGAGAATGTCGCAAGACCAATAGCGAAAAACTTCCTCGCTAGTCGAAAAAAAAGAACATGGTTTCATAGCGCAACTGATTATTTATTGAATATTATCCAACAAATGATTATTTCGACGATTGCAATAACTCTATTCGCAACAGTGAAGTGTCACAGTGTTCCATTAAAAGTTTCAACTAGTTTGATCGAATAGTTACCGAGATTTCGCGATTCGAGTTTTAAAAAGCATTGAAATTAATTGAATTGTCGAACGAAAAAATTTCACTATTTTATTTTTTTCTGGACAAATTAATTGACGGATCAAAAAATAGTTCGGGGAAAAAAGATGCAGAAAGTTACACAAGATAGTATTTTTGTTTCATCCATTTTCCGAAAAAAAAATTTCCCCAAAATATCGATCGGTTGGACAATACTTGTTTCGACGTCCACGGGCTCAGAGCGTTATTGCATCCGGGACCTCAATTTCGAACCACTATTTTATTATCTGTGCTTGGAAAAATATAAGTGACAGGGAAAATGAGACAACAGGAGGTAGAATTCCAAAAACTGATCGAATTTTATTGGCCTCGGGTTTAAGGAGATCTTTATATCCTGAGAAGATGAACAGAATAGTTGACACAGAAAAAATTACGAAACACTAGTAATAGCAACTATGTATTAGCAATCACCACGGGCAACAAGATAGAGGGACGAATTCCGAAGCCTTGGGTCACGCAAGATATGAGCATGAAAAGGTCATTGGTGAACCCAATATACCAAGGTAGGAAACACAAAGAATATACTAACCACAGGCATATATCACTGTTGTCTGTCATTGAAAAAATAACGAAAAAGTACATTTCACAAAAACACAGGTTTATCTCCCGAATTTTTAACATAATGGATAAAAAGCAATATGGATACCACAATGGAAAAGGAACGGCTATAGAACAATGTGTGCATACCATAAATGAAGGAAATAATAAAAAAATTCATGTACTCTGTTTGTTTGTGCACTTCTCAAAAGCTTTTGACAGATTATAAGAAATAAAAGAAAAAAGGGCTGGAATAAAAGGTGTTGTGAACGGGTTTTTTTTAAATTATCGAAAAGATAGTAAAAATAGGAGAAAAGGTAGGGGTTTCGCACAGATGCTAGTTCCGCAAAAAATGTTACACTTTAATGCTTTAACAAATTCATGCATTCGCTATATGCAGACGATATTGTAATCACATCGATTCATAAATAGTTGACTATGGTTGTGAAAATTGCAACTAATTACAAGAAAAGTTCAGTTCAAATTTCAATGCTGGGCATACGACAAGGAACTTGTAATCAACTGAATAAAAACGAAGCTCCTAAACGTACCACCCCTAAAATTAGGAGACAATAGGCCGGTGCTAATAGATTACCATTCATCGTTATAATTTTGATGGTTCGGGAAGTGCGTGGGCACAACGCTGATCAAAGAACAAATATTTAGTTATCGTCATCGATAAAAATTTTCAGTGGGACGTTTAGATAAACAGCTAGCTAAAAGATGGTCCCACTTCGCAGGAAACGAATTAATTACAGAGTATACCCTGAGGACCATATATTATGCTTTGTTGAATCTGTGCTGAGTTATGCAATTGCAATTTGGGGAACGGAGTCGAATTATCATCTGGACAGGCTACAATTGCTACAAGACAGGATTTTTTAATTCATGATACCAAGAGAAAGAGGGGTATGGTACAGCTATACATTTATGAACGTTCGGAATTTATATAAATGTAGAGTGATAGCAATCAACTTTTACGAATGCACAAAAATTACACCACACTTATGGAACAAGGGTCAGGGAAGGATGAAAGTATAAGATACCTGAAGTTAGGAACAGTTATGGATTAAGAACGATGTCGGTAGTGATACCAAAAATATTCAATGAAATCTCAGAAGAAATAATTAACCTGTTGTTTTTGCGGAGGGTCAAGGATGAAGTGAGGAGGTGGCTGCTAGTATAACTATAAAGATCGAAGAAGAAACTTGACGAAGGAGCGACAACGAATCTCGCCACTGATAAGCCTTCGACTTGGTGGTGCCGGACAATTTTGAGACTACTTCGCTCGAGATTCAGATGTTTATTTAATTTTTTCTCTTTTCGATTACGATGAGATGTAATATATTATTTTATTTTATTTTTATATAATTTGCTATAAGGGTAGAGACAAATTTAGTGGTAGCTGAGTTTCGATACTTAGTTTATTTGGTTATTAGTGTTTATTGAAATAGGTATGGCATAAAAACTAAAAATATTATTATTATTTGTGATCCAGCTTTTTCTTTTAATTTTATTATTATTAATCTTTTTATAGGTAGCCCGTTATAATATTGGTGAAGCTATTTGTAGAATTTTTAAGTTATCATTGGCAATGATAGATCTATGATGTTATTCAGTTGTAGTTTCATTTAGATACCTCCTTACATTGTTGTTAAGCCTATAAATTGCCAATATTTCAACATATTTCTTTTCTGTGTAACAATGTTTGCCCTAATCGCCTTAATTAAATGGATTTGTACTATTTCATAGTTATAATTTAAACTTTCGTATATGTACATGACGTCACCATCATTTTTGTTTAACTCGCCGCTATTTGTAGATCATCTGTGTATGTTTCTGAGAACATAATGCAATCAAATTTTACATCTAATTGAAAATGTATTGTTAATTCATCTTAATTTTATTTATACTTCTACATTATTACGAACAATCTTAAACTCGATATATTGATATTTACCTTTAATACATAATGATGTAATGATTTTCTTCAACGTTTTGTAGAGTGAAAGTCTCTATGAATGGAATTATGTATGCATCCATGTACAACTATGAAAATTATAGCCAGCGTCGAACAATTAATATACATTAATTAATAGCATAATATTTATCTACTACTTATTAATATGCTCACATCACTTTCGTCATATGAGACCTTTTCTTTCTCTCTCAGCTTTGTTAATTTTCCGTGGTTGAATGTCCGTACCATCCTTGGGACGATTCTGTAAACGGTCACCTCCAGTGTTGTTACCTGGTTTGTTTAGGTGTTGCGTTTCTGTATGCCACTGTTTCTGTTATTAATACTTCTTCCGGTTTAGAATTTTCTGCTGTGGATAAAGTCGTGTTTGAATATTTTTTCATTTAAAGTTATTGTTACCTTCATTTGATATTAATTGGTGACAGATATAACTTTCACCATTTACAAATAATTTGTTTTAATATATGCATTGTGCATTTTTTAGATTATCGTGTAGAACTATTCTTCAGGAAGCTCAAGTTATGCCGGTTTCTATTATTTTTTATGTTTTTAAAAATCATCTGTTTCCTCAGATATGAAACAAATTCCACAAGAATGATATCCTTCTTTCCAATTCTGTATATTTATTTCCAGATCATACAAGGTTAGTCCTCAAATCCCGTTTATTCTGCTTAATACAAATTTCAATTGTTCAATAGTTTGTGCAGTATTCAATCCTAAAGGATGATGTTATTTTTCCTTCATTTCCTTCTTATGTAGGTTGTAGGTTTTTATTTACTAAGCATGAATAATTTGACTGACCACTGTATACAAATTTCACTATTTTTAATGTCCTAGATATTTGGAAATTAACTAATATACAAAGGAACATTAGTGGTAGGTACACTCTATTATGATGAACCGCATATATGTTATTTAAACATGTATATTATTTAAAAAGCCAGTAGATACCACTAATATTTTTTTAATAATCTTATAACCAAAGCTCGCCAGGTGTTCATTGGAAGTTCGCCATGTAAATAATGATCGCGTCGGTTGCACATGAAGGTTGTTTCAGCTGGTTTACAGTATCAACCACACGGATAATTTAATTATCGCTGTTCATTTGCTTTAATTTTAATTTCATTGTTTGTGAAAGTAATAAGCGAATCATAATTCCGTTGTAAAAAAGTCAACAGTTCTAGAAAAATATAATCAACATGCAGATTGATACCATTCGATGACCCGAACATTCGTTTCCACAAAGTTAGTTTACCATGAATCAGGGAATTTCAAACAAACGCCGCGGGCCTGGCGATCCAGCAATTCCTCAATGAAGAATCGCAGGAATAAATTACAAGCAAAATTATTCAAAGTTACTTTGTACTTTTCGGGGTGATAGTAAAATGTTCAGTAAAACGTTAAATCCGTGCAGATCTGATATTAGAATTCCTCATATGAATAATGTTTAAAAAATATTGGAGATTCATCGAAAACGTAATTAGGTTACCAATCGTGGACCCGTTCTTTAATAAAACACCCAATTTGGGCCAAATATCAGCTACTTCCACAAAATTTTATATTAGAAGTTGTGGAATCAAAAGCACAGAACTTCCTATGAAATAAAAGGAATAATTAATTTCTATTGTCAATGGTAAATCTCGCGTTAACAATTAATAGCAATTTTTTATTTCACCAAGGTCACTCAGTTTTTCAATTTTATTTATCAGTATTATTGTATGATTAATTTCTTTATATATCGTTGTTCGATGTTCGATCTACAAATACATGTGACAAAGAAGTTGGATAATGTAACGCCCGCCAAAGAAATTTTGAGTGAAGCTTTTAGCAACTTAGTGTAGGTGATACAATAATTATATAACCACAAACAAACGAGCCGTCATAAAATAGATCGACATGATGAAAATGCTTGTCTCCGATATATTGTATCTAAATTGCAACACCATAACATTAGATAATACGTGTTGTAGAGCGGGCACATTTCTAAAATAAAAGTACAACTCATCCTCTGCATGAAAGTTTACTTTAAATATCTGCATCAAATATTCATCAAACAGATTCGGCGAGCGTTCGCATCTATCTTGGGATTCTCTCGCAGTCGTGCTTGTGTTAATTATAATCATCGAACCTAGCTGTTGCTTCACGCGTGCAACAATGTGTACGTCAAAGTAATTGAATCTGCATTTATCAAAGGGAATCCTCTGTATTGCTATAGCATCACTATATCAGGTTTACGTGGAAAATAAACAAGGTTGTTCAAGCTATTACGTGCGAACAGAAGTATGTCTTGTGTATGCGAAATTGGTTCTAAATATGGAAACTGCACGCTTTTCTTGCCGACCGTGCATACATTCATTGTACAAGGGGCATGAGCTTGCTCAAACTTCATGGTTATCAATATTTACACAGTAAACATATAATCCGGGTATTTGAGCGTATGTCGCTATTGTTTAATTAATTAATAATTAATTTTTATTGTGGTATATACACAATTTCTTTAAATGTGATAAATATTCACAAAACTTGTAAATGTATTTTATGTCTCGTTTATATAACAGGTCCATGTATTATATTAAATTTTACAAGTTGGTATAATCGAATCTCAAATCTTATTAAAGTAGAGACGAATAACGGACAAGAGAAAGTAATTTTCGACGACAAACTTTACACTTATTTTTTACAACGCGCCCCGAAAGACCATAACAACTTTTAGCATGCCCTCATAAGAAATCAAAGCGTAACACTTAATTCCAAAGAAAATAAAGCAGGATTTGCAACTTCATAATATCAAATTTCGCGAAAGATTTCCAGGTCACGTACAAATAGTAAAGGCGAGTTCAGGTGAAAAATAAAATATGACAACTGAGAGAAAACTTCTGTAAAAGCGCTTAAACAAAATTTGAGTGTGGGAATACGGGAGTAGTCACGACGTATATCCAGGAGCAAAGGCCCTAAGGTTTCAACCAGGAGCTTGAACCCATGTCTCTTGAGGACGCGACAGGGCACAGCTTTTATTACGGACATTAAACCAGCCGAATAGTTACGGGAGTTAATGTGGATTATTCACCACTAGGTGATGTATGTGCTTCATAAAAGTAAGTAATAATACTCGGGATCTACCTTTTAGATGCAATTTTTTAGTAGTCGAATTTACAAATTTGTACACTTTGTTTAATATTTATGGAATAACAAATTTTTTTATTGAGTATTTGGGGAGCATTTATGAGAAATAACACCGCAAGAAATTCTAATTATATACGTAAGTCAAACTAAGTTGCTAAGTTTCAAACGAGCAAAGTTTAGTATTAGTTTTCACTGCAATCCTGATGTATAGTTTCATTCACCCATAGCAATCTATTTTTTAATTAATGTAAAAGACGAAATTTTACTACAGAAAATATCTCTCACATTGTTTTGGGATATTATTCAAGTACAACATCTCATAGGTATTGTTATTTTAACAGATGCATACATCATTTTATATTTTATTATATTTAAATTTGACCACGGACCTGATTCTATTAGTACATGTATTGATCGCATCGATGGCATTCATCCGCAAGGCATTTTAAATAGGAAATGCGACAGACTATAATTTATGTATAATTTTGCCAGTATATGAACATACTCTCACTCATTTACTACCAACATTGCTGCCTAGCAATATCGTTGCGTAATGTGATAATTTATTCAATAATATTAAGGAGTTGATTAAACTGGACAAACTGTATTCATACACTAATATGTGATATTAATTTATCCCTGTTGTTGTTTTATGAAAGTATTCATTGGGAAAAACGAGTAAACGAATACTTTAAAATGTATAATAATAATTAATAATATTATAATATAACTTGCAAATAATCGATAGCGATGATAATGTTGGCAACGGTATAAGGGTTTTAATCTTCAAGTAGTATGAGCTAGAAGTCTTCGAAATGATTTTATTTTATCTCATATCATATCATATCACATATTGGTGACGAAACGTCCGATCAGTGGCGGGCGAATTCAGTAAGCAGTTTATTTAGAATTTATGACGCATTCATTTTGCTTTGGAGACGCGACCAGAAAGTTGACTTTTGCAAGAGAAGACAATTGCGGAACATGAACAGCGTTTACATGCGGGTAGCGGTTAAAGTGACGTCATTTTAAGTACAGTGGCGAACGTAGGCGTATGTTATTTCTACAAGAAGTTTGTCATTGAAGGAAAAATTGCATCAAATACAAAACCGACTTTCATCGCACAATGGCAAAGGTGCAGAAAGAAAAAGGACACGAAGTAAATTTCACGTAAACGGACACTCAATCTAAAGGTAACCCTCGAGTAAATACGGTGCAGCAACAGCAAGTTTTTTTTTTATTTTGTACCTCTAAATTTGAATTGCTGGATATTTGTATCAGGCGCAACAAGGCATATCTGTAATTACAGCGAATTTTTCGATACATTGTGTCAATCATATCAAAGTACAGTTCAAGTAGCCAGCGATGAATTTGTGACAGAGGCATCGGCAGTGGAAAGCTAACGTTTCTGGACGAATATGGTAACATTCGGAGTACAACAGCCAGTGCTCCAATATGCTCATAAATTGTTGGGAAACATGCCTTCGGTGCGACGATTAACTTGGGTTAATGGGTTTCGAGTTTAATGACCGTATTTGTGAAATCAGGCAAAACGGATTTCAAATTTGCTTCGCTGATTTGAATAAACACATAAGGTTAGTTCATCGACTCAGCATAAAGATAATTGTATTCATCAATGGAATCGCAGATTAGGACATCGTGATCCAGAGGCTATACAATAAATGTATCCAGATGGAATTGTTAACGATTGCGCCATTAAGGAAATTTGTGGTAAAATTACCAAATTACTATTTTCGGAAAAGTAATTCTGTCAAAATACGGCTCCATTGGATTTAATAGACACTGACGTATGCGGACCAATACAGGTTACTTTCATAGATGATTTCTGTTGTTTTACTACTATTTGTTTACTTAAGTACATTCGGAAGTCGAGCAGAATCTGAAGAATTTCATTGAATTTATGAAAACGACCGTGGATGCAAGTATATTGAAAAGGCCATAGAGGCATTTTTAAAAGCCGAAGGTATTTCAATCCACTTAACAGCATATTATCCACCACAGCAAAATGGAGTAGCTGAGCGAAAAATATAACATCAATGGAGATGCAAGATTTCCCATGCAATTCTGGGACATTAGATGATACCGAAAAGGTTGTGATCAGTCAAGATGTAACTTTCAGTGAAAAATCGTTGCTGAAGTAAATGGTGGCGAACAATCAAGCAATGTCAATAGTGAAATCATCATGCAATTGGATACGCCATACAATTGAAGCCGTGATAAGAATACTAATATGCTTCAGGAGGAGGTTTCGATTGATTCAACACCACCAAGCAGTGTACAGCGAGAAACAGTGAACAACTCGAAGAAAATAAATCCGAAGTTCGGCCAGTTCGAGTCCCATAGTTTTTGTTGTGCTGATTCTTACTTTTTCCTGAATTTTAGTACTACAATTTCCAACTGCAATATAGTCCCAATCGATATTTGTGCCTCTGTATATTCTTGTAATCTATTTTACATACACCTCTTTCGAACTAATCTGATGTCTATTTGATTTCCTTTAAGTGATCCTAGTACCATCCATGTTATTTCATACATTTGTTTATGCTTGCAGTTGACGAGAAACATATTTGATGGAATATATTTCATGATTGCTGACGTTTCTTCATTTGCAGTCTATCTTGCAGCAATATTTCATACTGACATACCTGTTTCCCCATGTGTCCATTAAAATTACCGCTTATCATTATCATGTCTTCCTTCGGTGCCATATCGGTTATCTTTCCTAACTCGTCGTAAAATATTTTCATTGCATGCACTATCCTCAAGCACTAACTATGGAAAACGTTTTCTGATTAGATTCTACCCCTGTATTCAACGTTCTCCTTCCACTCTCATTTTGTTTCATATTCATGCTGTTTGACATTGGTAATCGTGTTGTGACGAGTTTGATCTCATAATTTATCAAAATCGCAATTTATTTTTAATGCCTGAAGGGTACATGATTCGTTATTGGTGGATATTCCTTGCCATTGTTAGATTAGTTGCCTCCATTGCGTTGCTATAAGTTTTGTCGTCTTGTGTCGTCTTGTGTCCCAAGTATACCGACATGTAGCATTTTACCATGAAGCTCGTAAGGCGCTACTGTCGTTTAGAAGTTGACAGAAAAAGGTATTCACAGCTCATATCATATTATACCAGGTGTTCCTTTAAATTAGACGTCGACAAGGTTAAAATTTGCAACAATGACACAAAAAAGTAATAATTGCAGCTCAAAAGTGGGTGTATGATGATAATTTTAAATATCAAATTAACTGTCATTTCGAAGATACGTTCACAATTGAACGTTTATAGCCAAATTTGCAATGTTTTATAATTTTTTTTTATTAATTAGTAGTTATACATATACTCGAAATTGAATGGATTCCCCGATTGGTAAATTCCAATTAGAATTTCCGTCGTGTGAGATTGTGACTTACCTGTTGGCTGTCGCTAAGTACGGTCATAATTGTCAATTAAAATATCGCTTCCTCGTGCCCGTGGTTACATTCGCCCAGGCGTGTTCGAGCTTCGCAATCGAGATTTGGATTCAACATTTTAGGTTGTATTGTTTGATTGCGGTTGGTGCAAATCTGATTTAGGAATTATTTCCCGGTTTTTTACGTTCGCGTATCTGCAGGAGATCCCTTTGCCGTTATCGATCTGAAGGTGGTTTGCACAAGAATTTTCGCGTTACGCGCCGATGTTTTAGTACGCACGTGTAGTTTTGGAGTGTTGGAGGTTTTTGAAGGTCACGGTGGAACTAATTGCAGTCAAAGTGGTTACGAATATAGATTAAGGTGTTGAGAAAAAAATATTTTTGATATGATTTTAATGAATATCAAAAGTAAAGGGAAATTAGTAAGCTATTAATTTAAAGGAATGGATGAATGGATTTCACACTTGCAAAAATGCAGTTTCTACCCTAATGATACAATATACTATTTGCATCCATTCTAAACTAATCAAAATATTGCGGAAATCTCAGTTTCTACTTGTCCGATATCCCCTTTAATACATTGAATGGTATTTAACGCAGAGCGTGAAAATCTTGATATTAAATTTTATACCTCATTTTCCATGTGCTCTTTGTTCTATTATCTCATTTAATTTATAAAAGATATTTCAGCAAGATGATATCAAATAGAGCTATTTGCCTTGCACTCATCCCAACGAACTGTTTTTTTTGTTTTGACGGAAAGCGAACACCATCTGTCTTGCAATCAATAAACAATCACTTAAGAATTACTTGATTAAATATAGACCTATCGTGTTATCAATGCCGGGGCAATTACTAAATGTAATCTTTTGTTCCGTTAGCTTTGCGGTTGCCGAGTATCAAATGTCCGCGAACTGCTACTAGCTGAAAGCACATTGTCATTTTAACCTACTTCGAGTATTTTACCACCTCCCGTAACCCCGTTGTTGAACGCATAATAGTAAGTTATAATGGAGCCAAGTACCGAGCAATGAATTTCAATATAATCTCATTAACCGCTTTCCAAGTAAGTGCTGTTTAATTGAATATTTAACGTGCGAGTTGTAAATGTACAGCACGAAGAAATGTTTTATAAAATATTTTAATTCTTTAAACGTACGATTATATTTAAACAACTTATCCGGTATGTACGATTTATAAATGTATCTTATATTTTTTCGGTGAAATATTTAGAAGGGAATATGCCTTTATCAACAAACATAATTATAAATGTTTATTATTAAAGTTGATAGTCTCCAAGGGGGAGATCTACGAACGGATTCACAATATTTCGAGTGAAAAGTTTAATTTCTAATTTTCAACACTACACAAGCGGAAAAAAAACGAATAAATTGTTTTTGTATACAAATAAAAATGTTGTAATTCACCTGAGACAACGTAGAAATAATAAAGGATTGAGTATTAAACTAATCCAAATTATTAAACAGTAAACGTGATCTACATTATGGTGTTAAGCATAAGATTTTTTGATGGCGACGTTAAACCATGAATTTAATGCGAGACGAACATTTTTGTAATTAGTATTGTTGTTTCCTTCCTGGTTTAAGTGTTCGACGACTGCATAGGACTTTTGTGCATGTCGTATGCCCGGTTTCACAAACGATTGTCAAATGGTGAATTAGTTAACAAGCCTTTAACGACTCGTTATTGCTTGTGAAATCCAAAACAATGGTAATTTTTCTTTTAACGGTTCGTCAAGGAAATCAATCGTCAAATATTTGACGATTGATTAAAGACTCGTTAAGGAATAGTCAAACTTTTGACGATTCGTTAACAAGCTGTTAACGACTGATTGTGTTGTACCGGAGAGTATGGCTCCAGCGAAGTATGTGACCATAGCCCATTCATTGCCATTGCAATAATAATAATAATAATAATAATAATAATAATAATAATATTTATTGTCATAAGACCTTTTTACAAAGATATCGACATTGTCAACTTAAATATAAGAGATAATATAACATATATGAACTAATTAACATATAGACCTATTGCAAATAGTCGTCGATCCTATAAAAACATTGCTCTAAAAAATATGCCCTACTTCGGAGCTTAAACTTACTAACTTGAGGTATCTGTTTTAAGTTATCAGGCAGCCTATTGTAAACTTTTAAACAAGAGTAGATTGGACTTTTCTCATAAAAAGATGTTCTGTGAATGGGAACACTAATATTATCCGCGTGTCTAGTTACATACCTTCTATTAATGTCTTTATTAGCAATGAAAGATGATTGATGTTTTCTTGCGTATAGGGCACACTCATGTAGGAATAGAGATGGTAATGACAGTATTTTTCCATCAACAAATGACTGTCTGCAAGATTCAACCTGGCGCAGGAAATAGATACACCTAACAATTTTCTTTTGCATCGAAAATACTCTAGAAAAGTGAGGTGAGATACCCCAAAACATAATCCCATATCTTAGCAGACATGCGATGTTACTGTGGTAGAATAGTAATACTGTGTCCACATTAACGCAAGATCTCAGTCTTCTGACCGCGAAGAGTAATGATCCTAATTTTGAGCATAATTGAGAGGCATGATTTTCCCATGCATCTATCTTCTTAGTTCAGCTGAAGTAAGAAAGAGCTTGCTTGCTTTGCTAATGTTTTGATGGCGTAATCGTTCTCCTGCACCGTTTCCTTGAGATATAAGACTTCCTCAAGTCAATTCTTATATATTCATATATATATAAACGACCATTCAATTGCGCTCAGAACAAGCTGATCCACAAGCGAGACCAAAAGCCAGCGAAGATTTAGAAGGGACGAGCGAGCGCTCAAATTACTCATTTTTGGCAGGGACGATATATATAAGGACAGGAAACCAGCCAGATCGAACAGAATTCGCCGACCGGTCGAGGAGACCGGAAGACCAATGGACCAAGGACAGTCAGTAAATAGGCGGGGAGACGGCAGGAGGTAAGAAATGTTCACCATAGCAAGATAAGAAATGTTTGTGTTTAAACGAAGCCATGCCAAGGAGAGTTGTTAGCCTCTTGGCAGTTAAATGTAATTTTATTTGTTTATTAATAAATGCCATGCAGGGAGATTTGTTTTCATCGTGGCCGTTAAATGTAAATTTATTTGTTTATTAATAAATGCCATACAGAGAGATTTGTTTTCCTCTTGGCCGGTAGATATAAATAATATAGTTTGTTTAATATAAACCTTATAGGTCCACGAAAGGAGTTGTTTTCCTCGTGGCAGTTAAATGTAATTTTATTTGTTTATTAATAAATGCCATGCAGGGAGAGTTGTTTTTCTCTTGGCCGGTATACATAAATAATATATTTTGTTTAATATAAACCCGAAGGGAGAGTTGTTTTCCTCGTGGCCAGTAAATATAAATGACATAATTAGTTTAATATAAACCACGGAGGTAGAGTTATTTTCCTCGTGGCAGTTCGATGTAATTTTATAGAAAAGCGATGTCAAAAATACGAAGCATACATTGTAATACATTGAATAAAAATATTTTGACGCAATGTATTGAATGCCTGGTATTTTTGACAGTATATGTTTACCATTTTGTGGTGAAATCACGTGTATATTTAACATCGCTGTTCTATGTAAGTTTTATTGCTATATTCTGATGTTTATTTTTTGTAATTACTTCTGCATTAACTATTTAATACACGTTCTGTTTTGCTGTTTAAATTTTCAATCAACGATTCTGTACGTTCCAACTATTTTCAATGTTACTTTCTTATAATTTTACTTCGCTTTATTTATTTCCGGAATATTATCACCATATGTATGTTTACTACTTCAGTACAAAACTTCATACTTTTTGACATTTTCTGCTTTTAAATTATTGTAATTCCCTTTACAATTTGTTCGAAATAGGCCACTAGTTGATCGAAACATTGCAACTCTTGCCAATAGATGTATCTTCTCAAAAGCTGTCTACTGTCCCAATAAAATTTCACAACAACGTCACATACTACGACAGAGGAAATTATATTTTTTCTGCATCTACTATATATATATTCCATCTTCTCTGAGTTTGCTAGTTAGATTTTATTGCGTATGGTTAAATACTTCTTGATTTTCAGTATATTATTAGTATGTCTCTCTTCTTTCATGAGCCATCAATTCAAAATAGTATTTCCTTTCCGCTATTGCTGATTTGTCATCGCAAATCTTTGGTGCAATATAGATGTGTAATGAAATTTCAATGATGTTTTCTTGATCAGGATGCTGATGAAAAAGTAATTTTGTTGGTAATTCATTCCGGTTATTCTGGTTCGCTCCTTGATACGGAGGAAATCATTCAAGAAATAGTGAGAGGAAAAAGTTTACTGTATGGCACTAAGGAACACGAGTGCATCTCCAATCGCAAACAGGCTGAACTAGTCGAAACTACGGTGAGTATAATATTGACTGTATTGGGTGTTACTGAAACTGAATTGAAACACGCCGGCAAATTTGATCGTACGTAAGGGGTACGCCGTCACCCTATTCAGATCAAGTTTTCCACCGAATCAGCAGTCAATTGTACACTACTCAATTTATTCAGACTAAAATCATTCATCGAGCTGAAATGCATTTCTGTTTCACGGGATCGCTCACTAATACAGGCCTAGATACACAAGAATGCAGGAACGCAATTAACGAATCCCCTGGCAAATGAGGATTCTTCGGATTGTATATACAAATCGTACACCAATAAAGATTCCGATACCCAAGAATGCAAGAACGGAATTAGCCAATCGCCTGGCAAATAAGGAGTCTTCTTAGGATTGTATGTTGAATATTAACAATAACAGTCGCTCGTACCAGAAGATACATACCACACAGCGATACCAGTTCCAGTTGAATTTGTATCTGCTGCCAAGCCTGCTGTATTTCCATATGTCAATAATATCCGCTATAATTTTCGGCTACCTAATTTCATTAAATTATAAAATGATCTCCTAAACGTGATCCTTTTTAAATAACCACACTGACGTAAACCTTATTCTCGTCGATTTTTATAATGACTTTTATACAATACTGAATCGTTTTGTTCCGCAGTCATCTACTTCTGAAACACCCCATTACCCCCCACTGATGTCCAGAGATATAATAATTTGAAATTAAAACGTAGTCAGTTGTATTTCGCTATTAATCTGAAATCATTATCGACGCAAATGGAAAGCAACGAGTTCTTATTTCTACCTCACTGAATTTAAACGACCGCGCAAGCTGTGCAGAGTAAAAATCACAACCACTGAACATGAACTGCTCAAAGTGATGGCTTCCTTTGCTAATGAAATGATAGCTGGTTATGAATCTTTTAGTTACGTATGCAGGATTTGTATTGGTTAAGCTATATTACAATAACTAAACAAGTTTACAAATTCGGGTTAAGTTTTTTGACCCGATGAGAACGATTCTTAATTTTTATTTGATGTCGTGAACTCGGATCTTCAATCCGTGTGTCAAGATTAGTTCTTGTTTCGAGGTTGTGCATGGTGGCTGTACTGCGTTGTCAGCTGACCACGTTGCATTAAACTTCTCGTTCCTCTGTCTTGTCTACACAAAAATTCGTCCTTCTCGAATATAACAGAGGCCGAATCCTTGCAGGAAAACATTAACATTACTGTCCGTTGGAGTGCCGGAAATCAGCTGATGCTGAATACTGACAAATTCACATAAATAGTGCATAAATCCAACGTCTTATGCACTACCTACGATATGGAAACTGGGGGTCACGGATGTTATGAATGATCTGGGTGTGATGTTTGATTCTCGACTCACTTTTTCTCAACATTGCAATTTTATGCATGGTTTCGTGTAAGTGCCTGGGACAGTTTGATTACCCATTTATTCTTCGTATCAGCTTTCCCGTCTAATTCAATTACGGTTCTTGAAGTGTGCCTCATATGAAGTCTTTCTCTGTGCGTAGAGAGATCCATGGCACTAGATTTCTCTGGAAATTGGTTAATGTGAAACTACTATTGACGCTAAATTTTCACGTAGTGGTCACGTCTCTCACCAACGTTCGGTTTACCAACGCCGATGGCCAATATGTTGTGGAAGGCTCCACTGATGATAATGATATATTCTCTAACACATTGTGAAGCTTTGATTATATCATGTGTTTTGGTTATATTGTTTATTTGTATGCTTGCTTGTATATTATTTTGTCTTGCAACTTTTACTATTATCAAGGTTGATTGTATTTTGAATAGTCTATTCTTTTTCATGATATAGAAAAATGTATGTGGACGAAGATTTTGGTAAAATCTATAAATTGGGTGTGAGTAGATTTACAGAACTTTATTTTCCATTATTTGTTTCATGCAGAAAATGTTATAGATGACGATCCACCCGCAAAACTGCTCTGTTCTTCTTCCTCTATAATTCGTTTTTCAATTAGGACTAGGACTAGGTATTCTTCCGTAAAATCTATTGCCGCGGTTTTGCAGTTGGTTTGTTACCCTTTTTTTATTGATCAAAGATATATCGATCATCATTTATTGTTTTTGCACTTTTAGACCATTGAAGAATTCAATGACGTCCTTACAAGAATTGAAACTAAAATTATAACATTAAACTTAAAGCTTGTATGTAACTACGAAAAAATCCTATTTTTGAAAGCGTTATCTCAATCGGAAGAGTTGGTGTGTCTTCTAAAAGTTAAACAATTCGAAAACAATTTTAGACATTTCATTTGAACAGTTCCTTCGAAAAAGCTACCATTCAATGGAAAAAAGGTATTGAAACTTCTTTGTAGCCCTAGCAACGAACGATAAATATTCCCTGCGATCATGTCCGCGCACACACATACACACAGAGACGTCATGTGGAAAATACCTCGAATCGATTCATAAAAAGCTTCCTTATACATAACAGTATTTTAAGATACAGTTTAAAAGCCGTGAATACTATGAAGGGAGAGAAGTATGACTTACAACGTTTTAATCTTCAATCAATGCACCAATTTCTTAAGAACGTAGTTTGACAGCTGGTAATTAGTTTTTGCTGAATGAAATACTGCTATCATTCCTACAGTGTGTTGACGTTCGTAGGTCAAATTTGATATTTCTGTGTTGTAAAATTTGAAAACGGCACTAGCGGCTTAAAACATAACTTCAGCAACGAAAATCAATACTAAACCATTAATTCATAGCTACTTTTTGCACGATCGTAGATAAAGTATAAGAAAGTAAAAATCCGAATGCAGCGTGACAACCTGACAACTATCTCTGGAGTAACAAATCCACCGGTTTCGAACTGCGCAGATTTTCAGATTGTAACACGAAAATCGAGGGAAGTTGGTACAAGGATAATCCCATATTTGAGTTGGGTGCCCCTTAAACTCTCAATTAAAATATATGACGTCAATGTTCCGTATGTTATATCGTTTGCTGGTAGCATCTACGTAATTTTAATCTTCATTATACATTTGAATGTCCCACAGTTTGATTAGTTAAACTACTTCAAATATTTTTGCATAATTTATATTTTCGTTATTGCATAGCACTGAGTGTTATTTTTTATTTGTTTCTTTAAACCTACAATATATTCGCTAATCGAAGAGAAGATGTTTACGCCGAGCCATATTGACACTATTGCTTATATCTTACTTTGTTTTGCGCCTATTCCAAATGATATGGTGCATTTGTGTGGTCATAACTTATAAATTTTGTGTACACCATCGATATACCATTGATAGTTGAAATGTCATACGTAGACATCCAGAGGCGTCTAAATTCAAGTGGTTACACCGTACTGATCTAAGTGGTTCAACTGATGGGATTAAGTTCCAAAAATTCAAATTATTCGACAAATATTTTGCTTAGAAGAAAACAACCTAGGAACTCGTCTTACTGTAACTTTACTCATGCCTAGTTTATAGCACAATATTGACTTTAACTATCCTATTTGAGCACTTTTACAGATTTTTCATTTCTGGTATAATTCGCAATAGAGAGTATAGCTCCAGACTAATCTAAATGTCATTACAGTTGGAAATTTATCTAAGTATAAGAAAGTTCAGTGCGGAGCATTGCAGATTATTTCAATAAATTCCCTGGTAAATCCCTACACTATGATTATTAAACCAAGAACGTGATCTTCGTTGTGACGTTAAGCAGCTTCTCATTGCGATTGAAAGGTGAAATTTAATTACATCACCATATTATGACAAAAAAATATCAGTGACTCAAAATATTATAAATCTAAGAAATATATTTTAAATGAAGTTCTCGTATTTCGCTTACGAAGTAATATAATGCTATATAATTTATGACCAATAAATACTTCATACTCGTTACCTGGATTAGGTGCACGATTTCATAAAAGTGAAATGGCTGCAATTTAATCACTTTGACGCGCGAACTATACGCTCTTTATCAAAGTATTTAATTCCAATTCACACGCAAAAAAGGATTAATAGTTATATTTTCCATCGGAAGCAGGAGAAACTTTGCGTTATATAAACGACAGTTGATATGGATAAGGAATTCTCAGTCGACGAAAGTTTTAATTTATGTGTTTTGAAGATTTTCCAGCTACGTTGCGATTCACTGAGGTAGGAGTTAATTGAGTTTATTCATACTTACGAAAATTGCATCAGTAGCTTATGAAACTTATACAGATCCGTACGTCTAAATATCCACATTTTTGTGAAATTCCACGGAATAGTTTGTTCCATTTCCCTATGATTTAACAAAGTTTTAAACAATCAATTTAAATTGATAAATCCAAGTGCAACAAACTCGGATGCGTACTTTAGAAATTGGGTAACAGGGGTGCATAATTCGCATTTTCAGTTCTACGCAAAAGGCTTCTGAAAGACATTTTAGCTCTTTCATATGCAAATCATGCTATTTTGCTTCAATATATAGGTAAAAGTGGTTCCATAAATATATTTGCATTTGTTAGAAAACTACTGATTTAATTTGGCTGCACTATATGACATGTTAAAACATGTTAGAATATTGTGTGTGCCAATTTAAATGCAAAGCATCATTTGTAATAATTATTTATTTTCTATTCCTAATTTCACTCTGGCAAATTCTATCGCTCTTTGTAATTATTTTATATATTATTTTATCTGTTATTGCTACTCATTTAACATTTAAGTGTCTGTAAGTTTCTTTTCGTTTTAAACAATCACGTATAGTTGAAGAATAGTCGCAATTTTCATTTATTTCAGGGACACAGTCTTAATAAAGCCACTACAACAATACCCACCCAAAATACAACTCTCTTGAATATAAAAGCTCCTGTAATTAATAAATATAAATAACAGTCATTTAATGTCATTTTACAGTCAATGTAAATGTTAACAGTTGTAGTGCATGGAGAGGTTAATTCATTCTTTATTCACGTACAAAAGTAAACGTCAGAGAATAGAGGCATCGTAAAATTACCGTTTACAGAATTTCCGTTCAAGTTAGTTTTGCTGTGCGATATTTCGAATGAAGTTGGCTGTGCGCCCCAGGGCCTTTGAAGCTGCATAATATTCATTTCAACTTTCCGATTGAATTCTGTTCGAACGACGACGCAAAGTAATATAAATATCGCCAGTATCCTCCAATTAAAATTGATCAGTTGAAATATCGTTCCGCGTGATCAGCCTTAACGCACAAATTGATCTTTTACATTTTGCGGAATTAAATTTTTATTATGAGTTTTTTGGCGAACATTAATTACGCGATCGTATTCGCGGTTAATGTTTGTACGTGGAATCGAGTTTTATGATTTTCGAGAAATTTGACATGTTTTGTTCCTTCATTCATGTTCGCTTATTTGGTTTAATTTTTTTCTCACTATTTGTTTTACATTTGTTTACATTTTATTCTTCAATTTGTTATATTTTACTGCATTTTTGCTGTAGTTTTAAACTCATATATTTCAAGAATAACTGCAGCGTGGAGCCCATAATCATGACGACACTACATTGAATTAATATAATATAATAATATATTAGAGGTGCTTTAGGGACAAGCCGGGAAAGCTGGTAAGAAGTACGCAGACGTAAATTATTTCCTGAAATTGCACTAGAAACAACTAGTCAAGTCATCAACAATGCAGGAAATGAAGAGTATTCTCCAACCAAAGTTGAATAATAAAAGTACATGAGAAAACAACACATCCATAGTCATCATCCAGAACGGGACGAAACGAAAAGAAATGCTATTGGAACTGTTTGCAAAGATTTGGGAAGACATATGCTAGAGTAGTGATATAGGCCCATACTATCTCCAATGTGTAAGCAGGGGATAACCAAAATGTGAGAACTGCAGATGCATAGTCCTCTTTGACACATTATGTATAACGCAGCGCCGAACATTATTAATGGTAGACCAAGGGAATATATGGAAGAGCAGGTGGGAGATTACCAAACAGTTTTAGAAGAGAAATAGAAAATACACCAGATACTTGTTTTGCGAATGGAAACAAACCAGCAACAAGAAGCCGATTTGTGTTTCCTGTTTATAGATTTTAAATAAGCATAGGAGTTCCATAAAGGGATCGGACCTGCAGAAGGCTTTAAAGAACTTAAATTCCCTGTCAAAATATGACAATTGACAGGGATGAATCTTCGACAAAATAAAGGGGCAGTTCAGGTAAAAGGCACACTATCAAGGTACATTGGTGTCTACTTGAGACTTCAACAGGGTGACCCTCTGCCCACAATATTGTTCAATACATTGTTGGAACATGTCACAAAGCGAAGTGGAATCAATCTAATAATAATCAGTGACTGGATTTGTGTAAATTGTGAAAATGAAGAAGGAACCTGACAGTAAGTACCCACCGTTTCATTTTAATACTGAAAAAGGAAAGATCTAGCATTCGAAGATGTTGGTGCAGTTACGTATATGGGGGTTGCAGTAACTTAAACTGGTACAATAGAAGACGAAATTCAAGCCAGGCTGATAATGGGATGAAGTAGTTTAGGGAAAGTACATCATATTATTAAGAGGACAGGGTCACTATTTTGGGCTTAAACGATAAATAACCACCGTCATTGAGTAACAACTCTAGATGCTTCACGAACAATGACTACACAAAATTGAATATGACACATGTAACCTGTTTGCCCTATCAGTATAGGCAAGCATTATTTTACAGTTTTTTTGCTCTTTAGGCGCAAAATTCGGCCCGAAATCTATGACCTAAAATATTGACATTCTAACTATTTTCGGCTTTGCATCGCTTCTTTTTGGTATAAACTTTCAACAATGAAGGGTATGAATCAAATACGTCTCTTAATTTAAACTCGTAATAGGTCTCATCATATGCAATAAAATTTCCAATTTATAATTTTGCAAAACCAATAACAAGCGATAAAAATCGTACTTAATGTAGAAAAAAATTCCTATCCGCCACCTGTTAACAAATAACGCATCTTCTCTTAAATTACATACGTCACCACCAACAAATTTATTACATTTTACTTTCAAGAAATTGCTTATTTACACTACTATAGACATTATTTGCAATAGAACACGTAAATACAAATAAAACAACTCTCAAGATATAAGAAATCATAATATGGTTACTAAAGTTGATCCTCTTTATTATATTTCTATGTTTTGGAAAGACAGAATGCTAGGAACTGGCTGCATGGTACAAAAAATAAAGATGAGGCGATATATTTCAAACCAATATCAAAGAGGTTACGTGTTATACGTTTCCGAAGAGAGAAGAACAACATGGCCATGGTGACGAGTACGTAAGTGGAATTGAAAGAAATATATAAAGAGACATGGACAACACCAGACGGCAGGATGTTCAATCCAATTGATCATGCACTGGTACAAAGAAAACACATGAAATTAATTACTAACGTGAGAAGTACGAGAGGAGTAGATACAGGATAAGTGGAGCAAAAGAAACACACACAATTTTAGAATGCGGATGTTAAAAATATCAGACAGAGATTGCAAGACAAGTGGAAAAATGCTGCCAAACCACACAAGTTGACGAGATGTTGAAACGAACATAAGAAGTAATTGAAAAAACTGCTGAAATCACGTTCCAAAGAAAAATAACTTTTAGTTATTTAGTTAGAGATAACAGAGGAGAAACAGAAAATAAGAAAAATAACACAATAGGCAACACAAATATTCGAACATAAGAAAACGATCGAAAAGCATATATATGAAGAAAAAAATGGTACAATGAGACAAACCTCATAACTATTGAGGAAATAGCATTCGGATATTACACTAAGAAATAAAAAAGACAGAAAAAGTTACCATGGCAGAAATAGCTATTTTAAGAACCAGCAAGCAAGTCGTACTGCGTGAACCGCGAAATAATAGGAAGATGGAAGGAACATTTTGATGAACCTCTAAATACGAGAAATAATGATGACTAAGAAGAAATAGGTTACAAAGCTAGAGGGGAAGGGGGATATAGAGAAGTACCAACGAAAGATGACATCACAAAAATAATTAAAATGTAACAAAATGATTAAAGAGGAGTTATGCCCATTGCATAGGAAATGTGACAAATCTTTATGTGAAGACTGTAGATGTACTGTATTAGTCGACATAATTCAGTAGTAAAGTACTGGTGAAACTTATTAAGAAAAGGTTAATAACCAATGTTACAGAACGTGTCATCGGGGAATATCAGGCAGGTTTAAGGAGAAATAGATAAAAATCGCCAAAATTTAATTCTCAAAGAAATCCAACCAGCCGACTACGAATACAAATTATCTCAGTAGGTGTCTTCACTGATGATATGATAAAGTAAATACAGAACAAATATACAATGCATGAGAAGACTAGAAATACTCGAAAAACCTATAAGGTGACCAACTAAGACGCTGAATAAAACACAAAATAAAGAACTCTGGAGTAGCCATAAATAAACAGAATTTGTTGTGGGAAATGGCCTGAGGTAAGGTGACCTCTCTCTACTACACTCTTCAACCTGGTTTTCGAAAGCATAATTAGAAGGGACACTATACAACAACTTCCATCAATGTTTAGCCTATGCAGACGACACTCCTAGCAAAGACGAAGTCGGATTAAAGTGAGTCACAAAATGTTGGAAAAAGAAGCAAAAGCAACCATGACGTATGCAGCATAGTCACTAAAGAAAGCAGATGAATATACCCGTGATAAATGGGAAACAAATACTAAGAGGTAAATACAGTGGAATAAACACGTCCGGCGAACAAGAACAAATAAGGAACTAGACAAGAAGCAAAGATAACATCAGTCATAAAAGTAATATACTAACTAAAATAATTACTTCTTTTAACTTAAATTATTTTGAAGTATAGATTAAAACATTTGTTAAAAGTGCTTCAGATAGATGGAGATAACATGAGGCGAGTGAAATAGGAAAAGGCTGAAACAAAGGGAACCAGCTGGCAACAATACGCAGTCGCGGATGCAGTGATTATGCCACAAATAATTAATTAATGTTGGTACATAGAGTAAAGGGTGAACAACCTGCGTATTTCGTCAATAAGACAAAATTTTCGAAACCTTAGTGCTTGCTCGTTTATAGCTATTAAGGCAACTAGAGTTTTATAGACAGTTTAAAAATCGAGGTCGTAGTTTCAATTCGAGCGACCGCAGGGAGCGAGAATTTAATAGACCGAAATTTTTAAACCATAAAACTCGTGTTGTCTTCCAGATTTTTTCTAACCCTAATACGTATAAGCAAACTGACTTTTTAATTCAAGAAATTTAATAAACCATATCAGATCTGTCAGTCGCGTCACAAATACGCAAAATGCGAAGATTGCTGTGGGTATCATGGTAACATAAAATCAACAAAGTTTTGATTAATTTCATTTCCAAAATGAATGTAAGTGTCCCAGAAAAAAAGGAGATGAACTGAGGAGCAATTTGTTGCCCATAAAATCTAAAAATGCATATGAAAAAGTGTATTTGACATTTCAAGAGTGGAAAATGAAAAAAACATCGAGAAAGTAACCGAAGAAGAAGTTATTTTGGCATATCTTGATTGGAGGGTAAGTTAGATACAAGAAAAAAATATTAAAGACTAATTAATTGTGTTTACAGTTGCAAAAGTTGGCAGCAGCCTCGCTGTGGCCAGAATATTCAATGTTAAAGGCCACATTAAAAGCCAAAGAAAATGTAGATATTAACAAATTTGGTGTTGTCATCCCATATTTAAAAAATCTAAATGTGGGTTATCGTAGTAAAAAATCGAATATTTTGACGCGTGAACATATAAAGACATTCTTGCAACAAGCTGATGATGGAGAATATTTGTTTGAGAAGGTAATAATATCAGTACAGCTTGTTCTTGAATATAAAGTCTGAGTTTTTATAGGTAGCTTTGATCTTCGGTATCGCTGGAGCGAGCAGGAAGTCCGAATTGTGCAATTTGAAATTTGATGACATACAGGATTGTGGCGATGTACTAAACGTTATAATTCCTGATAGTAAGACACATCAAGAAAGAAGATTCAGTATAATTAACGAAGGCGTGGTGTTAACCCGATTGACTTGTATCGCCGTTACGTAGCTTTACGCGCCAAAGATTCACCCCAGAGGTTTCTTTTACACTATTGTAAGGGCAAATGTATTCGCCAGAATGTAGGAATAAACACTTTTGGAAAGCTACCTAGAAAAATTGCAACTTTCCTCAAACTGGACGATCCAAATAGCTACAGCGGCCATTCTTTCCGCCGCAGTTCAGCGACTCTCCTTGTTAATTCAGGTACAGATACAGCTTGTAGGCGCTTATTATCATATTAAATTTAATTTATGATATAGGTGGAGATATTACATCGCTGAAAAGACATGGGGGATGGAAATCCTCAAGCGTAGCAGAATCGTACATAGAAGAGTCATTTGAGGAAAGAATAAAAATTGCAAAAAATGTTCATTGATAAAACTAACAAGTTGGACGAAAGAGCTGATGGGCGTGAAAAATGTTACAAATCAAAGTGAGAGAAGACAGGAATGTTACAGTGGTGATTCAGCTAGGACTTTCAATTTAATAATTGCACTTTTCACTTTTTTAAATAATTTCTGTAAAAAATATGAAATAAATGTAATTTGTATCGTATTTTTTTAGTACGAATGAACTGAAGAGTGTTTTAACTATAAAATATGTCGTCATTGACGACGTTACTTTAAGAGGGGAAGACATTTTAACAACAAAATAACTAGTAAGCTCAAATGTACCATAGAAACAGTATAAGATATTAGGGTTAGAAAAAATATAAAAATAGAACTGGACTATACATATATGGGCTACGCAATATCCTAAACTCTCGTCAAAACAGTTATCCCGATAAATTTAATAATACATTCAAATAATTCGCGGCAAAAAGTAATTAAATTCACACAAGCCGAAGCTGAGACCCCCAATTAAGCGTCACGTCTGAATTGGTTCAATTTTTAGGAACGAGTCTATTAATTCTAATTTTCCGGATCCAGACAACTTGTAAAACTAGCGGGCGTATATAAATTAAATTCAACGTTGTGACGTGTAGCACTCGACTTCATTAATTTGCATATTATAGAATCCTTCTAATAAAATATACCAGGGAAAACTGAACTCAGACCGGAAATGCTTTGCTTTTATGACATTTTTTGTGCACGGCCAAAAATAAACTTCGCCGACGCGACTTTATTTAAACCCGTGCCTCTTCACACGAGACGCGGGTTTATCATTTCATTTTGAATCCGAATCCAATTTCAAAGTCGTCCTATGACGAAATTTCACTTAATTTTACTCATTTATTCACTCTTTGGTGTAAAACATGGACGTTGATAATGACAGACGTTTCCATTGCACTTTAACGTTGTTTTGATTTTAAAATGGTAGTAAAAATATCATACAATAGTAAATTCTTTGTAAATTTGTTTATTTGATTTAAAAATTGTAATATATGCTATAACTAGGTAATCTTAGTCGTGTTGTTTTACATTTTCAGGGAGATTCATTATTGAGTTTTAGCAAAACTTGGTAATTCAAACAAATTAATATACCTTTTGTTAAATAATTTAATTAATTTAAAATAAATAAATTAAAAACTGAACCATTTGGGCACAAAAGCCGGCATACTGTTCATAGTTGAGAGTTCATTTGATAAACTCTTTTATTGTAAATCAATTGAAAACTATGGTCATTTTTAGATGTTTATCATATAATTCATTGATACGTCAAATTTCAATTTCAATTACGTAGAAGAAAATGCAGTTTGTTTTTATTTAATATGCAATCGTGACCATTGTCTTCGGTAGTCCAGATTTGTCTAAAACGTCGTAAAATATCATATGAAAGGCTATTTTTTGAATTTCCAAAATAAAGTAGATCTGTTCTATGTACTGATCTTACCGGATCAATATCAAAATTAAAAATGATATATAAGTCACCGAAATAAATTATTGTTACTGTGCTACTAATAAAATTTTATTGGTTATTTTTATGAAATGATTTATTACAATGTTTACGTTTCGTCGAACCCGTTACCGGCATGTCGTTTAAACCATTTACTTTTTAACGATAAATTTGTTTTAAAAGCTTTGCTTGTTGACATGTTATAATTGTCTTGGGTAATGTGTACATTAAGATTTTTTGTGAGTAAATTCATTGATGTGTATCGATATCATTACATGTCTTACAGATGAAGAAAAAATAAACAAAGAACATATGTAATCGATTTGAAAAATTTCATCAATTCTACATCTGTTTTAAAAAGAAGCAAATAGTAATTTAAAAAGTTTTAGAATGGGGAATTTATTGATATAAATTTCTAACTTATAATTGAATCCAATTATTTATGATACAATAATATATTTATTTTTGTATATTTCATATGAATGTGAATAGTTTTAATTAACTTTATTTATCATACAGTATTAAGAAATCTTTGAATTATATTACTCAGTAACAAAATGAATGAATCAAGCTGCATTTATTGTAAAGTAATAAGTTAAGAACGAAATGTAATCCAAGAATGTTTTCTACAGGTTTCGTAAAATGGGTGACGAGTATAACACATTTGGGTTTTATTTATTTTTTATTATTTTTGAAATTTCATTAAATGCGATTCAGTTGCAATTGTCTAATTTCAATGCACTGTTGCACTCCACGCTTAATAGAAGTAAATTAATTCAACCGACGTTTACTTTCCACAATAACCGATCAGAAATTAAATTCTTTATTTACAGAGTCAACGTACTAAATTCAGGCTTCAGAAAGTATTACGTAGTCGGTGGTTTCTTCCTCATTACATATTTTTATTACAATATAATTAATATGTTAATGAAATCGTAAATATTGTAATGTAATTAAATCACGTGCTTTTACCTATTTTTTTATATTATTACTTTAATGGAATTATTTGTGTTAAAACGATACCAAGATTGCCTTATAGAAAACTAATTATATTTGCTTGGTATTTATGAAACTAATATCAATTATCGAGTATCCGAAACAAACATTTTTTAAATTGAATTAATATTTTAGCAGACAAACCGCAACGTTTACGTTTCGTAAGACATATGCTAGTTTTCTAGTTCTAGTTTTATAGTTATAGTTTTCTAGTTCTGGTTATTTAGTTGTAGTTGTCTAGTTTAATTTTTTAATTGAAATTTTCCAGATCTAGTTTTCTAGTTCTACATGTGTAGTTGTCGTAGAATAGGTTCGTTGCGAGAATCATATCCACACAAACACGTATGCATTCTGGGCGTTGTTAAGGGAGGTACGTTTTGAGCCTGAATCTTGTGAAAAAAAAGGTTATTTGATATTCCATGCATTACCATAGTAAAGCAGAACAATGTAACACAATTAAAGGAAAATTTTACATTTTGTGTTAGAAATTCAAAAAATAAATAAAATTTAATTATCAGACATCGGTTCGTTATCAGAGTGCAAGTTTCACTTTATTCTTTTTATTAAACGAAAACGTAAGGAATATCAAAGATTAATTAAATTAATTAATTTAAAGTTCAAAATTAATTTACCAATCAATCGTTATGAGTAGTGTACAATTTTTGATGCTCAAACTTTGAATTTTCTTAATCTTCGTTACTATTCAAGTTTACCAAATATTGACGATCGGGGTCCATCTCAAAATAGTACAAAATTACTTAATACACTTTTTATGAAACTAAGAAATAAACGAGTAGTTTATAGTCTATATGAAATCAGCATAAGCCTCTTAGTTTCTTTTAGAATGCATAATTTACAAATTTCCATAATATCCTCCGCAGTCTATGGTACGAAAATTAAAATGAAAATAAAATACTCCCGCAAACTTTATAGTTGAGACATAATATGATTATGTTAATTACGCTGCATCGTATCATATGACGACAAGCCTTACCATAGACTTACGTCGCGGCAGCTGGTGTATAGACAAAGTATGAAATTATATAAAATTACCTTCGATAAAATTATAAATACATCAATGCGTTTACAAGTTTCTAAATATATCCACACAGAACATGAGAAAGAGTTGGATGCTCGGCAACCATCCGGTTTTTCAATGGGTATTACACATGTCACCACAGCAGGCACGCCAGCGTGTACGTATGATATAATAAAAATAAAATTCATAATAAACAACTGGTGACAGCATAATATTAATAATATTATATTTATATAAAACATTTCGCAATTATATTGTACGCAATGATAGCAAGGTTGTAAATAATATTTTATTGTTTGTGCAGACATAGGACATAGCTAAATGAATTGAAAAAACGATTGCAGAAAGATAATGAAGGAGGCATTAATTAATATTAAACGAAACCAATTTATAGCCAATTCTTTTATTATTTATATCTTATGACGATAAATTAAAATGAACAACCAATTTTTGCTTTGCAGATCATATCGATACATTCTTTAGGCATGCGTCGTATAATCGAACAACAAATTCTTGAATAATCTAGCAGGTACAGCAAGCCGACTTACCCATCAATTGACAGCTACCAGCAACATGTCTAACAGAATATTACCCACATTATAATTGCTTATACATCGTGATTCTTGAATATTTGCATTCGCGATTTATTCCTCATACGTCGTATTACACAAGTTTAAAATAACTTAATCTGTTATGCAGCTTTATCTCCGATGGAGGAGAAACCAGAATAAATTTATGTGTTATAATAGGAAATTTACTAAAATAAACTGCGTTTGGAGCGTTAAAGTAGTATTGATGTAATTAATTTTAATTCAATTGTCTTTGAATAACTTTACTGACAAAAGGTGCTGGAACAAAGGTGTAAAACATGAATTAGATAATAGCGATTCTCCCTGCCAGATGGCTGCACGGTCCCGTATATCACCAAGACAAATGGCCACTAAATTCACGTCCACGTCTGACAGAACCCTTTCCGCTTCTCGTGGGTCCCACATCCTACATTGCACGTAACAAAGTATACAATAATAATCACTAAGAATTGGATCCTTATATTTATATACAAGAAAGAAATAAAGAATGTGATTTTATAGTGCACTTTTATTAACAAAAAAATATCCATCGAGTAAAAAAATATGCCTATGTATCTGTGTTCGATGTTCGTTGAAATTATAAACTGCGATGATTTTTTTTTCAAATATCCTCATAATATCTTATTGCCGCTGCAAATTTTTTTAATTTCGCTTTATATAGTTAACGACATGATACCTTACAGGTAACATGAATATTTTCAAGAACGCGTTTTATTTTTCACTGGCAAAAAACGTGGAACATTATTGAACGGAAAATTCCCTGCAAACATTGCCCACTGAAATTTAATTGAATATTTAATACATCTAAAATTGATTGAAGACTTAATTTTCGCTTGAATTTACCTTCGTAATTGTGTATAAATAACGACACAGAGCGGCAGAGGCGCATTATCAATTCAATTCAAACTAAATTAAAACAAGGCGAACCTTTAAATCCATTCGTCGGGATCCTCGCATTGAAATAATACTGACATTTATCAAAGTCTCCTCCGGATTTCTAGTTCCGTCACAATTACGGAAACTAGGAGCCTGAGCTCTTGTCAACATCATCTCCAAATGAACATAAATCTTGCTGCCCAAATTTCGGGGCGTCGCCCTCACTCGCGCACTTTGCCACTTTTAAGCGAAGTTTGGTTTTAGTAATTTTAAAACTGAGTTGCATGTAGCACACGTCGCGGTTAATCGTATTTGGGAGCTACTGAAATAGAGACTACGGTTTTGTTTTTCCTGCTCGGGTGAGCTTTAAAATTGAAACTAGTTGTTTTCGTGCTGCTGTTTAATAGTATAAGAGATTTTAATATAATATTGTTTTGCCACAATATTAAAGTATTATATTGCATTAAAAACATAATAATCCAAATATATTGAACAAATATTTATATATAATAAATAATTTCTAGGTAATTGTCATCATTTTATTAATCAATCTTTTTTCGATCTTGACAAAGATATTTCGAAACACCTGATTGCAAAATTATTCAACGAATGTAAAAAAATAAAGTGGAAATTATATCGTTGTATCTGGTTCGTTATTGCTGTTAACGCACCCAGTTTGTCTAGATTTGCCGTTTCGACTTTGCTCGTTTATTATTGTGGGGCGAATGACACACGCGTATCTTCTAAAAGGTATACACATTTTTCATTATCATCGCCGTTATAAACATGCCTAGTAAATGCTTAGTTTGAAATAAACGATTCCATGAAACGAAATTTGAACTTGACATAATACGCATATAAAATGTACACATTAGGCCACCATAAACTCTGCAATAATATTTTAAATCAAAACTTATAATTGTCATGATGTTTATTTTGGCAGCTCTGGCACAGTGGCGTATTTAAAAATACATGTCTAAAATTGAATTTTAAATATGCGTTGAAGCACCTGTTTTTATTTACACGTCGTTCATATACATAAAAAATTAACGTTAAGTACCTATATTTTCGACGCTTCCGGTGTTCAACGAAAATACACCTATTAGTAATGCATGTGTAACTCTAGTAATTAATCTTTAGTTACGATAAAACAATTATAATCGATCGAGTATACGTGGGTATTTACTTTCTCCTAAAATAAAGGGGATAGTTATTTGTACACATTGAATGTTTTGTAGCACCGCTTTTCTAATAGAAATACATATTGTTTTCAGTAAGATATTTATTATATTAATGTTTGAGTAGTAGGGCGAATCGTCTGAATTATAATGTAAAAGTAAGAACGAAGGGATATGCACCCGGCAGTCTTCACAGAACGACCACGCGCAAGCGGCATGCGAAAGTGTGCATTTTAACGATGTGTATTTCAGTGAGTTGTATTAAAAGTCATGCATATGTTAGACAACAGTAGCGTTGATAAGTTTAGTTATGGTACTATACATGCTAGACTACGCCATAAGTAGGCATCCTCAATACTTGCATTTACTAATTTCTGTACACCGTGTGTAGTCAACTTTATGAAGCAATTTTTAAAATATGTGATCGAATCAATCACAGCGTCTTGCAATTTGCCGTCCAGCTATCCATAATCTGGTCGAGAAGAAGACTTTTTAAATAATGTTTGTTTAGAAAGTGGGAAACACAGTGCTCGAACTGCTTCAGTACGGTGCCATAGGAAAAAACTTTTAGCTTCTGAGATCTGATGCTTAAGCCTCATAGTAGATCTGTCTAGTAACTGCTATAGCCAATACATATAAATTACTATAAATAACCTGATAGTTTTCAAAATAAATATATAGTGTGATTTTGAGACGTTCTGTCGTCTCTAACCCAAACTAACAGAGAGCCCTTGGGAAACGCGAGAAAGTTGACTGCCACAACTCATAAGCTGCAAGTGGACAGCAGGTTTTATTTAATTTTTTGTATTTTTGGCAAAAAGTGAAAAAGCTTCTTCAATTTAATCAGGCAGTAAAAATTATAAATTTTCTGCCATTATTATTAAAGTTGAAGCCATATTTTAACATTTGTTTAAGCACAATCACTTACCACACTGTTACCTGCTTATTAGTTCAATTATTAGCTGCAAAGTAAGTTCAGCTACCATTGTTAAACGTATAAATGATGTAAGCAATAAAACTAATAATAATAATTAGTTATTATATTGATTTTGTTAAAAAATATCCCTTTGCAAAATTTATCATCATTTATACGTTTTGTTTTTATTTATTTTGCATTCATTTAAATGCTTCCATTATACAATTTCGTTCATGTCATCGTTGTTTCGAAATAAAATGTTGGCATTTACTGTAAACTGTAAAAACTCATTGAAAATGAATTGAAGGAAGAGTAGGAAAAGGAGAATGGGATGAGAAAATAAATTGTGAGGGGTAAACAGCAAGAACAAGAATAAGAGCACAAAAAAGTTGAGCATCAATAATTTTACCAATTCTGGTAGTAAATTACATTTACGTAGATCTTAAAGTTGGTTGTCCATGAAAGCTAATGTTTAGATTCGCATGTCCAACCTGCAGCAGTATATGGTGTAAAAGGTCACTGCTCCTTCTATACCATATACTGCTGCAAGAACAGTGGTTAGCTGAACTTACTTTGCAGCTAATAATTGAACTAATAAATAGGTCACTTTGTAAATAGTCTGGTAAGTGATTGTGATTAAACAAATTGTAAAATATGGCTACCACTTGCATTATTTTAAAAAAGTTGTAATCAGTTTCCAACACCATGTATATGAATCAGAAAGAATATTTGTGTTCTCTAGACAACAGACCCACTTAACATATTTTAAACACCTGATGGTCACATTTCATGGAAATATTGCAAATTAATGTTTGAAGCAGGCATCTTAAAGTTTGTCCAAAAAATGCCCACGGTCATCTATCCAACAGAACCATCCCGTTTGATTTTGCCCTTTGTTTTGATTTTTAATCTTTGAACTTATTAAATTTTATGGGTTACAGATTTCGCGGTTTCCCAATAGATTTCATAGACTTAGTAGATCACATGGATTTGGATTTTTAATAGAATTTATGAGTTCATAAACTTCACATATTTCATCGAACTTATTGACTTTACGAATTTCTCAAATGTCACAGACTTTGTGGACTTTAAAATGTTAATGTTATATGCTTAGTAGATTTAACAGATTTCGTAGAGGTGAAAGATTTCGTAGACTCCATACACTTAATAGATTTCAGGGACTTTCGAGATTCATACATTTTCTAGATACTTTAGAGAATTCATAGATTTCCATTCGATGGACTTCATAGACTTCATACATTTTGTAATGTGTGATGTCTTTGTAATCTTCATACCTTTCAGGAATTTTGCAGTTTACATAAATTCCATAACTTCATAGATTTAATACAATTTATGATTTCATGGACGCCTCGACGCACTTTTTCAAATCTTTCCAATTTTGATTTAATGTTTGATTTTTATTAAGCTTATTATTATTATTATTTCTTGTATTGTTCGCTTATAATGACGAGGGAGATAAAAATAAAATTGGGTTGATAATTTTATTTTTATTTTATTTCTTGGAATCAGTCGAGTTGCGTTCAAAATTTTTACACAATTGCTTACTTTTCATAAACCTGACTAATTCGCATATTTGCATTTTTTAATTTTGATTTATTGATTATATGTTTTTTAAATTAACCTTTGGCATTTTAGCAATTAATGGCAATTAGTGGCAATTTCTATTGTTGGACTCGGTTGGACCGACACATTCAGAAATTTAAGAAACACATAAAATATTCTTGAAAATTTTAACGTTTGACGTTTTTAGATACTTTGTAATTATTTTGCATATTTGCATATTTTAAATAATTTTTTTTGTAATTAACCTTTGGCATTTTATCAATTAGTGACTGTTTGTATTTTTTTGACTCAATTGGATCGAAAATTCAGAAATTAGTTTCTAACGATTTTTTTTAATGCAAATTTTTAAATTATCTATTTGGTATTATTTTGCGTATTTGCAATCATTGCAACGTGCGTATCCAAAACATAATTGCAGGCAGAGCAACAAAACAGCTAGGGTTAGACATGTTGTCGTTAATTTAATTTGCAATCAACCAAAATTCTTGTTGAAGTAATTTTATGCATGACCTCCAAACCCACATTAAATGAGCGTGATTCGATCAAAACATTTGAACCCAACGTAAAGTCAACTCGGAGCAAGCTTACTAAACACAATGGTGTACGTCCATTAATAGACCCAGGCAAGCTAAGTTTAAGTCAACGTAAGTTGGTTAAAACTACCTCGACCCCAACCCAAGATAAATGTAATCAAAAATAACCCCCGAACGAGATGGTATGGGTTGTACATTTCCTAGATTAGCTTTGAAGAAGCCCAATTAAAAATCAACTTCATGTCAAATTTAATAATAAATGTAATATTAATAATAATACTGTTGCATCTAGTTGGACGTAAACATTGTCAAAAAATATTCACAACGAATCAAGAGTAAAGTAATTAACATATATAATTAGTGCCAATAATCACATCATGGTAATTTTCGACGTGAGTAAAATGGTTCCTTCAAGAAATATGTATTTAATTCGTTGCTAACTTTTCGATGTTCCCTTTTGACTACATTCATAATAGTTCATTAAAGTGTTTAATAGAAGTCAACAAAATGTGCAAAGAAATGGAATATGTTTTGCAATTCTTCCAAACCAAAAATTCGATGGAAACATTACAACATCAGCATCAAAGTCAACCCATTGCATATCAACCCAACTCTTTTACTTTACAAACCCCAACAAGGTTAAACTCACTGGAAGTTGCTATGATTATCTTTCTCAATCAAATGCATATGAAGTAAGTTAATTTACACAGATTTCACGTAACAGGCGTAAAACGCAGAATTATTACAAAATAGTCCTTTAAGCCCAACCTGAAATACAATCTAAAAAACCTGAACTTTTCTATACTTGGATAACTTGCCCGTAAACTTATGCGATCACGATGACAGGCAAAATCGTGAACGTTCCGTGAATACGTCAATACTGTTTAGTTACATCTGACAGCCACGACAACTGTAACTGCGGTCACCGGTAATATTTACCATGCGTTGCTAGGACTACAAAGGATTTTCAATAGCATTTTCCAGTAAATGGTAGATTTTTCAAAAGAACTTTTCAAACAAAACGTGTTTAAAATATCTTTGCTTTTTAAATGTTACAAGAACCACTTTTGTGATAACTCTTGCCATTTTCGAGAAACGGAAAAAGGTGATGTATCAAATAAAAAGTAGAATAATAAATTAATATGTAATTTATTTATAATAGTAACTTGAAAATAAGCAACTGACGTTTATTATTTCGGCGACGTTGCGCAACGGAAATCGCCGCGTACATTCAAAGTCCGCGATTTAAGTAATTGTAAAGCTCACCCATAGCCACCTCGTCTCTGTCCGGCTCCGTCTATTTGGATGCAAGATCGACGCCGCCATCCACAAAATCCGTTCACTAAACCTTTAAAGTTTCTCAGTTTATCAATGAATCGTCCAACTGCGATTTAATTTAACGCGCGAAATACAAACTCGATTGTGCACTCACTAAACGGTCGCGTTTTAATGTTTCTCAGGTTATTTACCGGCGCGATGGAAAGTTATATTTTCGTTTATAACGCAAAACGTCCGAAACCTGGTAACGGCCGCACAATAATGAGGAGAAGATGCGTTGCAATTATGAGTCATAGGCGACTGCATAGTAACATTTTTGGTGCAAAACTGCCCATTGCACCTAAGCAACGTTATCTTCGTATATTTTTCGAGGAAGTAACCATTGAGTGTTTTTGATATGTGTGCCGGCGATAATTAAAAACTAACATTGTCGCATCGTCGGTTGCTCATTTACAAATTACCATTATAAATAAGTTGCATATTAATTCGTTTTCGTTTCGTTTCAAAAGAATTTTTCAAACAAAACTTGTTTAAAATATCATTACCTTTTAAATGTTACAAAAAGCACATTTGCGATAACTCGTGCCGTTTTCGAGAAACGAAAAAAGGTAAAATACTAATTTGTACATACGCAACCGATGAAGAGACAATCTTAACTTCTAAATGTGTCGCTTGCACATATATCAAAATCGCATCGATAATTACTTCCCCGAAAAAACTGCAAAGATAACGTCGACAAGGTGCAATGGTCAGTTTTTGCACCAAAAAAGTGATTATACAGTCGTCGGTTACGACGCTTCTTGTGTCACTATTGTTCGGGCGTTACAAGCTTTCGGACGTTTATTTCGCGTTACATTAAAATATAATTTTTCGGTCGCGTCGATAAATATCGCGAGAAACGTTACGCGACCCTTTACCGAGTGCACAATTACGTTTGTGTTTTGCTCTAAATTAAATCACAACTGAACGATTCTTGATAAACGGAAACTATAAACATTTAGACGGGCGTTTCGGAAGTTTCGCGTCAAACTAAAATATAATTTTCCGTCGGGTCGGTACACAACCTGAAAAACGTTAAACGCGACCGTTTAGTGAGTGAACAATTTTGTTCATTGATGCACTGAGAAACTTTAAAGGTTCAGTGAACGGTCTTTTTGGATGGCGGCGTCGATCTTGGATCCAAATAGACGGAGCCGGGCTGAGACGAGGCAGCTATGGGGTGAGCTTTTCAATTTCTTAAATTGCGGACTTTGCATGTACGCGGCGATTTACATTGCGTAACGTCGCCGAAATAATAAACACCGACAACATCTTGCAAACTTATTTAATTGCGCTTATTTGGCGTTTTTGGAGGTAGTTTTTGTACAAGGGGTGTGAAAAAACGAAAATCGAGTTTCTTCCTGCATCAGAAAAAAATAATGTAAATCCATTATTTCAATTAAAAATTGCGTACATTGAAACCTATTGATACGGTCCAAGCAACAATTTTCATCAGATGTACTTTAATATGTTACTATTGTTTTTATAATTATTGCCAAATAACCAGGAGCAACGTTGGATTCTCAAATTACAGTCATATTAGATATTTTTTGTGATTTTTCCGATGTGATGCTTTAATACTATTACGCATACCTAACAAGATAAAAGTAAAATAATTTAAACTAATCCAGTCACTTGACTTTATTATTATTCCATTTAAACCACTTGGTTTAAAAGAAATAACATTGATGGAACAATAGAAAAGGCAAAAGTAAAACTAAATAAATAGGATATGAAAATGTACGATGACAGAGAGGATAGGGAAAATGAAAAAGGATGTGCGAAACTGGAAGAAAATAAATGAACGAATATATTAAAAACAAACGGAAGGAAAGAAGTGAAGGGAAATAATAAAGAGAAATATATTATATATATAAGTAAAGCATGAAAAATGAAAAAAGGAAGATATTCGGAGCTTAAATGGAAAAGAAATTGAAATAATTAATGAATTAGTGAGAGCGTGCAGCATGGCGGACAGCATAACGTGAAAACTAAATTAACGGGAGAAAGAGAATTAATTTAGAGATGGACTAATTACTTTAACGGAAGGACGAGAAGTAAACAACGAGATTGGGAAGAGGAAGTGGTAGATCAAGAACAAAAATTAGAACGAGAAATAGTAGAAGAAAATAAAATATAATTATTGCATACATCAACAGAAGCTATTAAAATATTGAACGATGAAAAACACATGGAACTGATCAAATTACGGCGTAAATAGTTTTAAAAAATGGGAGATGGGGAAAGGGACATACTACTAATTTTTTTTTAATAAATGCCTGAGAAATGCCTAAACAATGTAAATAGGGCTGCAATAATTATTGGCTAATAACATTAATGAGCACAATAATGAAGATAATAGAACAAGTGCCAGAAAAACGACTACCTACACCTAGAACAAGCATTTGATAAGGCACCAAGAAAGTTTAAAAATATTGGAAAGTGTAGAGAAAAGGAATATAAATAAAAAAAATCACAAGGCTAATAAAATGCTTATACAAGGAAATCGTCAAATCCGAATAAAAGAAAATAACGCCCTTGTGGGTGTGAAACTTGGGTGACAACGTAAAAGGAGAAAAAGCATAATTGGAGCAGCAGAAATGAAACATTTAAGATAACTGAAGGTGGTATCAAGAAGGGACAGGATTTGGAGCGAACAAATTAGACAAGAGTTTGACATCATTAGAGGTAGATACAGAAAAACGATAACTGGAATGGTGGGGACATATGCAGAGGGTGCTACAGCTATAGGCACAGGAAGCGTGGAAAACAAAAGGAGATTTGGGATAATATAATAAGGAATAATTTTAGAGAAGAAGGGAGTAATATGGACAGAGGCAAAAAACTTACACAGAATCGAGAGAAATTAAGAATTTTTATTAATACTAATCCAGCAACCTTCTTATTTTATTATCCTTAAAATGTTGATAAATCCAGCTATAAGCCACACCTTATTAATTCACTTTCACTTTGAATATCTGAGTTCATTAGACCGTACTGAAGTGCCCAAATTATTTGTACGATTTCTTAGTTCGTCCACTGATCACATTAATCAGGGTACCATGCGTGGTTATCGGTGAGTGCTGATCTATCCGTAAGCTGATGAGAGTGATTCTACGACCGTATGTACAGAAGGCAAGGTATGCAATATCCAAAATTGCCTGCCGAGCAATGCTGTCGTACGATTCTTGAACACATCTTCTGCTTCTCGTGTACTGGTTCTCCTGTAACCCCGCAGGCACTCAATTACAGGTACATTAGCATACAAAAACAACATGACAAATTGAAGTTGATTTAAATTTTCTTGTGATTCCAATGCTCGGGTAGCTTTCTTTCAATGAATGGGTATAGAGGCGCACACATGAATGGTGTGCGCCTCTTGTGCTTGTTAGGGAGGATGATATCAAATTGATGATATGAGTTGGTAATTATTCTGCTGCAATCATTTGACTATTACTATTGAATGTGTAATCAAGCTAAACGCCTACCTAACAGTTCGTACTTAAACTTTTATTATGATAATAAAATTATGATTCATCCAATAGATCGACCAATCATTCAATCGAATAAATTTATTACAACTGAGTATGAGTTATTATTGACACGGGATATTTCATTTCCATTAAAACTTTACACAGTGAAAACACATTGGAAAGTGGTTCTTTTATAATACTTCTGCTTAATATTACTCATTTTATTTCTGTATTTGCATTTTATTTTTAATTTGCTTCTTCATATTTCATTTACTTTCATTTTACCATTGGTCTTTATTTCGTAGTTAGTTCTTATTTTTACTTATTTCCCTTTAGTAATAGTATTTTCTTGTGTCGACTATTTATTTTGCCTTATTTTTTATATTTTGTAGATGTTTCGCGCTTTTCGTCCCTATTTTATTTCGTTTCTCATTTTTTCGCTTTAATTAAATTGTGTTCGATATGTTTTCTTTACTCTTATTTTGATTATTCTGTGCAGTTATTTTTGTAGTATTGTAGTAATAATTTTTTTTGCTCTCTCATTTTCATTATTTAGTTTCAATTATTCGGGTCGGTATTTTCGCATTTAATTTTCATACTTTTTATATTTGTTGTTTAAACGTCACTTGTTCTATTTTACAGTTTTCAGAATATTGAAACTGCAAATTGTAATGTATGTGTTGTTTAAAGGAATGAACATCCATAAATAGCAATAATTTCACCGACTCCAACTAAGGGCCAAAATAAAGTCGTTCCAAAAACTGAACTCAAGAAACAAATGTCAACTGCAATTAATCAAATACATAAACGTTAATTCGATAAAAAAATTAACTCCTAGGCTGATTCACATCGCGTTTTTTGCAAATGCTTTATACTTTTATAACTTATATCGCAAAAGTTGCTTTAATAGTGTGCGACATTAAACCAAAAGTTGGCAAGTTAATTTAAAAATGTTTAACTGACGCTGTTGCAAGGATGATAGGTAAGCCCAACTATTAGGTTTGGTCACCAATGTTTTGCAAAATTATTTCAAGATCAGTAGCAAGTAGTATGGTGTTTTTTTTTATTTTCGTTCCAGAGTTTGAAATTTATTTACCCAAGTTACCTGAACATCGATGACATTTTTGCAACCAACGTTTATTAAGATAATCAGCAAGATTATTAGATTATTAGGCAGCGGCTGAGCAATCTCTAATCTATGGTCTGAATTGTCGCTAAATTGCTGCAACTCAGTAAAGGCAAATATATACATTTCTGTATGCGGTTACCTTGTAAATCAACTGAAACAATGAACAAAGACTTACCGACATGTGAGGCCGAGAAAATAAATATCTACCTGGTGACTCGATTTATCTAGAACTACTCATTAAGAATTCAAATATATATGGACAATTCACTTGCCTACTAGAACAATTCCATATCTTTAAAGTAATTCTTTGTTTCATTCACTAACTCGACTTACTTCCGACTGTTTATTTTCGAAAATTCTGGTCCCCCGAGTAAAAAATTCTTTTAATGACATTTGGCAGGTAGTATGAGCTGAAAACGATGCCAACTGAAACATATCTAACATATCTTTAACCTGGAAAATCAACAATTGTTATTTCTGAACCTGGATTGTCTTTACATTGATTTGATCCCATGGCTATTTACATGTGTATACCGATGGGAAATGATTGCAGTGTAGTCTTGTTTTAACCCCTAGAATTTGTTCCTAACCGCCTATATAAGACAGTAATAACAGGTATAAATTTTTTTAAAGAAACATATACACATTTAACAATTAAAATAAATATTATACTCCAGCAGTTTTCGCAGATGTAACACGAATTTCACAAAAACAATTTGAAAACAGCATACATTTTTACGCTGAGTAATTCGGCTACTTGCGCTAACCAATGTGTTTTCAGCGTCATCTTTTATTAAAAACCTCAACCATTTACGCTCGTATGACTAATCTTTATCATATAATATTTGTTACAACACTGAGATAATTATGAACAATTAAGAACCAATAATGATATCATATATTGCAAAGAGAGCGATATAGACACAAATAAAAATGTACAATTCACTAGCATCAATAAATTGTGCTCTGTACAATCTAAAAATAAACCATTCAACGATAGATGGCGCAGGACAGCTTTCTAGCCAATCGATTTGGAAGTTACAACAATCATTTATTTGCAAATTCATTTACTTATAAAAAGATACATCTAAGTCAAAAATATACTGAATTACGATGATTACCTTAGGATCATATCTTCGTACACAGGTATCTGTAAAATTGTTGCTGCTTTAATTACAGTTTCAAAGAAATCTCTTCGATATTACAGATTCCTTTATGATAGTTCCTTTCACAGGCACTAGTTAACTATTTTCAGTTAGGCCAATCAAATTACCAAACGACTCATCAGTTGCCTAATTAATAAGATTTGGCGATTCAAACGTTTATAAATATTTGTACGTACGCATTGGCCACCACTGACGCGCCGATAGTTCAATACGTGGTCGTGTAAAAGTAATTAGTAACAATGGAATTTAAAAATACATACAATTGCTATTGTATTTTAAATTGGCATTTGGACTTGGATACGCATTGTTATCGTTTATGGTGCATTTTACCAAGGCCAGGGTCGTATCGGCAGTATTCGTTTTGGTTTATAGATAATAAACACGTTATATCGATGAACTTATACAAACCTTATAGACGCCACAAATTTACTGAACTTATTTCTTTGATTTTAATGCAAACGCTTCACTTATTTTTATCATCGTTATTAGAATTCATTTACAATTTCGTATCATTCATATTCTTGTTGTAATATTGCAATACACCTTCATGTACGCTATTATTTTTAGACGTAAGAAAAAAGGAAACTGTATTTTTTTTTAATATTTAATTTTTTTTTATTAGATATTTTTGAATTAACAATAACAATAACACTTCATTTAACACTTGTTTTGTTTCACGGTATAAATATCGGCGCTTCTTGTGCTTTTATGAATCCAAGGTTTCTTAAGATAGTAATTTTTAACATTAATCACAATTGTATTTTCTAATACACTGCTACCGAGAATCGTTAGAGCGAAGAAATTCTTTTGAATTTTATCATTACATTGTTATTTTCGCGGTTGAAAAATTGTGAAAGCTATGAATTATTTCAAAATTAGTTCATAAATTTTTACATAAGTCAGTCAAGTCAGCGAGTTGACACACCACAGTTCCATATGCTCACTTTGTACCAGCTGTTGAATTGCTTAAAAGTGAAACGTGTTGTATGGATAATTTGTAACTTCTCTAAACTGTAATTAATGTTTTTTGAATTGATATTGATGAAGAAAACATTTCGTAGTTAAATTATTCAAACTCAAACTTAAAACACTAACAAGATTTATATTAAAAAATCTTTCGAAAACTTTTGAAATATCAGAAATGCTTCCAAATAGAACGGTCCGAGATTTGTTAAAGAAGTACCTATTTGAGTTAGTTTTTCTATAACTACACAACTTAGACCTTAGACCTTGGCTTTTATATCATCGACATATAAAACTTACGTCATTTAATTGATTTGAAACGTATGCAGATTCTACGAGTTTTCGACTATCGGAAATTATATTATGGCGCAGCACATCTACCTTCTGGAGTAACGCTCTCGTACAAAAAAAAACAAAATTGGTTTAATTTTTTCGTTTTAGCTTTAATAGAGCACCAAAATAAAACAAACTAGTTGTAAAAGTAAGAATTTGTTTATTTCAATTTACGAAGCAAACAATTACAGTATTATTGCTTTACATTTCAATAGAAACAATGGCCTGATATGTGGGTAACTAACTGCATTTGCTATCAACGGGTAAAATCAAACACATTGCCATAAATAATGAAATAAATAAAATAATACTGAATTTTTTACTTAAAATCTCATTTATTATAATTTATTGTTATAATTGTTTAGCAGATATTTGACTAGTACTGAGTGGCAGCACATTAATACTGCAGCTCATGTGCTAATACAACTTAACAGAGCATTCGGTACCGACAGCAGAAAAACGGAGATTCAAGAATGTGCGGGCAGAGGACTAATGATCACAACATTCATGAATGCATGAGCTCAATATGAGCCGATAAAACCGTAAACTTAAAAGCTTACAAAGGACTTTACAGACTACTAACTATGCTAGAAAAGCGTTTGGACATTTTTAACTAATTATAATTACATTAACGCAAATTCGCCCCTTTGAAAGGGCAAACATGCGCAGTTATATAATATAAAAATCACATGTTTTATAGTTATAGGTAAAAACGTAAACGTAGTGTTCACAATTACACCTAGACAACATTTCTTTACAAATATTTACAACTACTAATACTACAATCTTCGACGTTACGAATCATGAGTGAAGATCAGTAACCATAGTAATTGAAACTTGTGAATATCAGTCTCATCGAGGAAGGCCATCCCTAAATGGAGGTCACGTTCCAGTTTCGAGCCGCGAATTTCGTTTCTTCAACATGGAAATTGAATCCAAGTTTTTGCGACGACGTTCCGCTTTGTTTAACTGGTAACGGTACCGCCAACGTTGCGGCGATCAGTAAACGTAAATTTGTTTTAGCTGAGGTTTGAGCTCAGCGGGAATGGTGTAGACTTCCGTCGTGGGTTTCCTTTTCACCAAGCGTCTCCAGCGGCCGCCAAGGTTTTTTCGGAAGCCGCTGACAAATCCTGGTCTCTCCATTGGTAGGGTCTGCACAAGCGTATCCTGCAATTAAAAAAAAACACCGTTAGGTTTTTACAACTATTATTTCCGCCGATAACGATAACGTGCATAATAGTTACGTTACGAAGTTTTGTACGCGTTACAAAGAATCGATTAAATAAAAAGAGCTGGCGCGAAAGGCAGGTAGGGAGCCCGACGTCTAGACAAGCGTCTCTGAAGGGTCGTTTGTCGACCATGTTATGAGTGGAAACGAGAAAACTGTACAAAAGTCAGGAACGTTGCGAATAATTACAAAAGAAATCGATAATTTCGTTGAACTTGAAACCGACTTGTTAAATATTTTAAAGACACGTAATAATCTGCAAATGTAATACCGTAATATGGTGCAGCATAGGTTAACCATGAACCGAAAAAACAAACTCGCAAAGGATGTAGTTAGTACAGGTTGTGTGGCCTTCTTAACACGGACTGTGGTCGTGCAACTAGAAAGAGACGGGACATAAAAGGCCATTCCGACATGAGGCACGTTCAATGGCCGCGTGTTGGGGCCGTTGAATTCTAAATTTAAATCCAAAATGGAATTACTTTTCACAAGGTTTTTCTGATGTATGTATGTGAGAATGTATTACTATTACCAGAGTCGCTTAACAAGTATTGGCCTCAAACTTTCTCTTGCAACTTTCAAAACATTTCTAAAGTACAATTTACGTTTTTCGATTAATGTGTAATTATGTACGTTATTTAGTAAGGCTTTACGTCAATTATGTTAGTGGTTTAGTCCACGTCTGTAATGCACTTTCATTGACACAATTTCATAATTCGACCTACAAAAAATAAAAATTAGAGTGTGTGCAACATCGCGCTTTGCAAATCTCTATTACGATATTGTACAATGATCGTGCATTGCTTTCTCTCGATTTCTTCAGGTTTCAAGTATTTACCTGGTCATTGTTGTGCGGTTGTTGCTGTGGAGGCCAAAGGAATTGTCCCCGATAGGCGAATGGGTCGACTTGCAGCTGTTGAGTTGGGGCTGGTAGTTGTGTAGGAGCTGGCGTGTTTGTAGGTGCCGTTTGAAGAACAACGTCCGTTGGATGGACACTGTTGCTGTGCTCCTCACGTTTTCTCAGTTTGCTGCGGACAAGACGTATGGCAATCATTGTACCGTTACTGCCCACCATTTTGCTCGGGCTCCGTGGTTGAAAACTGAAGATAGCTATTTTGAGGCTGTTGGGTCTAAACTCGGACGAGTTTAGAATTTTGAATGTCTTTAATTCCAAAGAACAGTCACGGTGGCAATTGTTTCAGCACCAAATTGGTCCGTAATACCCAATGAAATACACAAGTCACAAGCACAGTTCTAATTTGTTTGTATTTTTGTTTCACTTAAAACTTCTACTAGCGTATTGCACCGCACGGTTATACTTCACTGGGAAATTACAATGACTAGATATAGCGTGATATGAGGGCCTAGCTTTTCACGTAGCTAAACAACCTCGTGAACTCAAACTGTGTTCGAGTCTGAAGCGTTTCCTGTGTAGGCTACGCTTATATAGAGGCGGTGACGTCGCACTGGCGCATAGTCGTTAAAGAGGTTCGTCGGTGGGGAGAAGGGATTCAAACACCAGGTCTGGCGCGTCACCACAGTTTACGAACAGCTGACTATATGACTATCAAATATTAAATTTGTTTCGTTCCAGTAAAATCGATAAAAATCTAAAGAATAATTACTAACAACATATATTTTCCATAAACACTTCGTCATCAAAATATAACGAAGCAATAAATATTATTGTAGATAAAACAAAATACGCCTAAAAAACGCCTTAGAAAAGGGATGCACACACAACTTCTTAAATACAGTCCCTATTGAATTATTTTAAATGCACAAACTAACAAAAAGTTATTTTTCATTACATTTAATTTCGTTTTGGAACCAAAAATATAATTTTACTGATAACAGGAACACGAGTGATTACTTCCGCGTGAAATTAGGTCGAGATGAAAACAATGTATTAAATCAAAACGAAAAAACTGCATTTTAAGGCCACGTCGCGAAGATTTGCATATTTCTAATTAATTTCGTCCAATTAAATAATCGTGTAAACATAGAGTTTTAAATAAGAATTAAAAAAAACGTACAATTGGTTGCCTATCAAAAGCGTAGTCATAGATTATCATTCATGCAGCGAAATTAGAATTAGAAACCTTAGAAAGAACCACAATGTCAAATACAATTATTCAAAGAACATAAAACAAAACGTATAGTAGGTCAATTTAATTAGCTATTAAAATAATTGTCCGTACGAGGTTGATCGCCCATCTCTCTGACTAACTACGTACTTAAGATATTCAAATTAAAACGTGAATGTGTCTTAATCTACTTGGTATGAAATTTTCTTTCTAAACTTATGAACTGAAGACTCACTGAAAAAAGACTCCCATGGCAAAATCTTCAATCTGCACAATATTACAAAATCAAAACAAAAGTTTTGCCAGGTTTTATGTTTTATGTTTTATGATCAAACTAAACAAATTAGTTTGATAAAATTTTCGAATTATTGCTTCATAAAAATTAATATCAATAGCGATTTTGCATCGAATCTGACATACTAATCGAAGAGATGCCACGTTCTCTTGTGCCCCATAGAGTAATTGCTGGAGGAGTTAATAAATTTAAATTTATTTTAAGTTGCAACTAGTTTGTAACTAATAAATTATAAAAAAAAACAATGAAAAAGAACAGTTGCAGCAATGAGCAAACAAATTTAATCGGTTTGATCATGTACAACTAAACCAATTGATTAATTGAGTGCTCTTTGAAAAATTCTCATAGAAGTAATATTGGCTTGTTTATTAATAGAGCAGTACTCTTGACAGTTTTCGAATTAGTCGTCATTTTTTAAATTTATCCATAGGGCGAAGTTGTAAGTAGACTAACAACTAAATTTCTATGTAAATTCCTTGTGGGGTTGATTCTGTGAAACATACAAAACATTTTATATACATTCACCTAAATAGTAAATGGGAAGTAATTACTGCCACTACACGTTAAAATATGACCAACATTAACGATGACCACGACATTAGAAAATCAATAATACTATGTTCAATAATTTTTATCAGTAATAATAATAATTGAAAATGTGTCCAATATGACAGAAAAATGTAAAATTTACATGATAGATGATAATCTTACGCCTCATTAATTAAAACAGGTCCATGAAGACTAATAAATTGGTGGATCGCTAGACAATATTGTTTCTGGGTTATTACCCTTCCACCACGATGATGGGCAAAATTACACAACTGATAATTCTTAAACATACAGTTACAAATCAAAAGAAGAATAAATTTACCTTTAGATTTAAAACTGGAAATCGCAAATTGATTCGGTGATTTTTTTAATAACATACGAACAAGCCCAAAATTACACAACTTATTAATCTTAAAAATACAATCGCAAACGAAAAGAAGAAACAATATACCTTTAGATCTAGAACGGCTTGTAGGGCTGATAGTCAGACGTCGGATGTAAGTTGACACTTTGCAAAAATGTCATCGTTATTTTACACATTTTGACCATTTTAGTAAAATTGTATTACTCATAGTACTCATGTACGCCAGTAATACAGTAAGGTCTTCAGTCAAACTAATTTGATTAATACTCCGTGTCTTCTTCCTGATTTTCCAGATTACTGTTCTTTCTTACAAATACTATTACATTGACTTGACTAGTACTTCACAATTCATTCATAACTTACTCACAAACTGAATCAGCTCAACAATGCTTCAAACATAATGACAGTTTATCCGAGATTAACTTGTAATGAAACATAATTAGTAGGAATATGCAAAGAGAATGCACTTATAGTAGGTTGAGAATCAACGTTAAATATTTTAAGTTGAATTTAGTCGAGTTAACTGTATACAAGGATCTTGAAAATCAGCAAATTTCTCGATTGGGTTGGGTTGAGTAAGTGACAAGTACTGTGATGTACAAAAATAGGTCCAGATTTAAAATTGGGGGTAATACGAATCCATCATATTAACGATTTCGTAGAAATTATGTCGAAGATAAACTTTATTCCTCCCACTTAACTAGAATCGAAAACATTGTTCTGAGATGCAATACGCGAACTGCAATGACGAAAATTGTGGAAGAGTCATTAGGAGGTTGAATTTGCAAAGTTTGCAAAGTGATCAACTTCACGAACTGGGGGGTTAGCGAGTTGAAAATAATTTTTAGCAAGATTAGTAAATTTTGACCACCCATTTCAACAAATTTCTTTTGAATACTCGAAATTATAGGCATATATAACACTATTCTGTTGTATCTAAGTATTTAAGTATCTACACTGTCATTGGAAGTGCCATAAGCAAATTTCAAACAATAGGTTCACTGGTGCTATGTGATAATGATGAGTACCTATGAAAATAGCAGGCATTGTGGCAACATAGAAAATAGGAGATCAAAGAAGTTCAAAGCAAAGGGAACACTAAGTCAAGGAGGGGTGCTAAGCCATAACCTTTTCAATTTATTTATGGATGAAATTATTCAAGATTGTCGATCAATGATACAAAGATTAAATATAGGATATCTGAAAGCATCAACAGGGGTGAAAATATAAATCTTCGTTTCATAAACTTAAGTCATAATGAGAATATTATTATGCAATATACGTAGCCTTAAAGTGGATACATTTTACTTTATTCACTAGTAAATAAAATAAAATTGAATTTGTTTCCGAACGAGATTTTGATGGATAAACCACAATTTTATTAGTCGCTATGGGAACAATGTATTCTAATCTACCGAAGTTATATGTGGTGACTGTACAGCAGTGTATTGTACCATGTACCATGTGTTTCACGAACTTTATTCACCTATCCATAAAATCCAAATCTGTTTCGTGTAAAAATATAAAATACAAGGACGTAGCAAAACGATTAATCGCGAAATTAAATACATAATTTACATTAACACCAGAAAAACCACTTCTAACCAGGATCGACATTCTGGGAAAAAAATTACCACAAAGTTGATAGAGATAATTCCTAAAAAACACGCATCGCGTCCTTTGCATTTGCTGGTACAGATAATTCCCCGCCCAACAATCGGTATTCCAGCGTATCGCCAATTAACATAAATGTTCATAAGATCACGAGAAGATGACTCATTGTTATTACTTAAGCAATCCATCATGCATTATCTCGTTACTCCTTTATTGTGTGTTACATAACGAGAACGACACGTCGGGCAGTCGATGCGGATAACCACGAGAATTCAATAAAAGACATTTGTAGGCAGTGACGGTAATTGATTAATGCATGGCGGTGAAACGTCCACGAAAATTACACAACCGCGTCTGCACGGGAACGGAGCAAATGTGATGATTCAATTGAAACCAATCGCGCATGCACTTCCTGCAAACATTTTTCCGACAAATAATCATTATCGAATCGCGAGAACGGCACGTTTTAAATTATGAAATGTACAATTTTTAGTATAAAGTAATTTTGCTGGCTAAACAATATTATGGACGAAGCTGAACTACATTCAGATACAGTTTAGAGTACTAGATTTTTTGTTTGGTGCTTTTTATTCTACGTCGTTGAAGGTGCTCTTTACATATATGGTTATACATGTCAAGGTAAGAAAATTATCTAAAAATACCTCAAGATGATGATGATGTGACAAATAAATGCTATTCACTTTCTCATCTCACAGAGTTGATTTGATGTACTCTGCATGATTTGTAGACACTAGGGAACGTAAGTTATATCAATGCTGATCACAACTGTCTGCAACCAATCTGGTATGTTTCTCTATGGCTCTATGGCGTTATCAAAAGGTTACAGATTTGAAGATCATGATCAGTGATTTTTGACAACTTTGATGATTTTTCCGTTTGTGAATTTTCCCTTCATTAATGATTAGTACCACTGCTATTTTTTATGCAAGTCTGGTCTATGTCAATTTCAGCATTAAACTCAGTAGAATCCTCAATATATGTTAGCCAGGAAAAAACAACAGAAGCAATGGCCAGTATTAAAAGGAAAAATAGTTTCTAGAAAATTTGTTGATTTTGATTTTTTCTTTCATTGGTAGTTTGTTACTGCCAAAGTAAATTATATTCCAAGATTAGTTTGCTTAAAATTTTCAGGTTACTAACGTAACATCTGACAATGAAATATTTTCGTTCAATTATTGCTCGATATTTCCAAATTAGGCCATTTCGTCACTGCTCCAAATACTACGATTGCATAATTTAGGTTACAATATTCCGAACGACAAATCGACCTGCCCGAGCAACATTACGTTATGCAAAGACGACACATTCATTACACGTGTATGCGCTAGATATATTGATAATGAGCCCAAACTGCGTCTTAAACTAGTTCGATATTTTCCCAATAATCGTGCCAGGGATTCCTCCAATCCTGCATCATGAGGAAATGATTAATACGTCATGGATTATTTACGATTGGTAAATTTACGATCAAAACAAATTATTGTTTCGTTATCTGTCATTTATTGGGAAATGTTTTGCTGTATATATGTACGTTGTCCCTTACGTCTACGAAAGCTTATTTTTCGTGTGTGATTCACGTTGTAAATATTGTAACACGTGTACGTATTTTCCAATGTTTTGATTAATTTTCCATGTTATGAAACGGTTTTATCGAAATTAGCGGAAAAGCGTTATTATCGGCAAAACTAAATAATCGTAAAGGCATCAATGTTGTTGTTTTACGGAGAACGTATCTTCGAAATATGTTAGTGTAATATAATTTTCGGTACTGGATTTGATGAAATTGTTGTATTATTTATATTTTTTGGCGTTATAAGGGCTCATTCTATTTCTATTGTATTTTATACCCACAAATCTATTTGCAAAATCTACTCTATATATTAGAATGCATACATTAAAAAATAATAATTGTATTTGGTCATTTTTATATACTTATATTTATATATTTAAAATGACAAACGGTCACATATATATATATTGTATTTAAAATACCACAAAAACTAACTTACTGAATACTTATGTTGTCGATTTGAAAAAACTAATGGGCTATAACTAATTAATAAGTGGACAGCTGAAAATGAAGTAAAAAAATTGGCACCACGTTACTTATGTAAACATTCACTTATTTTTATCTCTGTGAAGGTGCTAATAGAGTAATCTTGAAGCACTTGGCGTCGATTATTACACCTATTTAGCCAAGCAATTCTGCATTCTTTACGTAATTATCTGTTAAATTGCTTCAAATCGTATTTATACGATTGAGTAACACTCGACATTTCCTTGGCGTTGACAGTTATAATGTGCATCACGGACGCGGGTAAAATAATTTTAATTCGTATCAATAATGTCTACTAAAATGTCAGAAATAATAGCGTAATAACTGTATATGACCAACGGGTACAAACCAACTATAATTGAAAATTAATGCAAAAGTGTTCAAATATTTGTTTTAAGTTTTGCAATACCGTACAAGAAAAACATGAAAAATTATTTAGTTCATCTTAAAATGAATTGAAAAATCAAACAGGCAAGAAAATAGTATTGCAAATTGTTTGAGTACTTTGAATTAATAAAATGTATTGATCGAAATTCGTCACAATCCAAACTACTTTAGTTTTGTTTAGGTCTATTCATAGATTATTCTAAAATTAGTTTCATTTAAGCAGATTTGATTTTCTCATGAGTTTAATGAAAGTTCGTTATAATTAAAAATTTTAAGTAGGTCAGAAAATGTTAAGAGAAATTGATGTTATACTTTAGGTACTAAAGGTAATAATTCACAGCATATACAGAACCGTCTGAAACATTTAACAAATGATTTCTGTATACTAAAAAGAGAAATTTCGGTACACAGGTAGTTCGTATTTATAAAATTGACAAATTTCGAAATAACAACGCAAGTAACGTATGAAGAGAGTTTGTTTTTTGAATTTGCACCATACCATTTAATTATTGCAATTATTTAAAAAATGGTCAAGTTATAAGATATGCAGTACAACAATAATTTATGGTGTGTTATAATGCAATAAAGTAGTTTTTACAGTACGTTTTCTCTTGCCACGAATAGTCAAACAGAACGAGTTCTTTTTACGCCTTGTTTAAAACATAACAAATAAACATGTTTGTGTGCAATGTCCCAATAAACTTTTATCCAGAATCTGTAGTTTACATGATCTGCACACGCGAGCAACATTTTATATTGCCGAGTTAAATGAAACACCAAAACAAGCGAAGTTCTGGAAATTTGATCATAAAATTTTATACTTCGCTAAACGGGATTTGGCAGCGCGTCCTATTTGCGCTGCCCATTTAAACAATGTGACATTGCAGTCGGCATTTGGTCCTTGTTGAAATACACCTATCATTAAATATAGCGCTAAGCTGATGGCCCTTATATAATTAGTAGCACGAGAGGCGAAATATCCGTCTTGACAGCGCTAAATGCGTCTGTGCCGCGTGCCAAATTCGCCAGACATGAGCTCCGATTAACTTGGTCAATTACATTGCGTTACCAAAACCAATGACTAATTTATAAATGGCTCGGCCGTGAACTTTTATGCTGATTGCGTTAAACCACTAGAAGCAAAACACGGCAACAAACGGACGCATCGAGGAACGCAAACATATTTTTCAAAACGCTAATGAGAAACATGGACGCAGACGTTTTTAATGCCGTGTTGATCTATTGACGCGCATAACCAGAAACGACAAGTTCACAATTGAACCTACGACTTCTGCGTACCCACTTGAAAAAAAAAACATATTTTTATCGAGTTACTTTTATTATGTGTTATTACGAGATCAAAGTTTTACGACTGTATTAAACATTGAATCACGTTGCGTTAAAACACACACACGACCTCACAATTCAATTGTTGTCCTTAATGCGCATGATTTAACCTTACATTCAAATAAAAATATTTCGTATATCTTTCATTATGAATATATTCGAAATTAAAATAATAACTGTAACTCTAACAATAGCATGCAATTATGAATAGCCATCTCGAAATACTAAGTCAATGAATAGTGAGCATGTTTTTCACTTGTCGCCTAATCGACTAGTTTTTTCAATCTATATTTCGCCAACAGATTATTGCATTACATTATTGATCAGACCGGTTGCTCAATTATTAAGATGGCACCAAATAACATTTAAATAAATACTACATGAAAAACGTTCGCTAACCATTTAATAAAAGCATCACATAAACCAGCACAACATATAGCTAATTGATCTACTCCAACGAAGGTAAAATATTCTAGCCAATAGTCAACAATGACATAATTGTAAAAAAACCAGAAATAAAAACATCGTAGCATAAGCAATTAAAACTTCACACATAAACGTTCACCATCAAAACACTAGCAAATGGAATATCACACATTTCTAACTCATTTAACGGTTACATTTTCAAAATATATTTCTTCTTGAATTTGAGAAATACGAAAGATCATAAAAAATATGGGACTTTCGTATCATTATGATTTCATCAGCTATCTATAAATCTTCCACAAAGTCATTTGAAATCGCTTCTATGAACATTGGCAGTGGCATCTTATCGAAATCTCAATGAGGCCAACTTAAGTGTCCCCAAATTAAAATTAAGTGAAAATTAATATAGATTGCAAAATGAAATCATGTCATCAATGACAGAAACTTAAGTATGTAAAAATGACTATTCATATGATTCATACATTTGGACCATGTGAACACGAATAAAACAGGTTTGATCTCAATTAAGAACAAGGATTCTTCGATGATAATTGTCGACCTTGCACGTCGAGTCAGTGTTTACAGTAACATGTCTTTTGTTTTAGGAGTGATTCGTAACGATTCGTAACGTTAGCAAATGTTTGAAAATAATCTTTGATGCGTAAAGATTTCGAGATGAATGTATTAGAAAAGGCCAATAGGAATACAGAAAAATATGAAATATGAAAATCAATGACAAAATAGAAAAAATGGCAATGTGCAAACCTACTTTCTCATGATATCTAGAAGGGTCGAATAAAGAATTTCAAAAAGTGCGAGAAACTTCAGTAATATGTTGGTTAGAAATGGACATGCAAATCACAAACTAAAGATATCGACTAAAATGACTGAAAAACGAAATAATATTTATGGCCAGTGACGTGTCCAAACACAGCGAAAGACACAAAGTATAATTAGGAACAGAACAGAAGAGATCAAAATCTGTGAATACAACTAAAGAACGTCATCAGAAAATAATTATAATATACATAATAAGTAATGAAAACAAAGTCCAAGAATTGATCGAGTGAACTAACGAAGCTTGTAGTAGACCGCACAATGACCCAGAAATCAATGTTGATTGGACTAATGAAAAAAGAAATATCTTAATCGAGAGCGGCAAGGAACATGGCTCTGTACAAACTTGTACGTGGAAAGAATTTGTGCGCGAGCAAAATCAAACACACACAATATGCAAGTGAATAGAATAGAAACATGAAAGACCTAAAAGAGGGAATGCCAATATTAACGTAACATGCAATAAATTTATAAGTTAAAAAAAGTTTGACTGGGAAAGAACACTAATGTGTATAAGGATTTGTAAAAGCAAAACGTAATAAACTGGCCATTACTGAAACTAAGAAAAAATGGCAAGGAGGGTACATTATCGGAAAAAATGGTCATTAGGAAGAGGGTTTAATTCAATCGGTGATTTTCCGAACAGGTAATTACCGAATAAATTTTCGCGATTTGTGTCTCGACGAGTTTAACGACTGTGAAATTCGTATGACGTTTTCTAGCCGAGTTATATGTTGTGATTTGAGTAAATATTTTGGGGACCTTCTTGACGTTTAGCAATTACAATTTGTTGGAAACGAATGCGTCGAGCAATCTATTCCAAAACGGAGGCAACTTCCAATACTGCATTGTGGTGATATGAATGATCTTTATGACTCGATGCAATGCTAGTTCGTTTGTAACTCGCCCTTAAAAATAAGCACTAGTTTTAAATACCTGCCGATGTAACTGATCTAACAATATCTATTTGTGTGAAATTAATTAAATTAAATTAATAAAACCTTAACATGTGAAGTTAAGATGCATTTCGGAGCTACGAAAGAATCAAAGAACACGACCGAGCTTACGAAGTAATAACAAAGAATAACTAGTAAGCGGTTAAATTAGAAAAGACGAGCAGAAAAGGAAGTCGAAATAAAAAATACAAAACGCCTGCAAAGCAACATAACAAAGGCAAGAATAAATTGGACCTAATACTGAAGATGTTGAATCACATGAAAGTGAACCAGAAGGAAATCATAAAGGAAATGAGATGAGAGAGATGACGGCAGAACAAATAGAATTTAACGCAGAGGTAAGACAATTAAAACAAGAAAATGAAGAAATACGAAAAGAAAGTAGAAACTTAAGCATGAGAAATAAAATGGAATGGGTGGAAAAAGGAAAAAAAGAACAATGTGGTAATGAAAGGTTTAATTATATAAGAGAGGATTAGTGTTACATAATGTATTTATATCAGCTATAGTTCAGTGTTGGTTGCAGCTAAACTATTCTTCTTCAGTAGCGTCTTACTAACAATATGTTTCTTTAGCATCGCCTAGGGGTAAGTTGTCTAGGCTTCTGGTCAGTCAGAATCTCATCGTGTTATACGTTGCCGCCAGGTGCTGCTACCGTTCATGTGCCGCAGAACACCAATACAACTTGTAATGCATGGTTCATAGGGGTCACAATGCCATCATCACAGCCCCTCATTCTCATTAATTTTCTGTCAACTTCTTTTTGGAGTTGTTGTTTCTTATTCCTCTCTCTTTTTCCAGTATATTACTCTAGTAGATACCGTCATAATATCAAAGTATGTTTTATGTTGGTTCCTTTTCTCTAACATATTTTCATTCTCGTATGCTGCTTTGAATCCCCACTTACTATATTGTGGTATGAACCCAGAAAAAATATAAATAAATATAAGAAAATATAATCGAGAAAGATTTTAAACATATAATTACTATACCAACGAATTAATAGTGGATAGTCCTGGCGAAGATGGAAAAGCGAAGAAGAAAGACGAAATTCCAGAACATCCAAAAGAGGCGATGGAAATTAAAATAGTAGTATTGGAGAACAGCTGACTAGAGAAAAAAACTAATAAGACCATCGACCTAATAGGGGGGCTAGAGAACCACACAACTAGTAACGGTACCCAATAAATACGATTTTGCCTGGAAAACATATTGATACTAACGAATATATTTTATATGAACTAACAGGCACACGAGAAAAGTTAGTGAAAATGGGAAATCTATAATAGACCACATACTCATCAAAAAACATCGAGGAAAAAAATATTGTTAAAGTAACAAGTAAAAGTGAGACAGTGGCCATAACATGTTAGCAGAGAAAACCCAATCCATCGTTGTAAGGCAAGAACCCATAATATGCAATATAGGAATAGGAAGAGACGGTGGTATTACGTCGTACATTACAAGAAACGACAATAGACAATAAATTCAGAGAAATGGTAGAAATAAAAATAAGGCAAATTAAAAAGAATGGGAAAATATTAATGTGAAACAAATGTAGCACTAGTTTAAAGAAATCGCATTAAAAACAGCTATGTTGAATAATTGGCGTAGTAAAAGCGCACAAATTGGTGGACTCAACAAATAAGAGAAAAAGTAAAAAAAAAACTTGGAAAGGAGGAAAGTTACTTATAATAGACGCAGCAATGAAGTAATATGGGATAATAGAAGATAAATGATAATCATGAGAATTTGGAATAAAAATAGAACTGTAGAAATTGTAGAAGATGACAATATACAATTATGAAAGTAATAGAAATAGTCACATACATTAAAAGAGGACATCGACACGCCAGAAATTTTAAAAATATAGGAAATCAAAGACTTGGAACTGTGCACATTAGCTCCAATAAAGCATGGTCCGTAGAACCAACAAACGAAACATTGCGATAACAATACCAATATACAGAAAGAGCCATATCAGTGATTGTGAAAATTATAACAGTACTTATCTTTGTACAACAAATATATTCTTGCAAAAGGCTGAAGAAGCAAGAAGTTCATATATTTTCCATAATACCGCTGATGCAAACGATTAAAATGAAAAATTCTGAATTCTTAGACCTGGAAAAGACGCATCTCAAAATGATATTCTAATATTACTTAGAAAAATTGTAAACGTAAATACGTAAATTTACAAGGATTACGTGAGTAAGTAATACATAACGGACTAAGACGGGGTAGGGTAATGAGATAATGTCGTTATTTACTTCAAAAGAATCTAAGGATATGGAAAGAAGAATCAAAGAAGAGATAAATTGAAATAAATCCAATTAAACAAAAGTAATGGGAATAGGCAAGGACAACAAAACAATCAATATATAAACATTAGAATAAACGAAATAATAAAATAGAACATATTGAGGCTTTAATATTTGTGAGAAGGTTTAATTGATAGAGAAGGAAATATGGCAAATGAAATTAAAGAGAGATTTTAAAATGCTACACAACATAGCCTAAATGAGAGGTGCAGGAGCCACAGTTGGGTTGGGTTGGGTCGTCTGTAGGCAAGTACTTAAGGAGAGGAAAATGTATACCCAGAATAGAAAGAATGGAATGTAATGAAAGAAGAAGAAGAAGAAGAAGTACCCATCAATACCACTATTAAAGAAAAACACCTCAAATGGTTAGGACAAATAAGTCACAAAGAATTAAAAATCGGAGAATACGAAAGAAAACGTGCTTAGGAGATGGATACAAGGGAAAAATGTTAAGGGGCAAGGAGGAATTTGTATACTTAATAGTTAAATAAATATATATAAATCCTAATAAATATTCACAATGTTTTAATGTGGGAAAAACATCAATATTGTATTTTACAATTTATATATTTCTATTATCATTGACTCGATTTCATTTTAGATTTATTATTATAAATAAACACTAATGGATTGGCAGGTAGTAACAATGTTTTATGTAAAACAAACGATATTATCACAATTGCAAACAATCGTAAAATATAATATTTATCCTTGTATGTTTTTGTTTCGATGGGTATTCCCTGGTTACCAAGAAACATGTTCCCATGTTCCTAGATAGTAGAAAATACTTCACACATTTCAACTGACGTATACTGTAACAATACTGTGATAACAGGTAAACGTTGCAAGCACGTGAAGAATGTTACAACTCTTGATATCAACACGTGCAAAAGATCCTACGCTACACCATACTATAAGATCTTAGTGGATTTTACTTCCAAGGTTATCATCATCACAGGATGCACGGTTGCCCTTGTCATTAGCTTGACCTTTGTGGTTATTGACCTGCTTAAACCGTACGAACTACATAATTTTATATGCATGTATATTACGTGTTCCGACAAACTGATTGAAAACATTGGTAAATTAGTTAAACATTCGATGTTACTTAAAAAAATAATTCTAACTGGGTTGGGTGGGGTTCGAGTAAATTTATGTTACGAAAGATCAGTAGAACCGATTGAATTTCCAAGTGACCAAATCCCACTTTCACGGACCGACAAAGTGCAGCATGACGCCTGAATGTCACGGTACGTTTGGAATACGAATGTTTACACGGAAATATGAGTTAAATGAAACTGATGAATTATTTATGGCCAAGTGACGATCGTCGGGTTCTTCCTCGGTTGTTTACAAAACCGGACGTAATGCAATGCTAGTAATAAATTATCTTTTCAACGAGGTTAGTTTTGTTTTACGAATGTCGAACGACGTCGCGTTCGGGAGCAATGTTGGTTGAAAAGGACAAGGAATGAGGTCTGTGTGCGCAACGAACTCAACTGGTATTAGAATGGAACGGGCGGGTTGGCCTGTCTGAAAAATAAAGAACGGAAATATTAACGCAGGTAAAAAGTGGAAGACAATGTATTGTGTTCACTAAATGTTACGTGAAATTTATTGTGATTATATGGTTAGAGAAACAATGCAATCGCTTACGACGCTAGAATGGATGCTACTATTGAGATTATTTTAGCGAATGTAACGGATATTCGTGCTAAACAAAAACGATTTGACGACGGCTTAAAATACAGTTAGTTCTTCAATGACAATAATTAGTGTTTATCTTATAAACGGATGCAACCAATTACTCAAATAACGTATTTATAATAATTAATTAATAATTAGAAAGTAGTGTGTATTTATATTGAACGAAAAAATGATATTAATGTACTTAAATAAATTATATATATACAAAAAATTGATAATATATTTTTTCGTGAATACCTACTATAGGCGGGACCAGACAAATTCGGATATGACGCGCCCTCATTTGTTAACATCCTCGAGTTTTTTAATGAGTAAAAATGTAATTCAGCCTGAAAACGTTTTATGATGCACCGTACTTATATGTCTAAAATAAAAACAAACATAAATTGTGGAGGGCTACGTTTTATTTATGTTACTCATACATTATGTTATTAATTGATACATACATAATATAAAAATTTGATTGGCATATTTAATTGGCGCTATAATTTGTAGTGATACTAGTGACGAAACACAAGATATATATGATATGAGTAACCGCGTTTTTACCGAACGCCAATAATAGTTGCAATAGTCATCAATCAAACTTTATCTGTAAAATATAAAACACATCGATTGTTGGAACGCAATTGATTGTGCGGCACTTACTATCGTGTGCATGTGTATATAACATGGGGCTAACGTAATTCGTAGTCAGAAATGTACTCTCTATTCATCTAAGTAGTTAGAGCATATTATTGAAACTTGCTCCTGAATAAGAGATTAATAAAACAATACTTTTACACTGCTTTGAATACACCAAGAACTTAGAGTTGATGGACATGAGGCCAAGAATTGATTGCCGTGAAGGACAATGACACCACGTGAAAGCTTCCTTGGATGTTTTTGTCTTATTGCTTGATTAAGCTGTTCAGAGTTTCATAATACTGGTTTGCATTCATATGCAGTTTAGATTCTTGCTCCATGAGATATTATACTTGTCATCACTTTGCATACACAATAGTGCGCTTTTGACATTCTTTCAATTATATCAATAAAAACTACTGGTTTGTTGAAAAAATTACACTAAGTTTAATCGCATGCAATTATTGATAGAAGAAACTCATTACCATTTTGTCTGTATTCCGTGTGATATTGCAAAGAAAGGCCCATTTGCAAGCATTTTTAGTCCTCAGACAAACCTCCTTTTCTGTACGATTCTACTGGCAGGTCCTATACACATCAACGTTTTTAAATTTTTTCTGATTGAAATTCACAAATTCCATAGTGTGGTCTTCTTATGCAGTACTAAGTACACCTGGTCGCGACTTATTATTCAGTCTCAAATACTACGAACGTTGCAAACGCCAGTTGAACGATTGTACTTGCTTCTAAGGCTTACCTTACCTTTGTAGTGTATCATAAGAGACATAATTCGATAGCAAAATACAGGTTTATAAACAGTATATTAACTTTACAAATTGCAAACGACGATTATGAGATTAGATCACTCAAGGAAAAAGTTTTTTCGTTAAAAGTGTCTCCCAAGATGTGCAATCCACATGCATACCCAAAAATCGAAGAATTCACAAATTGCATGATGGTGGTTCAATTTATTACAAGAATATGATTTTGAATTGAAGCACACGTGGATGCTATGTTTCGAGTGATGCAGGTTTAGTACAAATATCTGAATTTTTGAACAACCCTTAAGGCAATATGAACTTATCAATGGGCGACTTATCAAAAATGTAACTGGTGATTGCAAACGACCAGATTTGTACGTGATACCAAAAGCAATGGAGAAATCGACATTTTGGAGTAGATCTTACAATGGCAAGGTTGCGGCAACAATTATGGTACTCAGAACTTAAACGATATATGCGACACATACAAGCATGTTATGAGTGTATGTTAGCCAGGATACCAGCTGGACGACAACCGGAATTGTTACATTCACTATCGGTCCCAGCGAGACCACTTTACAGGCTTTACATTGATCAATGTGAACTGCTACTCAAAACCAAAAGAGGAAATTTCTGGAAATATTTAAACCTGACGAATTTCAAATTAAGCATACATCCTTATCTTACCTTCAAGCAGACATTCCCAAAGCAACGGACAGGTTGAACGAGTTATGCATACATTAGTACCAACCTTAATGACTTCTATTGAGTCAGAAGAGGAATGGGGTAATGAGCTGTGAAAGATGTTAGCAGTGAATCTAATCACAAGAAAACATCATTTGCATGGACATCTAACGGAGATTAAAATGCGCGAGTAGAGGCACCGCTTCGGATGATAAATTATGACCACCACCAGCAGATATTCATCGCGACATACGAGATGATATAGTGAAGGCACAATTACAATACAAATAACAATACGGCGCAGGACGATATCAAGGAGTTTTATATGATGTAGGCGACATTGTGATGGTAGCGGGACCAAGCATTGCCACTGTAAAGCGCCAACCGAAGTATAAAGGTCTGTATACTATCATAGAGACTACCATGTGACAGCTACCGTATCAGTAATTTGGAAGATACGCATGGCAAGAAATACATAACACACGTGACACGTAAGCCAATTAAAAATTTATCGAAATTATCATGAAGATGAAGATGCTAGGGACGACTCAGATGATGACGACACTGATCATGAAATTACCTTATTGAATGATGTTAGGGTTGCAGAAGAGAAAATTAACATTGGTTTAGAAACACCCGAACAGAACAATAATTCTTCTGTAGAACGGGACCAACGCATGCGAAGGCTGCCGTCGAGATTGAAAGACTATCACTTGTTCAAAGTTCAAATTACAGTTTTGTGTTTGACTTTACCTTTTTCTGTTTTATTTATTTAAATTGTTTAGAAATCAAATTAAAGACTATAAGAACATATTTGTCATTTCATAGTTTTAATGAAAGGGACATCAATTGTAAAAACCACCACACTAAACTACACTGCTGGTGCAGATCGAAAAGTGACAAAATTTATATCAAAATATTTACTAGGTAGGGATGGAGATACAAATGCACTAAAATGATCTAAATAAGATCAAATGGGAATGTTTCAAAGCTAAATATCAAAAAAGTACGCCTAAGATTACTTCAAGAAAACACATTTCGAAGCAGACATGTTTCAACTTCAACCACTCAGAATCGAGAATTCACAGCCATGGAGGGTGTCGAACTGACTTTGTAGATTTTTCCCAATATTAAGGCGGATTATTACCACGTTGCACATTCTATGTCCGGAGTGGATAAGCCATAACACGAACGCGTGAAGACAAAAAGTAAAATTTTTCATAGGTCGAAAACATTACAAATTTCCATATAAATATCTCCAATGTAACAAACGAAATTGTTTGCTTATTGTTATAAGGGTTTCAAATAAAAAATTAAATTTTAATCACAAGAAACAGCTATAAGTTTTCATGTCCAACTATTGTTAATTATATTTATATACTATTTGTTACTTTCCAACATTTTCTCTAGGACAATCTTTGCCAATAGAATTTACTGGCAAATAAATTAAGTTTCAAGACAAAAAGAACTACGTCGGCTTGTAATTTTTATGTAATTTCGTATGTTTACCAGAATTATCGATTTATGAAAGAATAATTCGTTGGATACCCTGGGGCTTGGGGCTATAAGTAACTTTTTGTATTGTATGCCATGTATTGTAAAATGTGCTATTTATATGTTCATGTGGTGCCATTGTTACTATCACTGCAATGGATGTGTGTGTTAGTTGGAAAGCTTTCTGTCGATGGGTGGGTACAGGTCTACCGTGCGTCTCTGGTGCTTCTCTTTAGATAGAGTGGTATTAAATTGACGATAAAGATTTAGTTGACAATTATCCTGATGCAATCCTTCGATTATTAATATTAATTACCTAATCGAAATAAACGCCCACCTAACAGGATGTATTTTGTTGTCATACACTAACAACCATTGAGGGCATATTAAGATTGTTCCAAAATAATTAAATATCCACCACTGATTCACGGTAACCACCTAACGACAGCATGCTAAATCATACAATACAAACCATACACATATACGTTTAATCGTCAGTACAATGCCGGCTACAAAATTTTTAAAGTCGTGTTCTTGGCCGCTATTTAACTTCATCGCCTCGTGCTGAACCGCTTATATAATCTTAAAAAGGTCAGCTTTTCCAATATTTATGTGGCGACATGGATGCGTTATCTCATGAGATTACTTATATAAATCACTCTATTTAAGTAACTGAACGCACACTCAATTTACTGGAACAGCATGGAAAGATCTGATAACAACATCATGTTTATTTATAATAAATCTTATAGGTACATTGCATTTAATGTAAATTCAGTCCTTAATTAGTTATATTTATCGATTGCGCAGATTGTATGTGGATATTTGCGTGTTTGTGGCCCTCATATACACGCCGCTGCTGGCGGCCCAAAGTTGAAAATATTTCCCCACATTTATTATAACGATCCCATAAATATAAAATGTTGTACAGCTACATCAACGTTACGCCCAAACTTAATAAATTTGCCTAAATATAATAAAACCTGCGATTCCGAAACCGTTTCCAATTATTCATTTCGATCGCAACACATTAAACAGAAGCGATGGATCCCGCGAATCCAGCGTGTATAATTACAGAAAGTTACAAATGAGATCACACACCAATTTCGTGCATTCCGAGAATTTTCAAATTAAATGTAGGTTGGTGCTTTCGCTCGAAAACCATCGTCCACGTGACGTTATATACGCATTAACAACTTAGCTAAAACGATTAAGACAATTCGGATCGTGGCGATTTCAAGAAGCTATGACGAAAATACCAGGAACAAGAAGAGATTACATCAACGCTACTGATAAATAGCACCCAATTACAACGATACATTAATTTATACCCCAATGAAGCAAGCGTTAATCATCTAGGAATCAGTACAATTGGTATTTTTATCAATTGTATTGCCAAAGCCAAGGTATTCACACTTACGTATTTGCACGTCTTTGTTGCATGTACGACTCTATACAAAGAAGATAATGATTTTTTTTTATAACCATTAAATTGCTTGCAGTGAACAACAATAATAAACAGTGATTCATCGCAGGATATCCATTGATCAAACGGTGGATGCGTCCCAATGATTACAAAAATTATAAATGATGTCACTGCTACGAACGTTTGTTTGTTTAGATATAAAAATTTTACGCTTTTATAGTACTACGACTAACATGGTTATAATACGACGATTCACTTTGTACACATAGCAAATACGTTTCAAAAACGATGAAAATAGATTATAACTAGAACAAAACAGATGTGAATGAACAAGGCATAAAACAAAATCAATTACTCGAATAAGTTATTTCATTCTATATATTGTTTATGCGCACATTTAAATTGTTTGCGCAAACTTAAATGACCAACGATGTATCCATTAACATCCAGCCATAAAGCACATTTGTTGCAAGTAAATGTAAAATGTCAAGAAGAGCTGTAAATTTATTAACAGCGCGTTTCAAAAGATCAGTTGCAAAGTGCTTTTTACAATTTTGAAATATTTACTTAGTATCACACCATAGATTTTGCGAACGGATTTAAATTAAAAAAAAATTGATGTACGAATCCATCCTGCATTACATTACATTAAACTTCGTTTAGCAAAATCTCTAACATTGATTGATAACTTTTTATAAATAAATCATGACCTATTTTACTAGATAAGTTTTTTTTTGTAATTCGTCACCAATTCTCAGTATGGCGATTTAATTTTTTCAAGAAGCGATTTCAATGACATTTATTACAAGAAAAAGAACAACAATGTACACGCCCCCTCAGAAACTAGAAAAAGAATATGAAAAATTACCAAAACATTTACATGAAAAGAGTGATTGGAGATTACAACGCAAATATTGGGAAAGAAGAAATGTACCGATCAAGAATAGGAGTACACAGTAAACGAAAAACATGAATGCTAATAATTAATTTAACAATAGAGAAAAATATGGTGGCTAGGAATACGCAAGTGGAACGGAAAGAAATATATAAAAGGGCATGGACAACACCGAACGGTGGGCTGTGGATTCAAATTGACCATATACTCGTAGAAAGAAAACTCATGAACGTGAACGTGAGAAGTATGAGAAGAGCAGACATAGGATCGGAACATTTCTTTGTAACGATAAGTTGAAAGAAGTGGACTAAAAGATCGACAAAAATAGAAAAACTATATGATATGGTTCATGGATCAGGGAGAGATAGCAAAAGAACTGAAGAAAATGATGCAAACAGAAGAAGTAATTAATGATAGTAATAAAATGAAGATTGCGAAGAAAGAGAAACAACCAAACAGGAAAGATTGTGTAGAGATAGTAGAGGAGAAAAAGAAAATAAGGCAAGCATTACTGAATATACACAAGAGCCTGGGGTACCACTGGATGGATTGAGTAACTCTGATGGTGCCACTGCTGGTCCCACTGCTGGTCCCACTGCTGGTCCCAAGTCCGGATGAAGAAGGAGGGTTCGAGGCCGAGGTTATCAACCTACCCTCTGTAAAACAGCACACAATGTTGACGAATCAAGCGAGTACAAGGAAAATGTGACGGGAGGAAAGAAAACAAAAACAGATAAGACTAGGATGCTGGAACTCAAGATCATTTAACGGAAAAGATCAGAAAAAATTTAAGAATAAAAGCATCATAAAATAGACATCTGTGCCATATCGGAAACAAAAAAGATGGGAAAGGGAATCGAACAGTTCATATACTGATCTACTCAGGGAAACTCAAAAACAAAAGAGCATCGTCAGGTGTGGGAATACTCATTAACCGTATGTCTAAGGACTCCATAAACGATATCAAGTACAAAAACGATAGAATGCTAAAAGTTACCCTTAAATTAGAAAAAAAACATTTCCTACACATAGTATCCGTCTATGCACCAGACACGGGAAAGTCAGCTCGGGAAGCCGACGACTTTTACGAACAGCAACGGTTAATAAAAACAATAACGTAACAAGAAAGCATAATAATAATGGGTGACATGAATGGAAGAATAGGGAAAGAAATAATATCTGGAATCAAGAACGCACACAATGAGGAAACGGTAAACGAGCGAGGAGAAAGGCTCGTGGAATTTTGTACCCACTATGAATTAAGGATCAACAATACATATCACAAAACAAATCACAAAATCACATTTCAGGGAAGTGGAGGTCTAACGTCTACAATAGATTACATAATAACAAACAGAACTATTAAACCAGAGCAAATACAGAACGGTGGATCACTAACATCGGTAAACATCGGATCAGATCCTAATCTCGTAATGGGAAAAATTACCATGACTAGACCACCAGTCAACAGAAAGAAACAGAACAGCCCAACAACAAAGTTTAATATCGAGTCACTCAAAAGAGAGAGCACAATGGAATTATACATACGACAGATCATTTAATATTTGTATAATACTCGCGTTTATATCATCTAACGAAATAACTGATATTTACTTTACAATCGGAAGGCAATTAATAGAAATTTTAGGGGTGATAAGCAGTTCGAAGCATACGAATATGCACAGTTTTGTGTCATCAATCGGTTTTGAGTTAACTGGAGAGACGTATCGTTTAAATTATTAAATTACATTATTAAACGTCGACAAGAAAGAAGAGGCGAGAGGCACATTGACTGCAACCCTTTAATTATTAATATTAATTAAGTAATCGAAATAACTCCAACCAAGCAGTAAAAAGAAAGAATGAAACCGACCAAATACTATAGTCAATAGGGAGAAGTGAAATTGCAGGAAACCACAGCTGGAGACAAACAGTTAATTAATATGAAAAATAGCTTTCAGGACTGGCGTATTTAAATGGAAAGTTGTAAATTTATTATATGAAGCTCAAGGGTACTAGAAACATGAGCGAAATAATTTTGATGATGTACTAGAGACGGAAGATTGATGTCTATCATTCGGCGGAGAGTAAATGGTATATTCGATTGAAGAAGAAGATGCATATCGTTTGTTGGAATCACTAATAAACTGATTAATCAACTTTGGTGGAATCATAAACCTCAACATATGTATGGGACAATGTGAGCTCTCGGAAGAGCAGCAAATGATAATATTGATTATGTTCAGTGGTAGAAAGGTTGTCAACAAAATGTGTATACACGACATTTTTCAATATTCTTATTACGAACATGCAATTCTTGACGAGAATCAGTGTGGATTTCGGTCGAGAAAATATACTGCATATTTGGTAATGAGGCAGATAGTGGAAAAATGTTAAGCATTCGAAATCCAGAAATGCTATTCATTTACTTTCAAGGGGATTGCATACAAAAATATGTACCCACGTCAATGTACAGACGTGTTCGTGATTAAATATTTTTTGATTTTATTTTTGTGTTTATTTAACGGCAACTATTATACAGCCATCGTTTTTTATTTATTTTATTTTACCAAATCTAAAGTTTGGTTTGGTGGTTCGGTGAACATTAAAAATTGACGTATATTCCAAAACTTTTATAGAAACAATTTGAACCAATTCATTAATAATCAGACGCCATTGTCATTATATATCCTGGTGTCAGCTTGGTAATTTATAATTGCAATAGTAGTTGATTGATTACTGCGCCATTTTTATCGATAAACATTTGTTTACGTCGTTTTTCTTTTCATTCAAATCACATGTGAAAAATTAACCAATCAAATTAACTTTGGACTGATAACGCCCGGCGTTTAATTGAAGAATTCTTTGAATAATTGTATTTTGAATAGATAAATTTAGTTAGGATGGTTGCGAAATAAATTCTCTCTCGTTCGCCGCTCTTTGACTCGTTTTCTTATCGCTAGCTGTCCATTTGTACGGTTGACAACCAATCTTATTTATTTATTCCAAATTTAGACAATATTTTTGATAAATTGTCAATTTTTGCGTCTATTTTTAGACTTCATTTTTTTGTGTATTGTAACTGCTTTTTGTTATAGTTATTTCAAAGTTAAAATACATCAAATTAAGAGTAAGCAAAATATTAAGTTAAGCCAGACCAAGGGCAACTAGGGCCAATTAGCACAAGATAAATTAGAACAAGTTTGTGCAGATTATAGAAATGTATGCGATGTTGAACATTTTGACAGAAATAAACCCAATTAACTTACATCAAATTAAAACTACTTAAGGTAAATGAAATGTAACCCATAAATTCTAAGTGTTACCAATCACCATCAGTGTTACTCAATCCATCAAGTGGTACCCCAGGCTGTTGTATTGTATTCAGTAATGCTTGCCTTATTTTCTTTTCCTCCTCTACTATCTCTACACAATTCTGGCCGAACCAATCTTTCCTGTTTGGTTGTTTCTTTTTCTAAGTTCAATTATTCGTGTCAATTTACATGATGACAATTATTTTAGTATTGATTATTACCGAGATTCGTAAAATTGTAGGAAGGTAACTATTTTTAATAATTTCATCATTCCGAAGACAAGCACTGTTTTCTCCTGACAATGGAATTTTCTTCTCTGTTAAGATCCACAGATTTTTGTAATGGATTAAACAATATTTTCTTCCACAAATTTCTAGAATTGCAGAATTACAGCGACGCAAACCTTTACCTCAATTCGGAGTTACAATTCTACTTGTGGATGGAAAAGAAATTTACAAGTTGTTATTCATCGCAGTAATCAACTTTCTATTCTTCTTTCGATCCGTTCATTTATCCACACCAATCAGCACTATTGGTCAAATTATACAACATGAATAATCCCAATTCAGTAAGCTCATAATCAACAAACTTTCCATTATCAGAGGGTTTCTTGTAGGTAGTCGTAGTTGTCGTTATTAAGAGAGAGAGCAGCTAACTTACTTTCTTGCAGTAAGGTTAGGAAATATGCAAAGAACACATGTCACATGCCCATTCTTGCATTATAACGCTACCAAAATATAATCATCAATAACAATGGCTAATAGTTGTTATCGAACAATCAGTGATATGCCAACGATTTCATTCTGAATAATCTTACAAGAAGTTATCTCATTCCTCAATGAGTTCATTACATGCAGCATCATGCGACGACCCGTTAGGCTTTCCATGCCGATGAGGAATGGTCGCTTTTGCCCACGGTCATCTTTCTGTCGATCTTTCCTCAAGCCATTGACTGACAATACCATGATATTTATGTAGTACCTTGGTTTACAATTTAAATGCGTTGCAAATAAAATTATTGTGGACGTTTAGTAGAGATGATGGTTATGAACAAAAGTTGTGAAGGTGGTACAAATTATCCATATTTATCAATGAAGTGTAAACAGTTTCGGGCGGGACTTACTCCTAATTAATATCTTCCTCATATCTGGAAGCACTGAAATGAAGGCAATGCCTTGATAAAACCTATGGTAGCCTACTTTTGGCCCCTTCTAGTCTGTAAAAATCATAACTACGCAGCAATAATCCTTGTTGATTTATTAATTGTTGTATAGGTTTTATAAAAACAATCGGAATCACCAGTTGGCGTAAATGTTATATAAATATGTAGCTGAGTCATAAGAATGTTTAGAATGCAGAAAAATATAATTCCACAGACTTGTTTTATCTTATCTTCAAACAACTATTATTCGAAATAAAATAACCAAAAATATTTTAAACGAAATATTACTAATGAAATAATCACTTCAAGTACTGTCCATTATTTAACTATTAATTGCTCTAATTAATCACCGGATGCAAGTAAATATTTCCAATAATTATTGAACATTGCTAGTCAGGTCTACCAGCGAGAAAAACCGTAATTGATGTGGAATTAATTTCCAGGTACTTTATAGTTTATTTTGATCAAAGCGGGTTTTACAATAAAAAGCAGCAGAGTTTACATGCAAAATTATTTGCTTTGCAATTAAAAAAAAAACATTCTGCAATGTACAAATATTTAATGTCATTGTAGCAGAGGCAAAATTGAAACGATTCATAAAAGGCTGTTGCCTCTCATTGTCATCACATTTTTATCATACATTCGCCTTAAGCCTAGATAACTTAACTGCTGTATAGATGGAAAATCACTAAGATGGTTCAATGCCAATAGTCGGTAGAAAAGATAACACTAAGTGAAGGACCGCAGTTCGATAAATAATTACGCCCATATAATTATTTCATAGCTGGAACATTTCAATGCAAATAGTAAGGAAACAGACGCAACGAGTCCCCTTATCGCTGAAACTATCGCCACGCATTTCCGATGTAAATGACGAACATGTGCATCTCAGATTTCAAAAGTGGGCATCATACGTCATCGCATCATTGAGACATCAACTCGATTAACATCTCGCCTCAACTGGTGGTAATTAGAACATATAGGCAGAGGGAAATATCATTGACGTCCGCGCGTTTAATTTTCTGCATCGAATTACGACGAGTTAATTGTTTCGACATTGTTCGCGAAATTTTCCGGAAAATTTGCTAACGTTTCGAAACCGGGAGACGTAAAAGCCGCGTAAACGCGCGTTATTTCTGTTGCAAATATAAACACTCATCGTTCCGTAGTTTAATACATCATACAACCAACGAGATACGCGCGTCGAAATTTATTTTTTTAGCGTCAAATTAAGAGACAGGTCAAGTTTATATGTCTGTTTAATATACCGTGCGCTATTTAAATTGCGTTTGATGTTGGCGATTTTAAAAGGCTTGATATCGCAAACTCTGGTAAAATCCAGAAACTTTACGTTTTCTTGTACTGAGCTGGACGTTTAGTTAAACACGGATGAAAATTTCCAGATTTGTTTAAGTTAAAGGCACCTTCATTTGTTTTTGAAAAATTAATTCGTTGTAGGATTTGTGTAGGACTCCATTTATTTTTCTTTTTGTTATTTTGGTTTATTATATTTAATTTTTATTAGGATAATTTATTTATTTTTTCTATTTTATTTCTTTTCATTGGTGTCCTGTATATGTTCTTTTGTGTCAATTTTTATGGTAAAATGTATGTCTATGTTTGTGTTTTATGCTCCGATTCTTCGTTTGCTACATATAAAGTGTATGTGTGTGATCATCAGGGTAACGTCAATCTGTTGGTTATTTGAAGACGATGAAATTATTAAATTCGTAAGAATGTAAATCATGGCTCCAATATTATTGGCACCCGATACATTTTTATCAAGTTTCTATTGAGTTCTAATCAACGCCAAAGTCCCATTTGTTGAAAATTCCAGTGAATGTGAATTAATCGACATTTATTGCCGTTTATTATCTATAATCATAAATGGTTCAAGTAATTTTATCGATAATAGTAACTTATTTATAATCTTAATACATCTTTTGTACTAATTATCAAATTTTGAACGGCGAATTATCAGTAAATTTTTCACGATTCGTATCGATTTTATATTATTCCATGCAATATCAAAATAGTTTTCATTTTTAAATCTTCTATACATTTAACTAAAAGATCCCAGGTTAGTTTTCTTACCTGAGCATATTGTATTATAGAAATTCAGGTAGATACACGTCACATTCTGAACTTATTTTACAACAAGTTTTATATATAAAACTAACCCAAGATCACAAGATCACATTCACGTAATAACTACAGATAGGCATTTACAATTATTGCACAAGTTCGAGCAATATTTATTGGACGGTTGGCACATGATAATTTTCCACTGGAATAATTTCTTACCGTTACACAAATAGACTCGATGACTTGTTTGATCTTTAACACAGAACATTATTTACGTTATTTGCAATAAATATCGTTAAAATCGCGTTTATGAATTAAATGATCTAATAATAAACTGAAATGTGTTCCTTGGCAAAGCGTTACGTTTCCGATAAAACAAGTTCACAAGGGACATGCCGAAAATAGACGGGGTAACATGTGTGCCCTAAATGTACGAAATTAAACAACTTCGTTTGCGTATGTAAACACATCAATAATATAGTTGTCTTCGAAAAAAAGATTACAACAAAATTTATCTATGTTAAATGTTTAACTCACTAGAGTTGTATTAATTTATTTATTATGAAGAAATTTGTGTGGGGATCCAAATGTAACGATTTAAATCCCTATACATTTACAGAATAAAATAATTGAAATGTGAAAGAAAAAAATTGAAAATGAATTGAATAGAAACATACAACTACAAAAGAAATATCAATTACTATCGATATCATAATTTTACCCAATATTATTAACGACCTGTTTTCTTTGTACACATATTTTGTGAAATAATTACTATTTTTAGAAAATCGATGGTGATGTGGAATGGGTGAGTGTCGGTTGCCTTTGCACGCTCACAAAGTCAAATGGACACAAGGCTTCCAGTGAACCATAAATTGAGAAAGTTTTACGTAAGTCCTCGCGCTGTTAGCCATTTGAGTTCGTGTTAATGCACCCTTAAAGACTGACATTTACGTCCTCTACACGCGCCATAAAGTGCACATTTTTACCGCAATCGCGTTCGCTGATAGTCGCGAATGGTAAACGAACAAAATAATCAACCGCCTAAGATAATTGTGAATAACCCGTTCCATGAAGTAACAGTCAGATCCGGCACCTAGCACGTGATAGTGCGATGACTGCTTTCTATTATGTTACGACGATATCGCGAAATGGGCGTTAAAATACGCGCCGCAATTTCAAATTTCATGGCAAGTAAAAGTTTGTTTGCAAACATTGAGTATTTACTACAACATTCGCTTTAGCTTGAGGTTTGTGTATTTATCATTTCGTCGAACTCAATGTACCTTGAATAACAGAAAATATTTACCGCGGGATGTGTATTATTCTTAAAGTGGGATACAAAGAAACAATCTCGCCAGACACGTGCCTACGCGGGTCTATGTGCGGTTTACCGTACAGGAAAAATAAACAGTGCGCAAATATGACTCGTTATCTGTATTTCAATGATGAATAATTTTTGGTTTCATGTTGCGGATTCTCTATTGACTGGAGTGAAAATGTTTGCCTCGTTTCCCGTAATTCAGTGTAACGGTGTTAAAAGAACGCCAGTTAAGCAACGAGAGAAAACAGATGGTAATAAATTAAATGAATAAAGAAAGAAATCCATCGACTATTATACGTTTCGTATCCAGTAGCTTGGCTGTTATGTTTAGAAACTTACGTGTTGCTAATTATTACGTTTCGAAATATTCATCGTCTCGCTGAATTATAACCAAAATTGAGCCATTTACACATTAATAGTTTAAAGTATGATTGGCGGCGAACTAGTGCTTCTCTACTTGCAATTAATTTTAAATTACGGTCATAACATTGGATTTAATGACAACCCAGGACACTGCAGTTACCCTATATTTCTTAATTCAAATTAAATGCTACACGTCATTGCATATATTATAAAGTCGAAAGTGGGTTTACTCACTTATATTCAGAAAGATAATTAATTAATTATTTTTTTCGTTTAATCGTAACTAAAGTTAATTTAATTGACAAACTGATTTAACTTTTGCCTGTTGTTAAACTCACATTGTCACATTTCTTTCTCGCTGGTGATAGATGTAGAAAATAGTATGAAAATACAGAGATGCATTTTCAGTGGTCTGAAGTATCTAGGCATCATTAAATTTTACAGTTCATTCTGATTATGTTTGAGATTTTGTTTCGTTTCGCTAATTTTTTAAAATTTATAACAAATATGGTTCATTTTTATGGCGTTAATGTTGTAAAATAATATACACAAACGCAAAGAAACTTTTATAATAGAAAAATACATGTTTGTGGAACATCACTGATATACAAATAATGCAAATTGGTGGAACGTCGTAGTAGCATAAAACATAAAGGGAATGTTTAAAGTTCAGAACATTGCCATATTATATGCTGACTAGAAATCTTTAAACAACAGATATATTTTACAGTTCTCAAGACACATGAACAAATGTAAAATAGCAGTATTTTGCTCTTGTGACTCTTTTACTATAATAATTTTTCAAAATTAGAAAATTATCAGTGAACTAGACTCTAGACTCTAGAAGATATATGTTATCAAATAGCAGTTTGATTTTACCTCAGTTCACCATTAAAAAGCTTATAATTTATTATGCGTAAATATGTTAATTAAAAACCTGTATAAGGTTCACCTTGAGCCACTGCATTAATAATAATGAAAACTAATTGAGGATACGTAATTTTACAGTAACACAGGGTTACAAGGTTACAATTTATGATCGTTTTTCTAAGCCCGAAGTCGCGGCATTTTTATTATCATTGAAGACACACAATTTTTATTTTTGTTACATATTTAGTACTTGTATTGATTGTCGTCAATTGTATTGATATTTTTTTAATTTATTTGTTACATTCATAGAATTAACTAAAATCATCTTGACACGTTTCATTTTCATTAATGTAGGCAAGCGAAGAAAGCAGAGTAAGTATGGGAGATATGTGTGATGAGAATATTGATGTATGGAGCTGAAATGTAGGGAACGAAAGAGTAAAAAGGATGGAAGGAAACTTACGGTAAGGATCGTTTAAGAGAATGCTGAACTTGGAAAAGACAACACCGGAATACATAGTGTGGTAAAAGACTAGGTGGGAAAGAATGAAGTTGGAGGCAGGGAAAAGAGCAATGAGATACGAAATGCGAGTGAGTTGTTGGGGAGAGTAAAGCTAACAGTTATGGAAAAGGTAGGCTACGAAAAAAAGATATATCCCAATAGCAGAGATGTCTGTAAGTAAAGTAAAAAAGAAGAGAGGAGATGAGAAACAAGTGGATATGCAGATAATGGAAAGATGGAAGCAAAATGTTGCACTGAGGAGATAAAATTAAAAAATCAAGGTATAACATAAAATAAAATGAATTAATTGTACGCGAACAGAAAGCGGAATATTTTAGGGGCATATTTTTAGGGGAATATTTTAGATATCGGTTTTTCCAATGGAAGCAATGATTCATTGTTAATGGTACCACCATATGAATTTGCACAAAACCACTGAAACTAATTAAATTTTAATGTATTTTACACAACTAGGTGTATGACGTGATGGTCGTTCGTTGTTCTCATTAGAGATGATACGGTGATTTTCATGAGCAGTAACGCAACAGTAACGTCCTTGTTGATGCGTTGGAACGCAAAACCTTCTTGCTACCCTCCTTAGTTGTAATCTAAATTTAGACTTAAAATTTTGTGAATAACAGGTTTTAAAAGCCAATTCAGTTACAGTTGAAGAAAAATAATGACCAAAAATATATATTTCTGGGTGGTTCTAAAGAATAATGTGATCAATCCTGAAGACTTATTTCCTCAAGCATGATTTGTTGTTGCTAAGGGAAACATCCTATCATCAACTCAACCCAATCTAATCCAACTCAAATCAACCCAACGCAGCATTACAGGTATCAGAATATGTTTTTAATTTGTTAACGAAAAACGTTACCCATTCATTTTATTCGTAATTCTTTAAACGATCTGCTGATGTGAATTGTGGCTTCTCTGGTTTGTACGATAGCTTTCTGATCACGTTTTACGATTATGAAGTGAAATTTCCTTAACTGTTTAAATTTGCAGTTACCCGTTGTGTCCATTAGCTGCACTACAAGATCTGGCATTTCTGAATTTAAATTGTGGTGAAATTTGATCCATTTCAAAATAAAATTCGTCATCTTTGCTTCACAACGTAACATAAGGCTATGTATGTTGTACGTCAAATGTTCGAATCTATTTTGTAAAATAGGGATAGAAAATAATCGCAAATTAGAGAAGAATGTGAGAGGGAGAGGAAATGCTTTCGAGGTTCAGGTACGGACGTGAAGAGAAAGGGGATAAATATGTGATGAATAACGAGTGGTGTGAGGTGTGTGGAAATCCGGTGGATGGATGGAAAAATGTGAGGAGACAGGTATGACTAAGGATGAAAAGATAAACGGTTAGAAATATTCTTCTTCTTCTTAATGTAGGACTGTGCCCTGTATTTACCACAAATGTGATTGTGTTTTTTCTGTTGAGAGAACCATATTGAAGCGCGCTGCCGCTTTTTCGAATCTATACTAACTGCATCATCTGCATAGCAGACTATTTTGATCTCTTTATTTCCTAATCTGCATCCTCTACCGGCAGTTTTTACGTCCATGGTGACATTAAACAAGATTGGGCTAAGGCTGTCGTCCTGAAAAACGAACACTTCCGACAAATATTTTAATTTTCGACTTAAATCTAGTGCTGCAGGGCGGGCATGGAATTTGACAACTGGCTGTCAGATTTCTTCAACCGGAAACCATTACTGTTCTACACGAGAGGCAAATAACTCATACCTGAACGCTGGTAAGTGGTCATTACATCACTAAATGAATGTGTGATTGATTAATGATTTGTGTATCAGTATTGCATTGTAATGTAATGTTATGTATTTTATACAATAAAACAGCACGGACTTATGCATCGACCCAATTTGGTAAACAAAAGCAATTTCAATCCGATCGTCCTTGGTGTGACTATTTAAGGAACATCAAAAGATGATGAGTTTTGAATGTCAATTTGCCGGTTATTCTCTTCACGTCGCTTGGGAAGAAATTTAATAAAAACGTTGCGTGATTGAATGAAAATTGACAATTGAAATAAAGAAAAAAATTCATTTACTTATTTTTCCAGACGGACCCACGATATATATTAAAAATTTTAATAAAAAACCCTGCGATTAAATGTAATTAACAATCAAGTTTCAGTCCTTGTAAAATTAAAATAATTTTTTTTTTTATTTCGTTAATAAATAAAATCGCAAAATATATTTATATATATTTTCATGAACAATTGAAAAAATATCGTTACAGTAAAATTTCCATATTTCAACATTCGACCTCAAATTCATTTTTTTACAATTTATTTTAACAGATTAAAAAATCGAAACAAAACAAAGTGCCGGTTAAGAACAGCGTATTATTAAAACGCGGTGGAAAAATCTAATAATGGATTTATAAATTTAAAAACTGCCGACAATTGATCGCTTTTGTTACATGCTATTCATTTACTAGGCAGTTAGTAACTAAGTGAACATCATTATGTTGGAGTTACAGCTCTTAATTATTCTTGGCTGCGTGTGAGTATACAATTATTACCAAAAATGTAGGACACCTTTTTAATTTAGTGGGTATATTTATTCATTTAAATCGTGTTCACTAATTCAAATAGAGATAAAATTAAACTAAGCAAAAATGTGTAATTTCTTGTCCACGATGGTAGGCGTAGTGAAAATCGATAGCGATTTCTCAAGTAAAGAAATATTGTTTGAAAAATCTTGAGAAATTGATAATTTCAACTATTTGATAATTGTCACTTTATCAAAATTGGAATAGAAACGTTCGAATTAATTTTGACCCATCAGTAGGCTCACTTGTAAGTAGGCAATTATTCAATTTGGAAAATGTTTTCGTTACGTGAATAAATGCTCCTCATAAACAGTTTAATTCATGCCCGTGATCAAAATATGCTTACGCTCGAATAGGGCAATTACGGATGTTTTGCCACTGCAATTGAAATAATTTGTCAATGTGAATCACGTGGTGACGTGATGACTGAAAACGAATCGAGAACAATCTAATTCTTTCGACTGTGCTTGTGCTTGTTGTTTAATTCTTCGGTTAACCAGCCTCAAAATAGCAGCCGACGGTCGATTATATTACCTTATAGTCACCGCCAATAAAACGATGATTAGCCCGACCAGGAACATGGCAATCAGAACTCCACAGATCATGTACAAGCTGTCGTTCGGAGCATCTGAAACAATAGATTGATGTTATTCATATAATTGTAATTGTAATTGAAATCAATGTATGCATTAGTGATACAGCAAGTAATTTACTTAAAAGAAATAATTAATAAGCTTATTCGAAGCAATTCTAAAATAATCTTTCAGCATTAAAATAACAGTGACTAAAATTGCAATAGCGGTCTTCTAAAATAACTAATAATTTAAAGTTGTTGGCAGTCGAAGTTCTCGGCTGCGTTTCGAGTTATCGCGACTGCCAATTATTTTCGTTTCCCATAAATAATAAGTGCGATGCAATTTCAGGATAGAATAAACCATTGTTGTTACACAATCCCATTGCAAAAGTTAACGGCGACCGCAAAAAAGTCTTAAATATTTTATGGTCCAAAACACGCATTAAAATGCTTTAATAAAACTGACGTCAGTCATGCAACATTAAAGTATTAAATTTTAATGCAAGCTACGTACTGTTTGCAAGTATTAGTTTTAAGAGATGAAATAGATATTTTAACTTGCTGTAACCAGTTATTTATGACACTGCGTGTGTATTACGCATTGCGAAACGTATAATGACAATAATGACAGCAGCTAAGATGCAACAAAACTTTGTGAAATGTGCAGAGATAAAAAGCTAAATTTTAATTGGATATGGTATCTAGATAAGTGTAATAGAGCCGCCTTTCGGATTAAGTCCCGGTGTATTATTTGTTTTACAATTTTTAAGTAAAAATAAAAATTTGATTTGAAAACTTGACTTGTTAGTAATTTTCGTAAAAATTCACTGCAGAATTGGAGTTTATTTAGTCGTTTTTTTTTAAGGAATATATTTGTTAATACAATTGCATATATGCATCTTAAATATAAACGACAACTCGTCGATAAAGAACAAGAAACTGATCATATATATTTTATTATGCATTTTATGACCATCCACAATTCCATTGTTCTTCTCAAACCACATGACAACATCTTAAATCCTGCTGAATAGGATGTTTGATTTAACATTATTGTACTCGCAATTATTACTATATATTAAAAATCAATTTTATATGACGATAATATCACATTCATATAAGCGCATATTGAGGTCATTGCACCTGAGCAGCTGCCCCAACTAAATTCAAACCGATTCTGTTAAATATAGAATGGAGGAATAATGGTTTAACCGTTTTATCTTGTTATGCTTATTTATATCAACGACGTGCTCGTTTTATTTTGAACTAAAATTACCGATGCTTTACTATATTCATCTTCGGTTACGTCATTGAATGTTAACCCTTAATTAACTAGTAACGTATGCAATGCACTCAATTAAAGTGTTTATAAAAAACTGTCTAAACATAGTTTCACTGATGCACTTATATCGGTTATTTCGCACACCTTTTAAAAATGTTTAATATTACGAGTCGCAAAAATTATTACGAAAGGAAGAGTGGAACTGATACCGACAAGGTTGCAACATTCATGATTTTTCCATTCGCATGTATGTGCTAATTTCGTTATCAGTGTGAGAAACATTTCGACCATAAAACTAAACTTTACAGCCACACCAAAAATATTAATAGAATGACAAAAATGAACATGAGCATGCACACTTGGCGTCCGTTTAACAAATGTGGGAAAATGAACCTTACTGCCTCCAGTCGCGCGCGATTAGGGTGGATCTATATTTACATTAATGGAAAAAAATATCAAAATAAATAAAAATGGTTCAAAATAATTAACCGATTTTGAATAAGACGGAATGAAGAAGGAGTGGGAATGCGTTTCGATATTTAAGAAATTTTCTTGGCGATTTATATCTGTGGTTTATTTATATCAATGCTATGCTCACTTTCATATGAACTACACCACCCATTATGAATTAGACTGCAATTTTGAAACTTCGGTGAAATAATGCTTTATTATCAACTAAGAAACGATGAAAGGTTTAGTTAAAAAAAAAACAAAACAAAAATTTAAATTTTTCAAGAAACACCTGGTACTGGGTTGCATCTTCACGTGCAGATATGCATGCATTAACTCTTCTAACCATACTCTCTATTAAGTGGTCGTTGTCCTCCTGTGGTATCTCGTTCCATGCAACCTCTAGATGGTGGCGAAGTTAATCCAGATTCTCAGGAGGCCTGAGTACTTGTCTTGTCGCTGACCCATCATATTCCAGACATGTTCAATCGGCGACAAGTTCGGTGGTCGTGCAAACCAGGGCAAAATCTGCAACCAACCTGCTCCAGGAACCTTCTTGAAACCACAGCAGTATAGGGTCTAGCATTATCCTGTTGGAAAGTGGCATTCTCCAACGCCTCCAGAACGTTGTCGATGTAATTGGTGTTAAGGTTGTGTATCGTCTTTGAACGAACTCCAAATTTCGTCTTTCCCCTCGATGTCGCCGCACCCTTCACCATCATTCACCCATAAACAAAACATTGGTTCATCATTGAAGACTGCCAGTCCATTGATGAACCCACCCTTGCCGTTCTTGACACCATGTTAATGGTAGCCGCAGGTAAAGACGGTATGAATAAAGCCCAAAGGAAGAAATTCTTCTGTAAACAGTTGCCATCGACAAGTATAGGTTCAAAGCTCTGTACGAGAGCTTTGAACCTATACTTGTTTCAAACTTTTCAAACAAGGTGGATTGCTGTGGATTGTACAATCCATCGCTAGTAGCCATCCGGCTAAGTCGGCATTCACGTGCGTTGCTTCTTCGCGCGAGTCTTCCAGCAGGACGGCACCTCTGAATACCTTCTTCAACCTATAAAGACGATATCCGAGCAACTGTAGTGTGGTCCTGATTCAGCCTTCTCCCAATCTCTCGAAATGAGAGAGCCGGCTCTTTCATACCGATATTTCGGCCCCTATCAAAGTCATTGATATCAGCAAAATTTCGACGACGTCGCACTGGGGGTATTACAAGGCGTCTACTTGACAGTTTGACAATAAAATAAACTGACATTTTGTGGGCAGAAATTCATTAAGTGCTAGGAAGAAAATATTGAAAGTTGGAGATAACAATGGTACAGGAAACATAATAGTTGAATTTTTTCGGCGGAAACTTTCATCGTTTCTTAGTTGATAATAAAGCATTATTTTACCGAAGTTTCAAAATTATACCACCCTAATTATTAATGCAACTAAGTTTTAGTTATATTTAGTATATCATTTATTTATAATGGTCTTGTCCAACATTACATCTACTGTAGAATAAATAATATTGTTCCACAAAACAGATTTTCTGGTGTTTCATTACTACCAACGAAGCTTTAAATATATTTTTTTGGGATTCCATATAGACGAGTTTCTTAATTAAAAATGTCAGTGATTAAAACTTGTGTCAACATTAAATCGCTTTTATATTTATTTAGATGGTTGAAGGCTATTTTATGAATCCAGCAAGTATTAAATCTTTAGTATACTAATTGAAGGTTGACTTATGGTCTATCTTCCTGAGGGGAGTCCTCAATGTCGAAAGACTTTTTTGTAAGCCTGAAGGCATTATTGAAGTATTTTTTATAATTTATGAAATGGTAATTTTTAATTAATAAATAACTTAGTAATTTATTTCTATCTACTTTCATATAATGGTGATTTTTATTCACAAAAATCACCCATTTAATAACATAATAATATGTTATAGAAAGTTTTATTTCTGAAGCATTTATTTTAATGCCTTATAATATTGAACGCCAACTAATTTTCATAATACCAAAGCACGTTCAATAATACTCCATTGCATGATGATTAGATATTGTAGTTAATCTTAATCACGTGATTTTGCGCTGGTTATCCCTGCTTCTCTTAACTAAAATTTAGATGAAATTGTATGCCATTAAACGAATAATTTACTGAGCAAATTATGAAAATTTTATTTTACATTAAAATTCGCTGGAATTCATAACTGTCTACCATATTGGCCAATGTCCAGTAGTACTCAGACATTTCACATTTGTATTGTCTTTACATTACGTAAGAGACGTTGAATAAACAATAATTTAAACTGCTTTTTAAACCATTATTAATGTTTATTTTTTTTAGTAAGGTGTTTGGAAATACTTGCGTAAAATGTTTAATCTGCGTTTAAATGTTTTTTTTAATTATCTAGTAAACTCATTAAGAAAATATTAAACATTGGCATTCGAAGTTTTCTCACTCGAAAAGTTATTAACTCACAGGGCGAGGAAATACGTATTTTTGTAAATAAAATTATCGCAAAATCATCAAAATACATCGGAAATAAACATGCCTCGTTAGGACGTTTTCCTTTTCGAGATGTCTCGGAACGATTTGACCCAGACGTCTGTGGAACTTATTAAATATTCCCATTTGTCGGCATCTATAAATACCAATTCTCGTCCGCGATAAATATAACGGAGACGCGGATCTCACTATTTTAAAATTTTTTTCAATCGTCCGAAAAGCGAACAAATTAAAGTAAGCAATCTACAATATAACGTTAACACATCTTTTTAGCAAAATACATTAAACGTTGATTATAGGTTTAGGAAACAAGTTGCAAGTGATGTGGTTTGATTTAGAACGTGTTTAGCAAGAACGTCGAATTTTATACAAAAATATTTTTGCGATTTTTATTTCGTCTGATCTTTTACAAGGAACGATCTTGTCGATTGATACCTTAGATCCGTTCGCCAATATTACGCGAGTTTAAATTTGATTTATTATCAAGGAGTGAGGTGAACAATTCGATAGTATCTTTGCAGTTACGAACAATTCATGGTTATCTACTTTAAGTTATTTTAAATATATACACGTGAATCACTATACGAATGTTGCAATAATTTGCTATGCCAACCCTATTTTAATATATAAAGCGTACTTTTAAAATAAAAACACGAACACAATAAATCTCAAAAAAGAAAAACGTAAACAATAAACCGATAACATTTATTAATTATTTACTAATATAATACCTGACGTTTATTGCACAGTTTCTCACGTAAATGCTGCGATGGATAAGATTAATTAAAACGCAATTAAAACATCATGTAACAGAAAAGATTTCAGAAAGCGTTGCAATTTCACTTAAAATCGTTACATTTACTTTTCCGAATTACAATGCATAAAAATGAAAGTGAAATTAAAATAGTACAGCGAAATCATTTATTTAACCAATAATGAGTACTTTGCGCAATAACAATAACCGTTCAAACTATTTCGAGAATTAATGGTGATTAACAACGTCTGTTAATGATCATATTGATAAGTTTCTCGGAAATTTAGAAACCGTTTCTATTTCTATAACGCACAAGGTTTTGCTGAAGCTTGGTTAAACGATTTTAAAAAATAGCAAACACGTGTTTACCTTTGAGCGTAAGTTTAGATTGTCTGGATCATCTCTGTTGTGTTATTAAAAATAATCATTAGTCACAAGTTTACGATCTATTTCATGTCGAACGTTGTTAATGTAATAAATTTGTTTATAAGAATAATAATATGAAATATTTAATTTTTTGAAAAATATTTGCTTGCCATACACTGTTACAAAGTATCATAACTTTTCTCAAAAACAAATTCGTTAAATTTTAAGTGCCTTATATTGTTTATATAAACGTTGACTTAAAATCAATCCAAAACAATGTTACGTATTTAGCCGATAATTTTCTAAGAAAAATATGTTATTGTAAAAAGCGTGATCAAAGGTCGGAATGTAATAAACAAATACATAAATTTTGCAAATATTTTTGCTACGATGGGTCCTATAAAATTAATTCCGCATTTTGCGCAATCTTGGAACAATAACCTGACATAATTACAGTAGCTTTGCTCAGTAATTATTTAAGCTAGCAACAATGCCCCGATAATATTTTAATCTGAATGCGTAGCAAAAATTCTGAAGCGCCAGATTAAATTGGCATTAGCCATATTTCCTGTGTTATTTGTTGTCATTAATCTGAATATTAAAAAGATTTTGACGCTTAACATAACTTAATGCAGATTTTTCCAAATCGTAAGATTTAATGAATATTTGTGATTCTGAGCAAAACCTCAAATCGGTTTCGGGATACTTTTCTTACTTTCATATTTTTTAGTTTTTCTTCCAATTGTCTATTTTTTATTGTTTTATTTAATTAATGTTTGCTACTGTTGTACATTCCACACAAAATCAACGAAAACACGATATGATTACGCAGAAAGTTATACGCGTCAGGAGAGATGTTGATCAAAGTGAAAATACGAAACCAAAAACGAAAAAAACACCTCTCACGTCAATTATGATCCACATTCTAATTTTAGACGCTCACTTTCGGAGAAACTAAAAGCGAACCATCAATAACGCAAATGCATTTTATTTTTAAATATAATGCTTTCAGTAATTTCCGATTATTGCTCTGGACGTATTTTTAGATTGTAGTTTACTTTGTAACGAAACTATTACATAAATATATATTCAAAGTGTGTGTGCCTAGGACGTATCGAGGGCTGTAATCTAATCTCAAAATATGGTGTTGAATGTTGCGCTAATGTTTATTCTGTTATCGTCGACGTGCAAAAGCGATTTATCGGGAACAATCGTTTAAAAATCGATTATTACATAATTTTCATTTACACATCTACACACAAATGTTGAGTACACGACGTGCGAAGCGACAAGGCCTGGGAATAAGTTCTAGATATTTGTCCTTATTATACAATTGCTTAATTAATTATTTCATAATAACTTTTGAGGTTTCAAAATGCGATACGCACATACAAATAATAACAAATTCAATATAAACAAATATTTGGTAACGATTTTCGCAATCGTTTGAAGGAAATTGCAAATATTTCAACAATTTTAAATGCCAAATTTTAAATAAAATTTAATCTCATGTGAGCAACGGGAAAATTTGTGAAAAACGCTGAAGAACTGTAAAAATGTAGTCTGAAGGTTAAATGGCATCATATGAATCATGATATCTACGTCTGTTAATGTAGCTTTAAAATAATTGCAGACGTGATCACCAAGCGCCGATATTTTATTTGATATCAAGGTTTTATTTTATGGACTCGTGTCTTATACTCGTGTTTTTATTTGATTTCTGTTAAATGTAAAGAAATAACAACATATTGGCGTTACTCTATTATGCAATTAAAAATTTTACGTCAACTAGATGACTTGGTATAAATTGCACGCAACAAAATGCTTTAAAATACTTTACTTGTCGTCTCGTGAACATAATGTTTCTTGGAACCTTCGACGTAGAGTTAATTCAATGATTTTTTGGTAAAAACGACATTATAAATCCATTACTGAAAGTACTAATTTATAATTTATTATAAACCAAACAAAGATATGCAATATGTACAATTAATTTGTAATAATAAACCGAAATTGTTCTTTGTAGTACCGCTATTTTTATAGAATTACATATTTTCATTCTTATTTACATTCCATAAAATGCTTGCGGATATACACAATTTTATTATGTCGAAAAACGCTTGTTTATTAAAACGACTTTGCTGGGGGTTAAAAATGTTTTGATCTGTTTCTGAAACGGACGGTACTTTAGTCCTAACATTATCACCACCATTTGTACATGAGAAACAAATTAAACTTTGTCAAGAACATTCAATTAGAAAGTAGTCGACAGATAGAAGAAATATAATTGACAGCCAAAGAACATGCAGCATAAATATAATCATTTCTTTAAAGAGAGTGAATAACAATTTACTGCAACAAACATATTTTTAAATTTATTTCAGTGTGAATGTAAGTAATATTTTGTTGATTCAATTAAACCATTATATGTGTATCACGAAAAAACTGAAATATCTATAAACAGTACACCACAAATCGCAAATGCCGGTTCGTCATATACTTATTTATTATGTCGTAATAATATATACGATTATTAATACGATTAAGAATTTTTACAGGAAATAATTTTGATCTACATAGGTTATTTTGAAAATACTTTTCTCTGGAGTTCTTGGACGTTACTCAATGTGTATTAAACACTTTGTAACATGGTTCTAATAAAAATATTACTCAAGAATTGGTTGTTAAAATTCATAATTTTTATATTCTATGTTTCTATTAATTTTTCCAACGGGATAAACAGCTTTGAACGTTTATATTCGTCACAAAGATTAATTTTCTTGCGCCACAGTTTCTCAGTACTTGTAATCACATTTATTCTTTACAGAAACGCTGACTATCCGCTCTCTTTATCCATTTATCTTGTGATTTTTATCATGATTTGATTCACAACCTTACATGACTGATTTATCAGTCACAGAACAGGATGATTTTTCGCAATAGATATATTTATTTCGATAGGTGAATTTCCATTTCAATAAGACAGATATTTCTATTGCCAAACGATTAATATCAAGATCTAATTAACAAATATCTCTATTATTATAGCTTCTCATTTATTGTTCTCTACCTGTGGTTATGAATTAATTTGTGCTATAACACATACAGATACTCCGTAATTTATATATAAAACTCATTTTATTTCACCAGACAATCTATTATGATTACAACGCATAAATTGTAACAATTGCGACTTCACCTTGATTTGTTATCAAACGAATCCCATAAATTTTACAATAAAACGTTGTCACTGATATGAAATAACACGTTGTGGTTATTCCTTATAATTGCGATTAAAGTATATTAGCTATATTTCACTTAGCGGAGCTGGGCATTATTAATTTATAAATTTTAGTTTATTTGTCGAGAATAGTCGTTAAATGAAAATATGTACTTTAATTATGTTGTTGATACTTGAATTACTTATTGCAAATTAGTTGATTGGGATCTGCCGGTTCTAAGAATAACCAACGAGTGTCTATTAATAAAAACGCTTCCTGCCATATATTGTAGTATTATTAGTCGATTATTATTACAGTCGTTTTATAGATCGTGGATGTTATTAAAAAGAACAACAATTTATGTATGTTTTATGTTATTAATTCTACGTATACATATTTAAATAGATCTAAATATAAAGGCGCGTTAATTAAATACTCTTCGGAAGTAATACATATCATGAAAATCTATGTAAATAATACACCAATGTGCTTTTTTAAGAAAGCTCTGTAACGCCCGAACGATTATATATGCGCCATAGGTACGCATGTACGTTTCGTAAGGATTAATTTCTCCAGTAATGTGAATACATATCATGAGACACGTTTTAATTTTTACACTGGAAAATAATTAAGTTAATTCTATGTGGGGTCCTTACACGTTCAATACTCGCTGGGTTATATTCAATATCGTCGAGGACGATTAATTAGAACTTTGAACACCAGCCACCTTGCCAAATCACTTGGATGCGAATACGGTTCATATTACCGAGCCAGCTTGCCGAAGAATTTATACAGGTACATGCTCGTAGGATTAATAATGCCGGAGCTATCCAGGAGCACATACCTATGTTTATATTGGCAAGCTGTGGAATATTTATTTTTTAAATATAGAACGAATATTAGAAAAACCATACGATCACAATTTTATGAGTCATTGTGTAAGTTAACCACTTAACCATATTTGTGTGTCGTTACGTTGTATATTTTATGTATATGGTATTTAGTTACGTTATACCAGTGGTGCGCTGCATTATTTTGTCGTGATTCTTAAATTTTCCCATCGAAACTACAAACTAAATAAGTAAAACTAAGTATCTTAGTAAAAAACATAGTAAAATACAAGAAAAGTAGTACAAAGGAAACATATCCATAAGCAAAAGTAGACAACGGAAAAATGATAAACAAGGGCGTGGATACAGAATGTAAAACATTCATATACATTTGACATAGACAATATTATTTTGGGTCTCCCGTATTTTGCCTTCGAAATGCCTGTTCCCACCTCTCCACCACCTCCCGTTAAAATTTCTTCCCATCTCATTTCTCCGGCCTGTCTCCGATCGAGAATACGCGTCGAGGCTAAAAAATTAATGAGAAAAGCAGAAAGTAACGGAACACTGCGAGAGAAAGCAAAGAAACGACACTGAAACATAATATTGGGTTTACAAGCGTGCCTATACTAATGTGTTACGTCTTTTTTGATATAATCAATAAACTGGTTGCATCACTTACCAAGAGATTCAATAATGCCAACTTTTCAAAAATAATCATGTGTAATTAATTTTCATGTCATCTTCTGTGTACAAAACTTCCAGGTTTTCCTGCTCCATTTGCATATTAATCTGTCATTGTGTTTTAATAATAATGGGATCTAATTATTTTCAAGATCGAGACATACGGATCAAGAATTTGTTCGGCTGCCTGATTGCATATGTAACTTTGTAGGAACGGCGCAATATATTTGAAACTGCGTGCATGAACCAACTTCAAGATTGGGAGATTATCGGAATCAGAAGAAATGTGTCCAAGTTAACACACGCCAGTCCATATGGATTAGAATAGTTGATGATAATAATTATAATCGTTTAGACTAATATTTTACGAATGATAATTTGTCAAAGATATTGCTAGAAGAGAGTGGAAGAGGGAAGTATCAATATAGATGTACGAGATAATTATAATAAAAATGACGAGGCATTTGTAAACTAAGAGAAGGTAATAAAAAAATAAGTGGTGAATAGAAGAAGACTACTAGACGTGCAGATAAAATCTCATAAAAGACAGGAAAGCATATGGTATAGTTGAATATAAAAAAATGCATTATTAGTGAATATGTGATGGATTATAATGTTTCTCTCTTTAACGACATCACTTATACAAGAATTCATTCGCCATAGTGCACTTACATGTCGGTAAAGAGGGAAACACTAACAGAAAGAACCACTAGGCCCATTCTGACTCGTGGGTGTGAAACATGGGTGGTAAAATCACAATAAAGGAGTAAAATTAGTGCATCAAAAATGAAATATTTCAGAAGCGTGAAATGTGTAACTAGAAGAGAGATTAATAAGTAGTACATAGAAAAGGACAGCTGGAATGGTGAAGACAGAGGATAACAACATTCTCACTCGCACGATATAACTTACTTTCGACACTTGTTATGAAAATAACTATTTTACACGACCTCTACCGAAACTAATGAATATCATCGTAGTAACCTACTTCAGAAAACTGTCAATACCACATGGCGTGTGATATTATATATATAGTGATGATATTTTTGACAAGTACGACCAACTACAGCTCAACGCACACCATCTGGCATATTTTGTACGAATGACACAGAAAAAAGATTGATTCTACTAAATATTCACCGGGCCTTTATACAGTTTCGTAACTATCTGCCATTAGGGCTTGTTGGTTGAAGTTCCGTCGAATATTAGTCAGCTGTCGTGTCAAATGTCCTTAATATATTAAAATGAAGTTTCTGTTTTACCGACTAACGGACTTGGGCATTCTAACGTCACTTTCTCAGGTTTTTTAAAAAATACATTTGAGGTCGTGTAAAAAATAGTGTTCATAACTCGCTCGAAAGTGTTATATCGTCTGCTCGTGAGGTTTCTGCACTCGCTAACGCTCGTGCATCAACATTCTCACTCGCACGATATAACTTACTTTCGACACTTGTTATGAAAATAACTATTTATTATCGGAAAGCACAAGCTGCTAATATAATTACATATAAAGAAATCATAGTGCAAGTTGAACATCAATTTGGATGAAAAAATGAGCTTTTATAAGTTATAAGTGGACAGGTATGCACTTAATTTGTTTTCAGGTAAGATTATTTGGTATTAGTGTGTTGCTCTTCTTTTCATATCAATTGTCAAATAGATAAAAGGGATGAGATTATTATCAGTACGCTTGTCGTGACGTATTTTTTTCAGGCCCGCTAATACTATGCAAAGCAAAAGACATAGCCGAGTCTCTGGGACATTTTACATTCAGCGCTTCTTCTGGTTCGCTCGATAAATTTAGAATCAGCCACAACATAAGTGTTAAAGTGATTTCGACACAACAAACTTAGATCATTGCTGAAGATGTTTCTTAGTTCTTAGAAAAATGCCATTTTTAATTAAGGCATATTCAACGAAAGACCTCTATCAAGCGTATTTTAGGGCTCCACCCAAAACGCTAACGTTGAAAAAAGAAAAATGTGTTGGGGCTAAGTATCCCGAAGAGGGGTTTACAATTTTGCATTGTGCAAATATGGCGGGAGAAAAAATCTATCATTGGTAGGCAGCTAAACACATAGCTTTTAAAAATATCAACATAAATAATTTGCCTGTAACTTGGAAATACAACATGGATGATTGAACAAGTTATGATATCAGTCGTTGTAAGACATTAAGACAAGAAATATTTTGTTATTTTAAGATAATACACGTCCGATTAAAAAATATAAAAATTTAGTTTCGGCCACCTAGATCTATATCAGCTTGTCAACCACTAGACGAGGGGATTATAAAAAAATTCAAACCTTATTACCGAAGTCTAAAACTAGTAAACATTCAAACTTCTGATACAGCTTTTGAGTTAATTAAGAAAGTTACGCCATTAGATGCAATTTACTTCACTAAACCCGCTAAACCCGGACTAAGGAGCTAAGGAAACAGTTAAACATTGGATCCTTAATAATAATAATAATAATCATTTTATTCACGTCAGCCACATTTCTGCGGATGTGAAAAGTCAAATAATACATAAGATTTCATACAGAAAATTACACTCAAAAAATTACATGCATATGCACTGTTTCCATAAGTAAAGTAAAAGAAAAAAAAACAAAAATACATATACATATAAAACACGTCTAAATATTTAAATATTCTTGAAATGAATAGTAACTCGCTGCTATTAAGAATGATTTAACCGATGATTTGAATGTTTTTGTTGATGTGACATTCCTAATATCCTTCGGAAGTCTATTAAACAATTTGGCGAATGAGTACAGAGGTGACTTTTCATAGAGTGATGTTGCGTGTGGTTTCAATAAGAGTAAATCTGGTTGCCGAGTATTATATTCATGATTGTATGTTTCAAACTCATTTATATTAGCTTTGACATAAACTAGGGCCTTATATATGTATATGGATGGGAATGTTAGAATGCGCCTAGTTCGGAAAGTATCTCTGCATGACTCTCTAGGTGCCAAATTAAATATCAAGCGAATAATTCTCTTTTGGGCAATGAAAACACGCTCCCAATTTACTCCTCTTCCCCAAATTAGCATGTTATACTATAGTATCGAATAAATCATGGCATAATACATATTCAATATTATATCTGGAGTTAAAGAGGATTTTAATTTAAGAATAGCGTAGAAAGACTTGTTTAGTTTTGTGCAAGTATACTCGGTATGCGTTTCAAAACTTAAATTTTTATCCACAAACACGCCCAAAAATTTTGCGTTATTTGATAGTGATAATTTAAAGTTTTCGTCAAAGTTTATATTTCGGCGTTGGTGGAAGTGTATGCAAACAGTTTTTTCAACGTTGACAATTAATTTATTGTTAGCACACCATGCTTCGAACTCCTTCGTCACTAAATCTATCCGATGCTAGGAGACCACTTAACTGAGGTTGCTATATCTGATCCAGAAGAAAACTTACCACTTAACACACTTGCAGATCCTCAAAAATAAGAATTTGTTGGTATTGACTGATAATGAAAACCTTAATGATATTCTGAACTTAGATGAACATTTGTATGTTGAATATCTAGATTCAAGCCACAATCCACGACGACCTAGTAATTTCATCGACGTACCTATAATATCATTTAATCCTACTAGATGATTTTATTGATGACTGATAAAATGAAATTAACTACGCAAAATCAGCAGAAATAGCCTTTCCACTAAGAAAATGTCAACCAATTTGAATTAACAACGCAATAATACCGGGAAAAAATGTGAAAGCAATTGACAAACAATTTAAAGAGAAAATTGCCCTTGAAAATTACATGTACGGTAAATAAAATTGACAAAGCGACAATAAAATAAAAATGGACTCGTGGACTAGATATTGATGTGGCAGAAAATTTAGCTATTTTTCAAAAATTCGAATTTGAAGGCCATCGATCGATAACCAATACATATCTAATCGAATGCTACACGGCGCCCTTGAAATTCCATTTGCCGGAGCAATAAACACCATGACAGACTAAAAACGCACAGTAGTAACGAAATTAGGTTTTCATTGAAAGAGTTTGCCAATAAAAGCACATATTTTATATTGTGGTGCTTATCGTACTTTTATGCGTCATCATCGAGGCTAGGCTGTCGGGAACTCGTCGTCAGTTCATCAGATACTCATCCTCTCTGTTGAAATAGGTTAACGCGTCCTTAGTTCTTGTTTTAGTTTTTCCACAGTCACGCACACAATGACATTTAATTATTTTTATTCAATTACGTAAATTTTAACTTCACATTATCAATTCAAAATAAATGTCGTTTCATTATAGCTCGTTCGTGTCGATGCCTGGTCATCATTTTAAGTTTCAATGATAATATTTGCGAAGTAAATAAGCTGTTGCCTTTTGCGAATGGTAGTCCTACCAATAAATCGTTGATTGAATAGATCTACATATGCTTAGCCAAAGAGAAAATATCCTTGCGACTACTTTTAGTTGTGTTGAATTTGTTAAGCATTTACTTTAGCTGCCAAATTATATATAACTGCATAAGATATAATAGTCGCGGTTGGCCAATGGATGCATTGCATGGGATTACACAATATAAAATATAGTAACTGGCATCATTAGTCATTGGGATTGGAATCCTTAAATTTGCGCTTTAATATACAATGCTGACATTTATTTCAGATTTCAGATTTGATAATAATTATGCAAATAATTGTAGTCGATGTCTTGCTTTCCGTGTTTCGATTTGGTTTTAATCTATTCATATTTAGTAGACATTCAAACTCCTGCTTCACCGGCTTTCGATATTTCAAGTCATCGCGAGTTATTTTTGCTGCATAGAATGACTGTTCATTATACATCCGTTTTTGCAAATCACATATAAATACGATTTATAATTAGGATGATATAAACTATCAGCGTTAAATTATTTTGTCGTAGTGGATTGAGGGTCGTGAAGGTCATGCCGAAGACACCGAATTGATATTGCATTCATGACACATTTGTTGAACGTCTGCCAACGACTTGTGATAAGTCGCGCTTCGGTTAGACACGCTGCTTGCATAATCCCCTATCATGCTGAGCTATGTTAATCAGATCAATAAATCTAGTTATTTCCTTGTTCTACTCGCCGCGGCCGTCTAGACCTGAGGCTTTGAAATTTGATATTTCCAGTATCACGTTTCGATTACACAAATCACGTATCGAATTTACGAACTGCAGACACATAAATGTAACTAATGTAAAGTAAAATCTGTATAGAGACTTACGGCGCAGGGAGTAATGAGTAATTTCATTCAGGTGAATACCAGTTCACGAGCAAATAAATACGATAATTACATAAAGCGAGTCGCCACCTTAAATCATGTCAGAATGAACAAAGGCATGGAATTAAACATTGTAAATTACAAAATCACGGTATCAAGTTATGTTGTGTTCGTGCCTGTGTATTTATTATTATAAATTCAACATTTATGTGACACCAGTAATATTTGCCATATTCTTAACAGAAATAAACGAACAGACAAGGTTATTTTTGCTAAGCCGAGTTGGAATCATTATGTAGATTATTAAATAACAATATTGGGTTCTGTAATCCTTTGTATTGATTTGAAAGGTAGCAAACGACATGAAAAATTAATGAAATTAGTTGATTGTGCATTTAAGTAATTATATTAGAATTCAACCCACTTACTAAATACGGCAATGGACTATAAATGTATGACCTATTACGTAAAAAGATGATTTTGAACACGTAATTCTTTAATGCACCAGTATTTCCAAATGTCTGCTATTAACTGTTAGGTAATTTATTTGGTAATTGCATTTGTCGTTTCTTAGGAAGGTGTCAGTAGCCTGATGATCAGGAAATTGTCCATTTGCAAGACTTCATTGCATATTTATACAAGAACGTCTGGCTACAATTTAGTATTACTTACTCCTTGATGATTGTATCATGATTTACACGGAATCGTGAACCAAGGCTCGCTAATGTGCCACGCGTCGATCACATACTATGATTAAACATGACTGGAGGACACATTTCTATTAAATTTAAGTAACATCTATCTCTGATATATTTATTACTTTCAGTAACACTCGGTGATATAAACGATAAACATTTCATAAGTTATTAGTCACGATTTGCAATTACAACTACATTCAAACAATAACTACTAATTTCAATAAACAATTGTTTATGATTTTTGTAAAGGTAAATACGTCAGTATCTTTGAAGAAAATTTGCTGCGAATATATGTCAATATCAATTACTAACTGCAATATTCAGATATGGCTGCGCATACGGCATAAAGATAAGCACTTGTGCGCGAAGGTTATTGAATCACAAAGTACGATACTACGATGTAAAGTCGAATATTCTACGACGATTGCCTATTTTTAGAACAGTATCGTTAATTTAATTAATAAATATTGAAAACTATTCGGATATCTTCCGGATATGAGTAAGGCAATTGAAAACAAAATTTTTGATAACGTTGACTTTTTATGGCCACAAAATTAAAAATTAAACGTGGAATCATGGACGTCTTTGACAATATGTGACATGGACGTTCGTTCACGTGCATACACGATTCTCAAATATCGGATTCATTAATCACATTGTGCCTTATTTAATGTTAAGAGCTTCGGTGGGGACTTAAACTAACGTATAGATGCTATTGCAGGCGGCAGCTTGGTACCTATCAGGGTGGCAGCAACAAGAGATGAATTCTCTTTGAAATTGAAACATTTTAACTCGTATATCCATCCACACGCGTTGGAATCAAGGTTGGCTGCCCCTTCCCCCATTTCAGGGTTAGTGAACTACGCACCCTCAATTTTACATACAGCTTTGGTTGCTGTGTTAGATTCCAGTTACCATTACAAATGTGTACTAACTTTTATTGTTCAAAAAGTTACATTAAACTTACGGTTTTACCCAATTAATACAGCAATAAAAATATACAGCAATGTAACCCAATCTCATAAAGCTTTTCGTCAATGTGACGCAGCTTTCATTTCAAAGAGGTGCAAATGAACGCACGTTTCATCACTTGAATATCTCATCAGTAAAATTGCAGATAATTAAAATCCCAGCAATACATGTCCATGACATTTATTCTAAAAACAATGGTTTCTCTTGAAATATATATAAGAGCACTTATTACATCAGTGTATAGAACACGTATTATTTTCAAACAATATCTCCAATCATTAGTTTTAATGCCGTAATTACTTATCCTTCGTTACATTTAACACTAGTTTATGTGAATTATTAAATCGTGTTTGACATGATTGGAGTTTAATTACGTGGCTGGTGTTTTCTCAAACACTGCAACTAATTCGCACTTTCGATGTAAATGTAATATATGGTTACGTGTACGTAATTATTTATGAATTATTTTGTCATTTGTTGCAGAATAAAAACCACACACGAGGGCATGGGATATTTATTTCAACTGGTAATAGTATATTCGTGTCAGGAGTAATGATTTATAAAGTAAATTCACGTATAAGTTTCATTATAATTATATATTTACAGTTGTTAAAAATATTCGGGCCACTTTAACAACTAATCACACTACGAACCGTAAGCAAATATTTTTTATTAGATGTAATAATTCACTTGTAATTGTTGTGTGTTAGAATCAGGCAAACTTAGTGCTCAAAATTAGGCCCAGAGATACACCAAACATTATGCCAATTAAAGCGAATTTATTTTTATGGTTACTGTTATATTTTGTTACATCCACTTATACAAAACCTTTTTAGTTTTCATTAACTTACTAGTGACCTACTTTATTTATTTCATTTTGCTTTGTTTTCATTCTAAGATTTTCCACAGTTAACCGTAATCATAATAAACAATCGGAAATTGAAAATAAATCCTAGACTATATGCAATTAATGTTCCGTTGTGGTCGTTTTCCGATTCCTGGTACCATTAAAATGACCAATTACATTGCAAATCTGCTCCCATTTACCAACGTTACGACCAGCACACCTTCTTCATTATAAATTCAAATCATTGTGTAATTGGAACTGAAAGGGCTCACTGTGAAGGTTAATACGTTACACGTGCGTTTATCAAGGGTTTGATTAATTTTTTTATCTAAAGAAAGCGATAAAAGTAAGTTTACTTTTCACTTGAATATCGCGCTTAGCCACGGTCGCTCTAAATTATTTATTTGCTATTATATTGCTATTATATTAGAATACGCTCCTTTGTTACAATTTCAAATTACAATTGACGTATTTGCCATAAAAGACGCACTCGCGGTCGCAAATAAATTCGTATGTTTGGGAACACGACACGAAGTACGTGTAAACAAACAAGGGTCATGCAGATATAATGCCAAATAAATTAATCTATAATTAAATGAAGGTAAACGTTGTTGATATTGCGAAAGCTTTTTTTAACAATGATAGTCCAGAAATGTTCAATACCAAACAGCGTAAACAATAAACATACAACAAAACACGTCGCGTCTCGCCATTTTTATCAATGTTTAACTTTAAAGTTTTGAACATTTCGTATCTTTTGAAAAATATTACGAAAGCAAGCTGTGTCGTTTCAATAATTTAATTGTATTGTAATTAATGCAATTTTATAGTAAACTAATTAAACGTTGAATATATTAATGTATAAAATATTAGAAAAAATGTAAAACGTGACAAAACTCAATACAGACAGCGGTACCTTCTGACTAGAAGAAAATCTAAGAAAATCACTCAGATAGTGAGTTAAATAAGACAAACAAACTAAAAATTATTGAAAAATAGCAGATAAAATAAATACGACAATTGGGAACGTTTAACACAAACGGGATGAACGACAATGATATGTAGTATGGAAGTGACAATTGAATAATTAAGCGACGGAAATGAAGTGCTTGCAACCCTTCATTTTCGTCGCTCTTCATTTTGTGCTTAATTACTCAAGTGTCATATACATATTTAGTTATACATATTGTTATAACAAGGGGGTTGATTATTAAGCATGGCTAGTTTCTTTATGGCGAGGGGTCTTTAATGAACCCAGTTGAGAATTACGGATTATCTGTTGGTATGATTACAGCCAGATACAAGATAAAACTAAAGGAAAATGGAGATGAATATTTATTTTTATTGTTAACACAACACTAACATATTATATTTATTTAATTTTCCTAATAATTAATTTAAATTTAAAAATATATTAGACCTAACAATTATGATTTGAAAGGTAAATTAAAAAAATATAATAATTTTTAAATTAGCTTGGCCCACTAGTTTTATAATTTTAAAAATTTCTTTACAATATATAATTAATTTTCAAATTATAACAGATTTTCGTATTATTTACGATTTTTAGCATTTTTTTACGAATTAATTTAATTAATTAAATTAATAAATTTTCCCGACTTGTGATATTTACATTTTTTTAATCTTATGTGATATTATGTTAATCATTGTTAACACATTGTTCAACTACATTGTTACATTGTTACCATATATTTGCCAACTTTGGTATATAAAATGTGTTATACGAGTAGTATTGCTTGAGATGCGACAATGTTAATTTTCACTGTTTTCTTTTTTATTTCAGGTGAGTGCTGTTTGTTGACCGTACCAAAGCTAGTACCAGGTTAGGATATTCTTTTCCTAGTATCAAGTAATATCTTTAAGGAACAAGTTTGGGTTCGGTTGGGTTTTGTTGGGTTGGGTTGGGTTCGGCTGGGTTGGGTCAAGTCGGATCGGGTCGGGTAGGTTCGGTTCGGGTCAATATATTAGTGGAAGAAAATTATTGAGACGACATGTTATTAAAATCGAATCAACAAATTCCCCATTGTTTAAACTGGAAGAAACACCATGCATAGAATATTTTGCTTGGGTAACCCTATAGTGAAGACTCCTCACTGAAGTTTGTCCACTTATTAAGATTTTTGTCGAAGAAAACTATGGAGGCGACATGTCGTTAAAATCGAATAACAAAATATTAAGAAAAACAGTTATCTTTTTTGAAAGCAGAGCAATTTCTGGAAATGCATACAAGTGGATCAATCACTGTTATCTAAAACACATTCAAGTGCTGTGTGGTAACGGGGATATTTATTTTATTTAATATTTAAAAATATGCAAGAATCTTAGCATATTTTAACGTGTACATTCCTGCTTAGTGAAAAAACCCATTTAACGTAAATTTGTATAGGGTATTTAATTTTAATATACATTTTGTTTTTGTTTTTTTTTAGAAAGTTGTATACGTATTCTTATTTAATTAGATATCCAGAAAATGTTAACTTATTTATTACTCAGAATTTAGTCATTGGTGGGTGGTAGAAATGAAATATAAATTATCAAAAAAAAAATTTCATTTATAATAAAATATTTTTGGCATTTACATTAGAATTAAATTTATATTTGCAATTTTTTCTCCTTGGTGGAATTACAATTTAAAGTATTCAACTTTTTATTCAATATTTGAGCATATTGACATTTTTTTTTAAAGTTTGTGTACCCTTTTAGTAACATTTTGTAGCAAATTTTGATATTTTTATATTAATAATTTATTACACTTTCACTACACTTTTTCATTACATTTTCGTTGTGTGTTTCAGTTAGCGAATAGCCAACTATTTGTCTAGTATAAATTACCAGCCTTGAATTCACGGAACTACATTTCAACCTAACTACAGTTTAATGACAAACTTTTGCAAGTTTAATTGAAATCAAACGTGTTATCTTAGTTAAATCAAATCGAATTAATCTGCTATTAAATTATAGGAATCACAATAACTACTTTAACGCACACTATAACTTAAATTTTACCATTTTTTTATAGTAAACTAAAATTAATTTTCCAGACATCAAGTAGCATTACTGATTGAATGTAGATGTATTATATTTCGACTCTGTGCTCTTTTATTTTAATAAAATACATACATTTTATATAGAAAACCAGTCAATGATTATTACTTAACATTATATTAATTCGCATGTTATTAAATATCTACCTTCGACAATAAATAATGCATTAACAGACACACTTCCTCTTAACATTTAATAAAATTGTAACCTTGCCATCGAGCAATTTAAATTTCGCAAAATTATTCTAACGTCTACTCGAATTCCAAATCGAGTTTCAGGATCATTGCGTGTAGTGCCAGAGTTGCCATGGAGTTGACTTGGAGGTTATTTCCTCGATCACGTGGCTGAACGTATTTTATCCTTTGCTCGCATTGTCCACTGTGGTGTGTAGTTACTCTCACATCATGCGTGCAAGAGGCTTCGTTGTTGGTCGTAGTTCTATTTACATCCTCTTTGTGGGTTTCGTCCAATGCCAAAATGGCTTCTGTTCTAATGTATTCAACTGGCAATTTTAATTATTTATAAATTGCCAACTGTAATGCACACACATAAAAATAAATTGGCGACTTCGAAGGCTAAGTGCATTATATAATAAGACCTCGCACCTTGAAAGTAATACATGTGCAACACGCATCTGTTAATGCTAACGTAATACCGTTATCAGATTTAATATTTTTTGCATCGATAGGTTGATATTAATAGAAACATGTGATGTGTAAAATTATGTAAGTTATAGAAAATATCTTGGAACAACGTAATCAATTTTATTTTTATTGCCAGTGAGGTACTAAAAATATATACACATTGACCAGTCTATCACATCCTGCACATAACAAGCATTTGGATTAAATATTGGCTCAGTTATAACTACTCGCTCATGGAGTACATTATTATGAAATTATTTTAATAATCGTTATTTTCTTATATGCCATATTGCATTTTAGCACAATCGCCATTTAGAGATTATGTGATAAATCGGAATCACATACATAATTTAAAAAATGCTGCTATTGTCACGTCCATTATAAAACAATTTTAATTACGGTTTTGTTGTGAAAAGGCTGTATTTCTAATTACGAGAGAGTAAAGGTTATATTTTCATTTAAGGTGTGTCTAAGACAGCTCTCCACAACTTGATTCAAGTGATCAGATTCCCGTCCAGCTCTTAATATACGAGGATAGATTTTAATTTCTTAATCCACCGAAAACCGTCGCCAAGCCCTCAGAATAAAGGCAGATCATATATTTAGCAAACGAAACATCATTTAAAACGCCTTAATTTGACATAAATTATGAAAAGTTTCTCAATTTGAAGACGACGTGTATGCTCAATTTTCCGATCGATGCCAATTTTATATTTATCGCTACTTTTCAGTTGTATTTGTTACTAAAATCGTTTACGCAGTTTCATATGAGTTTAATGCTAATGAGTTTATGCTAACGTGTTTAACCATTAACCGTTATTTTAATTGATTTATTTTTTTAGTAGCAATTAAGTGTCAGCTTTCATCTTATAAACAACTTTTCACAACGAGTCGTAAATATTTAATTGGCCACTATTCCTGCAATCTTATATTTGATGCTAGTGCACCCGTGATGTGTTAATTTAAACGGCAAAATGTATAATAGTTTTAGTTCTGGATCGGAAAACCAGAAGTCAGTCAAAAGACGAAGGTTTGGACAATATGAGTGCAATTAGCGTTTGGCAATAATTCAAGAATCAGATAAGAATTTTAATGGCGATTCTTGAGAGTGATCGAATGTTTACGAAGTACGAAAGAACTTAACAGCTTTTAATGTCGTTGTCGTTGCTAACTATAATATAAAGCCCTCCTGTTTTATTAATTCACCAAGCGGCACGTGATTAAAGTTCACCTTCATTAATGGCGACTGAGGAGGCTGTGGTAATGTTGGCCAAGAAAATTGAACGCTAGCTGAAAGAGTCACAAACAGTATTTAGGAAATTTTCAGGACCACATATTATCCATCAAACAAATAATATTTCTATTATACTGAATAGACAACTGCATACAGAATTTTTGGATCTTGCATTTGGTAGTACACCATGGAGTATAATAATAAGTTAAGCAGGATGTATTAATATGAGAACTTCCATATGCAGATAATATGGTGCTGACTGCTAAAGTATATAACAAATAGTAAACTTGAAATAAAGATAAATGGAAAGAAGTTAGATCAAGCTTTAAATATGTCGGGGTAAAAGTTAGATAAGAAGGAAAATTGGAAGAACAAAAAAAGGGGAGAACTTTTTAATGGAATTAAAAATACGTTTCTAGCAAAGCAAAAAATTGCATCGGATTGGATCAGAAGGACAAAGAAATAAAATACAAAGTGCAGATATAAAGAGAAAACTTGAGTACAAAACCAATACAACGTAGAATAGAGCAAAGACAACTAAGATGGATCTCGAATGGAATAGGATGGGAGCAGAACAGGTGACCAAGCGAGTGGCATAATTTCTCACCCAGCCTTACACTCGTAAGATAGAAAATAGATATAATAAGAATTATAATAATAATAATAAGAATTAAGTATGGAATAATAATACGTTTGAAAAGAAGAGATATAGGTGACAAATTAAGGAAAGGCATATATGGTATATATGACAACAATGTAAATTTCAATGGAATAAACAATATGCATTCAGAAGACTTGGCTTCCCAGCACTTGAAGGACTCAAACAAGGTCGAGTTCTGAGGCCGACTCTGTTTATAATTAGTCGATGTTATTATAAAGGATTTTTTTTTATAAAGGAAATTAAAATGCGCATAAAAACAGGAAAGCGCGTTATTTACTGATAATTAATGATAAGCGCAAGAGAAATAATTTACAAATGTGCGAAGAAGAACTAGTCGAACGAAAAATGAGAATAAACAAGAGAATTTTTAGAAAGAAACTGGAACAGGTTTAAAAATGTAATGTTGAGGCTTTGGATTACCCTGAGCCCAATATACCATCCTTATTGAGATAATTTTTACAAACAATAAATGTGAACGCATTCAGGGTTAAACAAAAGTTGTAAAATAGTGAATTTTGACTGATTTTAGTGAATCCCAGCATAATACAAGAATCACATTAAGAACGTCATAAAGGTCATAAACAATATCTCGGTTTGGATTGGGTTGAACTTATATATATATTATATCATATTATATATTATAAGTATCTTATAAGTATCCACGACCCTCTAAGTGAAAATTAGTAAATTTGGCCATTGCTTAATAAGTCTACACCCAGTGCAAGAGTCATTGGGTGTGGGTTTGGTTAGGTGTGTTCAATCGTGCCCAATACAAATTCAAATCCAACCACAATTTAAAATCTCCTCTATGAATTGTCCAAGATGAATTTTCAGCACACGAAATATCCACAAAGCTACCACTCTTCAGGTGGGCAAATAAAATTCTTATCGTAACTAAGAAAACAACAGAAATTTTTAATCATTCACCTGGCTATAAACAACGTTTTCTCTTAATGAATTAATTAATGTATCCTGTCTTCTGTTAACATTGCCCTGGAAAAGTAATCTGAGAATCAGAAATTAAAGCAGCTTGTACAGTCAGTCGATACATGTAGTTGGATACGAGATAATTACGTGAAGTAAACGGACGCGTTCACATCCGCAAAAAAATTGGGTCTGTTATTCAACTCATAATTGATGACGTGGAGTTGAAAGGTATAGACAGTTCGTCTGTTTCCTTCCTCCTATGGACTAACAGTGTCAGTGAAGAAATCAAAAGACGTCCAGAACTATCCCGATAAATCGAGTTAATCATCGCAAAATGCTTCCAAAACACATGGAGACTTAAGAATTAAGAAGTGCTTAGATGTTCTGAAGAGAAGTTTTGTAGAAAGGCTGTAGCAGGAGATGTGGCATTAGCACTGTACAGCTCCGCCAACAAGAATTATATAAAAGCCATCAAGGTAGTTCAATTGAGACGGATAGGATTGAGTTAGAAGCGACAATGCATTATGAATAAAAGAGCTTTTGAACCAAATTGGCATAGGGGTTTGGGGTTTAACTTTGGTATCGGGTTAACTTAGACGCGGATGTTAAAACCATTACAATGAGAATTTGAGAAGAGCTAACAGGGACATAGGAAATCGACGAGATTGCTAAAAGGGGCATTGGACTATAACCGGATGTAACGCCAATGAATCAAATGATGACGATGATGATGGTGATGAATATAAATAGTACGCAAATTAAAAAAAAACACATTTAAAGTAAATGCAATCTAATGCAAAAGCATATCTAAATTTGACGATAATAAGTTCCTGAAAATATTTCATTACCATTGATAAGCAATAAAACTCATTTCAGTAACTGAAATAAGTGTTCATAAGGACGAAATAAAACAGTGGACCTTTTATTTGCGGAACAACAGTTGATACAGTGTATATACAAGTGACTTTTTTACAATCGACTCAAATTTTATAAAATGTTATGTAGAGCCGATATTAAAACTGAAAACGAAAATTACTATTTTGCAATACATATCAAGTAGAGAAACGATTGCAAGGAAAATGAGATCTAGTTATTGTACACACGAAGTTTACCCACAGAATAAGCGGCCTGTATTTATGCGGATCTCATAAGGAGATGAAAGTTGCCAAGCATTATTTTGCTACAATCGTGTCACATCACTGTTTGATGTATAAATCTTATCATAGCTTTTTTAATTTTTTTCTGGCACACGTTAGGATTAGTTATACGATTAGCAATTTATTACGATGGGATTAGTTTTGAGAAACGAGTCTGCCTTACACTCGTAAGATAGAAAATAGATATAATAAGAATTATAATAATAATAATAAGAATTAAGTATGGAATAATAATACGTTTGAAAAGAAGAGATATAGGTGACAAATTAAGGAAAGGCATATATGGTATATATGACAACAATGTAAATTTCAATGGAATAAACAATATGCATTCAGAAGACTTGGCTTCCCAGCACTTGAAGGACTCAAACAAGGTCGAGTTCTGAGGCCGACTCTGTTTATAATTAGTCGATGTTATTATAAAGGATTTTTTTTTATAAAGGAAATTAAAATGCGCATAAAAACAGGAAAGCGCGTTATTTACTGATAATTAATGATAAGCGCAAGAGAAATAATTTACAAATGTGCGAAGAAGAACTAGTCGAACGAAAAATGAGAATAAACAAGAGAATTTTTAGAAAGAAACTGGAACAGGTTTAAAAATGTAATGTTGAGGCTTTGGATTACCCTGAGCCCAATATACCATCCTTATTGAGATAATTTTTACAAACAATAAATGTGAACGCATTCAGGGTTAAACAAAAGTTGTAAAATAGTGAATTTTGACTGATTTTAGTGAATCCCAGCATAATACAAGAATCACATTAAGAACGTCATAAAGGTCATAAACAATATCTCGGTTTGGATTGGGTTGAACTTATATATATATTATATCATATTATATATTATAAGTATCTTATAAGTATCCACGACCCTCTAAGTGAAAATTAGTAAATTTGGCCATTGCTTAATAAGTCTACACCCAGTGCAAGAGTCATTGGGTGTGGGTTTGGTTAGGTGTGTTCAATCGTGCCCAATACAAATTCAAATCCAACCACAATTTAAAATCTCCTCTATGAATTGTCCAAGATGAATTTTCAGCACACGAAATATCCACAAAGCTACCACTCTTCAGGTGGGCAAATAAAATTCTTATCGTAACTAAGAAAACAACAGAAATTTTTAATCATTCACCTGGCTATAAACAACGTTTTCTCTTAATGAATTAATTAATGTATCCTGTCTTCTGTTAACATTGCCCTGGAAAAGTAATCTGAGAATCAGAAATTAAAGCAGCTTGTACAGTCAGTCGATACATGTAGTTGGATACGAGATAATTACGTGAAGTAAACGGACGCGTTCACATCCGCAAAAAAATTGGGTCTGTTATTCAACTCATAATTGATGACGTGGAGTTGAAAGGTATAGACAGTTCGTCTGTTTCCTTCCTCCTATGGACTAACAGTGTCAGTGAAGAAATCAAAAGACGTCCAGAACTATCCCGATAAATCGAGTTAATCATCGCAAAATGCTTCCAAAACACATGGAGACTTAAGAATTAAGAAGTGCTTAGATGTTCTGAAGAGAAGTTTTGTAGAAAGGCTGTAGCAGGAGATGTGGCATTAGCACTGTACAGCTCCGCCAACAAGAATTATATAAAAGCCATCAAGGTAGTTCAATTGAGACGGATAGGATTGAGTTAGAAGCGACAATGCATTATGAATAAAAGAGCTTTTGAACCAAATTGGCATAGGGGTTTGGGGTTTAACTTTGGTATCGGGTTAACTTAGACGCGGATGTTAAAACCATTACAATGAGAATTTGAGAAGAGCTAACAGGGACATAGGAAATCGACGAGATTGCTAAAAGGGGCATTGGACTATAACCGGATGTAACGCCAATGAATCAAATGATGACGATGATGATGGTGATGAATATAAATAGTACGCAAATTAAAAAAAAACACATTTAAAGTAAATGCAATCTAATGCAAAAGCATATCTAAATTTGACGATAATAAGTTCCTGAAAATATTTCATTACCATTGATAAGCAATAAAACTCATTTCAGTAACTGAAATAAGTGTTCATAAGGACGAAATAAAACAGTGGACCTTTTATTTGCGGAACAACAGTTGATACAGTGTATATACAAGTGACTTTTTTACAATCGACTCAAATTTTATAAAATGTTATGTAGAGCCGATATTAAAACTGAAAACGAAAATTACTATTTTGCAATACATATCAAGTAGAGAAACGATTGCAAGGAAAATGAGATCTAGTTATTGTACACACGAAGTTTACCCACAGAATAAGCGGCCTGTATTTATGCGGATCTCATAAGGAGATGAAAGTTGCCAAGCATTATTTTGCTACAATCGTGTCACATCACTGTTTGATGTATAAATCTTATCATAGCTTTTTTAATTTTTTTCTGGCACACGTTAGGATTAGTTATACGATTAGCAATTTATTACGATGGGATTAGTTTTGAGAAACGAGTCTGAAGCAAACATTTATTTTATTACTTATCCAACGCCTTCAATGAATTATTCAAGAAATATCGTCGTACGAGTGAATCATATAGCGCACCATCAAACGAAATTTCAAATCAATTCACACTTTCAAAAATTAAATAGTAAGGTTAACGTGTAGTGTAGTTTAGTACCGCGAGAGAACCGACAACGGCATCCGGGAAACACATTACAATATTCTCTTTAAACGGCAAATGGGTTTTTACAAACCATATTTTCGGCGAACCGCTGACGTTATGCCACGATTAAATAATTTGACGACATATCAATCGGAATTACACACTCGCGACGACTGATAAATATGGATTATAAATCACGTTCCGTTTGTATGTCTCGAAAATTGAAAAAAAAAAAACATCTAACTTAATTAACGATAAAGGTTTTCAATATAATTAGAATCGTTGTAAAGATCTCTCACGTAAGTAAACTTTTTTAATGTGTTGATAACATTTGTTATTTGCAAATTTAAACTATACGTGTGCATATTTTCGCTACTAATATATTTTATGGCGAGCATCTTCAAACAGCTATGTTGTATTGTGTGTTTATTGCAATAGTAATCATAAATATTCAAGAGTGTTGAAGTTAAAAGAGATTTGCAGTCTTTCAAATAAAACACAATTGATTTGTTTTAACAATCAATTAGAACATATTTAAAGCGTAGGTAACTACGTAATTAGGCATCTTTCCAGTTACGTCTAAAATAAATTATTCGTATAATTTATTCTTGGTTTGCGTCACGGATAATCCGCATGTTAATACGTGACGTTTTGGAAAATCTATATTTTGTTATATCGATAATAACGAAGAACTATTAATAATTCATTTATACGTTACGACGCGTGGTTTACATAATGATATCCATTTACATGAATAATGATTTCAACTTAAACCTTTCATGTTGGGACATCCGTTGCCAATATGATAGCCAAAGCAAATTATTTTATTTTCTAAACAACGCTCTTTCTCTAAAAACATACGAGTTTATCGCAATTGGTAACAGACATGAGGTGATGCTGAAAAACAATCTTTACACCTATGTATTTTCCTATGTGCTATGTGTGTATCAATTATCTTAAATATTATTTAATTACTTTTGCACATAACGCCACCCGTAGAGATTTATCGAATTTAAACAAACAGGAATTTAAACAAATTAATAATAAATGTTTTCCGAGAATGTTTTAAAGGTTATACTAATCGTTTAGGTAAATTTGTTATAATAGTACTTTTCGAAACTCGCGATCATGATAATTTCCGTTCTTCAATTATAAATGCACACTTTTACTAAACGGTCGTGAGTCACACGACTATTATTAACTTTAACATTACGTATATTTTTGGTTATTGTCGTCATTAGTTCGTTTTAGTCAATAATTATAATTTGTTTGTTTGTTAGTATTTAGTCCAAATATTTTGTTGGAAATTGTACATAACACGATATGCTAAGCTATAATCGACAAATATTTGTACGCTTATTAAACGCCGTATGTTCCAATAATCAGCTCTGTAATACTTGTTGTTGCTTTCAATAATTAAAAAATAATTTCATTATCGTTGTACTACTTATTTAAAAACGTAGTTTGTGAAGATATTTATTGAAAAAATCAAACTAATGAGTATTAGAACATGAATTTAGGTGCGTTTATATCTTTATCGATAATTTCTGCAACATGAAAATGTATGGGAAAATAAGGATATTAATCAATTGATTATTCGGCGAATGAATAATTTCTCGGAATTCGACAGCTACAAGTCCCCTTCCCAAAACCGAAAAACCAACCGTGCAAAACAATGTTCATTCTCTCTCTCTTTCCCTATAAATATATATACACACTATTTAATTTTTAAATATAATTAACTGTAATTCGTGCTTCTCATTCGTGCCCTTCATTTTTAGTGTTACATGAATTGGAATGTTCGAATATTTTAAAACTAAATCCAAGATATTGTTGCTATCAAAGTGGTACGTAATTACTAGCAACCTTCATAAATTTGCCTTAGATGCGAATCGAAATTTTTATGACAATTTATCGTAATTACTGAACATGAGAATGTGACACATAAGGGCGTGTTGTAACACAGTTCTAGCTCAGTGTGCCGGATGTTAGTTAACAAATGTGCTTAAACGATATCACACAATAACCATTATTTACTTCTACGAGGTTACTTCAAATGAGAAATTGCCAAGTGATCGTTATTTATTGTCAAATATTATTGCCTTATTTCGTATTTCAAAGGATAAGTGCGTCAGAAATTTTGAAATTTGTTTGTAATAGCAATAGTAGACTATATTTTACGTTAATTGACTTCTATGAATTAATTGCAGGAATATTTTTAGTTAATTTTATTTGTCCATCATTGGTTTACGAGGCCAACCACATTTTTGATAAATTCATATGCATATGCAATTTTCTAGCGTTGTTTTAGCAAACTAATGTAAACAAGTTTGAAGACGTCTTGCAAGATAAAAAGAATTAAATTTACATGAAATAATTCTCCAAATTCCGTTCACAATTTCGATTGTAACTTTATAGCACTCCAATTAAACAGTTGTTACAATATCCAATGAACACATAAGACTAAATTGAAAATGTGTCTACTTTAACAGTTACAAAAGCCAGGATAAATTATTGAATAACTTTCATTGGCTTTTAAATGTTTTAAATTTTATTCATTTATAATCGGAGAAACAGAATTATGGGGACGTGTTAAATGAAAGACACAATCATACTTGAAACCCGAAGGTTAAGACAAATTGAATCAAAGCACAACAACACAATTTTGTTCAAATACAAAATATTGATGTCCTTAAGAAATATTTTGGTGATCAATAGCCTCCTCGTTCAATTTTCAGCTTTAATGCTATTATGTTGGTGTTGCTAACCAATCACTGGCACTTCGCAAAAATCCTTCTCCTTGAATTACTGTCACTTTTACTAAAGAGCACGCGAACTTGAATTGATTAACGCAATTTGCTAAATATTTAAATAAATTTCGTACCAATGATAATAATAATAATGGTTTTGGGGAAATTTACTGTGTAATTATTCATATCAATATCGGAAAGGTCTATGTTAACATTTATTGTAACCAGCTTATTTCTTGCAGTTGATTTGGGATTAAATGAATTTTACTCCTATTTTATCTTTACTTACTTTTGCGTTTGCCTTAATGTGTAAATAATTCTTAACACATGTCTGTATATTTTGTATTTTTTCTCCTATCCTACTACTACCACAATATCTAGAAAATTACGGTCATATAAGGTATGTACATACAACAGGTGAAATTAAAGTGTTGCCATTTTGGGTGCTTTAATTATTTATATTTATTTAATTATATAACGAATTTTCTCTATCAAGCTAGTAAAAATAATTACTAACCGACTGTGCATGTAGAGCTTCCAATTATATTATATATTTATTATTTAAACAATTTCTGCACTTAAAATTACAGCAACTCATTGAATGCTACATAACGTCGTAATAGAACCAAAAATACAATAACAATATGAAATAAGAGTAAAAGAAAAGAGGTAGGATTTTTTCTGGAGCGACGTGAACATGCAGCGAAATAATGGGAAAATGAGCACATATGGTTTATCGTGCAAATATTTAAATATATAAGAAAGTGGTAAAAATATTACAGATATACGAAATGTACTGCAAAGATCATTTGGTCAGTAAATTTAAAATTTGTCAGCTTAAAGCACATGAAATGTTTTTAAATAAACAGAGTAATATTCATATAGTATATTAATCGTTTGGTCATCGTGTGTAAATTAATCGTTATTACTTTAAATTATATACAATTCTAAAAAATCGTCAAAAAATGAGCTTTAATTGACTAAATTGACAATGGGTGACATGTAAGCCCAAGAAAGTTGAAAATGAAATTAAAACTAAATTGAAGACAAAATCAGCTCCAGGTTTTGACCGAATTACAGCAATTACTTACAGGTACTGCATATTTTATTACATTTTCTTTTAAAATTTAATTAACGACGTTTGCTCAGTTACAGTTGAGTGATGTGATTACAAAATCACACATTTACAAAACCCAGTTAGCAAAAAATCTGCACTCTTCAAATGTATCTAAGCAGTATTAGCAGCTGGTACATGTGAAGTCTCTCGGATACTCAGCAGGACAAATGGATTAAAGCGTACAGACGCAAGACTTGATTACAGGAAAAATATGCTTGTTTCTTTTTTTATTGCCTGTGAATTTACACTTCATAATAAATAATTGCACAAGTATATTCCTATTTCATATTAATTGCTAGTTTGTCTACATTGGCGAAATAGTTCACATTGTTTCGGGCCTCCATCCCTGCCTTTCGAACAATAACAAACGATGGTTGAATAAGTCGTACATCCCCATTTTATACTAAGTGGTACATATGCTGTTCGATTTCTTCAAGTACTGGATGTTCTTTTTTAACCATATCTCTCTGCATATATTATGAAGAACAGCCACAATCACAGTCAATATCTTCTAAAATTTAAAATGTTATCACTGGGAATATCGTCTCCACACACCAAATAGTGTTTCGACTATGTTTCGGGTTCAAAAATTGGCCTCATTATATAATTGATGAGGTGTACGTTGTTCCAATAACGGTATTAGCAAACGTTTTAACCTTGTGTTGTGTCACCTTGAAATAATTTCGTTTTTTATGCCCAACTAGAAACTTCCAATTATAATATACAAGACATTACGTTACACTTACTTTCTTACTTTACCTTTCTTCATAGAAAGTTATACAATGGTATTAAATTAAAGTAGTGAAAATGACAATGGTCATTGCACACATATCCAATAGAAATATGTCAGGATATGCTCCATTTTGCAAATGCATTCTTAATGCGAAATTATTAAATATCGATACATCGTGGGTAGACGATGGCCATCGCGCGACAATATTTAAAAATTTAAGATTTGCATCCGATACAGCCTTCCTGTTCCGGAAAGTTCTGTATCCTCCCCACTTACAATCATATGTGATGTTTTCTATTTGCATATATTTTTAACTATGACTAACTAGGTTTATATGAGTACCATAAGTGGTATCTATTACTCTAGGAAAAGCTGCTATGTCATAAAATTTCGTCTGCGTCTGTAAAAGCTCTTCACAACTTGAAGGAAATTTTAGATGTCTTTCGTACAGCCGGGCAAGTGTGACCCTTTTTAGGATTCTACATGCAGTTGATGTGTGCATGCTATCAAAAGCAGTTACTGCGAGTAAATGATTGCTATAATCTCAGCAATTGATCTATCGAAACAGAATTATTCCTACAATGTGCTTTATCACACACCTGATAATTGTTTTAAGTGAATATTAAACATTCGTGTCATAAAGAAATTCAAGTCAGTCTTCTATTTGATTCAAGGCATTCATCACGCTTTCTTTCGTTAATCTAAGTCGTTTGAAAAATGACAAATCATATACTGTGGAAATATTGCTTTCTGTCTAGCACTTGTCGAGGAAACCGTGATTAAATATTTCAAAAACTTTAAAAACATCTTCAAAAAGATGGTTGTCAAACAGATCCATAGGGTAAATACAAATATCGATTGATAGTCACATCGATTTTTTTACTTAAACTGGTAATTAAGCGGAAATATTTTCAAGCTTAAGATAAGATACTCGTACGAAAATTTAAGGCTCATTTAAATAATTATGCAATGGAACTAAAACATTAAGGGACGCTTAACTCCTACTTGTAAGTGGTGCAAACGGGCAATAGAAGTGTAAAATGCCTACAATTATGGGCCGTAGCCAGGAAAGAAAGAGGGCGAACTTGTTTTACAGGGGGGCAAAAGTAAACTGTTATAGTGTCATATGTTACTATACAACAAAAATTTGACTTTGAACATAAAATGTGGCGTTGCAAAGGACCACCATTGATTGACCAATCATTTCGTGAATATTCTTCTGCAAGACATTGCGAGCGTTACACATCAAATACCAGATTTGTCTTAAAATAGAATATGGTTAATGAATCACTTAAATAAAAAAAGAATGTAGTTCAGTTAATTGCGCGATTAACATCAATGTCAGTAATTTTAATAGATTATTATTTACAATAACTAAATTTCAAGGACTTAAAATGAGTCTTGCAACGTCAAGGGTTGTTGTACTTTTGCAGGTGTGCAAGGGTACAACCTTTGAATTTATTAATTACGCTTAATCAAACCAACCTGTTTACTGATCGAGTTAATGGCCTTAAAATAAACAATTTTTCGAGTCTTAATCACTGGACAACTAAATTTCAAGGACTTAAAATGAGTCTTGCAACCTTAAGGGTTGTTGTACTTTTGCAGGTGTGCAAGGATACAACCTTTGAATATATTAATTACGCTTAATCAAACCACTCTGTTTACTGAACGAGTTAACAATTGACAATTGACAATGTTTCGAGTTTTAATCACTGTGTTGTTAAATTTTTGTTAATCGATCGGCATGTTTATAATTCACTGCATTTTGAATGCACCAATTACGCCAACACGATTTTTATAATTCACAATTAAGTGAGTAAATAGAGGCATTTTAAATTTGCAATTGCAATTTATGGCTGGCTCCTCCTAATCTAACTACGGTCGTTCTATAATTACTTCATTTTTGAACCACCTTGATATTTTAATTTGGTTACAATTTAACGTAAATGTTTTGACTCCTCGCTCTCCTTAAATATTAAAAATATTAATTAAATATTAATTGAGTCTTGCAAATACATAAAATTATCACCCATAAATACAATAGTTGATATATTTATTTGATTCGCAGGCGAAATCACTTAAATTAAACCAAGTTTAGTTTTTTTTTTTGTCTTCTACTTGCATCTACATCTCATATTTTATTTTGCACTTATCTCAAGCTATTATTCACTTGCCTGCCTAAAACATAACTACATAACGTTTATTTGCGGTTTTCCAGTGGTTTTCCAGTCACTTCCCAATAAATGTCACATAATCACACTTTTACAATTGACTGATGATTCTTTAGTCTAGAAGACAGCACAGCGGCGGTTGCGTCATGTGTAATTGCATAAGTATGCTTATATTTACTTGACCTTACAACACGCGAGATTTTGTCTAACGACGCACGATTGAGGACCACCCCAAATTTATCCGGTTTTATAATGGCAACTTTGACCTCAACAAAACTGCCGTTGGCGATAAAAGTGTTTCAAAAATTGATAGCGGTTTGTGTCGCACTCTTTTAATTTTCAAACGAGAAATATATGTTACGAAATGGAATTGCTCTCGATATAATATCAATAAATATCAATAAATATCAATAAATATCAATAAATATCAATAAATATCAATAAATAAAATCCGTGCAACTGCACGGTGCTCAAGTTCGGAAGAATATTGCTTCCTCAAGGGATAAATTTACCACAAATTATAAATAACATCTAATTTTACACTGTGGTGATTGCTTGTTAGGATACTGGGCCGGTGCAGACACAGTAAATAAATACTCTGTGATGTACGAAATATTATTTGATTTACATCTCCTTTAAACTGATTTATTGCCATTTTACGACCTATAAAACATCTAGAAGGTTAGACATATTTATACGATACCTATAGCAATGTTCATGCACATTTATTCTTGCTTATTATAATCATGATTTAATGGTATTCAGAGTCGCCCAATTTAAAATTATTAAGATGACGTATTTATAACTGCAATAAATATTTAATAATATTTGGACATAAGCAAATTTTAGTCTAGATAGATGGTGATAAAATGAAATATGTGAGCGTGTTAAGGTTAGGAATATAGGAATTGAAGCTGGAATAGTAAGGGTGGAGGGTGTGTTTCCTACAATAATGGTGTTAATCCCTCATATTCAGCACTTTATCTTTGGGGAAACTCATTTAAGTAGTGCAAGTATATGCATTTTCTAACAACCATTATTCTATAATTTGAAATTTCCAGTCCGAATTTGTATGGGTTCTATGAGATAATATGTGTGCTTTCTTTTCCTAAATATAAGAAAAGTTATAACCCGTGTTACCAGTGTTTCCTTCCGTTATAGCTACGACTTGTTTTATTACATAAGGTAAAAACGACGTGAAAATGTACCCTACGAATGTATTATCACTATTGATGAATTTTTATAAATCAAATTAAAAATAAATTATGTTTTATCCCATCTACGAAATATTCCGACAAAAGAACGAAATAAATGTTCAATAAGTTTGTTACAACAAACATTAAAGATTGCGTTAGTTTATAAAAGTGTCAAAAATTTGTAATGAAGTTCATTATAGGTATACAGTTTAGCTACGATTCGGTGTTTATATCCCACTGTTTGCCCTTGTCTTCAATATTTAATGTAACGTAAATTATCGACCCGAACCGTATATTATTTCAAGCTCATTTTGCGTACGTTACGTTGGTTTTAATTCTTCTATGATGTTGAACAGGCACGCGATGTTAATAGGTCGAATCGTATTAAGCGTTTTTTTATGATTGGATAAAATATGTGTCTTGCGCATTTGCTGACGCTGTTCAGACCCCGATTTTTTGCGCTTTCGGTGGAAATTTTTAAAGTTTGCAGTTTCGCTTACGCGAACGTTTCAGTTTCGATTTGTAATATTGGTACATTTCCCTTTGACGTCCGTTTTTGTACAGCGAAACGTTTTTTAGATTTTTATAAATCAATGCATAAATTAAAGCAGTTTAATAAAGCTGTAAGTGCACTTTTCGATCGAAACTGCTATTGCAAAATGATTAATAGAAATAATGCAAACTTGTAATGAAATTGTGCGCAAGAATACGTAATATAAATAAAATAAACTTAATACCCATACGCTGCACCCTTGGAACGTAACATGGCGTGATCTAAAGCTCTATCGATTAAACTCGACATTTCATTTTTTTGCTTAAGTTTTAAGTTTTATATAAATACATTTTTAGGCGACCGACACGAAAAATTGAAATTTCAGTCGTCAAACGCGGACGAAAAGTAATCGTTTATCGTCCGCTTTCATTTTTCGTCCGCAATAGCGTGGCGCCATCTACCGACAGTTACCGAAATTGTATAAAAATAACCACATTGCCGTCAGTGTCAAACTGTGCATCTTGTTTACATTAGTAAATACGTGTTGGTGATAGACTTTTTAACTGATTACTGGGTAATTATTGTTTATAAAGCCGAAATAACTTCGAATGTAGACAAAGAAAACATAAACATGTCTGAAGGTGTCACAAATATGTACAATTGTTCAGTTGTCATAAATGACTATGTCAATAAATTGTAAGTAAATGTTGCAATAAATTTGAAAATTTTATGAGGGTCGCCTAAAAAATGTTGTGTGCACCACGGCCAAAAAGTGTTTTTTCGTCCTCGTTTGCTTTCCGACCTCGGCTACGCCTCGGTCGTAAAGAAAACTCGGACGAAAAAACAGTACTTTTTGGCCTTGGTACACAAAATACTATTCTTTCGACTGGTAATTACATTTTTGATTGTTAATTTTTAATTCTTCTATGGGTTGGCGACAATGCATATAGGCAATTTGTATATAATTTTGCTTGTGTAACTATTTTATTGCCACTTAATATCTGTAATTCCGCTAGCTTCGTGCAGTTATAAAATTAATGCCCGCTATTAAATATTTGCCTAGCAGCAGGTGTCATTGGTCGCCAAACCAAATTTACCAGCAAGACAATGTCGACGATGATTTTTTTTGTCGTCGTATTAAAAGCCAACGTACTTAATAATGACCCTTGTATACGTACAACAAAAGATACAACTTCTTTTTTTAATTCACTATCCCGCATTATAAATATACCCATGTGATCTAAACAATGATAGAATGAGAAGCAAAAAATGTCTGCCAGACAGATAGGTGTATTGACCTTGCAATCTAATACGGGAGCTCAAATAACCCCAGATCTTTGTACCTCGTGGGATCTAGACGCAGTTACAATTTACAATAAGAACCAGGAGATTTCGTTTCATTCCCAATTAATCAGTAGCACTGGACTAAATACGAAACACACACTTAATTAATTTGTATAAGCTTCGAGATAGAAAAAAAAATCAAACAATCGAAATTGATTTAAATTGTCTACGAATGTTTATAGAATTAAAAATGGATAAAATGATAATAAAATGCTTTGTCGTCCAAATACTTCATTTCTATCTATCGTTTGATATAGTGGCATTGAACGGTTCCCATATCGCCATAGATTCAATTATCTAACATTTTAATTTGATTGGTGTAAAAGTAATTTCGTATTTTGACCAGCAATTTGAAAATAATCAACGGTTTCGACATGGTGTTTGTTAAGTAAATTTTCCATTTCGATCCGTAATTGCTAAGCGAAACCGCACAAAGCCTATTTATTAGAAGGTTAAGTGTAAACAAAAATATTGTTGATTATTCAATTGACCTCAAATGTTACACAAAGGTTTTAATGGAAATACGTCAAAAATCCAGTATAAATAACATTACGCGCACAAAGAGTAAAAGAGCAGTGTGCTTCCAAGAATAATATACGTTGATATTATCGATTTGAGGTTAAGTTCAATGTACATGTCTCAGACGATTGTTGCATAATACAATTCTATTTTTAAAGTGTGTGCCCAATATTGGCAATTTAAATTGCCGATATTTTGTTGTAAAAAGTTCACAGTTTATCGCAGTCTGTGTGTGGTATAATTATCTGGGCGGAAAAGTACGAGGAATGAACAGATAAATTACGTTTTTCCCGGATTACCTTAAACCATAAATTTATTTGTCCAAGCAAAAGCACCTAACAGATTATACAAATATCAAAACTATTTAACGGCTGTAATAAATCAGATTCTTAAATTATATTCTGGTCTGAGTAATACAAATTCTTAGCATTTCAGCAATTAATTGGTTCACCTATCACACGCTTGCGACTTGAATTATTTATAAAATAGTTGTATTTCACTACTAACGTTGCGTAATTATCTGCATCATTGACCTTGTCTAACTCATTGCGTGCAATTGCAACAATGACATTTTACAAAATAAAATACTTTATAGTATACTTTAAAGCTAGAGATTAGTGATCAAGAATGTTAAATAATTGATAAACAAGTTATATATATAGTTAAATTTATATTGAACAATTTATGGCTTGTTTTTTCTTCTTATTAGAGCTGCTAGTATTTTTAATTATTTATCGCATTTCCATATCACGTCGGATATCCGAATACTCGGTATTTCCTTATTTGCGTAGAATATTCGTTGTTGTCGCCAACTAAAATTTCCAGTTGCAACTGAATAAGGTTAACCCCATGAGCCTTGGCGGTAGTATAAAATAAGTCAAGGATTTTCTAACCTCATATTTTTACACGTGGTAATGGATTTGTAACAGGGTAGTCGAAAAGTCGTAGTCGTAGCATTTCCACCTTCTCCTTACACCATATTTCGCCTTTTCGTTATACCTGCAGAAATCCATACCCTCGCCATTGTAGTTGTTAATAATTTCCTAACTTTTTATTTTTTGCAGCTCCTTTTCCCTTTTCCCTATGTTCTTCTACATCGCTTCTTCATTCTTCTCCTTGTTCCCGGTCTCACTATCAAAGCAAATTGATGCATATAAAGAATATATATAATATATTCTCCACCCTTTTACCACCCTGCTTTTATTTGTGGATTTGTATTTCTTAAGATAGAATTAATTTATTTTCAATCAAACATTATTGTACATTGAAATAACTTATGAGTCAGTGAATATATCCTACATCCACTTGTTTGAGGGGGGGGGGACTGTTGGTCAGAAATCGGTTCTTCTGACAGTTCAAGTGGGACTACGGAAATCAGCAGCGGGTAGGTTTAATATTGGGAACTTGTTTCGAGATAACGAAAAACAAGAATGACATAATAATTATTGTAATTTATTCACAATAAAAAATCCCCAAAGAAGCCTTTCGTATACTTGTGCTCGCGACAATAAAACATAATACGAATTTTCACAGGCAATCTAGAAAATGCAACTGAAAAGGTAACGTACTTAAGTTTCGAGAGAAAGAACAGCAACGGTGGCAGGCAAAAAAATGATTTGGTGCGAATTCAAAACGAATACTTGACTGGATAAGTAGACCAGAGCTTGGTAAAGTATTAAATTGAGGGAGTTAAAGACAACGGAAGCTAGAATGACAAGGGACAGAATAACGAAAAGGTGGAGATTTCAGTACTGGAGTAGAAGAGGCGAAGGGGGTTGAACAGTGAGTTGTGGAGAGGTGGAAACAGGCACAAACAATAGATAGCGAGATAAAGTAAAATGTAGGATAGTGTAGTACAAGGCACATATGTGACTGTGGAGGAAAACCAGAACACCAGAACACGAGAAGAAGTGAATTATGTGCAGGAATGTGGAGAAACGCAACAAATATTGAGATTTTTATTTAACATCAAGTAGCATGGAAGCACTCGATAGAAGAATTCTAAATTAGCGAGAAAAAGAGAAAGAGTAGAGAAAAAAATGAATGAGATTGAAGTATGACGTATGTGTGAAACTCAAGGCTTAAGGAAAGAAAACAGAAACATATGAAGGGCGAAATACGAATAATAAAAAATAGAAAAAAAGTAAATATGATGCTATAAAGATTATTTACTACTAATATTATATATTAATAATATCAATGAATGCTTATGGTGTTGAACGGAAAAAATGATTCCACTGTAAATATTCATTGAACGAACTATTGATAATAGAGGTCGGTTGTACGAAGCTCGGGTTGCACCCTAGCAAAACCTAGATTGCATTGTCCACCCGCCTCACGTAGTTGAAGTGGCGAAGTGCATTATTCACGCAACGTCTGGCCCAAATGTTTTGATATACGTTCGATTCTGCGAATTTCTTCCGCTGATTGAGCAAAGTGTGCTCGATCCACGCAGTGATGGAATCTGAAATAACTCCAGTTATTCAACACTGACGTAATAATTAATATTTTTCGAAAGCTGTTCCACATGAACACAAATGTTGTCTTGACTTTTGTTTGTTTGTTGGGTTGTATTCTCTTCTCTATATTGTAAGTTGTGGATGGGAGCCCGTGAAGTTTCACTAGTCGTTATTAGTTGTGCTTAGGTCATAAAATGACCCACATTGTATTTTCTATGCTTTGGTTAATGGAAGCGTACGGGCACACGTGTCAAGGGCGCGAACGCAGATTAGCCAGATATAATAAGCATCTCGTCGTGACTATTTCATTATATCTGTTCTAATTTATTTGAAGATAAATTGCATTGAAATTATTCATTCTGTCCAGAAAACAAAATAAAAGGATAAGACGATTAAAGTTATCGTGAAAACGGTTTCCGTATAAACAGAAAAGTACACTTTTCAGAGAGATAATAAATCAGTCGAGGGCTTCGTATGATGTAATTGTCAAAAATAAAAATAAATAGCCTTGAAAGCAAAATAGTGTTAAAAAATGCTATTTCTACCTTGGAGTATTAAATACTTTAGCCATATAACGCGGGAGCCTAGCAGATAATCCAAATCAATTACTTATCAACCCAGATAAAATTTTAATATTGATCGCGAAAACGGGAATAAAGGATCTCGAATATTGAACGTTCAAAAGTAAACCATTGTCATCAAAGTCTGCATGTCAGACTTAAACCAAAACAATATTTTTCACAACGATTTCATAACATAATATTATTTGTTATAAAATTCTCCAAGCTGTTAAAGTATTTCTGTACAATATATAAAAAAGGATAAGTAAAATTGAAATAGAAGAACAATTAATTGGAATATCACGAAGACTAAACGATGAGAATAACCTCAAATGACTGACAAACGAAAACAGCATAAACTAATAGTGAGAGAGGTTTCAATTCAAAAATAACATCACATTTTTAAGCACCGTCAAGATTCAGACATTTCAAGTTATGAATCTAACCAAGAGACCCACTTCATATACTATTCCTGCAGATAAATATCAACCATTCCGAAAAAGCACATAAAAGTGAAATGAAGACAAAATCAACAATAAGGAAGAAGACGAAATGAGTGATGCCCAAAAACAACTTGCCATGATTCGGTCACTCAGTAACACTGTGTGAAATTCACCTAATGATTTTTTTTCTTGTTCAATTAAAAGTGAAACATAGCTCTGTCAAGGGTATCGGGTGTAATAGGTTGAAACCATCCGATCCTCAACCACAATCAATAACAAGGATGAAAGGAGCTATCATGTGCAAAATAAAGCGTGAATCGAAAATCCGCAAAAATTGCTAAAAATTTACAAAATCTAAAAATTATCAAAAATGCTAAATAAATGTGAAAATGACAAAAGGTGGAAATATAAAAAAATACTAATAAATTTTGCCCAAACTGTCAATATTGGCAACAATGATGAGAAAGTAAAATTTGCAATTATTGCTGCAACTACAAGAAATATCAAAATTAAAAAAGTTATGAAAATATTCGTAGTTGAATTCGAAATTGACAAAAGTCTGAAAACTATCAACATTATGAAAAATAAATAATACAAAATGCGTCAAAAAATAATTGTTAAAATTTTAACAAAAATCAATTTTGCCCCAAAAGTTGTCCCAAATGTTGTCAAGACAGCGACAAATGTTAAAATTTATAATTGTTAGTTATCGAAAAAACAAACATTTATATGTTCTTGGTCAAGAACGCTAAAACACAATAATTACATCAAATTTTATGTCAGTCAAAAATAATGAAAAAAAAAAGTAATTTTATCTGAAGGTGAAAGTTAGAAAAATCTTAAAATTGACAATATTTATAATTGTTGAAAATACGAAAAATCCTAAAAAAGTCAGAAATTAGAAACTGCTGATAAACATTAAATAAAAAAAGAAAAAGACAAGAATCATCCACCCTTTCGGCTCCAACATGTGAAAAAATAAATTTTATTGAAATAACGAAAATTATTAGAATTGCGAAATGCTTCGACGTTTAGTTATAAAAACGACGAAAATCAAAAGCGTCGAAATACGCAAACATGCCGAGAAATAAAACAAAAAATAGTCAATTTCGTCAAATCTGTGATTCGAACAAAGACAAATAGATCTGTATTTCTTTCCATAATATGGTTGCTGACGATCATCCAAACTATACAAGTCAAAATATATATCTAAATTTAGCCAAATCACAAACTACATCAACATGGCTACAAATTGAGTACTTCTAAAGCTGAAAACTTTTCATGTAATCCCCAAAACATGGCCACCATGAAAATAACGAACGCGACAACTAGTTACAAAACAAAGAAGGTTAAAGTTGGGGTGCGTAAATCACTCGATATGTCAAGTCTAATTAATGTAAAATTATTGATATGAAAATACTATGTGAGAGGAAAATGATACTAGGCGAGAAATATTATGAAGGGTGAAAGACTTCTATGCATAAAATACTTGTCTACATTGCAAACGTGTTCAATTTATATAATACCTAATAATCAATGTCAGTGCCTTGACAGAAGATAGTATTGTTTCATTTTATTTATTTTAATTACAACTCGACTTTGTAACCAAATGGAATAAACATCCCAATCGATTACGTTAGATTATAACGACAATTTACTAATTTTACGTATTATTGGCACCGTGCAATTAATACAGCGATTAAATGCGAAATTGATATGTCTATAAGATCGATCATAGATTCATACTTTAGTTCTATTTATATCGGACTCGAGCGCAACGCAGAATATCAGTTTTCGATCACCTTGATGCCAATATAATTTTATTAGCTTACATAAACCGGCCGGTTGAGGTTAGCGTATAAAATTTATTATTGGAGTTAACAAAAACGATAAATACCGGCTGTTAGTAAAGGTAATTAGCGATTGGACATAAAAGAAGAGGCGAAATGCGTTGTATCATAAACTTCCGTTAGAAATTTATAGATAAAGTATTAACAGCGTACATAATACACATGGCTCTCGCGTTATTAAGTTGAGATTTTATGCGCATATACCTTTATTAAAACGACCAAAGCTCTTTCTTGGAAAGTCAATGTAATGAACTGATAAAAACAAGTGCTCATTAAGCTGCGTTAATGGGGCTTTATTGGTATAGTGGAGATATCGGAGGCAGTCTGCAACGTATATTTCATTTAATTAAAAGCAAAATATATATATAAGATATATGAAATAGATTAAATCAAACAAAACATCCTTAGCTGCATTTACGCTATTTCAACAGCAAAGTGCCAAGAAAGGATTAAAAATATCATGGATATTTTAGTTGGTCCCAACTGTTTTAGACAATGAATAAAACATGGTGTGCGCGCGTAGTAAAATTGACTTTACGACGAACGAAATTAAAATTAAATTCGACGTTTATTTGCCCTCACATATCCGCCTTGGCATTCGAACAAGAGCCTGCGGTTATTTACAAGACCATTATTATCGCTCAGTATCGAAACCGCAAAGAATACGAAAATACTGATTTAAAACCGCCCGATGAAACGCCAAGTTTGCATGTTGCTAGGCAATCCGTTACGGAATATTCTTTGATCTGGGAGTGTTGAAGCTCTGTTTGCTGCATTTGTAAATAACGACGTTTCTGTTATATTAGCGCGGAATCCTGGATTTGCGCCAAGGTCGTCACGTCGCAACTTCCCCTCGAAAAATTGCATGAAATACTACTGCTGCTTGTTTCGTTCGGTGCATGCAATATTATTCATAGTTTATGTGGCTTTTTGCGCTTATTACCTTCCAGTTTTAACCAGTTATGCACGCGTTTCTGTAGTGTCGACGTTAAGAGGACAATCATAGCCTTCTTTAATTAATACTTACAGGATCGCATTCCACTAGTTTAATTAACCTATTTGGGAAAACAAACTCCGTTGGTATAACTTCAAAATCGATTTATAAAAACTGGACCACTTTTAGAGTTTACAGCTTTGCATAACGTTCAAGAAATTAATTAGAAGCGAATGACCGACAAATCTCACACACCGTTTCAAATCGGTTTTAGATAGTGTTGTAATAATAACTTAATACATTTATAGGTATTGACTTTTTATTAGTCACTTACGTTCGTTATGAAGAAAAGTAATATGAAAGGCGCCGAACTAGGAATTATTGCGATGATTTCAGAAGGCTGTTACTACGAGCGCAATTACACATATAAATATAGCTTTTTATTGACATATAACAGTTACATAATTTAACATCTTTATATTTAGACATGAGGGTAAAATATATCCGTAAGCCAATCATCGAGAATAGTAAATAAATGCTATTGCAGCATATCTGCAACTAACGAATATTATCATAAATCCAGCAAATCCAAATATTGGTAGATATTGCTCGTCGGAAGTAAATAATATATGATGAGCAAGTTTGGAAATACCATTTGCTTCAATATTTATGCCTATTGCTTGCCAGCTGGTCTCAGGGTCCGTTCAAAATTTCGAGGCGCCATTTTGAAAAATAATGATACCCCATTAATTTAAAATTACATATCTTTTCGCTCGACAAAAATTTGCTTCGATAAAACGCGTTTTATTACAATATATTTAAAGAATTGAACTGAACAGAATCTCAGAATCAAGAACTATTAATTCGTTTTTAATTACAATTTATAATTTGCTGAAATATTTGTTATGTATTTTATAGTTATAGCTAAAACCGTTATTAATCACGGTTTTAGCATATTTAAAACATGGATAAATATTTTTCTTTATATATTATTATAGTTTTCATTGTTCAACTTCAGTATAAAAAAGGTGGAAAATGAATCACAAAGCAAAAACTATCTGGTGCGTTAAAAAATTATATCCAGAATTATACAAAGTGACTTTGAGAATCAAAAACCAAGTCGGGTTATAAAAGAATCGACAAAGGATGATGACAACAAACGAATGAACGAATTTTCTAAATCAATTAGAACTGACGACACTAACTCTGGCATCACCATGAAAGCATAGAAAAAAGTGACACACAAAAAGTGTTCTACGAACTTTGAGTACAGATCTAGCGACGTGGCTTAGAATTTTAGGAGACGCCGAAAGATTTTTTTCGTAAGCTAACGTCCATCCAAACCATTGCATAATTACAAATTTCCTTCCAATGACACTGGTCGACATTTTAGCGCAAATTGTTATACGCGAATTTTAAGCACTGGAGACCTGGGTTTATGAGAACGGCCATTATATTCTCTTTCACAAAACTGTGTTAACTGCTTCTGTTGCAAAAGTTTCGAAGGAAGGTTTTAAAAGTTGGAAGCATCTCGGCGAAACTTTAAAGACCATAAACTTTCCAAATATGATATTAGAATTGAAACAAACCATGTTGTAAAACTATAAATGCGGCTACTCAAAGAATTATTATATATGACGGAAACATTATTTCCACGAGATTTTTTTTTGTCTGGCTTTTCAAGGTATAAGCGATCAGATATTGTGGAATAATAGCGGTAATTTCTTTAAAATTGTTGAGCTGCTGATCCCATTATGGAAGTCCGTAGAGTGCTTACGAAAGAAGAAACTAAAGCTCATTATCTCTGGAAAAATATACAAAACGAAATAATAGATGTGCTGCATCAAAGTGTAAAGTTTCATATTATTGATGCGATTGAAAAATCCAAATATTTTTCCATAATTTTAGACTGCACTCCTCACATTAGTAAGGTAGAGAAAATGACCCTTGTAATCTGATATGTATCAATGAATAACTTCGACGCCAATGTTAAAACAAAAACTAATGATAGTTTGCCAGTCGAAAGATCCACAGGAAAACAAATGTCTCATATTATAATTTGAGAACTTAAAGACTTGGGTTTAAATTTGCAGGATACCAGAGGGCAGGGATACGACAATGGCTCCAATATTAGGGGTGACAAAGCAGGAGTGCAATCTAGAATTAAGCATTCCATGTTCCGTGTAGTAGCCACACTGTCAATCTTGTTGTTAATAACATGGCAAAAGCATAATTGGAAGCCGCCAATTTCTTCAAAATGGTCCACATAATATATTAATTTTTGTCGTCATCTAAACGGGCAATACTTTTAACATATGTTCCAGGTTTTACTTTGAAACCATTGACAATAGATGGGAGAGTAGGGTAAAGGCTTTAAAGCTTTTCAGATGCCACTTGGGGGATGTACACGACGCATTGCTAACCATTTACGAAAACTGAGAAATTGATAATTTAATAATACATGACGACTCGGGTTTATTAAATTGTATTAAAGAATTTAAGTTTTTGTGTTCATTAGTAATTTGGCATAAATACTATATACGATTAATCAAATAAGCAAGTTGATGCAAACAAAAGATTTTGATCTAGCCTCTGCATTTGATATTTTACATATCTGCAAAATATTTTTTTAAGAATCTTCAATCGGATTCGTCCTTCGATGACACTAATGATGACGCTAATTTTGGGTCAACAATAGTTTGCTGCGTTAGGAGCAGTAAAATTGATCCAAAAGTTCAAAAAGAAAAATATAAAATAGAGTTTTTTATTTTAGAATCGATCAAGATTGCACTAGATGCTAGATTTGAAGTAGTAACTATTTTAAATTCGTATAAGATATATACGAATTTAAATACCATGTCTAAAGAAGTGCCACAATGTATTTTAACTGATGTTGATTCTGTTGACATAAGTGGGACGAGGGTTCCAAAGGAATAAGTGCGACAAGATGTTCTGTACAACGAGAGTACAACAATCTATTTTTCTATTTCGCTTTCATTAGTATATTTAATTTAATATTAAGATATAACAAAACCCTTTAGTGAGTTTTTAATCTCTTATGACTGACATCCATAATATTTTGACATTTTTGTTTTAAAATACCGAATTATCAGATTTTCGTTTTAAATATTCATGGAATAACTAGACCACAATGTGAACGCCTTTCTACTTTGCCAATATGAGATTTCTTCATTGATCGGTGCCATTAGTCTATTAGGAACTATACTCCGTTTTTTAACTAGGAGGAGTGATTTAAATTTGCCGCACTAAAACCTACACATGTAATTGGCGAAAACCGAGTATGTTTTACATAATGCTAAGTTGCCTATGTTTATATTGTACCTAATACAAGTTTCGCGTCAGCTTCAGTTTCAATGTAAATATGGCTTTTCAATTTACTCCTCCTAGTTTCAAAACAAGGTAAAATGTCAACAACCACCAACCTCACCGGAAAAGTCACTAAAAGCGATTGCACAAAATTCAATTTTGTCTAACTACTTTTTGTACAAACAGTGTTACAAAATCGTCATTGTGACATCGAAATAGAAAAAAGTTTTTTGTGACTTTATAGTAGTTGATGTTTTATTTTCAAAATAATGATATTTTAATTGTTTGTGCAATAATTCACATTTTAATAGCATTTAAAAATGTAATAAATATATATGGCTAACAATTTGTTGCTAGGTTCAGATATTTATTAATTAGATTTTACTGTTTTGTACTGCTTGATTATCAATGTTACGTTATTTTATGTTTCTTTATAAATGTATAATCAAAATATAATCGATATTAAAGCTGATGTTTTGCCATATGCTCCTAGTGTGTGGTAGTGGTAGCACTTCCTAGTTCAGTTGAACGTCTCCATAAACTTCCTTGCTCCAGGAATAATCAGCTACAAATTGGTGGAACAAACTAAATACTTGTAATTGATTGTAGTTCTGCTGGGAAATTAAATCGCAAATGCCTATCTTTAAAGCCAATTGAAAGACATTTTACGAATGATCTACACTTATGTATTAAAACCTTGTAAGTAAGCAAACACTTTCGATGTACACCTTTCTTCTGCCATAACAACAACAAACCAATGAAAATGATCCTGTCACCACTTTCCACAATTCCCATTTAAGGAATGGCAATTCCCATTTAAGGAATGGCAATGCCTTATAATGTAAGTAGTTCAATGACAGAAATTCAAGTACCTCAAGCAGGAGTTCAACAAGTTCAACTGAACAACTAGTAGTTTATAAAAACTCTCTACTAACAGAAATTCAAATAGCTCAACCAGTAGGTCAATCCGAATTTCAACAGAACTCATCACTAACAGAACACGTAACTCAACAAGAAGCTCAATCAACAGTTCAACAGGTTCAGATGAAGTTTAAATAAATTGAATTTTAACTACATAATTTTCAAATTTTTGTTGAAAATTGTGAAGTAATAAAAATAATCAAAGGTGCAGAAAATACAATTTTGTAAATGCACGTACATATTATTTTTGTAAATAAATAATACTAGAAAGTAAGTAGGTTTTCTGCCAGAATCAAGTCGCTTCTGGCAATTAATAAAACCAAGACGATGCAGCGCATAATCGAGAGCAAAATTAACCTTAGTCAATCAAGCGCGAACCTAGAAAGTAGATTAACAATTAAGCAAAACTAGCTATAGGCAGACAATGGTAATCAGTCTGCGAATAAATAGAAAGGATATACAAAGTGTATACAAAGTCAAATAATGAAGGCGAGAAACGAAACACAAGATATAATAATATGATGAGGTACAATAGAGTAAATATAATGCGAAATATAAGAAACCAAAGAAACTTTACTGCTGTACAGGCAAACATGGACCCAGTAGAATTAAGAGAAACCAAAGAGAAATGATAAATATACAAAAAAATGAGAAAGATCCGAGGTTGTATAATACTGCACCTGAAATGCTGAAATATATGGAAAGGGAACGAGTCGACGTACGAAGAGGAAAAAATATGAAGACTATGGAGAGAAAAGCTGAGATAATGAAACAATTTAGAAGTACGTGCAAAAAACCTGAAGAACTCTTATCAAACAGAAAGAATTTATTTAATATTCAAAATACGTCATATCAAAAATGAAGATGCTATGAACATTCTAATGAATGTTCATAGCATCTTCATTTTTGATATGACGTATTTTGAATATTAATATTGCTTAATAGCAAGTCTGCAAAGACAAAGGTTTGACGATAACATGTAACACTTTATTTTCTGCCCCGTTACGTATTACTCGTAACATGCAGCATCTCACATCCTGCAGTGGTTCAGCCCATTTTTTTGTTCATGCGTGCTAAAAATTACACAGTAATTTATAACGGTTTATTTTCAGATTCGCCACACTCCCAAGTATAAAAAAATCTAAATTTAGAAAACATCGCCAGACACGGAGACGCTCTGGATCAATTGTACCATTTTCACCAACATCCATAGGCGACGATATTTCAACCCAAAGATGTTTGTTGAATTAATGGGCTCAATCAACTTTACGCCGACATAATAACTTTCAATTTACTCGATTCGAATAGCTGGAGAAATATACATCGCGTCGTTAATGCGCATATTTACACCAATATTTAATGCAGTAGTACTTTGATCTGATTTTATTAGCACTGCAGTCGTAACAGAATTCCTTCAAGGATTATTATTACGCGAAGTAGATATGAGTAATCTGCGCAAATGGTCGTCATAATACTACGCTTGCTCGTTTTTATTTATTTATATTGTGTCCTACGTGTTTTCAACAAAAATTTAATGTTTATTTAATGATTTAGGCTACAATGATCGGTATTATATGCTATAAATATTACATTGGGAAAAATCAAAATATCTCGATTTCTAAATATTTCCTATCATCCAACCACAACCACATTTACGTTGCTAACACCTAAATAAATATTGCAGAAATATCACAATTAAGAAATGGGCGTCAGCACAATAAAGAAAACAACATCGAATAGATAAATAATTATCTATTATAAAATATATAATAATATATTCAATTATAATTTAAAAAATACAAATCAACTTCCAAGTATAAAAAGAAAGGTTACTAGATAAAGGCAACTGGTCGATCTCAAGTGAAAGTACCATTGTTAGCATTGATTTTATATAATATACGACGAAAGTTAAGTAAGCAATGATTTGAAACTTTTATGTTGATCGCAATAGTTTAAAAATAAAAATCTATCGCATTTTCGAGTCACTCACAATAGCAAGCTTAAGCGGTAACCTGTTTAATCTGATATGATCAAGCTTTAAATGTAAATGCAAATATCTTATTTATTTACAACTTTGTGGTAGTGGTACTTTGAACTTTTTATTCGCATTTAAACGCAATTCAATTTTGTGGGGTACTACCATAGATCTAAACATTTGTTGTGAGCGACACGAAAACGCGACTTTGAACAACAATTATTGCCAAGTAAACCAATTTATCCAGAGGTAGCAATGGACTTGGTGTAATTTTAACGATTAATGTAAAAATAATTCTTACAACGAACTATAGTAAAACCAAACGTGAATGTTACACAGGTAGCGTTTTCATTCAATTTTGAATGTATTATCATTGCTGTTAAGGTATTAAAAATGCTTGTGATTAAATTTCTCAACACACACTAAATCCACTCATATTCACTTATCGTAAAGCAATGAGTTAAAAAAGAAATAGTCTCAAAGAACCTTGCATATAGAATGCATATTAGAATTGATATATTTTCAAACTACACACAGCCATGTTTCGTCTTAAGGCCAAGGTGTAACGCGTGTTTCGATACATTATAATTATTTCTCCTGCATCTATATTACTTTCTGTTCTGCTGTCATGAGTTTTTGTTGTTTTATTTATTGTATTCAATTGGTGTACTTATTACAACATATTGCTGGACATCTATGCTTAATTTGGTTTGTCACAAACTGGCATAACTCAATAGTTATTTTTAGTGCATATTAATTAAATGCAATTGAAAAGTAATGACAAGATTTTTCTTATTACGTGAAAACTATGTAACATTTTTTTTAAATTAAAATTATTACAGTATTACAAATATTGCAATTTAAGATCACGTTCATTAAGTAAAATAAATTACGGAAATTCTTATAAATCATTTATGTGCCAATATGTTCCAACACTTAAGATTTCGTATTGATTTCGTTGACGTGGTAGATATTTTCATTTGAGAAATAATAATAAACTTGCTTTCACCATTTATGCTGATGAAGTTGCCATACATTCACATTTTATTTCAATTTCTCTCGCGTAATTTATGATTAATTTCCCAGTCAAACAGAACACTACGATAGTAAACTATTAATGAACAACGCTTATCCGAATCTAACTTTCTGTTAATAATTTAACAAGAGAAATAAGCACGTTTCAGTACTTTGTTCAACAGCAAAGCAATGCATGTTTGAATGCATTGTTCCACCCAATTTGAATGGGAATTTAATTTCGTCTTTGTCTTCTTATTGCAATTCTATAGAGAAATCAAATTAAAAAAGTTGAAATTACGAAGATTTATGATTTGAATTAAATGTCAAACAAAGCCTTAAAATTAGCGACTTGTTACAAAAAATTTCTGAAAATTGGGTAAAAATTAAATTTTCATTCATAATTTTCATGATTTCTTTAATTTTTGTTTATGTTCGTAGTTGGCTTGGGCATATTTAAAATAATTAATTTTAATTATACCGGAACGTGTATGTATTTTTATACAAAATATAAAGTTAGATAGCTAAATGTTTTAGCTCCATTCACCTATTACTGATTGTCTATGATAAATATCTCGTAATTAATTAAATTGTATTATTTTATTTGCTTGTAAACGTACAACATAATTATTAAACGTTATACAACCAGCTGCAATACATATCCGTGCAAATATCATCTCCGAATGGCAATTGCTTCAAATGTCAAAACTTTCGAAATAAAGCTGAACTTAAACGTTACCAGGACGAAAAATCCAACGACACTCGAAATCTATTTTTATGAGGCGCTGTTATTAAAAAGTCAAAACAAGTAATCTATAAATACAGCCCAAACAAAATAACTGTTTAAATACATAATATTAATACGCACTAACCGAGACGTATAGGGCGTGTACAAACAACTAGACAGCATTGGTGCTATTTTCTGCTGTTCGTCGTAATTTCGTCTGCCAAGTACGATTCGCTGAAATCTGGCATTTGTACAATGTTACGGCTTATTTCGCCTAGAATTACATGGAACTTTCGTTAATTAATCTACGCGAATAGACGGACCTTGTGTACAGGATATCTGCTTCAATGTAATTGCTAAAAAACGTTCTTAAATCGGGAACTTTTGCAATGAGTTTAACGCGAGTCGTGACGTCAGTTTTGGCGTCAATGCGATTTTAGCGACGCCATCATTGCACATGGTTATGACCCACTTACGACAGTTTCCTAGACACAGTTACTGCACACCTCAAAGATAATAATTCACTTATGTCAGGGGTTTTCAAACTTTTTTATTAGAAATAATTCTTGAAAGTTTTTGTTTTACCCCTTTGGTCTATCGTAAATTTCGAAACCATAATTAAGTTCGAGTTATGTCCAAGAATAATTTGTAATTTTTTTTTGCTGAACAAATTAGAATAAAGTTAGAATAACTCTATTCATTATTTTTATTTATTTCTGCTATTCATATCTTTGTTTTTTCATTTTCACTTTACTCGCCTCATTTATTTTGCATTCTCCATTACATTTTTTTCGTTGGCGAGTAGTTTCGTTTAATTTACCGTATCGTTTGCTTTATTTTAATTTTTTCATTCCCATTGATTCAATTGTCTTGTTCGTTAGTTTCTACTATCGTTGTATTTGTTGATGTATCTTTGTTTTGAGCATCTTGTCCTTAATTGGCCATTTCCTTTGAATTCATTGTTGATTTTCACTGCACGTGTTTCCTTGCTTTCGTTTTTTTTATTTCTCCCAGTATTCTCTGTTTTTTTCTTCAATGCATTTATTTATCACAAGAATAATTTCGAGTATTTTATTTTCGTCCCGTGGTGCAGTTTTAATTATTATCTTTAATGGTTTTTTGTGCAATTTTAAACAATTAACTTTCATTAAAATTGCTCGTGCTATTTATTATCATTTTTCTTTTCGGTACTACAGACTATTTAATTTATTTAATTTCTTCGGTGTTTACATTTAATCATTTTATTTTCTTCAGTCTTCTTCGCCCTTTCAATTACTTTATTTTGATTATTTTATTTCGTGTTTAAAATTTGTCTTTTCGTTCGTTATTTCTTGTCTTTATTTCTTTTCTCTTCTTGATTCATAATTTCATAAATTCCTGCCTTTGCCGGTTTTGTGGTGTTACTATTAATGTATTTTTCCTTAGTTCTTCTCATTTCGATTTTCAGATTTGCCGTGTGATACAAAAGACACAAATGTGTGACACAAAATTACCAGAAGTATGATTTTGATTTGAATTGTGCACTAAAAGACCATGGTTGCTTATTTTGCTAAAATATTTTCTCTCTTCTTTGAGCTTGTTAATATTGTTGAGTGATTAGCTGGAAACCTGTGTGAGCGGTACGTTTTCGTCAATCCTATGAGATTACAAAAGAATTAAATTATAAACTAAGGTTTTTGGTATTCGTAGTCGACGATCTCAACGAAGAGCTAAATGATATCCTTCAACGATCCAATTAGGCTCTATTTACAGAGCTGCTTATTTTTTGCATTTTTATTATTGCCATTGTAAAATGCTGTGCAAAATATTATTGTTGTGTTAACCGAAGCTTATTCCAGATCTGCATATCATTCATGGTTAAAAATTTCGTATTCTAAGCATAATATTATTGGTGAACGTACGTGCACTTTGTATAAATAATTCAGACCATTCATTTACCCTTATTTCCTCTTGAGAGCGTTTCCTTGAAACTACTTCCTTCCGGAAGTTGCTTTAACTAATGACAGATTTAGAGGTGTTTATTTGCAAGTGCAAATACTTCGACCCTGGCGAGAGCTTCCTGATTACGTAAGTGTATTCTTCGCACGTTTTTAGTGAAAGTTTTATCATATGTGTAATTAATGTAGGTAGAGTATTTGCAATTATGTCAAGGAGTGGAAAAATTTTACGTAAACGAGAACGAATATTTTGAAGCACCAACTGGTGTTTCATCGCCAAGTTTAACCGTAGTTATATTTTTTGATTTATTATTGTTGACTTAATTACTAGTTATAATAAGACATTTCTTTCATAACTTTCGTGACAGTAAACTTTTACTAGATACTCTCGGCGCCACCGAGAGAAAGGTTTGACAAAATTATACCTCGCATCCTCGTGCCATAAATGATTTCACGATCGCCTTGCGCAAGTTTTGGAGAAGTCGATGTAGGTTAAGGCATTGCAAGTAATAAGTCGTTTTGCAATCGCCAACGTGCAGCTAAGAAAACACCACCAGACGTAGGACAACGTGTATTATGATATAAGAATGTATATGAAATGCAAAACAGTTCGCAGAGAAAATAAAAGTACATATGCGAATGGGAACGGAAATTGTTCTTTTATAGTATTCTTACGCAACAGGACATGTGACTAGGCGCATAAGAATGTAACCCACATGTTAATTTACAGTATGTATAGACGTGCTGCTTTCCTAAAACTTTTTCATTGTTGTAGCATAAAGATATGTGTCTGTTTATTAGTGCCATAACGCCGTAAGTAAATTTAATCACATGGAACAAATTGTATCGTTGGAATTTGTTGCGTTTCGTGTTGCAAACTCAATTTCTAAAAGCGATCGTGTTCAGTTGTGCCGGTAGATTTGAATGGTAAATTTCATTATTTCATTTTGAATGTAAATTGCCTAAAAAGGTTTGAGAAACTGTTGCGCAATTGCTAGATGATGCAGTTTAAATTCGCGAAAGTTAAGTTAATTAAAAGCCAACTGGTCGCAAACTAAAGAAACAGTAGGTCAGTTTGCGGCCTGTTCCAATTCTCAGAAAAAAATTGCAATACGAGATTAAGGCTACAAATTGAGCAACTCTAACACAGGGTTGCTTGACAATATAGTTCGTGGCATGTTGGCTTCATATTTCGATATTATATGATATTAACGTTTGAAATATTGTAAAAATAATTAGCTACTCTCTTCCAATTTCCAAAATAGACCAATAGTACTAGCTTCCATGCAGATGTTCATTGCATCCATTAAAATATTTGCTTCTACCCACTTCATTACTTCCATATGTTTCCCTAAACATAATATTTCACTCCTATCCGTCAACATAACATTGCATGCCCATCATCTACCCTAAACTATTCCAACGTCAATTTTCTGTAGTGTCAACATTCCTCATGTACTACAACTTGATTAATTTTGCCTTATTTAAGTGTACATTTTCATAAATGTGTGCATAATAAGATGAACAATATAATAGACAATATCAATAGAAGGAACAAATTACATCGGTACATCTGATATATTGCACGTATGACCAATACACTACAACGAAAAAAATTATAAGGGACGGAGAAGAAATATCGGGGAAACATGGGTGAAAATTCATAAAAACCAGAGTAGAGCTGAAAGTGGCAATAAGAAAAATTAAGTAGAATAAGACGAAGAATGTTACTGACCATAAATAGATAAGCATGAGAAACTCTAATTGTTCTTAGACATCAAAAATATATATGAAACATTTATATATCTAAAGGGACTAATAACAGATACACAATGAAAAATTCACCCACACATTTCGAGAAAATTGACAATTATTAATAAATTCAAATGAAAACTACAAATCACAAAGTCAGTGGGACAAGAAATTATTCCATATGCAAATAACATCGCCTCAAATTGCTAACAGCATATTAGTATTTGGACCTGGAGACCAAAAGAAATAATTCCAAATGCAAAGATCATTAATTCATGTTCATAATAACAATAGAGGAGTATTTTACAGTTATGATTGCAAATGATGTCAATTAAAGACCTAACCATAATCAACAAGATCACAAACCCAAAGCAATCTTTCAAATAAATCTAGTGAAAAAGAAACGGGTAAAGCAGATGTAACTTGAATGAGAAGTAACTCCTGTAAAGATGAAGCATCTACAGACGACGATATCTGTGGAACCAACAACATCAAAATCAGCGATGGGTGTCCATGGATTGGGAAATACACTGACTGACTGGAACCAACTGAGCAAATAGGAGGGAGAAAATTAACGAATGAGAAGAACTAGATGGAAGGAAGGAAGGAAGTGGGTTGGGTTGGGTTGGGTTGGGTTGGGTTGAGAACTGAATGCTGAAGAAATAAAATGAACAGCCATGTTCTACGAAGGCATCGAAAGCATTGTTCTGCCTGGACAAGAAGAAATATAACAATTTTTATTTATTTGTTTAAAATGTCCGAATTCTCCAAAATCTGAACTGTTAGTGATGACACTCTATCGGAAAATATTATACATATTATTTGATTACATATCTTCTGCACAATTATCACACTGTTTAAAGGAAAAGAATAAAGAATACCTTCTGCGATTATTTTAAAGTGGTTTCCACTACTGTAAGGTTGGATGAGTTTCAATTGACGTAATGAAGAATAATTAATACGACTTTTTAAGTTTTTTGTTCACAACTAATTTTTCCAGGGTTAAGCTATCTTCTTCTTCTTCTAGCCCACACACGAGACAGATGAAAACTTTCTCTGTCTCGTGTGTGGGCTACGTTCAATAATACATCACTTGATAGTGACCTTTTTTAAACCACATGCAGGATTCTGTTTGTTTTATTGTTTGTTTTTGTTTGTTCTTTTCCCACACAGAAATCATCATGATCATCACAGTCGTCATAATTTCCTAATTATGCCACTATTTTCTATGTTTACTCAGCTTAAACACCCTATACCTAATAGCTATTATTTTCTGATATCTTCTTAAACTCTCCCAATTTTCTCCTAAACCCACGCCTACAAAATTATTATTATCAGAAAATAGGATTGGGTTCAGTCGAGTTAAGTTGGGTTGGATTGCATAGATAAATTATTATTAAGGAATTGGATTGAAATGTATCAATAAATCTACAATTTGTACAACAATGAATAAAACAAAAGCTTTCTGTTTTTTCTTTGCTGTATACCTTATACGTTATTGAAAATGTACGTAGTGCAATTGAGAATCGAGTGTTCAAATCTGCAAATGATCTGAAATATTGAGTTAGGCATTTCTCTATGTTTAGCAAAGTGGGCTTTTATGTTCTAGTTACGTTCTAGTCGATGAAATAAATTTTGTATGCCACTCAATGAATCTTTTACATGCAATAATATTTATTACAGAAGAATTTTATTAACACTTAAAAATTAAATTAAAAGAAACCAATAAAACTGCAAAGACGTCATTTTTGACCAGGCGCGGATACAGGGGGAGGCAATGCAGGCAATTGCCCCACCCAGACTTATGACCGACTCACTTTATTTCGACCAAATTTAAAATTTTAAAATCATCATAAAGATGTACAAGAATTATTTATTTATTTATTTAACAGAAAGAGAACCTTATACACATTTATTACATGGATAACAAACTAAAATGTAATCATTCTTTTTTTATTTAAAACGAATTTTCTGAAATATAGGTAAAACCACACAAAAATGCCACCCATGAACAAAATCCTATATCCGCGCCTGCTTTTGATGGTAATACAAATCGTAATATACCATTTATTTTTATCAGGCTTGCTATAATTACATTTTAATTATAATGTAAACCATTATTTTATGTAACATAATCCCACTTAATTGAAAAATATAATTTTATGCTAAATCAAATGCAAATAACAAAAACTTTTAAATCATAACATACATTTTATTCCCTTCTATTTATACGTCGCGTGACTTATGAAACAATGCCCGCGTTCATGCACAACTTTTCCTACAAATAAAGTTTCGTACGAAATACAGGTTTTAAATATGATACGGTTTAGAAATTTCTAATTATGTTTTCTATGTTCTATTCAGAGCAGGGCACTGTTTCCCAACGTTGCTTGTGGTAAAAAATAACCCGGTTTCCGTTACATGGTTTAAATTTGGATTGTCCGGGCTATATATAACCACAACTATAAGATAAATTAATCGGCAGACACACGATTATTTTGGTAAGGCACACCGCATAGAGATGCACAAATCGATGGAATTATAATGTAGTTACATAATGCGAGATTAGGAACATACGTTCGCTTTTGCTGTGTCATGTTGAATTATTCGAAAGATAATTCGTATCTTGTACGAGTTTGTTACCAAGACGACTTGACTTGCTAATCTAACGCACGTTAATTCTTTCATACTATTTCAAATTATCTCGAATATTCATATGTTGATATTTGCATTTAGTGACCTATTTAATTGGTTTGTCAAATATGTTTGCTCCGAATTATCGACCGTTGTTACTAACGCAAAATTACCACATAGTGCAACTTGTCCAACCTTGGCAATCGACCAGTTCGATATCTTATGCACTCTTGTAAATGTCACTACACGTAATCTTAATATACGTGCACAATGAATAGACATAATAAAGCAGGCTTAGGTTACTTCGCCCACTGTAAATCATACTCTCCGGGATTCGGGGGAGATAATTTTATCACCTAGAATAATAATTACACTGCATGTATGTATATCACGCCATAAGCTGCGCTGAAGCGGATAAAGAAAAACCTAATCAGTCTGATTTTTTTCTTTATTTAAGACTCGATTTGCGTGTTGATAAATTAATGCAGTAATTGAATCACCGTCCAATGTACGATGACCTTATAAAATCGATATGATTAATGATGAAAATGAAGAGTAATTGCGGAAAACTTCAAGTCAAGTTCATTGTCACTGAATTACAATGAATGTAATACTATAACATTTTTGTGAGCACTAATGAAATAAGAATACTTTTTAAATCTAGTGACTTATAAGTTAACATCTTTAAAATTACATTGCCACATTCCTCCCCATTCATATTATTCGGTTGAACGTAAATGGTACTGATACTGTTATTAATGTAGAGATAAATTATTATGCAAATCGGTTTATAGAATTTTATTGAAACCAAAATGCACAATGCAAATCACAAATTATTTAAATTACGTAATAAACGAATTATATCAATTGCTGAAAATATCCGCCAGTATATGACGCAGCTCTTTCTAGGGCTGCCAAGCCTACCCGTTCAAAAATTACATGGGTGTTGTGAATTGTTGCACACATGTACTGTATAATGTGTAAGATCACACAAATTTTGAATTGATAATTGCACTACCCCTTTCAGGCGATCCTATACTAGAAAATCCGAAGGATTTTTGTTTGGCGAACTTGGAGGTCCAACCCACCTTGATCCACCTTGGAATATCAAGTGACTATCATAACCCTGTTTAAATGTTTACGTTTTATCATAATTGACACATCCTCAAGCAGCTCTGTTAATTCACTTTCAGGGAAATGACAATAAGTGTCTTTCCTGATTCTAGGTCAGGAAAAAGTCCTAGTAGAAAATCCCCAATCCCAACGATTAATCAAAACCAATGTTGGGAATCTTCCGTCATAGTGTATACATGCACCATATATACTTGTTACCGATTCACATTATCTGAAGACATTGCCACCAGTGAAGAGAAAATGACTTAAACACTGAATGTCTATTGCAAAGTTATGAAGACACCATAATGTTTGATGACTTACAGCAAGTGTAAATGCTTCACAATAATTATTGAAGATAGACATTTCGTTAAAGATGGCTTCCTCAAGTTTTACTGTCTTAGCTTCCGGTGAGCTGCCTGTAATAGCAGCAGCTCTTGCGGATATTCCTGTTATTAACTATATAATTTAACTTCTTTATTATTTATATAAACACAAACATATGTCGTTTAAAATTGTATCATACAGTGTTTTGCATCATAATTTTATTCAAAGTTACTCGATTGGGATGAAGTTTTGACATTGACAAGTTGTGGGATTGCGATATTGCTTTGTAACATTTCCGAAAAAATACCATGGTATGTTGCAATATTTTTTTTTTCAAACTCCATTTTTGACGCATATTATTTATTTGAATCGTTAGTAGGCGTATATAGTTTTGTGAAAGTTAAGTAGATTTCGATCATTTATTATGGTATCTGTTGTATGATCTTTGTACATGTGATTTATGCAATATCTTGAGCAAGAAATGTTCATAAATTGAATACATTATAATAAAACTGAATGTTCATATTGGGGAGAAAGATCAATAATCTATAAATGTGTAAGTTGGAATTATTAACAAATCAGTAGTAGTAATAATCTGTGTATTTACAGTCCTCTAAGTCAACATCCTTTACGGTCCTCTACCTCTCTCCCGCTCGAGTTTCCTTATCCTATTCTCGTCTAGTAGTGTCTTCATCTTCCTCAATACCCCCATACCACCCCCTCATCTAGACATCGCCTCTAGTTTTCCCCATTCTTCAATCTTCCTCACTTAATGCCACCACCATACACTCTTCCAACAGTGCTGCCATACATTCATCCATATTCCTCAAAACCAACACCTCCTGCAATTCTCGTATATCCAATATTATTATCTCTTTCCTCCTTGCCATACATAAATCTCCCTAGTACTGTCTCTTCCTCTCCTGCTCTTCCACTCCTCTGATATTCTTGTTTCCATTTATCTACCATCTCACTTTCCACGTCGTCCCCTCTCTTCACCTTATTTTCACTGATAAAATTCGTTTCCTTCCCATTTCGATATTTCACTCCTTCTATTTTTCCTTTACTTCATCTCTCCCAATGCGTTAATTACTTAATTCTGCCTCCCCCATTCTGCCGCTTTCAATTCACATACCCCATTCCACTAGTCTTTTACAGCCCTTTTCTTGTGACACCACATATTCCAGCATTGACCTTCCCCAGGTTCAACGCCATGTTCAACAACACCTGCAAAATTCTCTGTAAACTTCCTCTCCTCTCTCAATCCCCACACCTCCACTCCATACTTCAATATGCTCCTCACTCGTGCCTTCCTCTCAACAGACTCCTCGTTAATGCTTCTTCTGCCTTATTTGCTTTTCCCCACATATACATCATATGCCCTTCATAAATGTTATTCTCTCTCAATACACAACCTAAGTACATCACTCCTTCACTCCTTCAATCTCCTCTCCAATTCCATTATGTTCCTGTTATCCCTGTTCAACTGAAGCTTTCTTCTATCCAGGAATTACTCTAACCTCTCTCTCATTTGTGTTAGTCCCACCTCTGTTACTGCTAACATCGCTATGTCATCCGCAAAGGCTAGGCACCAAATTTTGAATTTCCCAGTTACTCATCCATTCCTCCTCCAACCAGAAGTTGGACCATATTTCTTGAATGAAACTCAATGTGCACATTCATGTGTGTAAGATATGTCGTATCGTAAAAATGACCCGATTTCAACATTTTCTCCCTTCTCTTCTTTTTCGCATCCGTTAATAATGTCCCTGCATTTTCATATAATTTTAATCCTATTTTCTTCATCTCCCCAATCCGTTGTTTAATAAATTTTACCCCCCCCCCCTATTCTGTCGCTCTCAATGCATACCCCACAAACCGTCTCATTGTTTGCACTGCTAACCGTTCATACCTCGTTTCTTGCGGCACCACGTATTCTGGCGTTGACCTTTTCAGGTTCAGCTTCATAACTTTTGGTTGCCTTTCAACCAAGAACGTTTAATTTAATTGAAAAGATTTTTAAACTGAAACATTTCATAATTGCAAAAGATTGTTATACATTTTATAATTTCCTTTTTTACTTTCTTACTCACACATATATTTTGAAATAATGATGGGGCGGGAAGTGCGAGGTGTTTTTTAGCTTACGTCTAATTATTTTATTTTTCTTCGAATTGTTCATTATTTTCAAAATAAATTGAAACATCAACTCGACAAAAAGTATGGTTTTAGCCGAGAAGGTGGCTCATAATACATATGGGTCTTTCCTATTTGAAGAGATACCAAGTTATTTTATCGACATCAGAAAATGTAATGCTCATTTATAATCACTTTACAGATTTAGACTAGCTATCACAATTTCGGACACATCAATACACACATGTATCAAAAACTGCAGCCAGTTTTTATCGTACGATTTTCATTGTTTCAGAAAAACACGCATTGACAGCATGTTTTAAACACGCACTATAGCAATACAGGCAAATTTTTACGATTCTAAAAACAATATCATAAAAATAACAAATACTCTTGATATAGATCATAAAAATACATATCTCGTATCTCGAGCATGTCAATCATTGACTGATTGACCCATGACAGGATATAAATATTTCAAAGTGTTTTGTAGCAAAGATTTTTTACATTTGTACTCATGTAAACATAATCGTTATTAACTATTGATTTTAATAATTTTTGTAACTGTATGATGTCATCGACAGAAAAGTTTTTATATAGGCAACAAGACATTTTTAAAAGTTGAAGTTAATAAAGTTAATTATAACTTACTTATGTTTGAACAGATACAATTCTAAAAAATATATATAGATTAACATGTGAATTTATTATTAATAAGTTTTCGTCAAATGAACACATATATTCTTTAATAAATTCAAGTAGATTTTTTTAAATTGCATATTGTATATAACAAAGTGTCTTCATAAAAAAATATTTGATGAAAATGTATTTTTTATTTATATTCAAGTACTTATTAGATTCAAAAACTGTATCGTGGGCTAATGTAGATCTATCATATTTAAATCACACTGTTTGTGCCACCTACTAAAATCATCCCTAACTAAATCTGAATATGCTTTCTTAATATCCCCTCCTTTTTTTTTACTGTTTCAGAACTTAAGGCATTGCTAAATGTGTAAGCTTGTATCGGTATCATAGAAAACATAAATAACAAATGCATGCATTAACTATATTTTGTGATGGATACCTTTGAAAGAAACTGTTATTTACACAACATTGAATTGAGAAAAATCCTCTCTGCTGAAATGCATTAAAAATGTATTCATCGATACCATCTCAGAAAAATTTACAATGGCTCGACAGAGAATTTTTAGGTTTAGTTAATAATTTCCAGGGTTTATATTAAAAAAAAAATGTTTGCAATAAATTTATTATGCTGATTTTCTTACTTGACCTTTCTTAAGCTTTCTAAAGCGTTTTATACCCTAAAATTTTGAAGAGGTCGTTAAAAGCTTACAGTCTTTATTTTAACATATTTTTGTTTTACGTTGCAATTAATCAAGCAAACCATCCGACAAACAATTCATGCATTCATATAAAAACGTTTCTGACGATGTTAATCGATGGTTAATTTGAATACGATTGTTTTTGCATTCCAATCAAGTACAGTTTATTTTAGTACATTACCTAAATTACAGTGTAAAAATTCTTGACTGCAAAACACTTGGGAGGATATTTATGTCGTGTCATGAGTTAATCAGTCAAAGATTGACATGCTCAAGATACGAGATATGTATCTTTATGATGCAAATCGATGTTTTTTATTTTTATGATATTGTTTTTAGAATCGTAAAAATTACCTAGATAGCAAGAATGGAGGGTTTTGTGAACATATGAAAATAAGTTTCTATCCAAATTGACACGATTATTATTTATATTTCCTTGATTTGGTCTTCTTCTTCTAAATATCTATCAACCATATTGTTTTCATAGTTTCGGGGATAAAAATTCTAGTAATTTTGATCTCTTCAATCTCTTAAATGTTTACCTTTCTTACGCCTCTCGATTCTTACGATTAATTGTAACGACAACGGATTTTTTTTTGTATCTAACAAATATGCCATCTTGTCCGCTGTTTGTTACTGGAGTTTTAATTTCAGAAAACTGCCCGCCTTCTTCTCTGAGCTACCGGTACAAACGAGGAACCTGTAGCCAATTTGTATCAAACCCAATTCGACCAAAACATTTTAAAATAAGATCATATATTTTTTATTGATGTTAATGGATACCTTTGAACGAAACTGTTAATCGATGGTTAATTTGAATACGATTGTTTTGCATTCCAATCAAGTACAGTTTATTTTAGTACATTACCTAAATTACAGTGTAAAAATTCTTGAATGCAAAACACTTGGGAGGATATTTATGTCGTGTCATGAGTTAATCAGTCAAAGATTGACATGCTCAAGATATGAGATATGTATCTTTATGATGCAAATCGATGTTTTTTATTTTTATGATATTGTTTTTAGAATCGTAAAAATTACCTAGATAGCAAGAATGGAGGGTTTAAAGCATGCTGTCCATGCGTGTTTTTGTGAACATATGAAAATAAGTTTCTATCCAAATTGACACGATTATTATTTATATTTCCTTGATTTGGTCTTCTTCTTCTAAATATCTATCAACCATATTGTTTTCATAGTTTCGGGGATAAAAATTCTAGTAATTTTGATCTCTTCAATCTCTTAAATGTTTACCTTTCTTACGCCTCTCGATTCTTACGATTAATTGTAACGACAACGGAATTTTTTTTTTGTATCTAACAAATGTGCCATCTTGTCCGCTGTTTGTTACTGGAGTTTTAATTTCAGAAAACTGCCCGCCATCTTCTCTGAGCTACCGGTACAAACGAGGAACCTGTAGCCAATTTGTATCAAACCCAATTCGACCAAAACATTTTAAAATAAGATCATATATTTTTTATTGATGTTAATGGATACCTTTGAACGAAACTGTTAATCGATGGTTAATTTGAATACGATTGTTTTGCATTCCAATCAAGTACAGTTTATTTTAGTACATTACCTAAATTACAGTGTAAAAATTCTTGAATGCAAAACACTTGGGAGGATATTTATGTCGTGTCATGAGTTAATCAGTCAAAGATTGACATGCTCAAGATATGAGATATGTATCTTTATGATGCAAATCGATGTTTTTTATTTTTATGATATTGTTTTTAGAATCGTAAAAATTACCTAAATAGCAAGAATGGAGGGTTTAAAGCATGCTGTCCATGCGTGTTTTTGTGAACATATGAAAATAAGTTTCTATCCAAATTGACACGATTATTATTTATATTTCCTTGATTTGGTCTTCTTCTTCTAAATATCTATCAACCATATTGTTTTCATAGTTTCGGGGATAAAAATTCTAGTAATTTTGATCTCTTCAATCTCTTAAATGTTTACCTTTCTTACGCCTCTCGATTCTTACGATTAATTGTAACGACAACGGAATTTTTTTTTTGTATCTAACAAATGTGCCATCTTGTCCGCTGTTTGTTACTGGAGTTTTAATTTCAGAAAACTGCCCGCCATCTTCTCTGAGCTACCGGTACAAACGAGGAACCTGTAGCCAATTTGTATCAAACCCAATTCGACCAAAACATTTTAAAATAAGATCATATATTTTTTATTGATGTTAAAGTATATTCGTTTGAATCAATTTTTAGAAAAGCAATGCGTAAAAAACTAGCCCCGAACCTAACGATGTCCATGCATAAGTGATGTATGCTTCTTTTGAGGTGCTTGAAATAGGTCAAATCAAATACCATTTAATTAAAAAAAAAATAACTGCAATACGAACAGTTCACGAGTTACAGGCAACTGAACTCATCGAAGAAAATAATTTCGTAATTACTGTGCAAAATAAGCCCGATAATAGAAAAAGGACGAGCAAATGACTGTTATTTTGTAACATGAAATTGCAGGAAGGCGCGTTCTAAATATAAACGTCCATCGAGGAATGTGAGGGTCTTAATTAAATTCAGGTTTCATAAAATTGTTGCGCGTTCTCTTAACCCGACAGGGGATAAAACAAAAAGGGCGACCTGGACAGTCTGGCGCTGTTTGGATGCACATGTATGCATGCGGCTTCATGGAATAAAGAAACTGGTTGCTGCAAGCAACGAGGCGCCTTTCCGCAAAGTTAAAGTTAAACGTTACTATATATAGTCGGCGCAATTAAAAACTAAATTTTATTTTTTCCACTTGCGTTGGAAATTGGTCAATGCAATTCTGCATAACAGTATATTTAACGGCGTGTCATAAAACCGTTGTTACGGTGTTGTTGAAAAGTGACTTATATGACAATATGAATTAAAATTTCTCGAAATTGATTCATTAAATTTCACACGAGACACATACAAATTGGCGCAGTGAAATATTGAGTAAATAAATCGGAATATTAAAATTTTATTGCACTCGATGTGTTCGCCGGACTAAACTTTAATTACCAGATACCGCGATACCGCAATGCCACAGGTTTTCAGTTTCAGTTATCGCACGTAGCTTTATGTTGGCTTTGAAAATGTGATATGAGCGTCAGCATATTTTTAATCAGCATTAATTTCCATTTTCTATACGTACACGATAACATCAATCACAAAGTAGCTTTCGCGTTAATTATAATATAAATTTATTGTATTCAGCAAAATTTCCTTTATGTATGTATTTTAAAGAAACTATTGATTGGATAACGATGTAATGCATTCAATTTTTACTTCAACCATATTACTTTCTACAAGCGTTTGGCATTTACATTAACAGCTATATACATAACGTTTTTTCGATTTGAAAATGTAAAATCGTGTACACAAAACCAATATTCATTTAGAGGATTAGTAAAAAAAGTCTTGGACGCCTTTAGAAGAGATAATATAGTTCATTTTTAAATAATTTAACTTATATGGAATCAAAAACGTTTAATTTAAAAAAAAAATCGAAACCGTTTTATTCAATCACAAAATGAAACATTAATGCCAATAAATTACGTATGTTGTAAATTGCTACGATAAAGATATACATTTAAAATAAAATTTGTAAACGTCAAACTTGATAAAAAATAGATAAAGAAACAAACAAAGGTTAATCAAACAGAAAAGGTCGATTCGTTTCCTACGTTGTCTTTGACCATTACGTAGTTTGTGTCCTAAAAACTTATCTTAAATGAAGAACCTTTAAGTGGGTTCAAATAACCACATATCATAACAATATATGCTACAACACTACACGATAAATATTCACAATCTAATTAAAGAAAATTAAAATAAATCTAGAATAGCTCTAATTGGGTGCAGTAGGTTCGCACCCATCAATAGATTCGTGTTTACTGCTTTATCATTACTATATCTTGTTTTTTATTTGTCGACGTTTTTGTAAAATAAATAAAAATGTTATTTTAAAGCTATTTGTTACAATGTGTTATAATTTTATTACAATAATAAAGCTTCTTATGTACTTGTCATCATTTAATTGCTAACAGTGGATTTAATGCTCAGTGCTTTATCAGTCCCAAGCTACTTCAACGAATGTCGTAAAAATGCCACACGTAAATGGTTAACAACAATGTTCAATTATTTCGTACGTCACAATTCCAATTACAATTTCCAGCAATCAATATCCACTAATTTCCACAGTTCTTATTACATCATTAATGAAAATGAACCTGAACCTCACTTCGATCGAGCATAAATCGAACGTACTTGACCTTTCGCTATAGATATTCTGCATTTAATACACTTGTCCACCAATATACGATGGGAAATGTAACACATTTGAATTTCTTTTGTGATATTATTGCAGGAGGACATATCAATATATTCTTGTTCAAAAATTTAATGCAACGAGTCAATAACTTTGATTAAAATATTCATGCAATAAACTAACAATCAAACTAAAAGTTAATATAAATAAAGTAGATAAATTTATCGGCGACTTTTATCGCAATAAAAACGATTTTGTATAGACATACATTACTCAAGCATTAATTGGTATTATAAAATTAATTAACTTTTAACGCAGCACATTAGTAGATGCCCGTATTAATCTTATAAGTCATGCAATAAATTTAAATTCAAAAATCATGCGTATCTAATAATATTAATAAAATTTTAGTGGGCAGTTGCTCCTATTTGACCTAGTAAATCGAAAGAATAATTTATCTCAAGCAAGACGACAGATTTTAATAACCGTATTCCTTGAACTTTGTTACATAACTGCAATGAAACCATATGTTTATAAACTCTTTGCTTCGAAACACCAATGCCACATGCAAAAAACAATGAAAAGATGTGTGTACTAATACTAAATAAAATAATAGGAAAACAAAAACATAAATCCCAAAAATTTAAATATGCAATGTTGAAATTTTTACATTGTCACTGCGATAAAATAAATCTTTAAAGCCACCTGAAATGTATTTTATACTTATAATGGCCTGTGTTGCCCTGATTATTGTAGTTGTTTACAATTCATCTTAAAACTTTTTTCTGGGTTATCATTAAAATATAATAAAAAAATATATATCAAGAATGTGCTTAGTAATTTCCCGTCGGCATATTAATTAACCAAAAAAGATTTGTATAACAATTATTGCTCCATTGAGATAATCTCAACAACCTTAAGTGATTTGTAAAATAAAAAGTAATTTGTAATTAAAAAGTATAAACGTCAATAACAAGACGTCTCAGTTTGATTTGATACAACCGATGGAATGATAATTTTTTTCACAAAAATGCATGAACAATGTAATCAATTCCTATATTTGTACATAAATTATCACTTAGGTGGTTAGGTTAAGACGATAAATACTAATTATTAATTCTAATGAAAAATGTCAATAAAAACACGATAACAAGTACAGAAAGCATTTTCTGGTGTGACAAAAAATATCCTAAAACATCAAACATATTTATCTTGGCATTTATTTCAGTTTTTCTTTACAAACGTGAACTTGCAAATTGACAAGCTGCTGTGGTGCTAGTAACGATTTTATTACGCATCCATATTTCAGGCATTTTTTAATTAAAAGAATATTAAATAATTTTGACTCATAGTCATCGAAGCATCGAAGCTTAAAATATTGGTAACAGATTTTTATTCCAAGAATGTGTATTATTCAATAGCGTCTGAAATATAAGGAAGCACCAAAGTACTCTAACTTTGTTTCAATTACTACATTCTCTGAAATTAATAATTTACGTCAGACAGACTTAATTATTGATCAAATTGACGTCCTTGCAATTATGAAGCCTGTGTGAAATTAAAAATTTCGAGACAATATTCTTTTACTAATTATTATACAAGCTAATTTACTAATTTAATTACGAATTATTATTCAACGATGAACAAGCAGGTGTAAAGTGGTACCACTTGGTGCCACGCGTAGTTTGGCCCCCCTATCAAAATTTTACGAAAATAACTCATGATCACGAACGTCAGCATCAATAACTATCGAAATTATATATAGTTCCTCCTGGAGAGTATTGTATAAAAGTATATAATTGAATTTTGTTGTTTTCTTAACTATATCTAAAAAATTGTCAAACCCTTTTAAATCTGGGGATATAATATGGATTAATCATTATTTCTCGAATACGTCGCATACGTCTTTAGATCTAATAATTATTTATGTTGCAGGTCAAAGTCTGATATATGTTTAATTTGTACAAAATATTAATTTTACTTTAACTGACCAATTTCCTTTCCTGTATAATTTTAATATTTTCCAATGGCAAGTAACACTCTACCTTTACTTACTTTTTTATAAAGCAAAATAAATGAAAATATTTTACATTTATTTAAAAATTATCCTTGACGTGTTATTCTTGCGTATTAAATGCAGTGAACTATAAGAGTTGTGGATGAATTTTCTAAAAAATATCCGATCATACTTAATGATGCAATGTAATTTATTTTAAATGACAATTTGACAACTTCCACTTGTATATATACTCAGTGACATATAAAGTGCACCACCTAGGGGTAGGAATTTTTGGACCAAATTTGGCAGGAATAGTGGACTAGTACAGGGAAATAGTTGATTAAAATTTGAAACCCAATCATCAAGTAGTCATGGGATTTTTGACGTTTGTGTCATTTTTTAGAGGTGGTGATAGACAAGCAATTATCGAGTCATTTTTTGAATTTGTTCCACTTTTTCGGATCCCGTTCTTTAGTTTAAAGTGTTTCAGGTGTTTAATGATGCCTAGAGGAAGGAGACCTGAAGTTTACCAGCAGTTGGGTGACTTTTACCGAGGGCGGATTGTTGATTTACGAGAAGCAGGTTTTTCGTTTAGAGAAATCGGCAACCGTTTGGGACGGCACCACTCAACAATAATGCGTGTTTATCAAGCGTGGTCTGAACATGGGGTTGAACGTCGGTGAAGAGGCACTGGGGCTCAAAGACGAACCAATGAACGTCAAGATCGCCGCTTAAGACTAATGGCCTTGAGAAACCGATTCTCTACAACTAGATCAATTGCTGATCAATGGTTAGGTGAACAAGGTCGTCCGATAGGCTTGCGAACAGTTTATCGTCGAATAAGAACCTTCGGCTTGCTGTCTTACCGCCCACATCTTGTGCTACCCCTCACTGCTCAACATCGCCAGGAACGTTTGGCCTGGTGCACGGAAACACTTCAATGGAACTTGGAGTGGCATCGAGTTGCCTTTAGTGACGAATCGCGATTTTGTTTAGGAATGCTTGATGGTCGGATGACTGTTAGACGAAGACGTGGAGAAAGGCGCAATCCTGATTTTTCGATTGCGAGGCATGTTCACCGAACTGTTGGGTTGATGGTGTGGGGTGCTATTGCATACGGCAGTAGGTCACCCTTGCTCTTCATTCGGTGCAGTATGACCGCCCGACGCTACATTAACGAAGTGGTAGAACCACATGTTCTTCCATATCTTCAAGGGCTGGAAGACCCACTTTTCCAGCAAGATAATGCACTACCTCACGTAGCAAGGGTTTTTCTTGACTTCTTTGAAGAGGCCAATGTTAATCTTTTGCCTTGGCCGCCAAGATCTCACGATTTGTCGCCCATTGAGCACGTGTGGGGCATGATGGGTAGAAGATTGAGGAATCTACCGAACCCACCGTTGACAATAAAAACTCTACGGCATGAAGTACATGCTGCTTGGGATGCCATACCCCAAGAAAACATTGATCACCTGCTGGAATCAATGGCAAGGCGGGTCAATGAGTGTATCAGAAATAGGGGGGGGACCAACACATTATTAAAGAAAAATCAAAAAGATGAAATGTTTTCTTTATCAAATTTTAATTAATTGTTACCTTAGACTAGTCCAATGTTTCTGCCAAATTTGGTCCAAATATTCCCACCCCTTCTAGGTGGTGCAGTTTATATGTCACTGACTATAACACATCTGACTAATTTGGTTAATACTGTACCTCACCGAAAACTAGTGGCATGCCGTAATGCAAATGCCCAAGCTTCCCAACTTCTCTGTATGCGAAAATATAGACTTTATCGCCCTCTTGTGGCAGTTACCGCTATGATCTTCGTCAAAACTCACACAGACAATCCCAGATGTTGATAATCTACGTTGTCTAAAAATCATTTGAATCTTTGTCCACATATTTTCCTTCCTATTTCATAGCCACTAATATGAAATGCCTTTTCTATTCAAATGTGAATTGCTGGCTGTTAGCAGACTCAAATGTTTAGAATAAGCTTTTAAACTATTTGGTGCGCCAATTTTTGGTGGTCATATTAGTCCCTATCCGCTTTGAATTGGCATCCACATAGATTCAAATATAATATTCACCACCCCACCCCGTCTTCCCCGGACCGCGGATATGCCTGACATTGTCAATTGCACTACCTTGGTCTGCTATAGCTACGTTCCTGCTTCTGCTTCAAACAGCTTCGCAATTTTTCACCATGTTGCCCATGTCGTATATTCCTCACCAGTAACCGAAGTTTCAAGTCAATAATTTCATTTTTAAAATCCCCGTATGTACGATATGCATTTCACTTGGAACAATTTTCTGTTATCATTTAGATAATACCATGTGAATTACTACTGTCTTCAACGATGCGCCATTAGCTAAATTGTATTAATGCCTCACTGTTCTCGATTGTTAAATTTGTTTGTTGACCGGAAGTATATCTGACTTTTCTGAAACGCACATGTTTGGTGGTTTGTTGTACGCCCAGTTCTGTAGGAAATATAAACAGAAAACAGAAAATATAAAAGAACTTAATAGAATAATGCATTTTACTCATAGTCGGAAAGGATGTATGTGTTATATATGAATTTTGCCATTATCCTTCTCCTTATTTAATGTACGGCTGCATTCGTTTTTGTACAGATGCCGCTGGTATAACCCATACATGTTCTATTCAAGTGCATGTGATAACCATCTGGGTTTCATCAAAATAGGTTGCGGATTGTCTACAAAGTATAATCAATAGTTAAATATAGGGAGAATTGTCTAGTCGAGTAATCAGAATTCTAAGTGTCTAGGAGATTATTTAGATCGATCGGATGTGCGTACATTCAAAACATGCCCTCCATCCTCCAAATATAAATTAAACCTCAAGACTGCCTGCTTTCGTATTTGCATGTCACATATTCTAAACATTCTGGTCCGGTTATCTCACCTGTGCATATGTGCATTTTTGTGAGGTTTTGTATATTTTTTATTAACTTTTAGTAACTTTTAGCGTTTGTAAATCCAAAAGAAACTTTTAAAACATATTTTAGTTGCCTGCAGCACTTCTCTCCATAACCCTCCATCTGAATTTGGGTAATCAATGGCTTTTTCCCATATATTTACAATTAACTAATTCGTCTATAGTCCAGTTTGTGTATTGCAATGGAGCCCATGCAGTTTGTGAATATTCCTTCTGATTCTTTCAGTATCATGTACGGCGAGAATCCAGGTTTCCGGTGCATGGGTTATTATAGGTATTACGTCGGTGATTTTTGCGGGGTGTTTGGACTGTTTCCCCCTGTGGTACATTGATTTCCCATAAACTCGATTGGTCGAAGCCTTCCACGTCGCCTACTGTGTTGGTATTCTGGTGAATAGTATTTTTTCGAAGATACCCCATTGCAAATAATTTTACATTAATTGAAAAACAACTTTCGCAACAGTCGTTTCGATTGTTCCTACATCAACAGCAACAACCTGTGAGATCAGATGTTCGTGGCCGTCACAGTTTTCTTCATTCCTGTTAATTTGTATTAACTCGCCTTCTTGTAGCGTTTGGTGTATGCCCTTTACATACTGTGGAGGTGTTGCTTGGTGGTGTGTTTAATTCAGAATGTTACATTCTTTTCCAAATTTGTTCATTCATTCTCTATTTTTTTATACTTATTTGACAATTTAACAGTTTGCATTTTCCACAAATTAACAAAAGAAGAGGAATTGGTAGATCAAGTCGAAGAAAATTAGGAGTAATAACGAAAAACGAAAAGCGAAGGACAGAAAGAAATGGAGACGAATTGTCAACCAAGTCATGGGCCGCAAAGGCATGTAACACTTCTTTTGCTAATATGCTCACTTGCACCTTCTTAGCTTTCTTCCTAGTATTTGCTTTCCTGTCGTTTCATCTTCCATGAGTTCCACATAGCCCATCCAACGTATCCTGCTGGTATTAAAAAAAATTACGATGAGTTTATGTATACTGTATACAGCTCTGCGTTCTCCATTCTTAACAATCAGTCCTTCTTTTTTCCGCCGAAAATTTTCCTCAATAAACGTATTTCCCACACTCCTAATTTCTTGGCGTGCGTGCACTCATAATTAACAGGAGCTATTCAAAAATGTTGACAGATAACGACTATTAGTTGTCTGGATGTTGCTTAGCAGGCCACATCTAATAACAGAACAACATCTCAACAGCTTGCTTGTTTATAGTTTGTTACATTTCATACATACTATGAATATCATTTGAAAGGTTTTGATATCAGTTGTAGTCTCAATTGACATGAAGTTATTTTAATTTAAAATTACATTTGAACGTAAGATTTTTTTAATTTCTATTAGTAGAACTGGTAGTACCGACAATGTGGATATTTCTTATGTAGTAGTACAACATTTGATACCTCTGGTTCAAACTGGGTCGCTTAGGAGCCCCATCTAGGGCGAAGCAGCCGTACAAGTAAAAACCGCGTCCTTGGTATTATCAGCATGTACTATTTATATAGTTCGTAGCATTTCATATGAATGATACTATAAGGGCGATTGTTTGCCTTGATTAGAACGATAGTGTCTCACTGTAACATCAATTGTATTTTAAGTGTACATGAGCTTAGTAATAATGTTAAGCAGAGGAAGTTATACTTGGCAAGGTCCCGGGACATAGTGTATTGAGCAGGTGTATTTGAGTGGGGTCCATTAATCAAAATTAAATCAAGTTCGTTTGGCGAACTGGAATTGCGTGTTTTCGCATGGACACGTGTAATATATACGTCTATGTCGACTCTTGGATTACTTAACATTTGTTGTGAAATTGTGACCACAATGAAAGTGCTGGGATTTATATGTGTCCTTAAGGACGTTTACTGTTTGCAATCGGATTAATTTGTTTGGCGGGGCTCTAACTGTATGTCGTTTTTGCACACAAAAAGAAGATCCGTTTTTCATTTGGATGCACTGTAAACGAATCGATTTAAAAGAGGACAAATAAAACTAATAATAGTTGGAAATACATACAATACGCGGGAGGAGCAGTCTAGCGTTCAACGATAATCGAATAGAAGGCAATTCAGCTTCACGTGTTGCTATGCTAAACGCTGTACCGTCCAAGGATACTGGCATATTACAAATTACAAATAATTATGCTAATATCGTAACCGATATATGTCGGATCCATACGGATCCAGACGTCGAATGCCAGGAGAAGAGATCAGGTAACTTCACTGCAGTCATCATTCTATGATTTGTATCAATATACCAGGAATCGCAATGTGGACATTTTGTGCACAAGGGAATTACTCAACGAAGACTGAGTTCAGTTATAATTCAGGGTTATAATTTTCATTATAATCAAAGTACTTTCAATCAGAATGAGCCAAAACCAAGCCAAACTTTTTGTAGAAATGCTGGATAGATATATTCGCGAGTACTGTAAGCACCCTATTGAGATTCTAGCCGGTCATTTCAACATCGATATATCATTGGAAAAAGCATTGAAACCTATACCTAACGATTTTTTAATATCCTTGCTCACAATGGAGCATATCTTGTAGACACGCGGATTTGTGGCAATTTAGAAAATCAAATGATCCTTCCAATCGTATCACTAAACTAAATAACCAATGTATCATAAACGTTGTTATATCCAAGTGGTTGACCCTGTGGCGTTAAAATGTGATATTGCAAGTCGAGATTTGCATATTCACACAAATGAAGACGTTGGGTTTAGTGTTCGCAGAATAATGAAAGTTATAAGTAACGAAATTCTACGTTCAGGAAACGAATTCATTCTAAAAGTAGCAAACGCAAACCATGGATTACTTCGGGTACAAAACTACAATTTGCAGACCATCTACAAATGCTATGTGGATTATATACGCAGACCGATAACTTCCGCTAAAAAGTGATTATTTCTCTAATGAAATTTCTAATAATAAAAAAAACGTGAAAATAGCCTAACAAAAAACACAAGAGAAGTTGTATCTGAAATTAAAGTAAACCATGAGATAATTACTGAAAATCTACGTATGCAGACTCATCTAATTCATATTTTACAGAAGCTGCAGATAATCTTGGCAATAATATACCGCAAAACTTGCGTACTTCATTTTTTTAGATTTTCCATTTTTCTGCGACCCACAGACAACTGAAGTTTTAAATATTATAAATGATCTACGTAATAATACATCGCCCGGTCCTGACGCAAGTAGTTTCGCAAATTTTAAAAGAATTGAATACTATACTTGTTCCATGTTTCGCTAACATTTTTAATAAATGTATGAAAGATGGATGCTTCCCTGAGTTATTTGAAACTACAATTGTGGTTTCCGTACTTAAATTTGGTGCCACGGATTTGTTATTCAACTATAGAACCATTTCTCGAATATTGCCAATTTTTTTGAAAAGATTAAGAGCAGGCTTTCTTAGATAAATATAAAATATTGTAATATATGACCTACCCTCACATAGTTAAAAAAAACACGTTATATTTTATCGACAATTGCATAAAACTACATCAAGAGGTACTAATAACAATTTCTAATTTTGCGCAGCCAATGATTTTCTTGTGACGAGGGTCTTATTGTATTAACATAATATTTTTACGAAAATGCTACGCCACTGGTTAAATAAAGCATCAGGTAGTTTCAACAGTTCGGAAATCAATTTTAGATTCCGAAAGTTTGTCAGATGTGTGAAATCTAAACAGAAAAATTTCTTTTGTTAACATTGGCGTCGAAGTAATTCGGATGTAGGTTATTTTCTGTTTCCGACAAAATAATTTAAAAATGTGGGAAATGGTTTACTTATTAGGCACGCAAGATTGCACAGAGGTTTGAAAAAATGGTTGTTGTAGTTAGTAAATTGAAGTAGTTAAATGTCTAGAAAGGATGTTTTTTGAAGATGTAGCTATGATGGCGCGAATAAGAAAGGTTTGTCAATATATGGTAAAATCAGGTAAAATATGAGTAAATGAAATAGAAGATAGAAGACGTCGTAGAGATATTGCATACATGGAAAGTGCAAGAATGAACATGGAGTTGACGTAGGGAGGAAGGTGGGAAATGTGGGTTTCTGGATGGTAGAATTCAAGAATTGAAAAAAGGGATGAAAATATTAAGACAGAAGACCATAGGTGACAGACACCAGTAGGGATGAACTCAGATCTATAAACTTTAAATGAAAATAAATTAGAATACTAAAGAGATGTTCCAACCCGTGAATCGGTGAAGAAATATTTAAAAACTACAATAATTGGTATGAATATAAATTTGCGAGCCGTGCTTTGTAACAAATATTGATATGTATGTGTAAAATAAGCTTCGGAGACAATGCTTGTAATAAAACGGAAATAATATCTCACTTAAGTTTATATGGCAACTATCTGCAAGACATACATACATATATGGAAATTTATGTGCTTTAAAATGCAAAACTAAAGTACAGCAATAACCTTGGTCGGACAGTTGAACTACCTATTATCTACAAAATAAGCACAAAGAACGAAACAGACGCCGATCGTGCAATTATAGAATTAGACGATACACGTGTGTCACATAAAGTCAATGCTACCGGCACGGTTACGGCCAACCGTAGACAAAGCTCGCATTTAATGTCTAAATGTACTTACCGACATGTGACAGACCGGATAATTCTGAATCTGAAAAAAAATATTCCATAATAATTTATTTATGTTGTGATACAAACATGTTATTTGCACTGAGTTAATTATATTCATAATCCCAGCACACTGATTACCCTTATCCTGTCGGATCGATTAAAGATTACTTATAAATCCCTTTCCATTTATGACAAGTTAATTAAGTTGAAATACTTCGGTGCAAAATTCATATAAACAAACAGTTTCCAATATTATTTCTTGGAACGAGCATTATTTCCATATGACCTTAACCGCCACGTCACATTTTTGCCTTTTACGCAGAACTTGTAAACAAAAATCCCAATCATAAGACGGTGTTAATACGTAAAATTTTGCGCATGTATATTTTAATTGCAAATTTGCATATACGCAAGAAAATAACGTACTCGTGTATACGCAGTACGTTTCACGTTGTGTCATCTATTACGTACATAAATGAAATATTTCAAAGCATTTCTTTGTTTACAACATTTACATGCGTCAGTTGTATATTGCATGCATTCATATCATTTTTTATGTAATTCGTATCGCGAGTTTTTAGATCAATATTTAGATTTCACAAGTGGTACCTGTACCAATATCAGCGAAATAAAGAAATCCGCCGAAAATCGTATCGATTGGCGTCAGAATATATCTAGACGGAGAGCGTGTTATTTATTTTATTATCAAATTTAGTTCTAAAAAATAGGTTGGGTGTTTACGCAAACTTGAAATATATTTATTTATAAGTATTGCAAATATAACTTTAACCACTCGAGCGATTGTGTCGAGATGTACTTGAGAAATCTAGGAAATGCGATAATTTGAACTGAAGAAAAAAACACCGCGAAAGCAAAAATGACATTTATGGGTGATTTTGTGGGAACGAACCAGGTATACAAATAAAGCGCAGTAAAGGAAAACCAGAATTATGTAAATTGGGAAATACCATGAACAACAACAAAGTAATTATTTTCCATTAGTCAACGATTGATGAAAAACCCATGAGATGTTCTCGAATTTAATTCGACAATTGAAATTATGTAACTATTTCATTCAAAGCTGAACTAAATACAAATTAGTTGCAATAACTGTGTCAGTTTTAACTTCTCTAACTTTGAATGCTCCATATATTAAGATTTAACCGTCCTGTTTAGATAAAGTCGTCTCAATAGATTCGTTAGATGTACTGCATTTATGTGCCTATAAACATTTTTTGTTAACTTTGTTTATCAACCATATCTCGCCAAACAAAATACCAATGATTTTTATGTACAGGGAGGGTCTTTTTGTTTATCCTATAACATATAAATAGATTCGGTTTAATTTAATAACTTTGTTACGTGGTTCAAGATTTTTTATTCCTTCTAATGAATCTTTAAGATATCAGAATTGTGCATAATTATTCGTATTTATCACATTAATATTGTATGTAAATTTTAAATCGATTCATATTAGTTATCCTGGTGTAAAATTTAAACGAGAAAGCAAATTAAATATGTTGATAAAATGTGACTTGAAATCTTGGACGCGTTTCGTTAAGACGAAGCATCAAATCAAACAAATTAAAAGTTAAGTAAACTCACGATGAAAAAGCCAAAACATAATAAAAATCAATATAAGGTGACGATTAATTTTTATGTGCGTCTATTTCTGTTCGAAACTCGACGATTGAAGCGTCAAAATTCGCTCGAATATCGTCGCTATCAATTATTCGCGTCTCATTGGATGTATTCTCATTACAGCGGGTTTGACGATATTGTACATATTCGAGCAAATATTTCTCTTATCGCCGAAAATTCCAAATCAGTAGTTTACCACCTGCGATTTCGTGTACTAAAATAGCTCGATATAAATAGTTTACAATGAGCGTGTAACTAAGTAGTTTAGAAATAATTAATTAATTTTCATTTGATGTTACCTGCGTGATTATTGCAATTATCGTAAACATTTTTTTTTACATATTTCTCACCAAGTGACTGATCGTTGATCGTTGCTTTTTATATAAGTCCTTAATATACAGCAGACTAATAAATCTTCTGCTAATGTTTTATTTCCTAATGCTGTGACAACTAGGAGACAATCTAAATATAAGTTTGTTGCAGTATGCGAATTCTCAGACCCACAGGTATTTGAAAACTTCGAATAGACGAAAAATGGGCGCGCCAACTAAAACAATTACCCAGTACACGTCCAAGAAAAACGTTTTTATTACTTGCATTAACAAAAGCCACATTCCTGCACTAGGATTTGGTAATTTCCTTTTTATTTTAATATAAACATGTCAATAAAATTTATGCGATCCGAAATGATTGTCAAAAATAATTACAAATGTTTCTTCAATGCCAACTATTTCAAAATATGCAAATGTGCACAAGACAAATTCATGTGTGCAAGAATTAGCGTAGTTAATAAACGAATTTGGCAGAAGCTTTTCGCGCCCACAAAGTTATTATTAACTAAAAGTCCCAAGTGACCTTTTCCACTATCGTAAGTGCGTAATGACAAAATCAGTGACATGGAGACCCACGACTCCACGTGCGTCACCAGAAAAAGTATGGTATCACAAGTGTTGAATTTTGTCCAACTATACGTCGGCTAACACGCCATCACGTGTCTTAATGTTTTAACTACATAAACATTGAATACAAAAATAAGTACATTAAAAACTTTAAAAATATATTTCGTGAAATACTATTTACGTCGTCATAAACGTAGACGTATATACTACATTATTTCTCGAAATAACGCCATCAAACATATTGTTACGTATTAATATTAATATTGAATTATATTCCACCAAATAAAAGTAAGGATATATTACACCACTGGGTACACGTGTACTGTGTGATATGCTTGAATTGCGCACGACATAAACGCGTCCATGTGTAGTTCATTTTTCTTCAGATTTATCAAAACCTTTGTACTGGGTTAAGAAGATTATAACAGCACTTGACCGGTCCCATATCAGCTGAAGCATATTTCGTTGATGCTACGGTTATGAATCAGTTCTATCCGTTTGTATGATGAGCCGGAAAGGAAATATAGGTCAATTGTGTTCACCATGATTTGTGTGGATAACCAAATATTATTTATTTCTAGTTCATCTGACGTAATATAGAACGTTAAGCAAGATAAATTATATGTTTGCACTACTGATAAATGAAATATATATTTATGACAATTTATGCGACTAATGTATGTATATTTTTGTATATTTTCGTTCTCGGAACCATTTTGGAAAGAAGCCGAAGCATTTGGAATATACTCATATAATATTTTCTGTCATTAATTATTGTGTGTGATACGCGGATACATTATGTCAAACGAAATTGTTCAAGTATATTTAACACTTCAAACAAATATTTCCAGACCAGTCAAAAGAACATGTTATAGGCACAGCGATGATTTTTAATAGCATCACAACTAGAGAACCTAATACGAATAGCAACATCAAAATAATGAAGGCTTAGATTTACTATGCTGTACATATTCAGGTAACACTACGTGACGGTGGTGCAGCAAATAATTCAAACGCAAGTGCGACTTGCCAATCAGTCATATTTTGCTGATTTTCGTCAACGTTTCTATAACTAATTAATTCTTATTCAACTCACAGTTTATAATGAATGGAGATTGCAATAAAATAGCATTACGTATACTGCAACGGGGTACTGAATATACAAAACGAATAATTGCAAGCATGTTGAATTTGCTTCCTACGAAATGATTCGCAACCCAACCCAATATTGCAAACAGGAAAGGAATTAAACCATTGTCACATAATTTATTAATCCAATTCCATGAAATCTGCGGTTAAAAACAATGTTTGCGTCTAAATCCAAACTGCAAAAAGTATATTATTTTATATGTATGTCGAATTTATCGGTAATTTATAGAAAAAAATCGTCATTAAGTATCAACCTAAACTCAAAATATAATCGAAATAAGAGCAATTAAAATATACGATGTCTACACCTTGGCAGTTTTTGTTTGTCTAGAAGCCCAACTCAGAAACAAATTTAAAACAAATCTAATTTTCATATTTCAATAATGACCCATAAATATCGAAACCGTTCAGAACTATCAGTTTCATCAATCTACCCATTCCATACAAACCCATTTTAATGCAATCTTCACTAAAAAAAAACCTATGCCATTAAATCCGTTTCATTTATAAAATAAGTTGCTAAAATCATCTGTGAATAAAGGATACATCTTGAGTAACGTGGTTCATTTGTGAGGAAAACTTGTAGTCGTAATTTATATCAACATCCGGTTCTTGTGAAGTAGGCTTTTAAACCCAAAATGCAAAACATTTGCATCTTGACCCAACCTACAAAAACTTAGTTTTCTACATAGGGTCCAATTTTAGGGGTAATGTATGTGAAACTCTATGCTTGCGATATTTGCGTGTGCACCCAAAATATAACTGCAGGTAGAGCATCAAAACTGTTGGACAGGTGGTCGCTCTGAGATTTCAAAATCAAATTTGTGACAAACTTAATTTGCAACCAATCCCAATTCTTGGTGAAGTATGTCCTCTAAACCCCTAAACCCAAATTAAATAAATGTGATTAAAATTAAAATATTTGAGTCCTATCAACGTAGACTCAACCAAGATCATGTACAATAAACACAGTGGATCATCAACTGAAATATACCACTGGCATTGCTGCACGTTCATTAGTAAACCATAAGCAGTCAACGGAAGTTGCTTAGGACTATCTCGAACCCAACCCAAGCCAAAATATATCCGAAAAAGAGCCACTGGGTTGTGCGTCTCCATTGTTTTAGATTGTCAAAAAAGTACACAAGAAGTATATAATTTGTGTCAAATTTGAGCAAAATGGTTTCTCCAAGAAACATGTCTTTAATATATTTCAGCTCGCTGTCCACTTTTGACGTAAGCTCTGTACATTAAAGTCTTTAATAGATTTCAAAGTCATGGCCGTTGTCAACAAAAATGTTGTGCTAAGAAAGGGAATATTTTTTGCAATTCTTCTAAACCCAAAAATAAATAATTCGCTGGAAATATTGCAACATCAGCATTAAAGTGGACCCATCGAATATCGACCAAACTCGTGTTGTTCATAAACTCCAAAAAGCTTGAAATCGCTGGAAGTTACCATGATTATCTTTCTCAGTCAAATGCAAATAAAGTAAGTTAATTTATACATATTTCACGTAACAGGTGTAAAACGCAGGATTAATACAAAATAATCCTTTAAGCCCAACATGAACTGAAATCTAAAAAACCTACAGTGGTTCGCACACAACTTTCCCCCAAAACTTACACGATCACTAGCTACGCCAGCACTATAAAGAATTTTCCAACAGCGATTTTCGAGTAAATAATTTCGAAATAATTTTTCAAACAAAAGTTGTTCATTATATTTAAGTGTTCTAAGAAGCACATTTTCGATGACTCATATACTTCCTTATACATGAAGTATAAGAAAGTAAAAATATATTGCAAATTGCAGATAGCACTGACCAGCAAGTAATCCTATAAGGATTATTTTAAATTATCCTAACTTTGTACATGCTTCGTATGTATCAAAACTAACGTCTATACTTTTTCCATTATTATTAATAAAATAATCAAAATGATGAGCTTGTAACATCAATTATCCCCATCGTTGTAGTCGCTGATCAGATCGTTAAACGTATTGGCAAATTCTTTACGGTCGCCAAGAAATGAAACCAATGAAAGTCTCAAATTATCTCTTAGTAACATTGTATACAAAATTCCTTGTGGTGCATGTGATCACAACTTGCGTATACCCACCTATTGTATGTTACCAACTCATGCTTCTACTAATGGACATCATAGTAAATGATAATGAAACGAAGATATTGGCATTTAACAAACATTTTCAGCAACACTTGTTGAAATATTTTACATTGTCAATAATAATAAAGCAATTAATTGCAAAAAAGGTAAGGCAAAAATAATTAAAATGATTGGACATGGTTTTTGGTTTAAGTATCAAGTACTAAACTCGCATAAAATTAGCATCATCCTATAATAGTAAATTGGAGATGCTGGTTGGCAAATAAAATGAAACAAACTTACCATTACCACACAGGACCTTTACCCTTACCACCCTTACAGTGTGTTTCATTTTACCTTCCTATACTAGAACTTTATATGTGTGGCTAGATCCTACAATACATATTGCGTTTTCTTGCTAAGCCTTTTATCGGAACTGTAGTTTGAAATATAATCACTTTCACGTCCTGAACTAGTAGACTTGTCAACTTTTTTCCCTTTTCAATCTCTTTATTTGAATTGAATATTTTAAATGTTCGCATGATTCGTTTGAACCTATCCGTGAGGGTTGCACATTAGTGAGGTACCTTTTATAAGAAGTTGAGTATATGAGAATTGGAGGTACAAATAATTCACCTGCACTCGAGTGCATTATACAGGTGAGCATTTTTCAGCGGACGTTGTTTACACTTTTAGCAGCTTCGAAGTAACAATGTTACATATATACCGGTCACATCAGTATTGTTAACATTATTGGAATTATATGAGCTAACTCATGTGAACAAAATAAAATATTGTTGGTTGGTGTATTAAGAACGAATTGGCAAGTTATTTTTCAAGGCTAACTGGAAACCTTGAAACCATTGTCGAAATATAGGCCATCAAAAGCCAATTTAAAATAAGGAATTTGGAAGTACAAAAATATTTTGTTGGTTTAAAATATCCCATTTTATTTTTCTTCATTGCACAGATGGAGGCCTTCATAGCGCCATTGTGCTACAAAATGCACCAGTGTTAAATATGCGGCTGTGTTACATATCACAACTTACCACCGTGGACCACATTAAATACACCGATTCAGATAAAAAAAACTTGCAATTTTAACAACTGATTACTTCTATTGTCAAACACGAACAAGAGAACTACGGTTCAAATTATCCAAATAACTAAACGGAGCCTTGTCTTTGTATTGAATTATACACTTATGTTTCATTTTCTGACGTAATTTTTTTTACAATCGCCAAAATTCATGCATCTGATTTCCGTGACAGCAAATATTGAGAAGTTCTGTGCATCTACGATCCATGAGATATATTCTCCGGATCTTGTCAGAAGCATTTCTAATATACACATACCTAATGCAATTTTTCACCTAACCTATATAGCATATGCTTTAGTGGGAAGAGTTAAAAGTATCACAAAATATAATATTAACCAATGTGGAAAACAACACGTCACCTTGTGACCTTTTTCCATGCTTTACGGTTTAAAGTGTTTCACTTATCACGCTGCTTTAAAATTGCATTCCAGTCCATTGGCGGTCGAATGTTCCTTCTATGCGCATAACTTTGTTGATTATATATTTATCAATTTCCTTCGGAGAATTTTTACGGTTCCATTTACATCGATTTTTGTGGGCTTTACTGGTCTCCAAGATTGAGTAATTCGTTGGTTTGTTGGTTGATTCTGTTTGAGGAATTTAGTTTTGTACGTTGTTTATATTCATCCTATATTTAAAAGCTGAGGACGTTATTTAATCATCGTATCTTGGAACCCGATAAATGTATGTAATATGTCAAACATATTTCTTTTATTGCATTTTATGTATTATTTTCATTTTTGTATACACATACAAGTGTACCTTTTCGGACGCCTTCATTTGTCGTAATAATTAGAGAACTCGACTTTTAATTAGTATGTAGTTCAGAGAACATGGAGCTGTTGAAATATAAATTTATGCACAACTAGAAATCTTATAAGCATACCAATTTATTCTACACACGAAATTATAATTACCACGTGTTGGTAATTCCTGAAAATTTTAACGATGTCATTAAAATTTAGTTTCTCCAAACTAACGGTTTTAAATTACTATGTTTGGCTTATTTATAACTTACTGTGTAGTTTGTGCATATTGTTAGTGACAATGTTTCATTTTCATGTTAAAATATTCATAGCCTTCCACGTGCTACTGCAATCTCGCTTACGTCCATACGAATAGTTGCTTAATGTGTATAATCAATAGATTCGAACAAAACACGAGTTAATCTTGTGCCATAGTGGCAAACAATTTAGACGCATATTCCACAATTGCACAAACAATTTATAAAAATTCACGAAAGCATCTAGATGCGAAATATAACTTATATACTCGTATTTTGGTACGTTCGCTTGTATACGTGAACTAGGAGCCAAGTGCTCAGTGTGCTAAATCAAGTGTGTTCGCAATCTAATACGTAAAAAACCATAGTAGTCGGTCTTGAGGTTTATTTACATTGGATTATAATTGGCATGTTGGTAAAATGACATTGCATTTTACTTTTAAGACTTTTCTTCAAAATACAAAATACAAAGGGAATAAAAATTAATTAGTTAGACTTACATTGAAACATGGGATTTTTTCTTGTTCAAGCATATTTACATTCTTACAATACAAAGTATTCCAGCATTGCAAAATAAAGAACCAGTCTTTCAATCTACACCTCTGAAATAAAATTCCAATGACCAGGGTTAGCCTCACCCTAGTCTGGACCTTGAGGACCGAAACCAATAGATGTAGATTTTTTTCTAATCGTCCTTCAACAACATTGTAGATGTAGACTATGACAATATTATTGTTTTTAGATATTTTCTTAAAATTAAATTAAATAAGCTACGAAAATATTAAACACGAATTTAAATCTAAATGAAACTACAAAAAATTACGAATGCAGGTCGTTGTAAACCTGAAACGGGATGGAAGCCGCCTTTATTTAAAAGACCGTCTCGTAACAAAGCCAACAAAGGTTATTTTTTGCCAATAAAGAATGTAGACGTTTTCTGTGAATTCATTGACCGCAAAAGCACCGACACGGCCCGTCTCTAAAACTGGAGTTCAATGAAACATGAAAACCGACCATAATCCTCGTCTCCTAATATCCGCACCCTGCCCCGATTGTTACGAAAAAGTATTAGGCGACCATAAAAGCGACATCACAGTCTCGCAACTGTAAAATAAAATGAACGCGAGAAAAAAATGTTAATCACATGCGCACGCCAATAGATTCATTAGAAAAGTTACAATAACTGTTATATGTACACATATCCGTAACCTGGTAACAGTTAGAATGGAGTGGCGCTCGCGAGTCCAATTGACCCGTTCTTTTGTTCTTGACCCTTTTGTACATTCGCGTGCATAAAATGCGCAATTGCATACCACTGCTTTCACTCTCCTGTTCCAATTAGGGACGAAAAATCCCCGCGTTCGTAGAAACAATGCAGTTACATTGGTTACATAAACAAATTCATGATGGGGTCTATATCTACGGTCATAAAAATGTAATTATGAAACCGATAACCGCAAATGACTATCATATATGTTGCCCATACATCCAAAGAAATCAAATTTTAGCGCCATCTACGCTCCACTAGAAGCCACTGATTATATAAAAAAAATGTAAAACGAACACGTGAACTAATACATCAAACAATAAGGATCAAATATATTTTCACCTGCTTTGCCTGTTTCATGTCATCTAATTTTATTTCATAACTTAATATTTCTATAGGCTCTTCGGTTCTACTTATGTTCCAAATTTGTTAAAAAGTTGTTTGGTTATAAAAGTTTGGTTTCAAATGTTTTCATTGGCAATAATTTCATAACGTTATTTAAATCTGCCCATATATCAATTCGGAACACGCACTGTTATGAACGGAAATGTTATTCATTTTGAAATTTATACAAAGGAACACCTACAATTTATTATGATTTGTGAATATAAATTAATCAAGGTGCCATCAAAAATAGAAATGTAGGCAGTTTTACTATCTTGAATGATTCGAAAACATTGTGTCGCCATCTATGTACCAAAAGCATGCGCAAGTTTATGCAAATGACATTGAAAAAAGAAACCCGTAACCATTGCTGACTTGCACTTTATCCAAGTTGAAAACCAAAATGGTACAATATGTGACTGGCCGAAGCATGTACATCGCGCCATCTAGTACGAACATATCGATATCAAATATAGGGTGTCGAGAGAGAACGAATCTTTACGACAAAGTTAGGTATATACATCAACGGTAAGGTTTGTTCAGATTTCATTATTACCGATATTTATATATCACCGCTTATGTGACTATCACAAGTTTTCTTAGAATATTATACTAGAATGTCAATATATATTTCGACAGATAGCGAGTTGCACGATTTACCACGGTATAGTTTGGTGTCTGCATTACCGGTAAGGTGGCAAAGTTAGGTATCTGCATTAACGGTAGGGTTTATTACTAACTGCGACATCTTACGGAGAATGGCCGAGACAGATTTCATTATTACCAACATTTATATATCACCGCTTATATCACTATAACAAGGTTTCTTCTTCGAATATTATACTAGCTATGTTAATATATACATTCGACAGGTAGCGAGAACAGCTCCACGAATTATTACGGCATAGTTTGGTGTCTACATTATCGGTAAGGTGAGTTTATTCGTAACAAACCGCGACATCTAACGGAGAGTGGTCGAGATTGGTTTCTATATTACCGACAGCTTATATGACGCACGGTCAAACTTCCAATTGCACTACATAATTATATTTGCATTGAAATGTACGCATAATTCCCATTTAAAATGAAATGAAATTATCTATGTAACAATTATATTTTATTATTATTATATTAACAATTTTAAGTTTGTTCCTAGATGGCGGAAATATAGATATGAAGACAGACCTTAAACCGTTGACTGGCGTAACTCAACTTAAATCAATAAGAGTGATAATTCATAAAGATTCCAACACAAGTAAGATGGCAAATAATTAATTTATTTGATTTTATATTTAAATCTTCCTAAATTTATTTACTGTACAAAAAAATTAATAATTTATCCTTTTTTTCTTTTTACTTAATCAAAAGACGATGTAAGTATAATTCTACTGTTGTCAGATTGTAACTTTTTGGTACACAGAATTTTTTTGGCGTATTGAATAGGTCTCAACTTTGCCAGAGCTGGGCCAAACACTAATATCGACAAGAACTTTTTTGGAAAATCGTGGTCCTTACCGATGACATATTTTTTTCAAATACTGTTTACAGTAATTATTATATAGAAAAACTATTGTTTGTCTATTCATACGTAGGTGGCAGCAATGTGCAAAATTTACCAATTAGCATCAAGCTGGTTCGATAACATAATTCGAGCTCCAACGGTTGAGTTAACTACCAAGTAAAGTTTTTCCCTTTCAAAGCAAATCGTTCTACAATACCGTAAATTATTCTTGCGTTGAATGCAGCGAACTTTAAATGAGAAATTTCATAATGGACTGAAGAGACCTGGACATACATTTCTATACAATTTACGGTCGTCGGCAGCTAAAATTCTGTGTAATCAAACTGATATTCGTCAAACTTGGATGAGCTCGATTTCCTACTGACAATATTTGTATAAATCTGTCATTTTTGGAATGACTTGTCTTATCAATTTATAACTGATATTGATAAGATTAGTCTAATATCTACATTACTCAAATATCTGTAAAAATTAACAATTTATTCTATAAAACGTGGGCAGTATTCTCGTTCCTAGTCCTACTAAGGACTTGGGTTTATCCACCAGATTTGGAGGCAAGGGGTACTGAAGTGTTGAAAACAATGACACTGTGTGGGATACACTGCCAAACATTTTCATGTGATATTTTATTAAAATTATAAATTAAATTATCATGCAAATATAATCTGTTGCTTGTGATAAAAAGGTCTACTATATCTAGTTAAAAATTCGATGTAGTGTTAATGATCGATTGAGCATTGTTTTGTAAAGCTTAACAATTATTTAACAGTTCACGTCATACGGATTTAATTTTATCGTAAACAAAGATGCACGCTTCGGACATGTGAAAATGATAAGGTTTGGTTTAACGACAGATTATCTCGGTGATATATTTGCGTTATTCTGACGCAGTATTAACAATAGCTACATTATTACTGTTTGATCAAGAAGTATTAACATAGTACCTATAGTCGTAGCTACAATTAAACGTTCTTGATTATTTTAAACTAAAAATGCAGACGTTACGTCCTAACTTACCAGTATCATTGAGAAGACTTTGGATGGACTCCTCGCTGTACCCTTGGGCTTCAGTAGCCATTACTAGAAAAAAAAGTCCAGTCAAACAAACGTATATAATAATAATCAAAATAATATATATTTTAGTAATTCTCATTCTTGGCTATAGCATTTATATCTTATATTTATATCTGAAAAACATAACAATGTCTAATGTTGACGTTTTATATCAATATATAGAGAATGCGATCTTGAATTAAAAATCTGTGATAGCAAACGTCAAGTTCAATATCACATTGTCAATAACAATCCGATATAAGTTTCAATCAAATAACATATATTGCTTTATTTTACATGAAACAAGACACATTTTCAATTTGAATTATTTTTGAACTTAATTGCAGCAACCCTTTTATATGTTGACACTGGACATTTGACAATCGTCTTGTTTAGTCTCCGCAAGGTGTTAGACAAGGTATCGTCTTGTCAGTGTTCTGTTGTCAGTGGTTCGTTAGGCGTGATTGGCTCGCGCCAAGAAGTTTTGATGGCCACTACAAGTAAAGGTATTTCAACAACTAAGGTTGTTGGTAATCGCTGCTCACGAAGGGTTATAACCCAGAATCAATATTGTCTAGCGATCCACCAGTTAGTCTTCATGGACCGGTTTTAATTAATGTTCGCTACACCATTGAGGTGTAAGATTAGACCATCTTTCACGTAAATTTTATATTTTTCTGTTATATTTGACAAGACACATTTTCACTTTATATTGCTTTATGTAGTTGTGGTCGTGGTCGCTGCATGGTTCTGTTCCAAATTGATCTTCGTTAATATGTTTAATGGTGTATAGAAATATTCTAATCCACACGATTTTTAATGATAAATATTTGCTTGTTAGGACACACACAATTTCTATGTGACGATAATATTCTAGGTAGATCATGGGGGCTTGGCATTTAATAATTAACCTTTAGTTACTATAATTAATTGATTATAATCGATCGAATCATGCAAGTTTAGATTACATAAATCGCCATTGTTTACCTAAAATGAATCAGCTTGGTAATTGTACGACATATTTTTTTACTTAAACTTTTATTGTGATTACACCTGGATTTTCTTGTTATTGATTATTATTTTACTTCGTATTTTTATTTCAATTTAGTCGTTGTTGTAGTCGTCGTCCATTTTCGTTCATTTATTTCTTAGTTCCAACGGATTTAACTTGTTGTGCGATTTTTTTCTTACATTTGCTGCCTGTCAATTTTTTAATTTTATCTTATTTCTGCTCTCCACCCCTATTTTATTTCTATTTTCTTAGGTATGTACTTTTTTCGTTGGTATTAATTTCATCCGTTTTAATTTATTTTAGTCGCTCTTGTTCTGAATTATTTTGTTCTAATTTCTAATATTTCATATCGTAGATTTTTGTTTAATTTTTTTATTGCGTATAAATTTCGCATTGTTCTGTTATGTTTGTGCTGCAATATTTATTTCATGCTTTTTTGTTTGTTTTAGCTTATACTATTATTTTTGTTATTTCCGATTGTTATTTTTTATATCTCATCCATGTAGTTTATTGTAATCATACTAACATTACAGATATGCAAAGTCGTTTTTTTTGTGTATTATGCATTTTTAATATTTCCAGTGATATTCACGTTCTTCATTTCTGTACTTCACTGATGTTAAGGTTTAGTACATGTCAGTAGTTTTCATTATCTCCAGCCATTTCCACTTCACTTTTAGAATACAAATTGATATTAAAAAATAAATTAATCTTTAGATTTTATTTTGCATGCGCTTCACATTTTCTTGGTTTGTTTTATTATTATTATAACATTTTATATTATTAACAACTATGTAGGAGTAACAATTTAATTTATATTTTTATAGAATTTTAAGAGTGATTCCGACAACAAGGTGAATTACGTTTGTCAAAATAATAGAGTTTGCAAGAGCGAAGTGAAGACTAATAACGTTGTAGTTACATTAATGGTTAATATCTCGCACATAATTATAAACAACTTATCAATCACGCAGTAAAACTGTCACCGTGCGTAATAAATCATTTTCCCATAGTCCCACAAGATGCGTTAATTATAATTTATTGTACATGATATACGTATTGAAATAATACAAAATATTTCTTACCGCCAGCGTTAATCACTCGCAAGTACAACCTCGTAAAAGAACAATTATAAACTGCGTATAAATACTGACATAAGTGTTGCAAAAATCTAAGTATGTGCATACATTCATATAATGATAATTTTGTCATAAAACCTCAGTAGTGGAGTCATCACCGTCGCAGTTGTATAAGATTTGTTATCTGGATGTAATTGCGATATTTGTCTTTGTTTTATAAAAATTGTACATTTTCAGATAATTATTTAAAATTTAGTTTTAAAAAGATGACAGTTTTACAGAAACAAAGTAGAACATAAACTAATATCATTTCACAACTACAACGGTGGAATACTCATCATGTTAAGTTGGGTCGAGAAAATTAGAGCACGGTAGATGTAATATAAGCTGAAAATTTCGATAAACATCTACGCCTTTTTTAGAGTTTTACTCATAAGTCTGAACCATTTTGCCAATTATCTCTTTTTTTCCAATCCTAAGGCATTTCAAAAAATTACCATCTTCTTCTTTTTGTTGCAATATTTGAATCGTCATACCTGCCCCACCTCCTTACCATTTTAAAGAGATAGCTTTCTACCAACGACAAGTTTTTACACATAGTCTTATATCTTGGTACTGTATCGTCCCTGTACATCTACATGTATCTTTCCACCACTGACAATTTAATATGCTTTGATTTTTCTTTTCCATAGTTAGGTGTTTTCCTATCCTAACTTTTTCACGTCTTTTATTTTCCACACATTAGACGTCTTCATCAGACTTCATAATGCATACACCTTTCCATTCATTCAGATAATACTTCTTCTGTTTACATGTGTACATTACTCACAATATTGTCCATGTCAACATTTCTTTCGAACACTATCTATTGCGTCATAGCTCTCGTCATATGCAAATCGTTGCATATATCGCACAATTTAGGTTCAGCAATACTATCACCTCCTCTATCGTTATCTCACCCAAACTATTAGTCTTCGACAACAAGGCCTTGGTCCTATTTATCTCCAGCTCATTCTCACTAAAAATATTGCCAGATTCGTGGTTCCTTTTCTTCAGATATCGTACACTATCCATTGTTACCTTCCCACCTTCTTCTTTCCTTAGCGCTTCTTGTAAAGTTAAAACCGGCGAATATTTTAGCCAATTCTATTCAAAAATTATAACGTTTTTACGAACATTTAAAGAAGCAGTTATTATTTTTAATTTTGAAGTAAAAACAATTTTTAGAGCCACCTTGGTGCTTAACTTGGAACAATTTGAATTTGCATTAAAAGTTAAGTTTCTGAAAAACAGCGTGAAATTTGTGGTTATGAAGAACGACATCTACATGCATTAAAAAATTGCAAAATAACAGCAGCTCACATGACTTCTAAAGGCAAAGTTTTGTTATGTCGTAGGTTTAGGCAATGTAAACATGGGAATCGTGAAAACCCTACACCAGTTCAAATCTGCATGCATTTTTATTTATTATTAAATACGAATTTCGTTAATATAGATAAATTTTATTAGCATTATTTCTCTTAATTGTGATAGTTGTGGTTATCCTCATAGTTTCAAAAGGTATTCCAGCTGCGTTAGATTTTTCAGGCCATTCCCACTTTTACGTATACATTTCTTCATCCTCAATTTTTTTCCTAATTCCATGGACTTTCACAATCCACCAGTGCCTTCCTAACAAAATATTCCTTAAAACGATTTTTCCCCGTACCTGGATGCCATTCTCACATTTAAGTACACTACTTATCCATAAAAATTCTCTCTTGATGTAACTTGATGTTGAAGATTCAATACTAAGTTTTATGTGTAGAAAACCCAACCCAACCCCAACCTAACCCAGTTTTAATTTACGTTGATGTTAATTGTGATGAGGGCTGTTTCCAATAAATTTGACACATTCCTGTCATAATCCAACGTTTCAATCTGTATAATAAATGCTAGTCTCCATTGCATACGTTTCGGCAGATATAGTTGCTTCTTCAGGTTTGTCTTCTCGGTCGTAGTGATCTAGTTAGTATGCTTTTAGGTGCGTGGATGTAATATGATCCTTATTAATTATTAATTTGTATCATTTAAATTTTATTTCGTTAAATTATTTAGAGTTAAACATATGTAAAATACTCTAGCTAGATTTTTAAATGGTTTTCCATAACAGTCGGCAAGTATATATTATTGATTTATTTCATGTCGATGTAAATGACTGGTCTTGCGAAAGTTTATAATATTTAATATTAGCAAGAATTAATACTAAGAAAATTGAATCGAAATGGTTCTGAGAAATCTTGTCCATGAAATAATTATACGTTTCAATAACCAAACATTGCGATATGTTCCTTGACGTCCATATCTTTGTTACATCTTAATTGGTTATCTTGCACGTCGTTGATGTAAAAATAAATATCAATATCACAAACGTCATTTATCATCACCCAGTTCGTGAAAAGCATGGGCTTGTTCAAAATTCATGCCGCAACGTAGAATGCGAAAAATAATTCAGAAACTGTATTTAATACCAATCGCAATTATAATTGGGATATTGGTGAAATATTGCTATAATCAAGAATCACAACCCACCCATAGTTAAATTGTTGGAATTTCTTTTACAAATTATTATTAAAATTATGGCAATTACTAAAGTGATATTACAACTGTGGTGTTACATTGTATTAAAATTGATTTTTACTTTCTCTAATGCATTAACTGTGAGAAAATCGAACAATGGATCGAGGAAATTTTGCGACAAGTAACTAAATTGAGAGGAAAAATACACGATTTTCACAAAATATGCTTTTTCAAAAATCGTTCAGAACCACATACCCCGAAATATTCCCATCTTCGGTTTCTCTGATGTTTACACTACACTACATTATCAAACAAACTGGTCGAATGACATTCACATCGATAAATACTTGATTGTAATTACGGTCATAATGATACATTTACATAGAGCTGATAAGGCTAATAAGATATTAAATCGATTTGATAATGAAAAAATCCGCCTGTGCCGTGACTAATTGAAATTTCGATTCGAATTGGAGCTTTAGGATACGCACGTTGCGTCGATTTATTCTAAAATCAACACATATTAAAAATGCAATAATCCATGTAGGTTTGGATACAGGATTTCAATCCGTGGATTCGAGGAATGTATGGTATTCGGCGAATGATTGCGACTGGCGTTGCTACAAACTGATTTTTTCTGTGTAGGTTGGTCTAGATGATTATACTTCGAATGGTTTATTTCAACTAAATCGAAATGCGTATTGTACTACATGTGATGTCATGCTGATTCAATGTCATAATAAATTATTAATTCTAGATAACTGACTAAAATTTATAGTTTGTACATTAATTGATACTTTTACGATTAGAGGATTTAGGAAAACACGCAACATGACAAGTGAGAAATTTGTGTATATACAAAATTATTGAACGTCCACAGTTTATACTCAATAAATGAATTAACCTTATAATTGTAAATAGTTACGCATGTACTCATTACAAAAGATGATTCATTAGCCTCTTTACAAATAATTGAAATAATCTCTTTGTACACTAATAACTAATTGCAATTTAGGAAAATTAAAAAGACTTTAGTAGACACACAGAAAACAAAATTTAGCTATAGTAACTGTTAGTCCTGGGTACATAACTGGCAATGACGAACTAAAGTCTCTTGAATACGTAGATAATGTAGTTAATATTATTTCAAGTCTCAGTTGCTGTATCATTTATTTACACGCCATAAACAAGTTGCTTGATGTGACCCCATAAATAAAAATTCCAAGGATTTAAGTCCCGTGTGGCCTCGGTGGCCATGACATAGGACCTCCGTTTTCAATCAATTTCTTTGAGAAATGAGTATCGTCATTAGGTCACTTGTCTTCCTCGGTAAGATGGAGTGGGATATCTTGCAGATGATTATAAACTGCGCTGTTCAAAAAGCCACATTGCAATTGAAATATATTTGGTCGAATATTTGCTCTGACACCAATAATGATCACTTTATAAATTATAAGTATGTCTGTCCACTAGGCCTGTAGTTACATCTAAAATGCCACTATTGCTTCTTTGAAAATTTCGCACGTGTTCGTAAAGAAGAAAAAGCCTTTCCAGGATGGTGAGTTGTTAAAAGAAGGAATTTTGACTGGCAGCGAAGTTTCGTACGGTAGAATACTACAATTTGGACACGTCATGTTAATAGCTACAAAGATTCTTTCTTTATTCGACCAGCCCCTTTGCAGCACCGCCTTTTCAAACACATATTACAAAAGTCTGAAGAACTTGATCTTGTCCTTCATAGTGCAGTACATTGGCTCAGTAAGGGTAAAACTCTTGATTTGTCAATTTAATTGAAGCAATAAAAAATTATCACAATTGCAAAAATCAAAATGTTGTTGAATTAACGCTTGGGGTTGCAGGGGAAAGGCTTACATATAGCGATAATGACAGGGTCTGTAATAGTATTTTTTAGGCGACCGACACGAAAAATTGAAATTTCAGTCGTCAAACGCGGACGAAAAGTAATCGTTTTTCGTCCGCTTTCATTTTTCGTCCGCAATAGGGTGGCGCCATCTACCGACAGTTACCGAAATTGTATAAAAATAACCACATTGCCGTCAGTGTCAAACTGTGCATCTTGTTTACATTAGTAAATACGTGTTGGTGATAGACTTTTTAACTGATTATTGGGTAATTATTGTTTATAAAGCCGAAATAACTTCGAATGTAGACAAAGAAAACATAAACATGTCTGAAGGTGTCACAAATATGTACAATTGTTCAATTGTCATAAATGACTATGTCAATAAATTGTAAGTAAATGTTGCAATAAATTTGAAAATTTTATGAGGGTCGCCTAAAAAATGTTGTGTGCACCACGGCCAAAAAGTGTTTTTTCGTCCTCGTTTGCTTTCCGACCTCGGCTACGCCTCGGTAAAGAAAACTCGGACGAAAAAACAGTACTTTTTGGCCTTGGTACACAAAATACTATTGTGTATCTAGGCCAAAAAGTACTGTTTTTTCGTCCGAGTTTTCTTTACGGAAAGCAAACGAGGACGAAAAAACACTTTTTGGCCGTGGTGCACACAAAATTTTTTAGGCGACCCTCATAAAATTTTCAAATTTATTGCAACATTTACTTACAATTTATTGACATAAGTCATTTATGACAACTGAACAATTGTACATATTTGTGACACCTTCAGACATGTTTATGTTTTCTTTGTCTACATTCGACGTTATTTCGGCTTTATAAACAATAATTACCCAATAATCAGTTAAAAAGTCTATCACCAACACGTATTTACTAATGTAAACAAGATGTACAGTTTGACACTGACGGCAATGTGGTTATTTTTATACAATTTCGGTAACTGTCGGTAGATGGCGCCACCCTATTGCGGACGAAAAATGAAAGCGGACGAAAAACGATTACTTTTCGTCCGCGTTTGACGACTGAAATTTCAATTTTTCGTGTCGGTCGCCTAAAAACTCTTTTAAAGCCAAACTGGTTTTGTGGATATCACATCTGCAGATGAAGTCACTTATATATTTCCCAAATATGAAAAGAATGATAGGCGATGCTGAAATTGACTTGTCGACATGTCTTGCCAACCTTCAATTATTTCAAGACCAGTTTGAAAAACGATTAACATGTTTTGTCAATCCTTTTACTGGCCAGGTAAATGTAACCGATTAACACATTGTAGCGCTTGTTCCACTAAGGACTGAAGAGATGGAGCTAGAAATGTTTGATCATCAAATCGACATTGTCCTAAAATCCAATGTTTCTATTGAGAACTTAAATAAATTTCCTTCTTGGAAAGAACCACATATGAAATAAAATTGTTTTCGATTCCACATATTTGTACGAATCATTGTTTTCAACAATAAAATCATGCAATCAAAATGCAGATCTTATCTTAAAGATGTTGATGATTGCTTACGAGAATATCATCATTCTCTCCTAATAATGAAGTGATGTTCAATGAAATGAAATGTCAAAGACATTGACACATTAACTTGAGATCTTAAAATTATATTATTTGAATATTTTTTTTTGTACATTATGTGTATTATTAACAAGTTCAACTATAAATTTACATTGAAAAAATAGATAGAACGTGCTCTTAGACAGACAAAAAGGTTGGGGACCCCCACCATAGACAATTCATAGACAAAAACAACGTCAATATCGCTAGAAATAGTCGTGACTCAAAACTGCCATAAACATTCTATTTCTCACACGTGATTATTTTAGTTATTAGTAACAAAATTTAGCTTTTGTTATTTTGAATCATATCATCAATACTACGTTTTTCAACTTTTTCTATAAATTTTAAAAGCTCTATAACTATAACAGAATGAAGGATGGAAAGAAGGGCCTACTTTTCATTGCCTAAGCTTGTAAAGACTAATGAATCACCCTGTATATTCATAAACAGGAGTGTAGAGGTAAAGCAGGGTTTTTTCTTTCTTTTTCAGAATCATTTGATGAAATTTTTTTTTCTGGTGTTATAAATTTGGATGAGGTTGATTCGAGCATTTTGGTAAAATAGATGAACATATTTTTAACGCCGTATCGCTAATTCGATTATTTCTATTGTACTTATTCGAGTGTTGCGCGAATTTTTCTCAATCCTAGTTGTCCTTCACTGCGAACGCGTTTATATTTTCAATCATTTGAACTAGAACGAAATTTCAGCTTCGAATTTCAGTTCTAGGTTTTTATTCTAGGAGTCTATTTATCTCGTAGCGTCTACATGAACACCAGTTGATATTGGTAATGGAATTTAAGGCCCGTTGGCGTACTTGGTGTCTCCCTTAAATGGCAGCCCCTCATATGATCTCGAATTCTGAGGACATGTTATGACGCAAAAAAAAATGTAGAACTCAGCACACCTGCGCCGATGAAGACAATCTGCTGTCGATTGCAATTTAAGTTTAAAATTTATTCGCACCTATTTTAGGCGAATCAATTAATGATTGTTTTCTTGACAGAAAATGGTCAAAAGTGCTACTTATAATAAGTATTATCATTTATGTAACAAAATTTTGGCTAATTTATTTTATGTGCAAGTTATTTTGTATTTGAGGTCCAGTTCTAATATGAAAGCTTAAAACTACTATTGTCACTAACAGTGAAATGTCTGTTCATTCAAATTATAGGTTTGTTTAGGTAATTTGAATTATTTTTATTTATTTATTCAAATATTTTTAAGGCTTGTAAGAAAATAATGATATTTATTTTTTTGCTGCCATTTATTAGTAACTTACATAATAAAATGTCATTTGTTCGCTAGTAGTAGTTTAACTTTATAGAAAATATGCATATACTTGTTCAAAACAAATTAGAACCCAGTTAGGTACCACCGGTTAGGTTTGAACTGCACAGACTACGCTACCAAATTCGAAACAAAACAAGAAAAATAAAATGTAATTAATTCCAGCCCTGTTTATATAAATTATATTTCCCAAACGAAAGCAAGTTACAAAGTGTCCTACCGAGTATTTTTACAATATATATATATATATATATATATATATATATATATTGCCGACGTAATAAATGTAGTTAATAGAAAAATATGTGCTGTATTTACAGATCAGCTAGGTTTGTTTACAGACAGGAAATGCTATATTTATTTAATGTCTGATTAAATTGTTACAACAGACAGGACTCTTTAGTGTTTTCGGCGTTTAAACTACTCAACATGAATATTCGAAACAATATCGTAGAGGTCGAGTCGAACGAGATTTAAATTCCAACCCGACCGAGTTAAAAGGTAAACAAATATTTTGAATGGCCGAGCTCAAAAAAACCCCCTCGCTTAAAAAAAGTTATGAAATATAATTCGGGTATTAAGATCATCGTCGGGCTCGACAAAAGTGACCAGTTATCGTCGGGCGGCCAATGTTCGGTTTCTAATAATTAAAATCGACGTTATAGCCTAATAAGTAATTTAGCCGGCGGTGCTAAAAATAAATAACAGTAAACTTCTATTAGAGGCGTGTGATAAAATAATTTGCGCTATGAAAGCCGAAACAACTACTACCAATTTGGGATTAGAGAAAGAGAGAGAAAAATGAAATTTTATTTATAAAAACCGCGGAAATTATGTTGGTTATGACAGTTTACATTTTATTTGACTAATTAAATTAATGTGAAATCTATTAAAAAAATAAAAATTAGGCGCAGGTGAAAAATTGACATTGACACCTCTATTTATAAGAGGACTTTTCTAAACTTGTATGTACGTCAAAAATGCATCAGCTGCGCGTGACATTCGATTACCCTCTCGACTCACACGCAAGTAAAGTTATACGACAACAATAAACTACAAAAAATACTAGCAATTGCTCAAATTAACGCGAACAAAGAAGTCTATTACATGACGATTTGAAGAAACTCTTGTTAAGTATGTATAATAATGTTTGTGCAAATTTGCTTGTCATAGTAAAAAAATGTTAATTGTGTCGTGTCATGCAGCAATTTAGGCGATGCGACAAACAATTTGATGATAACTTCGTGGTCTACCACTTTTCAAATTTCAAACACTAACAGTTACCATTGAAAATATTCTCGTCTCAAATTATTCCAGAGTAAGATTATAAATGATTATAAAAAAACCTAAAACAAATTAAAATTTTTAAAACTATTTAGTAAATTAATAGAATTAATTAATTTAATTAATATAATTATAGATATATGGTGTACGCATAAATATAAAAAATAAAAAAAATAAACTGTATTTTCATTATATAAACAAATTCTGTCTAAATAGTACAAATGAAATATGATTTTCATCGCAAGTTTTTTCCATTGTTTTTGACCATAAAAATCGACTTAAATATAGGGTAAGGGGCTAAATAAGAAATTTATATTCGCGCACTATGATGCTAGCAACATTTCTGCTGCGATTATTTTTTTATTTCATACTAAAACCTATGTTGTCTCATTAGAACTAGGTAAATGTGGAATTGATATAAGACGCGATTTTTCGTAAAATATCGACGAGAACGTTGCCATTTGTCTATATAACGAGATTACTAATCGCCATGAATATAACTGAATACAATAACCTCTGTGCATTACTCATTCAACAAATTTAATTAGGATTTAACAGTGGTCACTGATAGCGCAAGTACAATTAATTGTTCATTAAATACACACGATGCCATTGAAATGATTTCACCTCATGCACGTTTTTATGCACACAATCAACTATGCTGACGTAAACGTTTGTGATCCCAAGAAAGCCTTAAAGCTTATGTGTAGCTGGAAAAAATATATTTATAGCATTCTTTCTAAAAACGTACGGAATAACGAATGGAAATTACTAAACTAAATCGAGATTCATATCGAGAATTTTTGAAAACTTTGTAATACAAGTGTGTTGATTATCGTTTTGGAGGCGCAATAGACCTTGACATGTCAATCTTGAAATCGATGATTTTATTGACTATGTTTGTTTAAAAACTTATTTTATTTTTCTTCGATATTTTTGATTATTGCTTATAATGACTGTGATTCATATCCAAACGATTGCACTATCGTTAAAATATAAATATTTGATTCGTCTATAAAAATGCAACCAATGAGATAAATAGAAAATTATTTAATTTGTTATTGTATATCTAAATTTTGTTGCGCTTAATTTATTTCGGTCGAGAGTTGGGCATCTAATTTATTTACATCGCGTAAACTCCACCATTATCGATTGATGCAAAATAAATAGCTTTCCACGATAACTTTTTGATATAAATTTCTATTGTGGAAAAAGTACACTGATAACAATTTCAATTATTCACAATCACTTAAAAAAATAAACTGAGTAATAAGTATCATTATTTTATTTAACCATCAGTTAAAACAACGTGCATGCAACTGATAAAATGGTCTAGTTGTTTCGAAAGTTTACAAAGCGAGAGGTTTGGGGTTTGCGCATTGCTGCATGTATTTAATTTTTTTAATTTGTAAGTTTCCTTTTTAAGTTCCAGTTGTTTTACGTATTTGAAAAGCAATAAAAACGAATAAAATTAATAAAATTTTCTCACATTTATTAAACAATGTACTTTATAAACAGACAACTGTTAGATAAACTATTGAACTATTTTCAAGTATATCATATTACGTTTCGGATTGATTCAAAAGTTTTTGAATTTCTGCCCTTTCCTTATTAGAACAAAATTCGAGTGTAAATCCATAAATTGGTTCATTCCAAGCATTCGACAGTTAATTGTTATATGTATGTAAGTATATAGTTTTATTTTGGAATAAGCTTTATATTGTACGTTGTTCAATCATAATTCTAGAATTTACGTTTATTTTCCAATTAAATTGATTTAATCTTAATCTAATTATTTCTTTACGATATTTATCAATTATTTCTTAATAGCAATTTGTGTTTATGCTATTCGCAGACTCACTAGTCATGTACACGGAACAAATCTAGATTACTATTAATTTACTGTCACCCCATCGCTAACGTCCATTTCAGAGTTCATTTAGGTACTTATCTTGAAAAAAATAATTTTTTTAATGATCCCGACGCATTTATTGAACTTTTCACACTGTGCTGGCAAACAACTAAGTACTGAATTAAATTACAAAGAAAGCTTTCCTGAATTCTAGTCTGCGTTCATTTCCCACAACGTCTGCCTTTGTTAATTTTCAATTTCCCTTACACTGGTTTACGTATTGTTTGAATTTAAATGGTCCAATAGTTAGTAGACTCGATGTTTAAATGTAGTTTTTGCTTATTTTCGTTGCTGTTTTACTGCTATGTTGCTGTTCTTTTTAGCTCTGAATAATAAATGCAGAGTAATTGTGTAATTTGGTAATCGTTTAAGTTGGCCAATATGGTTGATGTAGAGTGTGATCAATTGGAATAATATATTTTATTTATACTACAACAAGGTGAACGTAATTGTGGAGGTTTACTTTAATGTGTACTATCATATACTTATGGATGAAGAAGAACATAACTTATGATCACGAACTCAGAAAAAGTTCAAATGACCTTAACTGAAATTTGAACCTTAGGATTACCCGACAACTTGTCCCATTGTGGGGTTTAAACGTTAAGCACATACTAATAGCACATTCGGGTTTCGTAAGCTCTTGCAGTAATTTCAGCAAATACGACTCGCGATCAGTTCTTAGGATTGAAATTATTGTTGTTGAGGAACAAATGAACGACAAAAAGCGGTGGCATGGATGAAACAGTTAATTTTTCCAGGAATAGGCACCTTTTCTTACAATATTTTGTTCAAATGATATCACAGTTATAATAGTATTCGAGGGGACCTAAAAGTAACAAGAATTTCGCAATAACTTCTTTATTTCTCATTTATTTGTCACATTTAATCTTAATCAACTTCAAACTACTCTCCATTCACTGATGCACACTTGCGAAAATGCTTTTTACAACATTCAAAACAATTTCGGAACTTACTAATTCTTCTATAGAAGTGAAAAGTTTGCTATTCATGTCCTTTTTGAGTCCGGGGTATAAGTGAAAATCACACGGAGTGAGATACTGGGAATAGGGTGGGTGGATGATCAGTGTCTTTGGCCAGAAACTGCTGCACCGAAAGAGAAGTGTGAGTAGGTGTGTTATCACGTTGGGAAAACCAATCTCCCATGGTTCAGAGGTCGGCCCTTTTTGATGCTCTTCTTTTCAATTACTCCAGTAAAAATTTTGATTAGCTGTTTTACCTGGATGCACAAAATCAGTTTTGTGTTGATGTTTAATTCCACTTGGCACCTTCCACTGGTTTGATTGTTGCTTCGTTTCTGATTTCTGGTATCAAGTTTCAAAAGAAATTTGGGTGCTCTTCCAACTGTGTTATCATCTGATGACAGGCCTGCAAGGGACGCTCATTTTATTCCTAGTCAGAGCGTTGGGGAATGAATTTCTCTACTCAAATTCTCAGACAATATCCTCTGAATTGAATGGAATAACTATCATTTCTGAAAGTTGGTCAATCATTCGAAGACGATCTTTACCGATGACGGTATTGAATTTTGCATTATCATCTGTGCTGGATGCTGAGGGGCACTCTGAACGTCGTTGGTCATCAATTGATATTTCACCATTTTTGAATCTTAGAAATCAATCATACACTCGTAGTTTATTCAAAGCACTATCTTTGTAAGCAGTTTGAAGGATTACAACATTTTCAGCCGCTGTTTACCGCAAAAGAAAACAACAATATGCGATTTCTGGTTGGATCTAAAAAGATGAAAAAAGGTACCGTAACGGTTCATTTTGTTACACTGTTTCGTTAAAAAAGAACCATAGCGTGTGATTACCTTTAATATCACTATTAACAAATAAAAATAAATATAATTGTTTTATAGAATTTATTCAAAGCAACAGACCTAGACTTTTTTTATGAAACTCGTGAGTAAAGCATATGTTTTTCACTCGTATAATTTGTTGCACTCCTCATCGAGTCGTGCGGGCAAACTTTTCTACTCGCGAAAAAAGGATTATTTTACTCACGTGATACATAAATAAATAATAATAAAATTATTTAACAATCCAATCTAAGCGAAGTAAAGATTTCGAGTACCTATATATGTATACTCTGGTAAATAGCAAACATTCGTACAAGAGCAACCCGTTCATGAAGCCGGTATACGAATACTTAAAATAATCGCATGCTTTTTGCTGCATACGGATTTTGAAAATTTGTTATGCTACCGCAAACACAGAAATCGAAATTATTAAATTTCTAACAAGTCCACACACTTCCACCATAATTATGCAAACACTTTTTGCGAGTCTGATATGCAAATAACATGGGAACTTGTTAAGTAATAATTAATTAATAAGCTATTTCCGTAAAATTTTCACACGAATTAATAGTCTCCTTGTGTAGGACTAAAACGTATTAATTTATGATCAGTTTAGAAACGCTCTAGTATTTAATATTTCTACTCGAAAAACATAATACAACAATTATCTTGAAGTATAAATTCATGGAATTGATTCTTAAAAATTGACTTTAAGTTACTGAAATGGGGAACATATTTCCTATTTGCACTCCTATATTATTGAGCAACATGTCATCGACTTTCAAGTCGCAATTTGTAATTAACTTATACGCGTTATCTATTGAATGATAAACAATGTTTCCTGCAATTAGATATTTTTTAAATATTTCAGTGCAAAATAAAAACTGATTAGGAGCAAACGGTAGAACTGAAACAAAATTCTGGTAGTAATTCGTTGTGGTGAAATTCGAGCCAATAGTTTCTCACTTGTTATTATTATGGAAATTTACTGGGTTGCAACAACGCAAAAAAACCTTGGTAGTTTGTTTCTGTTTGTTCGTAAATGCTTAACATAATACAGTAATTTAATGACTATTTAATATTTATTTCATATTATATATTTATTTAATAAAGATTTTATTATTTATTGTGGCTTCTCGGAAATGTATATACAGTTTTAATGTAAGCAATTTGTTATTAATTAGCGACAAATTATTGGACAGATCAGAAATTATTAACTGGATAAGACAGGTAATTAAACAAGATGCAACATAATGTAATATTTTTTGTATTGCGATATGTTTGCGATGAGCAAAGATTTTACGTCTCGACCTTCATTAAATAGAACGAGCTTTCTATTGGAATGTACCATCAAAGAAAATTTATGGTATTCTGCTATACATACGGTTCTAGATACATCTAATCTTCATCTGAAATTGTTTCAAGCATTATCGTTATGCCATTATTTACTTGTAATCGACGTGAAATATCGCATATTAACACACACATAACTCATTTTAATCACAGTAACATTCAGTTTTCAATTAAATAAACTACGAGGTTCTTTATACCACATGCATTTGAAAGCAACCTTTTTTGGTGTAATTTTACCAAATAGAAAGGCAATCTAGCACAATCACTTCTGATGGGTAATGTGTGAATTGTATAATTAAACTTTCAGCTAAGCTTAAAAAATACATAAAGTGAAAGAATTTAGAAATATGTCCAAATATAATTTAAAAAATCTAGAAAATACAGAGTTGTAAAATTTTCTTATTCCATAAACTGCTCAATTTGCAAATAATTGCTTAATCTAAATATTTCATAATTTATAATAATACCCCATTGGTAAATTGCAAGAATTTTCCATTTATTCATTTATGAGGTAATTATGATCGCGCATGGAAAACTAGCAATAGAAAATATGGAAACTCCTTAGATGTAATTGTAATGAAACAAAAACCAAGTCATATTTTTTGTAACCTCTTATGAATTTCCCTCTTTCCCCGAATGCAGCAATTATTAATAGGATCAATCGTATCATTGGAACTGAGGTCCTGAAATGTCTCACAAATCTGAAACCGAACCTCAGTGTAGGACATAACTTTAACATTTTTGAAAGGCTGTTATATCGTCTAATCTTTGTAATTGAAATTCTTTATGATCATAAAAAGGTATCTGAACCTATTATTCACAAAACTTATATCATTAAGGCAATCTTAATTCCAGATACGCGATTTAAAAATATGCAAAATATAGTGCATTTCATATTCGTTATTTTATTTGTCTATAACGACCTCTTTATATGAGCATATATTTATAAGTTATCTTAAGTGTCGGTCGCAATTTTTATATATCTGATTCACGATGTTTTCTTCGTCTGAGAACATTTCGTCGATAACTAACACCACAAATATTATCTCGACCTGTCGCATTATACTTTTATTAATCTTAATACTGTTATATAGATAATGTAGATTGCCCGAGACGCACTCGCTTGACATGATTTGAAAATTCCCCCAGTACGTGTAGTTACACCGATAAACGTATTTTATTTTAATATTTATAGTATACATTAAAAATAACATGTTTTGCGGAATTTTCCAACGTGTGGCATATAAAAATGAACTGGAGACCAACGCCTAACGCAACGTTTATGCATAATATTACCACCATATAAGTCCAAGGTGGCTAAAAAAGGCAGCGACTGTAAAAGTATTATAAACTACCATAAATAATATTTTCAGTATACGGTCTAGTTGGTTAAATTAATGTGAGCGTACATAAGTTAATTAATATTAATTGTACTACTTCTAAAAAAACCGGTTACTTGGTTATCTCGGGCCACATGCATTCATTGTAACTTTTACCTTTCGAGCAAATTTGGAATTATCAAAACTCAATTAACGCAACATATCGTTTGTGGGACAGACCGTTAAAACTATAAACACAAGCGAGCTTTTTTTGCAATTATGACACATGTAGAGTACATTCGGGAGTATCTACTGTTTAATTTAACAGCAGTTTTTTTTTCATTAAATGCAATTAAAACACATGCTATGAAATCCACATAACCCACATTGGAAATTTGAGGTACAAGTGTTCAATAGTCCCCGATATTGAAACTAAAATATTGTACTTCTTGCAGTTCTATTGACCTACTGATAGTCGGGTCAAAATATAAAACTAGTTAAACCTTCTTGCAGTGGAGAAAGGAATGTACTTCCAGGTGATACAATCTTTAGATTCCTCGAAGAACGAAAAATTGGCTAAGCAGTTAATTTGCAGTGCCATGTTGTCCCATTTACCTATTTTGAAAGCGAACAAAGGAAAATTTAGAAGGGCTTTCAATATAACCAACTTGTTTGAAACATATTGCAAGAATATTCACCTGTTCAACGTTTGTCTTCACGACATGCAAATTATTTGTATGCAAGTATAACACTTTCCTTTGTAAAGAAAGTATTTTGCAGACTGCATATTAATATCAAATATTATATATTTGCTTTTGAAATGTGTTGCAATATCGTACGCGAGATCTTTCTTAATTTAAGTTTCCGTACATACGTTTTTAACCCATCGCTATTAACTTGTCTAATCGAGAATTAAGATTAATTGCAGTAATAAATTGACAGTTGCTGTAATCTTAATAATTCAATAATCAATAATCTAAAATCAAGATTTCGTTGAGGAATTTATGCGATTAAATAAAACTGTGTATCTGATAAATTTGCTATTTTTAAATCTTTTAAGGAGGAACAGAAAATATATTTTTTAGCGAAGTTGCGCACCACATATTCAGCCCAACGTACAATTATGTAATCTGCTAGTACGGCGACAAACCCAGTTCAAAAATCATCGATATTGGCTAAATTATGTAAGAATTTATCTTTATCTTTTATACTATTTATCGCACATAATTCAAATTATTTTTTGCTATATTATTTGATGATATTTTAAATATTTACAAGTGGATGAAATGGATATTTAATAATACAAAGAAAATATAAAGTTATACATTTACTTTATACGAGCACAATAAAATATGTTGTATATGCAGAAAAAATTGCAAAATTATAAAGAAAAAATTATATGTGTGACACGAAAAGAAAAATATTATTATATAAATATAGTAAATAGTAATTATACAGAATTACGTTTATTGGCTATTGTATTTTTTTAGGTTTGTTAGATGTAATATAGTGGCTTTAGGTAGTAAAAATTTTACTTTATTAATTCGTCAATCCATCAATTAATATACGAATTCTGATGCACATGTATCCCGAAAACAGAAAGACTGAACGTCCTCTACAATGTTAAAACTGGAGGCTAAGTGTAATAGGAATTATACTAGTAAATGCACATAATTTTTGTGATAAAACATGCACTTTAGTGATATGATAAATAAATAACTATTTGTAATGATTTTTCATATTTATCTGTTTTTCAATGAAAATGCATTTTGTTCTTTAAGCATTTATTAATACGATGTTAACCTTGGGCCGTTATGGGTAGTGGATTACTGGAAGAACACCCAACTTGCTAAATACATGAAAAACTAAGCTATTAACCACGGCACGAATTTTAAATAAAATCATGTGGATGGAATTTCGAAAGAAATCATGTTTTCTTCCAAATCAGACCAAATTACACACCTTCACAGTTTGAAAAAAGATTTCCTCAAGAACTACGAAGCTAGTTAATTTGATTATTCTTTTTATTTTAAGTCAAAATTTGACATTTTTAAACTCCATGCAACAGATTACTTATAGAGCAGCACTTTGTGAGGAAGCAGATTGGAAGTGTTAAACCCCATTTTTAAGAAAATTGGATTTATCTTTATGGAAACTCATTAAACAATATGTTTTTCAATATTTCGCAAAATGAAAGAGGAAATCAAATTTAATTCTAAACAAAATTAGCACATCAAATCATTTATAAATACATGTTTTCTAACCAAAGGATTCATCTGAATTAGTTATAGAAAATTTGGTATAAATAAATCTTCAAATTTCATTCTCATTAAAGTGTAAAAATAGATCAATTTAAAACGATTTAGAAAAACATATCACTAACATCCAAATGTAAGTATGTTGTCCTGTCTTGAAAAATCGCCCGCAAGTACTCTTCCACCACGGCATTAGTTGGACACGCTGTATACATAAGGTTCAGAAAAATACAAGGTGGCGCAAAAGTTGTCACCCGATGTTCTTTGACTGTAATTTTTTTAATAAATGAAGAACTTTAATGTTGCTTTTGGATTGTGTTTATTTGATGTCTAAACTTGTTTCTATTAAGTAGAAAAAATGATATCGTCCAAGTGGCCGCTGCCAGAATTGATGACCTGACGGGCCCGATTTATGGCATTTTTCATCAGTCTTGCCAGAACTTCCGGCGATAGGTTCCCGCATTCCTGACGGATATTCTCTTTGGGGGCTTCAAGAGTCTGAGGCTTGTTGACATAAACTCGTGACTTCATGAAACCCCATAAAAAGAAGTCTAGAACGGTTAAATCGGACGATCTTGCCGGTCAGTGCAAATCACCAAAACGAAAGATGAGACGATCCGTAAATGCAGCCCTCAGAATTTCGGTTGTGAGTCATGCAGTATGCGCCGTTGCTCCATCCTTGTGGAACCACATGTTCTTCAATCCCAATTCGTCCAGTTGAGGTAAAAAAAAGTCGTTGAGCATGGCCAATTGCGTGGAACGTCGTCTGGTCGATACTCTGGGGTCCTCTGCGATATCTTCAGGCACAGCCGCGATATTCTCAGCAGAACGGCTGCTCCGGGATCTGACAGCATCTCGTGTTGTTGGTGTCGGACGACCGGGAAACCTACGTCTAAATTCACACTGCACCAATATCACCAACGAATTAATTCGCAAAAAACTCGAAACAATTATTCCGCGTTCTTGAGGAGTATAGCGATTCATGTCTTATTGACGTGTATTTTGTATCTGTTTACTTCACAAATGCCAAAGCAGAACTGACATTTACCGCCATTTGCAAAAATTATAGCATCTTCCGATAGGGTGATGATTTTTGCGCCACCTTGTATATGATATAATAATATTTCGCGTTCTTTTTCGAAGTGTGAAGTATTAAACTTCCAGTGGCTTGGTGTTTTTGTCCAGGTCTCTTCTGTCCTGTCCCTTCTGCCTTATTCCATTATTTCATCTTAGTTGTCCTTCCTGTACTGTGTATTGTATTGGTTTGTATTCAAGTTTTGTTTCTCCTTTATTTTCCTAATCATCCTTCAAGATTTTACTTTCCATTCCGTTGTCCCTCCGATGTAGTCCACCCTTTAGATCCAAACGTAAGAATTTGCGTGACCTTCTTGAAAATTTCCATATTTATCTATTTTGGAATTTGTTTCATGGCTAGAAACGAGATTTTTATTTTTTAAAATGTGTTTCTGCCAGCTTTTCCATATTAATTTTCTCCAGGTGTTTGCTTTTGTGTAAGTTCTCATTCATAGTTTAGTTCAGGACCATAATATCTGCATATACAAGTTCCCTGATTGATATCGCCTGCATATTCCAGTTGCCCACTATGTATTGGTCGATGCATACGTCGTCCCATTTTTTTCCCAAAAAAAAAACGACAAATTTTATTCACTAAAAATTGCATTTAATATATACAGTATACCGTATACCGTTCTGTTTGATGACATTTCTCCATCATTTCGGTAGCCGCATAATTCTGCGTTCGTAGAAGTTCTGAGGTTTCTAGTTAAAGAACTGATACAGGTGATTTTTCAAATCTCCCAAGGAAGTCTAGCATTGTCTTGATGGCACACATTACCTTTTCTGTTAGCTAATTCCGGCAACTTCTGGTCGATGGCTCACTTTAATACACATAGTTGTGAACAGTATTTTTACGAATTAATGGGCTGGCTTGTTGGTAACAGCTCATGATAAACGATTTCTTTCCAGTCCCACCAAATGCATTGTAAAACATTCTTTGGATCTAAACTGATGGGGCATCTCCGGGCCTAGACATATACTTATTATTACACATAATCCATTTTTCATCCCCTGCAACCCCTGCTTAAAAATGAATCGACTTTATTATGCTCTAATAGAGTCGCAAGCAGAAATTCAATCAATTTTAGTCCGTTAACTCATATGGCATATATAGCCTTGCTAACCATTCCAAGTTGACGTAATTGCCCTAACACTGTTGACTGGTTGATTCCAAGATTTTCAGATCTCTCGAATTGTTCTATGCCGATCATTTTCAATCAGCGCCAATATTTGGTTACCAACAGAGTCGTCCAGAACGTCGTGCATCAGCAACTTTAAAATTGTTTTCAGTAAAGTTTCTGAACATGGAATCATCAAAGGCATCCTCACCGCACACAACATATCTTCTTTTTTTATCTGCGAAGCATTCTTACAGTTTTGGAAATAAAAAGCATAATATGTCAAAAATGCTCCTTATTTTCTACCACTTGTCATACTTCACAAAATTGAAAAAATAAAACCAAATACCACAATTTTCCCAAATACTTGCTGAAATTCCTTCAGGCAAGGTCAAAACTTTAGACGTGAGAGGTAGATAAAAGTTCGGGTTTTGTGATGCAGTGCCAGTTACTTTGAAAAAACAGGACGAAATTTTGCATCTGTGCAATATATTTTTGCTTGTTGATAAGCCTTCTAAGCTCCTTTGTCTAAGACTACTGCAGTGGGCACCAGTTCTCATCTGTCCTCGTTTTAAACATATGTGATCTTTCCTGTTTTACTCCAACAAAGTTGCACATACAGATTTTTTTGTTGCCCACCTATTGTTCATTCCCCTTTCTTCAATGAAATAAAACTGTATCTCATCCGCATTCCCTATAGCTTTCACTCCCATTAGTCTCCGAATGAAACTGGCATTCGTCACTTGTTGGCGATTACGTATTGCGAATCCTCCAACGTTTGTTCCTTCCAATTTTCCCAAAATTCTCGCATACTCGCGTTCCACGGTACTGAGCAGAGATATTCCTCTATACTCACTATAATTCCTTGCGTCGCTAGTTTTGTAAATTGGAACAATTAGCATTATTTTCTAGTCTTCCGGTACTTCGCCCTTTTCTTCTACGTTTCCTGCTTTTATAATATCCGCGGTTTTTGTATCAAAACCTGGTGTTTTACCATTCTCGAATCCCCTAATACCCTCCTGTACCTTGTCGTTATATAACTCGTTTGTTGCTGTCCCTACTTTTTAGTGCTTTCCCTTTTGCCGTTTTTGTTGTAATCTCAGTTCATTTTAAGAGCTTTTGGAAGTACTGCTCCATCTTGCCATAATCTCCTCCTCTTCTCTACTACTTCTTCGTGTTCATCTAATTTTCTAATCTTATATTGTCTCGTTATTTTTATGGCGCGAAAGGGTTTCTGACATGCTCTCCACTCTCTTCCTTCTACCCACTTTGTTATTATTAAGAATCGAAGATTTAATCAAATTTGATTAAATCTAGAGATGAATTAATGTATGCCTAGAACCACTTAAGCCACACACACACTTAAAAACTACTTCCGCATTCAATTGATTCATACGATTTTGGATTGAGTTTACAATTATATTTTTGCGATTAAGGGAAACCTTCATCAAGCTGAAGAAAATAGGGATTTTACAAGAACTTCTAGAAAAGAAACTATTTGATGAATTTGATAGTTGAAAAACTTGAATTGTAATTTTAAAATAAAGAGCAACCAATTTGATACGGTATTTGCACTTTTTGCAAAAGTCCCCTTTTTCAGACTGTTGATGATATATACCGCGTACTTTTGTCAGAGTTAGTTAACAATTTGTATTTTGCTCGAAATCCTTACCTGCACCATTATTTGAAATTCTGCGATCAATACCTTGGTAATTAATACTTTACCAGACATTTTGCAAGATGGGTGTTCTTTCAGTGATAAAGTGCCCGTAATGGTCTAAGGGTCACATTTTAGTAACCAATCTTTATGGAACGAAATGAGATAACCGTTAAATTTAAACGATCATAAAGAATATATCAAAAATAATATTAAAAACTTATCACAACTAGTTATTTATGTATCAACGCACTTAAGTTAAGTTTCTTTATTACCAATGTGGATATTATTTAAAACGATATTAGTGGTTAAAATTTTGATAACATTGTCTGAAATTACTAAAAACTATACAATTTTATATATTATTAATCTATGTTAGTAATATTTAAAATAACAAATTAAGCGAAGTGATAAGTCATAGGCATACATTGAAATTTTATTAAAGTTACGTTGCTATGAAAGCCATAATATCTATTTGAATGATATTAATAGGTAATTCTACAATATTTTTATATCAAGTGCACGAAACTGATTTTATTAATGCATGGCACTGCATTCAAACGCACAATAATAATCCAAATTTTCCAAAGCATCAACCACCGTTTATCACAAAACGTTGTTAACTCATATTAAGTAACATTTAATCCTATTGAAAAATGTTAACTTCACGATCTGATAATAATCAGGCGAAAATATAAATTTTTTCGTATTGTGTGACATAACAATTGTTTTATAATCGTTACATATTGATAGTATGTAAAAGCAGATTAAATCAAACGTACATTTTAATATTATATATCTACTCGTCTAGTCTTTTCTAAAAATTAAAAACGCATCGAGAATATTTTTATTGACAAAACGCTGAATCCCAATCATGGACATAAACGAATACCTGTATTTATATTCCAAAGTTTATAAAAATGTTAATACGTGCCTTGATTCACATTATTATAAATATTTTTATTACTGACAATGTATTCCAGTGTAGTAATTGAGCTCAAATCGAACGTCCGGTCGTGTTTTCCTGAAGCTGAGAGTTTTGTATATTTAATGCACGAATTGTGGGACACATCTAGTGATTTTGATGCAGCATTTTATTGTATATTAGCCAATAAAATATATGTTGGTTGGCGTGAATAAATTTCAAAACTGGTTCTACTACTCTATTTTCAGTTCATACTTATTTACCGGTATCTAAATGAGTTGAAATAAATAAAATATGGTTGGTGGAATAGATTACATCAGAAGCAAAAGCTCACTGTTCATTCCTCCCACTCATACTAGGGAGAGTAGTAAAGGGGAATAATTTGTATCCCCTTAAAAATATGTACTACCTAAACTGCCTCTTAAACTTCGAAATCTATTAATTTTCCTACTGTACACTAAGCTACAGGTTCGTATAATTCTTTTTCTTGAGTGTATACTAATATAATTTCTGTCTGTGATTTTAGGACGTCTTTAACATTAAAATTTTGCAATTCTTTCCTTTTCTATTATTTTCCATAGAAGGACGAATGACAAAGATTAGTAGATTCACTCGACTTCCTTGTATACATCGCAACGTATTAGATAGTAAAATTAAAATAAGTATATGGTTAGTAATATTATTATTTTTATTACTGCGTTTTAGGACAAATTGCTGTAGCTTGTTCAAAGTGTACATTGGGTTGCATAAAACACAGTTTTGAAAACTACGTGTGATAATATACATTAAAATGTCAATGGATGACGATCTCCAAGATTTAATGGATAATCTGTTAAAGAAGATTTCTCCCCCTATGGTTATGTCTATTGGATGTTACGTTATTAGAGTTGGGAAAATTAATATTTGTTGGTTGCCATTTATTTTTATAGCTTTAATTGCTAAAGCCGCTTTTCGCCATTTGTTATTTTTACTATCGAAACGTAAAATAATAATTATCAACGAGAGAAAGTCGTAAAAATTATGAGATACCCAATTACCGAAAGGTCAACAAACCAGGACACAACATACGTCTCAATCAGTAAAAATCGCATTATTTGTGTGCACTAAAATGTCCCAATTGCAAGCGAACACTAAAATAAAAAATTAACATATCGAAGAGACGTGCCACGGTTAAATAATGACGGCCAATCTACATTTATTTCGAGTAGAGTACGCATTAGCATTGTATGCAAAATCGAAAATCTCTCGCGGAAAAAAGTTACGATTACAGTGCGTCCATATCTAAAGACATACTAAAGTTACATAGCAACAAAGTTGTATATATTTTTAACACTGACGACTATAAACGCGAAACGATTGTTTTTGTATTAGATAATAATAATTAAAATTAAAATTTGCTTCCTAGAACACATTGTATTGTTGAGAATTCATAAAATAAACCATAGCGTGGTACCATAAATAATCCAATGTTATTTCCCATATACTACGTTGTTATATTTGTAGTCAGTTTGTTTTTATTCTCACAATACTATTATGTAACCGATCAACCAATTGCTTTTAGTTTGTGACAATAGAGAGATCGTGAAATCGGCAACTACGTTAACTAAGCTCAATTTCAAGCTAAAAGAGGAGTAACATTATTATTCTGTAATGTTGCGCCAATCTTCTGTAGTTGATGGTAGTTTGCGACGGTATGTAAACCTTGCTTATCAAGTTCAACATGGCTTATGACTGTGCAAACTAGTGCATGAATTTTTATGGCAAAAATTTGTAGTGCATTAAAGCACTTTAAGTAGATCTACTCTTTGAGTTCATAGCTATATGCAAAACTAAAGAGAGAACACTTGCTGAGCATCAATTAGATTCAAAATCTATATTTGAATGTTATAATAAAGAACATTATAAAAGAGATCGTTTTTTCGTATTTAGAACAAACAGGCAACAAGACGAAGTTGTCCTGACTCTCATAATACAACGAGCATCCTTGGACATTGTCGAAAAGGATTACTTTTAAAACATATTGAACAAGTGGGGACAGGCACAAGGAATATTCAAAACCACTCCTGAAAAGAATAAATGAAGAAGAAGTCGTACTTTTCTGTTGCATATGCAACGAAAGGGGCAACATTATATGCTACTCCTAATTTAGTAAATAGTATTGTAAAAAATACAAGATACACTCGGACTAAGGGTTGTATGAATAATTCCCACAATGTGCTACCGATCTTCCCCCATTAGTTAGTAGGTTTCGATCAATTCTTGTATTTATTTCTCCAGGACAGGAATCATATACAAAATTTACAAGAGTTAGTACCTCACTGGACCCAATCATTATTAATAGTTACTTCCAAACCCACATAATTGATGCCGAATATATCATTATTTTCTTTATTTATTAAACATACAATTTTTCTTATTCAAAACATTTTATTTGAAAAGTGTCTTACGTAACCACATTTATTATACCTAGCAGAGTTCGTTCCAGTTCAAAACATTTCGTTGATTCATTTCATAATTAATTTTCCCTAAAAAAGCAAATTTAAACGCAAAGTTTCGTCAACTTATTTCCATTAATTAACTTCCAGTGGCAATTTACTGTGGCAAATGAAACAGAAAGGCGGAAGTCGGTTGTTGATCGCGTTTATTTAACCTTGAACTTGCCATTGATGTACTCGACACTTCCTTAGCAAAACAAGATTTCAGAAATTTAACGCATGCGTATCGACAACCGTGAAGTTCTAGCGTCTAATTCTGTAAAAAGCAACAATTACTGTACATGATATTGCACTACAAATACCATTAAAACTAAAAAACCAATGCGTGCTTTCTAAAGGCAAATAAAATACGTTGTTACGAAGAAGTTGCATTAAAACTACCTACGATGCTGTAATAATTTGCGGTAATTTCAAACGAAGTGAGTTGTAGCAGAATTATGCAAATAAATGTTTATTTGGTTCGTTTCTGAAAAGCAACCATCTCGTCGTTAAAACGAATCTCAATATAATACCAAATATTACAAATAAACAGTCAATAAATTTTCAGTTAGATACATTATTTTGATAAAACTTTTTTCGCAATTACATTCTTAAATTAAAATATTCGCTTAATTCAAGTGATATAGATATATTTTGTGATAAAAAAATGTAAATATTTAGCAGCATGCTGTAGTAGCAAATCATGAAATTAGAAAAACAGATAAGATCCTTAACGATAATCGTATGCCAATTGAAAATGAAATGTAAAATAATTCGAATTTAACTGTAATTAATAAGGTGATACATTATTCCCACTACTTTTTATATCAATAATATCCTCAAAAATAAGATATTTAAAGTGCAACCATTAATCATGTATAACTTATTTATACTGTACAAGTGTACTGTATGATTAAACGGATTGATTTTATATTCAGTTATAACTTTTACTATTACAATATTACAATTTTACAAATTTAAATGTTTGAGTAACGTCTTGCCGCAAGTTGCTAGTTATTTCAAATACAGCGTCCTACTTAATATTTTTAGCGAATTAATTTGAATCCATGGAAAGAAATACATTTTCGCGAAAGCGAAACGACTGAAAATGAATTTAATATATTAACACTGATTAGTTTTCATTAACTAGCATTATCTTTTTGCATAAAGTTGCATAGTAAATAAGACATTTGTTATGTTTGGATAGGGTATTTATCTTGCAAGTCACATTACACGCTACGTACTTTGCGTCAGAGTAAATATCATACCTGTCAGACGAGATACACTCGTGTAAAGCCAATCTTTCTCATTACCAACACGTAAACAATCAGGTATGTACATTATGTTCAAATAACTTTTAATTATTACAATAAAAGTAAAACGCACGTTACTTAGATAATTGGCCTCGTTCATGCTGCACTTGGTCCGATTTCAACGCTTCTGTCTTTCATCAATTTCTAATTGACCTTAATTCTCTACATATTATACTTGCGTGTGTAATAAGAAACGTAGTGTTGTATTTAAACAAAATAATTTTTATTTGGTGTATTATTGAGGCATCTATTTGCAAACGCCGTTCTAACTCTAATACATTTAAACTATTAACATTTCTATAACATGAACTTAATTGACATTACTATAACGGCACATCACGTAACGACAATTTTGCAACGGATTTCCTCTATCAATATGGATCGTGGTTAGTTATAAACAACGTTTTTCAAACAATAAAGTTGTACATGCGTACGTCGCAGTAAATGCAATCGCTAACATTGAGAAATTTCCATCAAGATTTCATGCGATTCCTCCTCGTGCAGAAATTATTGTTTAATAAAGCACTTCCGATTTCAATTCGAAAGCTAATATTGATGCAACTTTCGTTTCGATCGGTTAAATCGGTTCGTAAGTTGCTGGTTTGCGGAGTTTGTATTTCTGCCATGACCTACCAATTATGCAAATTGTCTATTTGTTGTTATTCCACCCTCGTAGAAGATGATAACAAACCTTGACACAATTTCCTTTCGCGAGTCATCGACATTATGTTATTTATATTTTGATACGAACAATATATTCGTATGTGGTTAAATGAATACAAATTTCGGAACTCGTTAAAAGTTATTAGGATACTAGAATAACAACGTTTAATATCAAACATATTCGTTTTAATTGAATATTAAGTGGGCTTGTATATCTAAATTTGTGGCACGTTATTAAAATAAATGTAATGCTGTCTTATTTGGAATAACTTTAATAGCCAGTCGTTCAAATCGGGGTATAGGATAACATATATAAGAGTACGATTATGTTGCGAAATAATGATCGAATGAAGTCTTTGCGAATTTAAATATCTATTAATATCGGAATGTGGTGCCTATGGATGTAATCCACTGACATAAAAGAGCATTGAAAATTACATTGGACCGCAATTGTCTTCAATTGGATCATTGTCAAAAGTTAGTAGTGTTTTGCGTTGAGTTGGTCAGATATAATTAGACGAGGACTGAATGTTCGAATAAGTAGGCCTTACTCAGTAAAGCATATCATCTATTGGAGTTAAGGAAAATTATAAAAAAAACACAAAGCATTTAGGAAATTAAATTGGCCACGAAAAGGGACTCAACAAGGTCCGTACAATTTCGACAAGTTTCAAACGCAAAATTATAAAATTAATAACTATTTGAATTATTAAAGAAGTAGAAGGTTTAGTTAGATGAAAGGTGAATATGAACAGACAGAAGAAGCTAAATTATACGAAACACGAAATATTGTGTCGAAAATCGTCATGTGAGACCTACTTTTATGACTAAAAAGTTGATGGTTTTTCATGGAAGTGAGGTCGGCTGAAATAAAATTGAGTCTGCTGTATTTTGCTAGAATTCTGACCCACTGAGACATTCCTATGAATCTCAATAATTTATTAACAAACTAAGACAATAATATAAACAAAAAAGTATTTACAAACTAAAAGTATTGTGTAAACGAATTCAGTTCAAGATTGTTAACTGTGCCAGATTTTGTATATACCACCTTGCAATCGATAAACTACTAAATTAACCATTCTACGCATGTCTTCTTGTACTCTTCTTGCAACTTTTCTTGGTGGTATTGTAAAATTTCAGCTGGACAAATAACTAGGTTCTCTACTCTTACACTGTTCCTGAATGTGTGTCCAGAAATCTGGGCCTCAGTAGGCCCAGAATTCATTTTAGAGGATTCTAACAATTGAAGTATAGAGTGATTATACTAGTAATGGGCCTCATAATCGTCAATGTAGCAATATTGACGCTTCTTCCAAAGTAACAAAATCACAACGCGCATTATTCCGCTGATAACAATCATACAGTTGCCAATTTAAAGAAAATGAGTAGGCAGGAATGATTAGAAAGGAAACTCACACATTCATTATGGCAAGATTCGAAAAATAATAAAGCCGACTTTTGATGTACAAATGATGCCTTAAACTCCACCCAATGGATATTTATGAATTTTAGAGCAATAGCAGAGAAGCTATGCTGAATAATTGGTCGATCCTTGGTATACTGGCCCAACTTGTATGATTTTTTTAAGACCAAAGGTTTGAGTGGATGGTGATGTGGCGATAACTTCCCAAATAAAATGTGGTCTGAGGAATGGAATGCACTCTTGGCGGACATCTTTCATCGGGTGTTTCCGACGTTTCTGCAGAGAGACATAGAGCAAAGTGCTGGATATATTCGAATTAAGAAAATCAACAATAGAGAAAAAAAGATGCAGGTGTCAAACTTCTAGTACATTGTGGCTTAGTTCACCATTTTATTTCCCATTCTTCATCCCGTTACGAAAGATATAGAAATGTCCCGGGTTGTCTATATACAGGATTGCGATTATGTATGGAATCGGGTTCGCTCTGCTAAAACGGTTTGAGCTAGAATCCTGAAATGTTAAAGAGACTTAGGATTCAATAAAAACTACTTAATAAAAAAAATCATCCATGATTTTTTTAATGGGAAAATAAAATAAAGCACCCAAATCAAGCAGCCTCTGCAAATCCGTCAAAAATCAGAAGAACCTTCCTATCTATGGCAGTACAGAATGTCCCAATTCGATTATTGCGCCTATCATTTCCTGGTTGAAAATATAAAAATTTTCTGAATACCTAATAGTTGGGTAAATAACTTTGATATTTGAAACATTATCATTCAATCACTTTTTAGATATACACTAATTGTTTTCTAAAATTTGTGCTCTTAAAATTTGAGATCGTTTTACATCTTGCAACAAATGCTTTCAATGGAACTAAAATAAATAAAACTGAACAAAGCAACAAAAATGTTTCAATTAATATTTTAACTAGATGTTTAAAATTTGTGAACCAATCTTCAATTTAGAATTTAAATTATAAAAGATGTTCAAACTGTTCTCCATTTACTTCCTGACAATAACGAAGTCTGTGAATAAAACCGTCTACTGTATGGTTCAGCCAATTTTGAGGAATATTTCTATTTCAGTCTCAATACGTAATTTTAACTCGTCCAAAGATTCTGGTTTATTATTGTACACAAGGCTCTTTAAATATCCCCATAAGAAAAAGTCGAGAGGATTCAGACCAGGGGATCAAGCCGGCCATTCAATAGTTCCACTTTTGGGGAAATGTGTTAGATAAGTAATTACGTACTTCACGCCCATAGTGTGGTGGAGCGCCGTCCTGTTGGAAGCAAAGTTGATTGTTGTGATTTGGGAAAAGATGTATAATTTGAGGAACAATAGTTTCTCCCAATAATTGTATTGTCTATCAAAAACGGGACTATGATATTAAGGCCGATAATTCCAGCCCATGCATTGACTTTTTGTGGATATTGGGTATGTACTGCTAGGACAATGAGGGTTACTATCAGAATAATATCTACAATTGTGCCTATTTACAACACCATTTAACTGGAACGTTGCTTCATCTGAGAATACAATCCTTTTAACAAAATTTTCATTGTCACCGATCATCGTCATCATAGTTTCACTGAATTCTAATATTCTGTCAAAATCATCCTCGTTTAACTCGTGTACTAGATGAATTTTGAAGGGGTGGTACTTTGCTCGTTTTAAAATATTTTGAACAGAGCTTCGAGACATATTTAAAGCCACTTGTAGCACAGACGTTTTAGGGTTCTCGACGATATCCAATAAAATATTTAATGAATTTTCTTCGTTGGCGCATGTTCTTGGACGTCCTAATTTAGGTTAGGTTAGGTTTTTCACACTACCGGTTTGATTAAATCTTTTAATGTTTTCGTCACTGTTGACTTGCTTATTGGATTCCTATCTGGATGGATTTCGTTAAACACTGCACAGGTTTCCTGGTGACTTCGTTTTCTGTCTTCATACCCAATTATCATGAGAATTTCAATTCTCTCTCTTTCTGTTAAATGTTTTTTGGTAATTCAACGTCAACTGACAATTAACTGTCAATATTTTCATGTTTGACGATTTTGCTAAGGCAACTTGTTTTGCGTAGACATTTTTATTTTATTTTAAATTTTAATTTTTTTCTAAGATTTTGGCAAACAAATCACCAAAATAAACTTTCCATAGATGTCCCATTTAACTCATGTTCCCATTAAAAAAAAAATCAAGTTGGCTTTGTATATTGAAAACTAACGCATAAAAAAAATTAAAAAAATTCATTAAGTATTTTTTATTAAATCCTACGTCTCTTTAAAATTTCAGGATTCTAGTTCAAACTTCTGCCATCTTCAAGTACTTCTTCTTGGTCTCACTGACGTAAATGGACTTCATTCCTGAAAATGGGAGACGGGACGCAACCATTCAGGGAACATTTCTACAACGCGGTTATCAAAACGACAACCACAAAACACATATATTAGCCGCGAGAACCTGCGTACCAATATATACATACATAAATTGAATTGTAAATCTTGTCTATTGTGACAGATATAATTTACCCTATCGGTATTTCATGCACAGAATTGTGTATGTGTGTGTGTGTGTGGCGCTTTAGAAATTCGAACTGCCCCCACTCTCCACGTAGTCGTAGTCGGAGCATTACGGCCGACAGCATAATAACCACTCTAGAAGGATGCATAAGCTGAACTTAACCATAATAACGAGTATGTTATTGTTTCAATTTTGGTCAGAAAAGTTTAGCCATGTCCACCTAATGAATTTTTAAGGAAAGCATGTCATATAGGAATCCAGATTTTGATCAAATTGAGTCACTGATGAAGTATTATCTGTCTCTTAAAGGTTGTCTGGCAAATAAATTTATGCGGATATATTTTATTAAGCTTCGAGAAAATATCGTCATGGAAAAATATCCAATAATGTTGTTTCTTGGAAGACAATGGCACTACTCACATGTCCTTGACTGTATTGTAGAAAATTGGCGAATGCTTTTAACTGATTATCTATTTTCAACCAGTTCCGTATATGGTTTAGAGATCAAAATGAGCAATTTCTCAAAATGTTAAACTACGAATGAGTATTAGTTATAACCGCGACTGAATCGACTATACCTATGAGCACCTGCTGAAGACGACTTCTCCTGAGAGATCCTTATAGATTAAGATCTACACAAATCACATAACTTTTTGTAACGTCTGACTGTACAGATCATGTAAAGATGAAAGTCCATATTCAAAAATATTCTCAAACTTTTCGTAGTTCTTAAACATATCTGCCCTGGACCAACCTGTCGTCTACACTTCGTGTCGACAACTTTATCTGAAAAGTCCCTTAATTCCTCTTGCAAACGGGCCCATTCACGTCTTATGCTATACCACTACCTGTAATGAGGTATTTATAGGAGAACTGCATCAAGTATGTCAATGCATACTTAACAAAAATGATTTTGACCTGAACAACAGCTCCATTGATTTCGTTTCTCTTTTGCATCTATAATGGCTTCGACAACAGTATCTTGTTGAGGATGTCTAGAATGATGCATTATGTTTGCTGTTTCAACTGGTTTATCATGGACTACATACTACCACAGCGTAGAAATGAGCAACGTTTCAGATTTTTGGGGTAATTCCGGCTAGAAAAAGACAGAGAGATGTGCCAAAATTCTATGTATGTTATTCTAATAGGAAAATTCGTTGTAGATATCCATTTGTCGATGGGGCCCATAAAAATTACTAACGTTGAAATGGGATTGATTTTGGATTTGGCATCTTCGTCAATGACATTATTAACTTACGGTGCATTCCAAGTTTTGTCCTGGTACCAATGTCAAATGCGTTTGCCATTTATCCTGTCGCATATACCGAAATTGTTGTAGGCTAGGTTGGCCAAAATCAATTTTCGGATGGCCACCAATATAAATCGCATTTTAAAACATTCTACGATGTCTTCAATCAATATTTGTTGTATATCATTATTGACAATTGCTCAGTAGATTAGAATCGAATTATCATATTTCGTGAAATTATAATCAGATTTTAATTATTACAATAAAATAATTATAAAGTACTATTATAAAATATTAATAAATTAATGTTTGCAGGTATATACAAAAAAGTTTGTTTTAGTTTGTTATTTGCGTCTTATGGTATATGAAATTAACAGAAAAATCAAAATGTCAAAAACGATGACTTTAAAAAAAAGTATAAAAAGTATAAGTTGGTATGTAGCAGAATATAAGCCGATTTGGTGGATTCTGATTATCTTTATCAAAAATGAATTATTTCTAGCGTTGAATAATGATAAATAATGATAAAAGTTTATCACATCCACTGTAAGTGCAACACGACAGTGGTTGATCTAGATATTGAAAGAATTGAAAAACTTTAAAAACGTTGGTGGGAGTGTTTGCTACAAAATTAATTTCGTGAAAGTGGAAGAGCAGTAGACTATGTTATAAAAAAATCGTTAAAAAATCGAATAACAAAAGTAACCTACTGTCTATAATTAATGTATCCCAAATAATGCCAATGATTACTCAAAAACGAGCCATACCGAAGTAACTTGACATTATGGCGAATTTAACTAGATAATGTCATCAAAAACTTACCACTCAAAAATTTTTGTTATATAGCGGCTGCTGGAGTGGTAAAGTTAAAAAAAATCCCAATTCTTGGGGTGCCTCCAATCCGCAATTGCGCCAATTTATTGTTTGTTTATAATTTTATTATTTCTTTTTTGACTTATCTTAACTATGTCTATATGTAGCAAACGACCGGTAAAGAATATTTAATTTTCCATGTACTTATTTTTTACATTGTTATTAGCGAACTAGGAGAAACTATTTTATATGTTCACTAGAAAAGAAATAATTAATGTGCACACTTGCAGTCACCGCAATTTGTCGTACATCCCGATGACTATCTTGTACCTACAAGTACAAAGTTAATTAATTTCCCCAAATGACGTTTAAATATTATTCAACATTTTTTTTATTATTCAAATAATTCCATTAACATCTGATACCGAGCATACCGAGTAGGTGTACCATATTCGAATTTTACGTCCATGTCTAATTTACAATGGGCAATAAAATCCACGAGTATGACGCGAACGTAATTTGCATTTGACTTTAAACGTTTGACCGCACATTTCCTCCATTTACTATCAATTAAAACTAAACAAAATACAAAGTGAAAGCGTGTTGTGCTTATTTTTTCTATGATTAATTATTACTTTGTATAGAAATTCGTTAACTGCACCGTATTTATTTACCGTCTAATAAAAGTTTTGTCATTATCCATGGAATTTGATTTAAAAGGATTTAGCGATTTTAATAATATACATCAAAAATTTTACAAAATCATCATGTCCGCGTCTGTAAACTTGCCTTATCTGTAATGGAACAGATTATTCCTAAAATGATGGACATTGTTTCTATTATTAATGTAAATAAAATATTAAAGTGATATTTGAGATCAGACGTATTTAATATATGTAATCAATCATTGTTAGCTGTGATGTATTTATCGTCGTGTCTATATATAATATTAATTAATTAAGGACGCAAACTGTATTTATTTGCTACTCTAAAAACCAAATAAATGAACCTTTAAATATCCAAAAAATGTTGTAAGTAACTTTTATTCTGAAATATATAAGATAATATATTTTTAATCGGTAAAATAAGAATGAATTTATTTTACATAATTAAATAATAACATTCTATCAATTAACTTAATAAAAACAATGTTTCGACATTTAACTTAATTGGTTGTGGTAATATCAAGGTAATTTTTTTATAACGTATGACATAAATATGTTTGTCTTTTGATTAAAAGCACCCACATTAAGCATTACTTAATATAAAACACTACACGACGAAAAAAACGAAATTAACAATGATCACATGTTTTCATGTAGTTTCTATTTCACTTCCAGAATTAACTTATGTATGTATAACAAAATTTACACACCAATTTATTGCGTCGAGGCGTTAAAAAATCCAATTTATTGCCGCAAAACTCATTTTGTATTTGCCCCATTAACCCAGAAGAAAACGACGTATTTATTTGCTTTCATTTACGGCCATAAATTTAATTAAGGTAAAATGTATCGCACAATTGTATGGAAATTGTTTATTAATACACACATCCACTTTCAGTGCATTCGTCGAATTTCTCTTTTAAGTTTCGAACTACCATATTACGTATTATTGATACAAAATAGTTACATTAAGGATCTTATATAAAATTATATTTTATACTAACACTTTCCAACTTCAATCAATCCGTATCTTTATTTAAATGGTTTTAGAAATCTTTTGAATTTTTGTTTTTACAAAGACATGTCTGTCCATTAGGAGATGTTAGTCAACACTTGTGGTTATCCAATAATTTATGTTGCTAATATATATATGTAAAAATATTTCTGCAACTTTATTAGTCTAAATACCAACTTTAAATATCAATAATCAACATTTTCACTCAAATATTAACACCAGTTTTATTATTTTTATAAAACATTAATATTAGTTAGATGTGGTAATTAATATTGGCGAGCGAAGCCCACATACTCGTCATTATTATATTGTCGATAATTTTTAAACTAATTAGCTTGGAATTTTTAGGTAAGGTTTCGCAAAAAACTCTTGGGTGATTTAATTCGCATGTCATCGAATATGCGCGTGATACGAAAGAGCACAAGCAAAATCATTGCATTAGGAAAAATTATCATCCTTTTAATTTTAAAAGAATGTTGTTGTGAAAATAAATTGATTAATTGCGTGCGTTTGTGACGTATTGTTTTGTATAGTTTATTTTTAATTTCGTTTGGTCAATATTTACGTGCATGATAAAAATTTCTGGATTCCGTCGGGTAATGGAATTTCTTACATAGAAATATTGATACGGAATATTTTATGAATGTCTTGAACTAAAATAATCTATATATTAGAATGAGACAATATTTGTGGAGAAATTATTCACAAAAGTTTCCATTGCGTTATTTTGCATCTGTATTTATTTATTTTGTACTTATGTATTCTCTTGCTTTATAGTTTTATTGCCCACATATTTGGTGTGTTTCATCATAGGCTCTGATGTATTTTTCCAGAGTAATATAATTAAAAAAATGAGCTCATGTTTGTTTCTTGTTTCATGTATGTAATATATTAGATTATTTAATTCATCTTATTTATACAAATATTTTAATAAAATTTAATGAAGTACAAAAAGAGTGAAATGCATTTCTGGTAAATATTTGAACGAGTCGATTTGCACGCGACATTCATACATGGGAACCGAACCGGTCTCTGATCTGCCACTGATTTTCTGCGATGCGCATTTTTCCTCTATATACGGCACGCTCGGCGATCGTTCTACTTATGACCTGCGGCCTTTTTAAAAATCGCCAACGTAACGTCTTCAACTTTCGTAACATGGCAATTGCGCCCAATTTTATTCTTCACAGGCACCAAATTGCTCGACTCCTGTTAGAATAACAAGGCGATTATTGTGCACGTAATTGACCAAACCGGTTCGCTGCTATGCCCAAAAGTTTCTCACACTTGCTCCTTTCGGTGCGATTTTAGTTGCGTTTCATTTCCAATCGTGCGAACGTCTCGGACGCAAACTCGTTTAGAAATTATGGGGCACGCTACTTTCGCATCGATGGTCATTTTTCTAAATGCAAATATGCGTACGTATCGAACTCAAATATGCAATTTAAAAACAATTTTAATTGGTCGTTTTTTCTAGTACCGGCGATGTAATATTTACGGGATAGTGACAAATCTTCGGTGAGTTCGCACAGGTGCGTGCAAAGACGAAGTCATTGCCCCGGTACATGCTAATATAACAAATAAAATATGTATAATATTTTTATTTTGTCGAACGTGCGAACGTAAACTTCATATTTTTAATTTAATCCAAACTTTATTGATTATTATAAAAATTAATACAAACTTTATTGAAATGCAAAAAATAATTGTTTTCAGTGGTCACACAATCATTACAAAGTACTTTACGTATTCCTAAAGTAGCTTAAAGTACATACGATTGCGGGATGAATTGAAACTCTTAAACCAAATTCTTCTATGTACAGATGTTATGCATAATAGCTTATGTAACTATGAAGTACTACTTTAAAAAATATGTTTTGATTGGCTGAAAAATGACAGGATGAGTTTAGGGTCTTCATATGCGTGAAATTTAAATACAAAAGCTAATAGTATGAGTAGTTTTAGAAGTTTTATAAGTGAAGGAGTGAAACATCAACCGTGAAATCCATCTCTATGAGAAATACCAACGATATTTATACCTTCTGTTTCCGTTACAATTTAGTTGCAGGAGGAAGTGAATTTTAGCTTAATATGAATATATATTTACAAGTTTATTTCAGTTGGGTTGGGTTGTGTAAAAAAAATGTATATCTAAAGGAGTCAATTGTAGAATTATATGTTGAAGAGACGATTTACGTTTGATACATTCTGAATACGCGCCCAAGATGAGGTGTCTTTGCATACTTTGGTGCTTGTGAAACTGTGTAAAGTTTGGATTCATTGGTGACTTATATATTAGTTTAATAATATACTCCTTCATAAGTGTGCATTGAATCAATAACTGACATATAGAATGAAATATGTGAATATCAGAACGCAGCAATGACCGAGAATAGCTAAGCAAAATAAAAATAAGATAAAAAAAACAGCCTAACGTGAAATTGACGCTTAATCCGTTAATATCGTTTGCATTGTCAAAATGAATGCATCCTTGATAATTCAATTGATTTCTAAATATAATTCAGATTTTGATATAGAAATCAAGACCGACAGCAATATTTAAATTGTTAAACGAAATTAAAAATTAGAAACAGGTTTATTCTATGATAATATTTAGTAAGGCGTTTGGTAGATTACCATCCATTACATATTGAAAAATAACTTGCATCTTTGTATTATTATTGAATAGGGATCTGTATTCAATTTGACTATGATATTTTCATTGTCATATAAACCCCAACAATTCTATAAGCGATTTATTAATTCTGGAGCGTCTAGCATAGAAGTAGAATCCATAAAATTTGTATAGATCCTTAGATGGGAAAATTAATCAAAGCTGACAGCTGATAAACTTGCCATGAAAACCCACACGATATTACACGTACTTAAATGTTGTTTTTGTCCGTGTACGAAATTTAAAAGCAAAGAAAATTACAAACGGAAGGAAGGCGACAGAAACATCGGAAAAGCAAAAAGCAACAAAAAAAAATCAGGAAAGCGACGGAAGAAGTCAAGAAAATAATGAAACAAATTATGGAAGAAATGAAAAAGAACACTATAGACAGAAATAATAGCCATGAAGGAGGAAATAACAATGAAAGAAGAGAAATGGGAAGAAGAAAAACAGCAACTGATAATTAGAATAAAGCCACTAGAAGGCAGAGCAGAAATGAAGGAAAGGAAAATTATATCATTATAAGGGGAACTGATCTACACGAAGGGGAGAAAGGGGGGAACTGCTACAGAAAGAATTTTATTTAATGTGAAAATAGTAGAAACGCACAAAATAAATAACGCGGGGAGAACATAAATACATGTGAATCATGGAACAAAAAACTAGAGATCATGAAGAACAAGAATAAACCGAGAGGTACTAACGTACACAAAGAGAACTATATGACTGATGAGGAGAGGAAAATTCAGAGGGAAATTAGGAGTATTCTCAGAGTACAGATGTCACAAATATGGAAAAATATAGATCGATAATAAAAAAATAGTAAATACGAAACGAGAAGCATACCAGGCAGGAAAAGGAACCAAACAACCCAAGCGAGAACAACGAATACGATTTGGAAAAACAAAAGCAGCTCATAGCAGTAATAAGCAAGAAGAATATGAAGAAGAGCATAGTTAAAGAAAAAGATACAAGGGATAGAGTACAGAGAATGGGAACGTGGAATGTACGAGGAGTGTACGAAGAAGGGACGCTAAAAACGTTGGAGAGACAAGCGAAGAAGTACCGATAGGACGTAGTAGCACTACAAGAAATGCACATAAAAGAAACAGGAATATCAAGATTATGGAAATATATATTCTTCGAGTGGAGGAGAAACAAGAAGGTTCGGAGTGAGTTAATAAATAATGAAGTAAAAGAAAATTTCAAAAAATTCGGACCTATACCAAAGTCAGCTTCATAAGAATAAATAATGAATTGCATATGTCAACTTTAACGTGCGTGCACCAACAGAAGAGAAATTGAAGAAGAACAGAAGAGCACAACAAAATACATAAACACAATGTCAGTGTGCTGTTAGGGGATGTAAATGCAAACATAGGGAAAGAAGTTATATACAAACATATAACAGGAGGACAAGGTAAACATCAGAAGAGCAACAGCAAAGGAAGGAGAATAATAGAATTTGCATAAGAAAATAATGAGCAGACATTTCGAAAGACAGGACATGGGTTTCTCCAAATTGGGTGTATACAAATCAAATAGATCATATGCCGATAGACAAACACTAATTAATAATAAAAGAATATAAAGCATAAGTACAGATTAAAACTCGAGTACACTACATACATACATACACTACTACATAGTGAGAATAAACATGAAAATAAAGCACCACCAGAAGAGGGAAAAAAGTAAGAAGTAGTATAACATGGAGGAATTACATAAATCAGAAGTACAAAAAAGATTCGAGAAGGAAATAATATGAGGATAGCCAAGAAATAGAGCAGGAATTAATCCAAAGCATAGACGACGATTGGAAGAAAATGGAGTGGATTATTGTAGGGGCAACCGAAAAAACGATCCCACTTAAGATAAGAAGAAAGAATGTCACAGAGAGACGGAGATAAGAAATAAACGAAGGATGAGACCGTTCCAAACACAAATAAGTATATAAAGAGCAGAGAGCGAAAGTTAAAAGGATAAACAGACAGGAAAAGAGAGCCAGAAACGACCAAAAGGTCAAGCAGGTTGAAAACTACTACAAAATGAAATAAATACGGAATTTTTATCGAAGTAAAACAAAATGAAATCAAAGATTTATCCAGATGGGATACATCAAATATATAGAAGAAAACTTGATAGGTGATCAGGATAAAACCAGAGAATGGCGGCGAGAATATTTCAACGAAATCGTAGAAAAACAGACGAAATCATATGGAAGCTCAAAAACAACAAAAGCTCAGGACGGAACGGAACAAAAGCAGAGAATAAAATTCGCCGGAGGACCTGAAATGAAAAATATTCGAATTAATACTGTCAATGTGAACAGGAGGAGAGATGCCGAAAAGCTGGGAAAATGCCACAATAATACAAATCTTAGAGAAGGGAGATGAAATACAATGAAGAAGAATTGAGCATACCCAGGAAGTTGAGAAAATAATGAATATGATACTAAAGAAAACCACAAACAAGGTAAGGTTTAAAAAGCAAGTGTCAGAGGACTTTAAAATCAGAACCAGACTTAAACAAGGACCCACTCTCCACATTATTATTTAAGATGGTACTAGATAAAATTATGAGAGAGAGCCAATTAAACAGAGGGTAACACATACTGTAAACCTATCACCCAGTGATAGGCTATGCCGATGACTTGGTCATTTTAAGTAGAAATGAAGCAAAACTAGAGGAAACAGTAGAAGAAGCATATATGATGGGATTACAAGTAAAACAAAATGATGAGAGTAGATAGTGGGGCAAAATGAAATTTGAAGAAGTAGAGAAGTTTGTGTGTGTGGGGGCAAGAATAACGAACAAGTGGAAAGAAGAAAAAGAGATTTATGCGAGGCCAAGTAAAGCAAACAGATATGTGGGAACGATTAACTACCCAATCAAACCAAAACAGGTGTCACGAAGTACAAAATTAAGAATTTACAAAACCAACAGAAATGTATGGATGCGGGACATGGGTGCTAATGAAGAAAACGCAGGAAGCACTAAGGAGATGGAAAATGAGGATATCGGGAAGAAAGAAGACGGATATCTGAGGTCAACTGCAGATCTTCAGGGAGCCGACGATCGAGGCAGTAATAAAAGCAAGAAAAATGCACTGACTAGGTCACATGGAAAGAACAACATACAGTAAAGAAAATAGCCTGGAGAGGACCAGCGTAGAAGAAGAGAAGAGGAAAAGATTGCGTGAGGCTGGCATGGCACACATAAAGGAAAAGGATATAAAGAACTGGGAATACAAAGCGAGAAATAGGAATACATGGCAACAAATAACAAATCTATGTGCCTAAAAGGGCCGTTAAAAGCTATATAAATGATTTTCTACACTTCTTTCATTTTTGTGCAAATCATACATCGTAATTACCAAAAAATAAATCAGTCGAACAAAGCTCATGCAAATCTAATTTATAGTCTGCAAATAATATATTGAAATTATCTTCGGGACGACGACGACGTAGAAAAATGTAGCCAACAGCAGATTTAAGTAAAATAATGAAACACTAATAGAAAACAAATGCCATGAATTCGGCGACGCGAGTCATCCAAACAAAGAGTTATTGACCACGACGAAATGCTATTATTGCGATTGGGCTACATAATAATTCATACGATGCCCATAGTCTTGCTTGAAATTCGATTTCTGCGCTGAAAACGATACAAGAAACTTGATACGACTGAATGAGTATGAGTACAATATTGGCAACGCGGCATGATCAAAGCTAAGAAGTTAGTTACGCGAATCACGGGAACGAAAAAATCAGGATTATATAATTGAAACAATCGAGCAATGACGAAACGGTTCTAGCATGTCCATGGACAAGAATGAGAATACGAATAATTCACACTCGTCCCGAACCTCTTTCTCTCGACGACATAAATAACTGTAAACAATCAAATATGATACAAAATTTGAATTGTGTCCCTTTCTGGGCTCGACCAATATTCAACGTTTTGACGACACACAACACCAAAAAAGTTGCCTTTAAATTTAATTTCTTGTCAAAATATATTTACCATAATGAACTTGCTAAAAATATTCTAAAATAAACACAATTTTTTTAGTACGAATTTAATAAAAACCGTGTTACGCTGTCACCTTGGACTCCGGAACGTATCTAAACACGTAATGATTTTATGGAATATTTCTAATTCGCAACATAAATAATTTAACTCAATTATTACTAAACGTCGAAGTAAACAATTATCGCTATTTATAAATAAAATTGGTTGAATAATAGCTGGGTACATGAGAAAAATCCACTTGTACAGAACAACAAACAGATCCGACATGCTTTCATTTTCTTGCGTGTTATAAATTCCTGGAGATTTCAACGCTAGCACCTCCAGTAACCTGCATTTCATGCTTATGCAATTTGAACTTGAACGTTCATTAAAAAACTACTGAGAAGTTGCCGGAGTAAACTAGCTATGAAAATGGTGATATCATTTTCTTTATAATTTTTTGTCTAGTTTTAATTAAATTGATATTAAAAGCTTGGAGTGTGTCAAGGTTGATACATAGTAAAGCTTTTTATCTTTGCTCCAAATATCACTTCAGGAATTTGTGAGAGAAGATGCAGAACGACTTTTATATTGCAAAAATTAAGTTTTTTTTAGTGCTATACGCAATTTAAATGTTGATTGCTTTTTTAGATGTTATTAATGTGATTATTGTAGGTACTAACGTTGGATAGTGAAAGGCTTAATTACTCCGTTCAATGTTGAACAAATAAATCTTCAACAGATAATGTCAATAACTGATAAATCATATATATTATTGTACTTAGTATATAATGGATCTGATAAAGCAGTTATTGGCCATTATTAAAATTAACAAAAATATTTTCAAATATTTGTTGCCTTCCCAAACAATTTCAGCTGCTTTCATCCTTTAGTTATTATGCACGACGTGGTAACAATGCTTTATTATAATTTTATCAAACTGAAAAATAACATTTGTAATGCAATTGATTCCAGTGAATATTTTTACAATTAACTGTACAAGTATTACTAGAAACTTGCTTTCCAATATACCAATATTTTCAAAGTTCTTATTAATTGAAGACCTTGGTTTCTACACAATAGCGTTGCATGCATATTTAATTGATTTTTCTCTGAACTTTCTTGACGCTGCTGTACTGAAATTAAAACAATTTTATTGCGCGTATTTATGAATAATTAAATTTATAGCTTCGTCGAGACGGCTATAAATGATACATTCCTTAAAATATAAACACGTATCAGAATCTGTAATTTGTACTAATTTGTACTAAAATTTGTATTTGTTAGTTGCATGATCAAGAAAAATACATAAAAATTCGTTTTTACGATCTAAAGAAAAATCTGCCAAATTTACTACAGTAAATTTATAATTTAGCTTACGTAGTGTAGTGTAAGTGTAGTACAAGAGGTATTTTTTAGTTACTCTAAATCTACACCAATTTAATCTACTGGTCGTCCGTTATCACTATAAATCGAAGTTGCGGGGGTAAAGGACAAAATAACAATAAACTGAAATAAATAAGGATTATATTTCTCTACCCATTCTAATCTCATTTGATTTATATGAGAAAACAGGAAGAAAATTAATTTACAAGAACTTTCGAAAAGATAACATTGAAATATTTATCAGTTGCTGTTCGGCTTCCTTAACGTGTACACGTCAGTTCGCCCCGCTAAAGTTTTCTATTTCAATTTCAACAAAAATAGTTTTTGTTCTTTATAAAAAAAATTGTATTAACAATATGTTCTAATTGTTAAATCTCGTTAATAACACTCTTACGCCGTCATTTTGTTCCAAGACTGCGAATTTTATTGTAGGTCAAAGTGTCAAGACCCTATTCCAGCTATGGCAATGCAATATTTCAGTTTAATCGAAGCACATGTTCCTACGGTAGAATGAAACTTTTTGTTTCGTAGCCTTTGTGCCGAGTCCATGAAACTATAATTGATTCGAACTGAGTTTTATCTATTAACAATAACATAATTTATCAACTACTGTCATGTTTTATTTATAACGCACTCACTAAATTACGAACGACTTTGAATAGTGCGGCCAACGGATTCCATTGGCCGATTGAGATATTCGCATTAAACTCGTGTCCGACGAATTATACCAGGAATTATCCAAGTAGCTGGAGTCCGCCCCACATTATTCAAAACGCTGCCCAAACCGCTCAATATACAAAACAAATAATAAACAAACTTTTAGAGAATTATCATGGCGTTAATTTCTGTAAAACGAAAGTTAAACAGATCATGGGATTTTTATATTGTAAATAGAACCTCGTGTCGTATATATGAATCTGCATAATAAGTATATATATTTAATTATTGTACAAATTCTCGACTGTAAATCACTTAAAATGGTACTTATCTTGTATCATGAGCAGTCAGTCGTTGAATAAAACACCTTTAGCAATATTAAAGTTTATTGCGACACCTTTTTTTTGCAAAAAGGTGTTTCGAAAACTCTGGTCAAGCAATAAACATTAATATGACAAATGACATTAAATAAAACCTATGGCGGTAACGAGGCCGACTTTCTATATATCCCAGTATTTACTGCAAGAACTAGGGAAAACCTAGGTTCTTTACAAGGTTTTCCCTAGTTCTTGCAGTAAATACTGGGATATATAGAAAGTCGGCCTTGTTACCGCGATAGGTTTTATTTAATGTCATTTGTCATATTAATGTTTATTGCTTGACAAGGGTTTTCGAAACACTTTTTTGCAAAAAAAAGGTGTCGCAATAAACTTTAATATTGCTAAAAGTGTTTTATTCAACGACTGACTGCTCATGATACAAGATAAGTACTTTATGTGAAAAATTTGAAAATTTCTAAAATATTTGGGCTACAAAGGCGAATAATCATTTGAATAATCAATAATCATGGAAACCTCAGTGTTGAGTTTCATAAAAACTTGATGATTTTTTAGGACAGTTTAAGCACTTGTGTTCACATCGATAAGTTTAATGAACATAAACATAAAAAAATAGAAACGTCAACACGACTATCGCAAAACCCCGGTGTGCTCAAACAACAGAAAGTATTTTTAATTAAAATATGTTGCATTTAGATATTCGACAAAAGCTCGAAAATTCAATATTTAATATATAAATATTTACAGTTAATTTTTAAAAACAAGAATAAGTAAATTCGAACCACTCTCAAATTTCCTAATAATATGTATTTTTTCAAAAATATGAATATAATCTAACACGGTACATTATTATGTAACAATTTACTATTTGTACACCCCCATTGATTCAAGTCTAAATTTATTTTTCACAGTGCCACATACAAGACGAACGAGTGAATTATTTTTTACAGTGAGACATCGTATGAACATATCAATTATTAATTTTGTTAAAAATACCTTGTGTATTATGAATCTAGTTCCTTGACCTCTTTTCCTCACCAGCCTTCGTCCGGCCATTTTGTTTAATTAAAAGTTTTCATATTTGAAATTATTTTCACTTGTTTTTTGATACAATTCATTACTAAATGGAACTCTAATGTCTTGCACATAAAACATTAAGACAATTAAATCAATTAGTAACTCATTTCAATTTTTTTTAAGTCAACGAAGTTTGACTTCAGTAGATCGGTAAGGTTGACTGAAAACTCTATTGAAGTATTTCGTATATAATGGATGGTTTTCTGTTACAATAAGTCGATGATGAATGTTGACATAATATGACGTTTTTTATTATGCCACAAAACGGCACCAAAAAGCAAAGTATTAAAAAAATATATCAAAAACTAAGAAAATGTATGGTTGGGTTGGAATTGGGTTCAGCTGGATTTAAATTTAATAAAATTCAGTACAATGGCAGCACTGAAGAGGAGATGGAATTAATACAATTAATCGAAAATAAAACACAAGGCAAACGAAAAACTAGGGAAATGAGTGCAAAGAAAATTAAATCCAGCGATTTAAAAAGCTGAAAACATTTGGAATGCCACCAAATTAAACAGAAAGCATCATTTTCACAATTTTACTTTAAGCCAAATTCTCGAACTCTGCATTAGATTATTGGTGGGAGAAAAACCTATTTTTTATCATATTTTGTAGCGTCAATTACATCATTTTCATCAACTAAAACATTTCCTAGAATCTCAAACGTTGTAAAATGAGTTAAATAAAATTAATCATGTCTTGCTGTAAGGTTAATCATTTTTTTATCATCATCATATTGAGTATTTATTTATGGAGACAGCATATACATATGTATAGCTTTCAAAATCATATTAGAAAAAACGTTAAAAAAATAAAAAATAACTTAGTTATAAACTAAAACTGTACAAGTACATGTTCATGTGTAAAATAAAAGTGATTTACGAAGGCTGTTTACAAAAATATAATATATACATGAATATGTTTTTATTTGTGTATCGATGTCATAAAATAAAGTGCACACATAAATAAAAATGACATCACCGCTGTTATAGTGCCGGTCTGGTGACTGGCTTACGGCCATATTAACCAATGGAAAATGTTATAAGATTCCGTGGACCGACTGCATCTGTAATATTTAATTAAATGTTGTTGCAAGACAAATGAATTTCAGGATTTCAAGTGAAAGATTCCTAGAATACTTTTCGAAGGAATGATTAAAATAAAATTAAAGACAGTTGTCCTTTTCCTTTTTCGTGGAAAAATACCTGCAAATAGTGGCGAGAAGACTTTAAAAATATCAATTTGCCATACCGCTCGTATGGCACACTTAAGAACTTGACTACTGACTTAAAAGAAAAATATCAAAAATAACACTTAAATTTAATACAACGATAAAATGATCGTAGTTGGTCACTATTTGTGTTTCAAATCAAAACGGTATAATTGATGTCCTGGCATATATTAAAACACTATAAATGTTCAGTTTCCATAGATTATTATAACATTAATGTTACGTCCAATGAATATTTCGAAAGAACCATAAATTATTTTGTAATTTTCATCCTATTGCGTCTATTATATTTACTGTTTTTATGACAATCGCCTACAAGAATTCCTCTGGAAAGCATTTGTCATATACATCCAGCACACTCACCTGTAACAAAAGAAAACATTAAATGTAAATGTTTGTTTGACACAGTTTTATTAATTTATTTATTTATAACACTAGTATTTGTGGTTGAATATTAATATTATTAACGCAATTCCAACTATTGTAACCTAAATCTTTAACGTTAGACATAAAAAGACAAAAACACGAATACAACGCCAAAAAATCTTTTAAAATTATATTAACTTACAGAATTCTAAAAAGTGATTTTATTTCATAGACTTTATTAACAAACCATGCAATTAATTTTCATATTGCACATAAACTCGGACAATTTCTTCCTATACCCAAGATCGATAAAGCATGCGATTTTTTAACGTTATGTAATATTTATGAGTTGAAAGTGCAAGAAAACGCACCTTTGCATACTTTCAAAGTTGGCGCGACCACATTTCTTTGCACGAACTAACAAGATAATTGTATCTGTGGCTTTCCGACTAAATGTCTTCAAATATGATCAAAGGCGGATGTTCTTAACCTTGCCAAGAGGATCTATTACGACTCGCGTTTGCAACTTGATATTTTTCACAGAAAACTTATCTCCAATGTCAGCGCTTTCAGTTATAAATATTACCCAGCTGATTATATAGTTGATTAGTTTCAATAGTTACAGATAAATTAAACGAACCGACGTCGATGTAAATTGCAGATAATAACAGATTTTGAGTACAATTTTAAAACCAATTTATTGCAAACAAGATTATATGCTGTACGTGTATTTATTACTGTACTACAAATAGTCTCCATCCTATCATTTTATTAGTTAAATTTATTACTGAGATTATTATAGGCGGTAACAATGTACGTGATGATATATTGATAGCTAGATTGCATATTCAATTTAAATTATATGAGTTATTATGCATCTGCAGGAACATATTTGCAATTACAATAATTGAGTTCACTTTATATAATTTGTGCTAGACAAATTTTGTGTACACCTAATGATTAGATCAGTCAATTCATTAGGTGTATCTACCAGGATGAAATAATTCTCTTCGAATCAAATGCCTTATCAATTTAACCAATTCCACGATTATTGGCAATGTTGCAATAGTGTTGATCACGGTTCCATATATTCTCTTAACAGAAATGATATTTTCAACCAAAATTACAGTGATAACTAATGATGATCTTATTATTGATAAATTATTGATTTGAATATTTTTGCATCAAGTGCTCTTGATACTTCAAGTCAAGTGCCAGACACCAATGACAGAAAATGGGAAATTTTGCGACGAAGTTTTTAGCTAGAAAGAACCTAACTAATATTTTTAATGCTTTGCCCAAATGGTTCTTTGGTTCCCCACCTAGAGTGCACATAAGCAGAGCGATTTTAGAATGGAATCGAGAAACAACTCGTTCGGACGAAGACGAATGGGATTCTGCTATTGAACTTAGCATCGAGACGGCGAGCGTATCCTCAGAGGTTAAAACCCCACCGGTACAATCGTTTAAACGACGAAGGCAATCGTTATGTTGCAACCACACGTCGAAAACTGAATTAAGTGACCTACAAGAACAAATTAAGCTACTACGTCAGCAAGTATGCACGTTGATGGAAAAAGGTTGTGAAATAAATAATTCTAGTATAGCTAATGATGAAATTTGTATTCCTCCTCCACCACCGCTACCGACATTTAAATCCCAAACAAGTACACCGAATTATACGAAAGCAACGAGCAAAATAATCCTAAAAGATATCAGTAATGTGAAATTACAACCCGCAGATAGGATCCCCAAATTACGAAAGCGGTTGCCTAAAACTCCAGATGTCAGAAACGACCTTCACGAGATACTGAAACGAAGATACGCAGCGATGCATTCTCCAGCACCAAAGAAGCTGTATTATGAGGAAAGCGACGAAGAGAACACAAACGAAAATGTTTCTAAAGTCCAATTCCATTTAGATTGCTAAATGTTCCTGATTACCAATTTTGTCAACTTAGACGTGCTTACGTAATTATTCTCCAAATCGTTTCGTAGCTTAAGTTTATTTGCAATTGCTGTGATGGCAGTGTTCGTCGAATGAAATTGCGTAACATATGAATTGGAAACACCGTGACAACAATTTACTTATATGTTTGTTAAGAAAGTTATAGCGAAATATACGTCAATTGATAAAACAAATGGTTTTTGTGAGCGAAAAATCGCCAAATATTTACTGTGCCCAATCGCATAAAGGTAAGTAGACCTTGAATATATAGCAATTAAACGTGCAAAGCAAAAATATGCTGCATAGTATGATTTAAGTGAAACGTAACCGTCGCTAGGACCCTATTACATTGATACCGAAACGCGGAATATTTCGAAAGCTTCGAATTGTTCCAGTTGGAAATAATATTCTTATGAATATTCCGTTTGGTGTATGACGTAATATACATTTTATACGGCATCAAGTGGGATTTTAAATGTCAACGTACGCAATTGCGCAATTGAAAGGAAATTTTATGTGACATGAGAATATTTTAGAAAACATGAGAACTGTAATATAATAAAATACAAATTACTATGTATGAGAACTGCACTTCTATTAATTTGTTTTGAAACGTTGATGTTTAAATAAGCCCAGGATATAGATATGGAATTGAATTTATTATTTTGCTTTAAATTTTATTCGTACCAAATTGCCGGGGGAATAATTTATTCTAATAGATATTTACATAAGAAAGTTGATTTTATTTGGTTGCCTCTTTGTCAGGCACAAATAAATACAAATGTTAAAGCTTAAATAAAATTTTTATTATCTTTAGATAAATAAATAAAACATGCACCATCTATTATATTGTTTCCAAAAACTTTAAATAAATTTAAGTCTGTCGATAAAAGAAATAAAACTTTTCAATTATGCTTTGCTCTTTTCGATGGTTTTTCCGCTTCCTCTATTGTACTTCATTAAATATAAATCGGTGAAAACGATAACTATCAGTCAGTAGTTCCTGTAGAATTTATATATTTCCTGCCCTTATTCAGCTTTTTTCGATAATTTGTTGTAATATATCTACCTGTTTGTTAAAAAAATAATTTTTCTCATTTCGTTTTTTTTTCAATGTTGTCGCCCAATTTGCATGTTTGTATATTATATGAATGTGACAAATAAACTGTGAGCAATAGTTTTAAACACAAGTTCAAAATAAAGAATTGTAAAATAGAGTACAATAATTATACAATCCAACGCCTCGTCGATTCAACGTCATTTACAGAACATTTTCTAAATTTATATAATTTTCGGGTTGTACAATGTTAATGACAAAATCAAAGTCAAGTCAAATTGTGCTTCAAACAGATTTACGTGTTGTTTTATTATTTTGCGCAGAGCTGTCATAACATTCATTGTAATAGATTGTATTATAAATCATTTGAGACAAATCAATTCACATTGTGAGGAGGGCACATAAAAGTTATATAACCAATCTGAATTAGCAACGTCTGATCAGGCAAGATGGGATGCTGCCGGAATGCACACAACAGGAGTAGTTTTTGCAGAAAATTGGAAAGAAGAAAAGAAGAATTTTTACAGCAGAATACCAGTGCTTTGGTTAATTTTTCAGCAGTGAAGAATGGGAAACAATGGGAAACAGTATCTGAAGCAACGGGAGAAGAATATCCGGCGATGTCAAAGAAGACATAACCGGAATTTAAAGAAAAAACAATTTAATTTTGTTTCAAATTTTTATTAACATTATATTTACGATTTGATATATTTTGATTACATTTAATAAAGTAATTCAAATCTTTAATAAGCTCAGAATTGTTTTCATTTTAAATCACATATTCGTATATTCAAACATTGAAATCGAGGCATATTAAACAATAATTATTTGATTACAATGAATTGTTGGCGACACAGTTTAGATCAGATTTAACAACACATGCATAATTCGTAATAATAAATAAGGGTAACATATGCCACGCAACAAACTGGGTTTGGCTGGGGCTTAAGAAATTTAGTGGCACATGTACGTGTTAGTAACAACCAATTGATTAAAACAATACATAAAATATTATTTTTATAAAACGACGAAGTAACTTATTCAACGACGTGTTAAACCACAGTAGCTTCGGATGTCAGTCACGTGATATACTGCAATATAGTGAACCTTTTCATAAAATGGTCTTTTCGATTTTGAAACTTTGATTAATTTATTGATTAAATTATAGTGTTCGTGGTTACGGATTGACTGTTGATCTGCACAATTACCCAAAATGTTTAGGCGACCCTTTGCCTTATATCAGGGATTGATGTTTCAAATTATCTCCATGACGTGCTTCTTGTTCAATATAAACTTAACGACATAATTAAAATTTCTGACAACGCAATGAAATTCGGATCGTTCTCATATGCGTGAATACAAGCAACTGGTCTTGAGTGTTACAATATATCAGCCGGATATTGTTACAAATTATTATTGATGTAGGTTTACGTTCAAGTTCAAATTTTACGTGCAGGCTGACATAACCGATTCCATTTCACATGGATAGTAGACACATTTTTCACTCATCGGCGCTAATTTAAGTAACATTACATTGCGTGACCTACATTCTTTGTCCGGAATCGTAGAAATTTACCATGTATATGTAACAGAAAAATGTATGTATAAGTTTTGATGTACGACACCATGCCAATATAAGGGTATCCAAAAAAGAATGGCTGTGCTACATGCACTAATTTAAATCTTTTCATGTACTGTAATTTCTCTTGCAGAAATGAAATAATACTTTTAGTCATAAATTCATGAAATGGCAACGAATGCAATGTAATGAAAACACCATCACATAAAACAGAAGAACCAGAAAGACCGGCAACACCATTGCATTGAAAGGTTTCGAGATAATCACGATTGAAAATCAAAGGCATTCTTGATAATTTCGTGTAACAATACAAAATATGTATAAGATCAGGAAAGACCAATGGAAATAGGCTCGATTCGTTATTCAGAGGAAATATAGAGACAAACAAGAATTATCGGGAAAGACGAATAAGATTTCCGAAGAGATAACCCATTGACAGTAAGAAAGGTGCAGCGTATATCATTATAGTTTCAAACGTCTTTCAATCAGGGATCTAAAAGTTTAAAAAAGCTGAATACCATTGAAGAGTTTTTACTTCTTTAATAACCGAGAGCTGACGAGGAACTTAGTTATAATATTTGAAAGAATTGTACGTGTATATTTTACTAAGTGTTCTCTTGATTAATAATCGCCGTTAACGTAATTTATAAAATATATAATTGTTTTGAAATTTACAAACAAATTTAGTTTTTTAAATGAAAGATCATTCGAATTCTATCGAGAGTTGTCACAATTTCATCGATCCCACGGGGATCCCCCATTGGGAATCCCTGCTTTAGACTAAATTTGAGCGCTGACTAATGTGGCCGTGGTCATCAAATCATGATATATACACGTATCATAAATATTTTTTTGTAAATAAAATCATAATCAACAACCAATTAAACGTGTTATTTTGCAGTGATAATTATGTAGTACTAATAAAATAAATTAACGTGTATTTTATCAAATTCGACGAAAACAATACTTGTTCAACTTGTTATTTTATATATTATGAGTGTTTACCATCATGTTTTTGTTAAAAATAATGTTGTTTCCAATGCATCATGAATTTGCAAAAATTTATAATTGATATTAAATCGACAAAATCCCCATTTAATGTAAAATAAATAAAAATCCAAAGAAACGTAACTGAGCTAACGGAAAAAATTGCTATTGGTGCAAAATTAAGCAACGACCTTAAAGTGTTAAAACTTATATGAAATGAAGAACATTGTCATTATTTAAACAGTAAATTTCATACCAAGTACAAGCACAGTATAATACAGAAACTAAAAAATTACTATTTAGATATTGCGGCCTTACACTGTTTAATTTTTTCTCCCCATGTGTGTATATGCCAGGAAAATTTAGCAACGTTAATAGAATATGTGAAGGTAACGTTTAATATATGAAAATGTATGTATAATATGTGTTGCGTTATCCAATACCACAAATAAATGCATTATATGTATAAATTACATAATTCAACGTCAAAAGTATAGTAAAATAATATATTACGTGCTATCGCAAATAAAACAACATAGTTTGTTTTTAATTGGTTTTTGTTGGTAATGTTGACCTTGTTTATTAATATAACTTTATTTAGCAACCTGTGGTATGTATAAAAGTTGGATGCCAATACGATATCGACCGCTGACTATAAAGTTTGTGATTTCTATTTTTTGTTCATATTAATAGTAAACCAACGCGTTTGGTCTTTTCTTTCAGGACTGTTAACAATTTCTTTCCAATTTTTGTTTTTTTTTTGCTGTGTTGCTTCTAATTGAATTCGGATTATTGTTGAAAGTTAACTGCACCAATTAATAAACATTTTCATGTTCGAAAATAATTAACCATATAATTTATATTTATTATATTGACTTTAGACTCCAATACATTTTCACCAATCTTTATTTTATAAAGTGTCGATCGGCCCATTATATTGAAATCTTGACAAATTTTGTTATGTACTTACTACTTCACCCATGGCCCATATTAAGTTTTTCACAAAAATATTTTTTTATACAGTGCAAATAAATGTGTGTCCTTAATTGCGGTTATTGCTGTAATGAATATGAAAAGGTATTAATTAGTGAAATTGATGTTGCTTTCTTGTTTTTATATTACCAACGTGCCATTTAATTACAAACAGCGGCAACAAAATAAAACATAATAAATAGAATGTCATAAGAATTAATAATCACTGTATTTGAAAATTTCATTACATGTAATTTACTGCATGTTACAGTGCAATTAAATTATTCACACAAAAAAATATTGTCACAATAAAGCTAATTCAATTATAAAGTGGTATATTCAACAAAGAAAAACGGTCATGTTAAACCGCACTTAAAACCACATAAATGACACTAGCAAACGAAAGCACCAACGTAAAATTATTTTCCATAGAAGTAACACCTGGATGTATCAACGTAGTTAATTCTTGCGACATTATTTTCGCAATAATAACGAGCAAGTCTTTTATAAAGTTTATCGACTCATTCAGTGGTAATGATTGACTAAAATGGTCATAAAATCGATAGAAACTGGCAAGGAAGGAATAAAAACAATATAAGACAAATTAAGCAAAGAATTGCCTAAAAGAAGATTAAAAAATTAAAAATAGAAATACCAAAGAAAGGAATAGGTGTGAATGTCCTGGGGATATGTAAGAATTGGAGAGTTTTCAAGACAAACGAAACAATAAAAAAAAAACTAAAAATCGTATAAAAGATTTATTGTGATGATACAAATATGTTAATGTATACGAAACGATGTATAAATTCCACAACATCGCGGAGAGTATTTTATATTAATATGTAAGGAACAACGTGATGAGTAATATCGTGTATTAAAATCAGATAATGGTAAATATATTTTGAAAGGCATGAACTCAAGTTATGTGCAAATCATTCGGTGTGTTCGAAATTTGTAAAAACGTGATAAACGTAAATTTGTAAAAACTTCAAATGATGAAAGTTATAGCGGATAATGTTGGTGTGAAACATAAGAAAGTGGACCAGAAGAAAAAAAATAATGAAGGCAATGAAAACCAAATGGAAGTCAACTTATATAACTAACAAAAATGACTAGTAATACAGCTGATAATAAAACATAAAAGGAAGGGAAACGTAAACTCAAAGAAATAAAAAAATTGGTACCAAAATCATTATACAAGACAAGGAATAGAAATGGAAAAAAGAAAAATAATCTTATTATAGAATCTGAAAAGGGAAACATAAACAAATAAGGTCAAATATAATCATTTACGATCTATGTAAGCAGTAGGAAGATGAGTAATGATATAAATAATAAATCTTAAAATAAGCAGAAAATATAAAGGAAGAAAATATATAACAAAAAGAATGTTAAAGGAATCGAGAAATCATCGATAATGGAAATCAAAATGAAAAAGTAATAACGGTGAAAATAAGAGAATCTAAAGGAGGTGAACAAAGAGAGTAGTTCTTCAATGAGGTACAACAAGAAATGTATGAATCAGAAAAAAGTGGTAAGAAGATGTTGGTAATTTAATTGAAAGGAGATGGGTGGCTGGGAAAACAGGTAGTTACCAACACACCTTTTAACATGAAGAAATATATATATTTACTAATGAGAAATCCATAATGTATTTATTGTCATACTCGAACTGGAGACAGGTAAAAGGAGTTAAAAATAGAAGTAACAAAACAATAGAGGTTACGTGTTAAGAAATTTGATAAAGAAAAATACACTCATGTCCTCTAAGAGAATTAACAAAACATCAAAGAGTGAGAAATTTAAGCAGCAGCAGTAAATTCAAACAAAGAATCAAGCGGAGCACATAATTAGTAGAAAATATCACATTTTCTGTGAAGTGGAAAACAGATATTGAAGGAATGAATGAATTACCAAGCATATAAACGAGAAAACAGAACTAAGAAAATTGATGAAGGGAGACAAACCATCGTCGTTTGATTCAGGAGAAAAAATTACAAAATTATATACAGATGAAAAACAGAAGCAGATGATGTAGAGAAATGCTCCAGTACTTTGAAACATTATTGGAAGGAAACTAAACATCCAGGACTGAAAACAATAATCATGGAGAGGAAAAAAATTAGAAACAAGTTAATTAATAGCAAAGGTTTCCATAAAATGAATGTAAGCAAAGCACATGCATTTGACAAAATAAGTACGAACATAATAAAACCAGGAACTATTTAAACTATAGAAGTAACACAGAAATCTTGAATAAATTGATATAATGAAATGTATTAATTTTACGACTACATATACTCAGCTGCGTAGCGAGGGTGTGTGCAGGATTCTGGAAAGAAGATTTGGGGACAGCTAGACAGCACCCCATTAGCCCTTCAAGAAGGTTTATGACAAACAAGTTAAACAAATATTATAGAAGCAGGATAAGTACATTCTTATTTTATTGAACGAGTTTACTAGATCAAAAATCAAGAACATTGATGAAGAGGAGTGTACTAAGTGATGACTATGTGTACGAAAGTTGTATAAAAATAAAAAGCAAGTTAAGATAAACACAACAAAAACCAGATTGTTTGAGGGTCGAGATAATGATACATTTCACCAGCTATAGACGAGGCAGATATGTATGACATAAAAATGGAAAACTTAATAAATGTGATTTACAGATGACATGGTGATTAGAGCAACATATTATGAAACGTTGAACTAGAGGGTTGAAATATAAAACAGACTTTACATAGTATAGACATGCAAATAAATATCAAGAAGACAAAATCATTGCCATAATTTGGTAAAGAAAAGCCGACAAAGACGTGGATAGAGGAAGCAAGAAGTGCAACGAAAAAGAAACGTGGAAACAAATAAACCAAACAGTACAAAACAGGAACGACATTACAGAAATGATAGTAGGTATGCTTAATTTATAATCCAATTTTGAAATTTTTAAATAAACATGTCGAGGTTTTGTTTTTCATTCCTAATTATAAACGTTTGATTAAGATAATTTTCAACAAAACCTTTACTTTTAAAAATTTAACATCAATTAAAACTCGTTATTAACAACATTTTCTAAATAGTTTTAAGTTTTCTATAACCGAAGGCGTAATCTAATATGCATAATTACGTCGGAGTGAGAAAGTGCGGACGATGTCTGCTTTTGCACAGCAAATTAGTCATGTGTTGCTGAACACAAGTGCGCAAATTAGATTTTTGGAACATATGTGAAAAATTTCTACACATGCCTCCATCGAATGTATCCTTTACTTAAGCGACGAGAATAATTTGAATACGAATGAACAGTGTTTAACATGTATTCAATGTAATGAAAGTTAATTGGCGCTAAAAGACCTTTTGCAACGTGAAAATACGTAAATCAAACTTAATATTTATCATATCGTCAAGTGTTAACACGGTTGTGTTAAATTGATGTTTATGACGACATTTTATTTCCATAGAAAGCTTCTTCCTATTTTTTGTCCATAGGAAGATATAGTTGTATATAAGTATAAAAGTGTCAATAAAAATTAAGTATTTCTTAATAAATTAAGAAATAATAGTCATTCAAGTTTCGACATCATCATATCAGTATCAAGTGTAGAAAATGCATAATTGATTAAGCTTCTATTACATTTTTCATTTTCGTTTAACCCTTATCTGGTTTACAGGAGTTAATACTGACCCCAAGCGAACAAAAGTCCTTGCAAGAATGTTATATTTGGCAATGCTGCTTCGTGCGTCCCAATGATGCTGGTGCATTATTCCGTTTGTTTCGGTTGGTGCCTGACGTGCTTATGTGTCGTGTGTGTAGTTTTGGAAATATAACCGGTTGGAGTCACCAGTGACCAAGATACCACTTACGTTACTATTTCAATACATTGTGCGCAAATTCTGACAAAACTGTCGAGGAACTTGAGGACATATTAATGAATAATGTGATCAAGACGATATGCTGTTGATATCAGAATTTGTGGAAGCGATGGCAAACTATCTGACGCAAAAAGTGAATTCACGATCATGAGACAAACTCACAAAACGGGGCTTGAGATGAATTCCAAGATAAAGAAGAGGAATTACTGGACGACCATGAAAATCTTGAAGAAAGACTAACCCAGTGACTAGCTATTTTTATGGGGAAAAAACGTTATAAATGGGATATGAATCCACCACGATCTAATACTCGAACTGCTGTACACAATTTAGTTACACATCCTTCTGGTCTAAAGGGACCAGCCCGCCGCGCCGTTCGTCAACGCCTTATGACGTTGTACAACTTCTATTTATTCATGAAATTTTAGAGATAGTTTAAGAACACAGCAACGCAGAAATAACGATATCATAGTGAACATGGAACTTTTACAAACCATATGGATATCGTTGAACTTAAGGCGATCCTTGGATTGCTCATTTTTTCACTTCATGAAGCTATCTTAGCTTATTTGTGGGCGAGTGATGGAACTGCAAGAGACATTTTTCGAGCAACTATGTCCCTTAAACGTTTTCTATTTCTTCTGCTTTTAGCTTTGACAATGAAGATAATCGCGCGGAAAGAATAGTAGCTGGAGAAAATGCATCGGCCATTACTGTGTTCAAGTGTTCTACAGATTTATCGTAAATTGCCATGCTAAATTACTCTTGTTCAGAATATGCCACTGTCGACGAGGTGTTTGTGCGCTTAAGGGCAAATGTAAATTTAGGATGTATATGAAGAACAAACCAGTGAAGTGCGGCATCAAAATTATTTGCCTTTGTAAAGCATTATTTGCTTTCCTTATACTGACAAAATTTTATCGATACAAAGAAAAAATCGTCAGAACATACGGTGTATGTACTGACTCTTATGTCACTTATTGAAAATACGAACTGAAATGTAACTTGAGATAACTTGGTGTAAATTTAACCAACTTGTTGACGAGCTGGAATTAAGGAAAATTACATATGTAGGAGCCATCGGAATAAATCATTGAGATCGGCCAACACAGTTCCCGCCAAATAGACAACGAGAACTAAACTGTTGTCTTTTTGGGTTTGCTAGAGACCGAACAGTTTTGCCTTATGTACCTAAGAAAAATAGAAGCGAAATTCTATTATCCTCTATGCACCAAAGCAACACAGTGAACCAGATATTAAATAAACCAAAAATAAATGTTTCGCAACTCTATAATAACAGGGGTTGACAGTTTAGACAAAAATGCGCAAACTATTCTTGCAATGGAAGAAGTCATTGATGGCCCCTAAAGTCTTTTTGCAATGCTAAATACTTTTCGGGTAAAGTCATTTGTCATTTTGAAACCTGCTAATTCAGAAGATAGAATGACAAGAAGAACATTCACTATTGTCTTAGGAAAGACATATCAAATGACCTGAACAGCCTGATTGAAAGAGTTCTGCAAGTTACTCGTCCAACTCGAGAAGTTACTGACCCCCCGAAAAGTGCGATGTTTTTGTGTCCACGATTAAATGTGCCAAAGCGGTCTGCAAGCAATAATTTGGTCCAAAAAATATAGTCTGCAGTTCTTGTAATACCAACCAAATGTGGGCAATATATCGATGTTGTTTTTTTATAATGATATTCGGAATTTCAGGGACTTCAGTGATATATAATAGATCGTACAAATAAAACTTTTAGTAACACACGGGGGCAGTGCAAATTGGGTTTAGAACCATTTCACTTCACCACCTTCAGAAAGAACGTATTTTTTGAAATAGTTTTGTGTACAGCAGTTTTTTCAGAGAAAGTTTTTTATTTAATTCAGTGGCAGTTTAAATAAAATGAATGATACCTTCTTTTTACATTTTTTTTGGGTGGATTTTATTTGGGATCTGCTGTGACCCTAGTATACCAGATAAATTTGTAAAAATCAGTATACCAGTTCAGGGTTACATTTTACTATAAATTATTTTAAATTACACGCACGGCAGTATGTAGTAGTACATGTATCCGCATTGAAAATTTAGTAATATGTTAAAAATCGTTGTTCTAAAATCAATCAACTTTATTAACACAATATACATTAGAATGGTATGAAAGGAAACAACGTGCTAAAATTTGTAAATTTCTTAATCCTCGTATGCACCTGAGAATGTTATCGAATGTATCATTAATTTAAGGTTATTATGGTAACATTTTAATAGCATAATGACTCAGTGATTTTAATATAATGCAACTTAATGCCAATTCAGGAAAGTTCAAACGTACTAATGAACGAGAAAGTTGTAAATATTGCCCATCACGTCATCATGCAATGGAACGACATATTAAGGCACGTTGTTTTGGTAATATGAATGTGATGTGGTTTATTGGTGGCCACATCACTCTTACAAAATAGCTAACGCATTTGATTTGATACAATTAAAACACGAACCAGATATAAGAAATGAAAGCAAGAAAATGTGTTACCTGATCAATTATCGACACGAGTATTATACTTTGGAGCACATATTATTTATTACCACACAATAAACAAAATATGTCCAACATGAATGCATAAATTACTTGTTCGTATAATGAGACCACAATCTAATATACATGAGACTACGATTATTCCGGTAATGGTAAATCGTCCGGACTAATGTTTACACCATTCTTTTGTATTTCTGACGGAATAAGAACGAAACGGTTATCCCAGGATCCAAAATGTATGTTTTCAGAAATGAGAAAATCATGATCAATATATTTGAAATCTATACAGGGCATGGAAGGGTGTACGAGAAAACAGACACATAATGATAAACAGTATATGCTAGCAGTACTAACAGTGTGTGAAGACCTTTCGAATAATAACTAGTACTCGCAAAAACTATATAAAATAGTAAGTTTGCATTTACGTATAAATTTATGAATCATCGGTGAAGGCTTTAATTTTTATTGATGTGGTGTATTAAGTGTCGGATATTCCACTACTCAGAATAGGATCAAAAAGTACCGATTCTATTATTTTTAATGCGCTGATATCTTTTTTTATGAAATAATATTTAATTAACATTTTTATTTTCTAGATTTTGAATAATATTAACGGCTATTGAACCGGATGTTCCTTATCCCATACACTGTGAACTATTTAAAAGTCGTAATATTGCAAGAGCAAATGATGCTTGCGTCGTGATAGTTCACCGAGCAACATTTAGTTATGTCAATGGAAGGATGGGTTATCTTTCCATTAATCTTGTGATCGTGTCAAATCTAACAATACATTTTAGATCACACGCAATGGTACAGAAAGAATTTAATTTTGTGAATTGTAATATTATGATACCGGTACATTCTAAAACGTTATTTACGCCAGTATTCCTACAAAATAATGACATTTTTTGTGCAATGTTTTGAAAACATTTTTATGTACTTCTAGTCACAATAGCATTAAAAGTAGACCAAGGCACAATAACTTTAGATAATGAAACATTTGACGAACTAAATATTTTTAATAATATGGGTTTATTTGTTGTAATCAATAATTTCTCTATTATACGCAATAACCGACCATTATTCGCAGTCGTTTTCTTCAAAATGGGTTCCTATATGGGAATCATGCAATCATGTAATCATGTAGGGTGTATAGAAAAACTTCGTTGAAACAACGTGATAATGTCTCTAAAAATTACATTAAAAAGTTATGCATAATAAATTGTATTGTATGAGATGGAAAATGGACACATATGTTGTGGGGCAAGGATGAAGCTCCTTAAGAGCTAAAGTAACGTGGTATGATGGTACAAACCGGGGGCTCATTAAGAGGTAAATTCGAGTGGCCCTAAGAAAAGGGATTTGAAATTAACAGAAAAAGATATCATCGAACATCGATATTAATACACTCCACAGACGTGAGAAGATAATAGGAAAATAAGATGAACAAAAACGAAGAATTCCCAAAAAATATTTTCGTATATACTGAAGCAAGGATTAATTATGATCATCTAGAACTAAATTTGGGAGTTAGATTATTTTAGATTTCGTCTAATGGGACAGTTATCTGAGGAGTTGATTTAAATAAATGTGTAGAGCATTGTACCAAAACAAATATTACATACTCAGAGTAATATAATTTTTCGTTTGCAGAACGAATACAACGCATAACACATTCTAGTTGTTACTAGATATATTTGAAATGAACGCGCAATTGTGTACGTAATTATTTGACAAGTCAGGCATGAATGTCGACCGCATTTTTGCTGATATTTTTGTCCTTACTTCGACGTATTTTTTGAACCTACTTTATATAATGCATAAATATTTAAATGCAGTTCTGAGTAATGATATAATAAATTTTATTGTGATTTGCGTAACAATATTAAACTATTTTAAGAAACGTGAAAATAAGCGAAGTACTTCAAGGCAATGCATTCTATTTTGAAATACTTGTGTACATTACATTTTGTCAAGTATTAGAAAAGTATCGCAACACTGTGAATTAGATTAAACATAATATATTATCACCATTTTTTAAAGAAATCGCCCCATGCATATGCATATTGAAATACAAAACAATCATGACTTGTAATGCCAAATTACTTACTAATTATATTGACAACGTACATAACGTACATGTAAGTAACTGCACATACTTTTGACATATACTCAAATTGTACACACTGAAATTATAATTAATCAACGTTAATTACATATGATCTCGATTACTTGGAATAATGAAAGGTTACGACGCCGGCGAGATATTAAATTAATAATTTAATTAGTTTACATATAATGTACACGACAAAGCATGGGGTTTTCCACAATTTTCTAATTAATTAATTCATATTTTTTAAAGTAACGTCGAATAATTAGCACAGTGCGCGTGCACGTGAACATTATCCTAACGGAGATGAAAAGAAAAGCGGAAATAATTAGAACGTTAAATACATTACATGCTGGAACAAACAAAAAAAAACATTAAAAGCAAAAAAATCGATTGTTTAAAACGAACGTTATGTAACCAAAACCCATACATTATTTATTTCAAAGGAAACGAATTATAAGAAAATATGATGCAAATCAGACATACTCGACTGACCATGTCCTTGGCATTGGAGATTAATTTCGTGTTTGTTCTGTAATTGAATATTACTGCGAATTTGCGTTAACTTTCGATTGCGATTCTAAAAAATTAACTTTCAAATGAAATTCGCTCTAATTTGTTTATGTTTGTGCCACTCAATGGAAATACAACATTGCACCGATAAAATGTCAAGGTTACTGATAGGGAGTCATGCATGTTATGAGCGTAGTAGGAAACAGCTTACAAATTATAAAACACTACTTACATATATTTCTAAATCCTTGCACTAAATTAAAACATTAAAAATTAAACTGGAAGATAATTGGCTTAACGTTTGTTGTTGTTCAAAATTTAGAACAGCTGGATTTTATTGTTTATTTTATATTTGTACCCTACCGTGGCCCCTGAACCTTTATAATACATATAAAGAATTACACTTTGGATTTCGGCAACGACAGTTGCACATTCATGATGAAGTTATCTCTGAAAGAAAATTCAAAACAACTTGCTGAGATTTGAAACCAGAACTGAAATAGGAAACAAATTACAAGATGGCAACGAAGATAAGAAAACTATGCGGAAATGAAGTAAAAATTAAGTATTGAGGTATAAAAATTGCATTTTTATGACTTTATATAACTGGGCCAAATGCTTAAATCAATTAAGGGAGGATGTAGACACATGATGCAGGATGAAGTACAGCTTAGAGCTGGCGAATGAGAGGATAATGGCGGAGGAAAAGATTAAAATTACTAACTCAATAAATAGTCTTTTCAAATATTATAATTATAAATAATTCTGAATTTGCATAGGAATTTACCTCAATAAAATAATTCATTAAATATTGTAATTAACTAATAGCGTGTTACGAACGTTGGCTAACTTTTCATACAGCAACAATAGATACGTCCCTATTGTTCAAACAATACATCTTCATTTATTTACACCAGCGTCGGTTGTTCAATTAATCACGTTTTATGCGTTATTTTCGTCTTACATTTATCATTGTTTGATAGGCTATTTATACACATTTTACTTTAAAATGTATATTTTTAGCAAGTATATGAATAGATTATAAAAGCGCAAGTTTAACGATCTTGTTTATTACACACTTGTCTAACATTTTAGATAACATTTATAAATATAAATAAGGGGCTCATGGTCAAGCTTACGAGTATTGTTTTAGGATTTTTAATTTAGATCTTGTGGTGTTTCACAGGACGTACAATATTTTTTTAATAGATATTATTCGTGCGTCATCGTAATTATACACAATGATGGTTTTAATAAGTTGACGGCACGGTATTGTGACTCATTTAATTTTTAATGCAATTTTACGTTGACGTCCCATAAAGACTACAAAGAAAACTGAAGAGGAAATAAAAATATATTTATTTAAATGAATTGTTCATCATGGGTAATATTTTAAATTCTTTAAACATGGTATTAATAGTAAATGAATGTGGATAGCAGACAATATATATGAATGTTTACATAACTGCGCATGCGCTAACCTAGCCGATAAAACCGTACCAAACCAATACAACCTACCAACCTAGCCTAGGGAGGTAGTATGGCAAATGGTGCCATGTATCTGTATACAGAGCATTGTTTTTCACAATTCCATGACCTAATATGTTATCTGTGTATTGGGAACAACTGAATAGCATATTGCTCGTGATCCAGCTCATTTGACTGTGTACTCGTCTGCTTGTGTAAATATTTACCTGACAGTCAACTTGGTATTTTGATCAGCACTGTGGTGCTGTCGCGATTTTGTAAATTTTTGGTTTGCTTAAGCTACATTATTTGCTGGGCTCTACATTACTGATATGGTTGAATATTGTATCATAAACATTCTCGAGCGCTGTACCGGATAGGTTGGCATGCGCAGACATAACGGAGGCAAGTAGAGGAATGGCCCTATACTATTTTCTTCCCGTTACATACTTATATTTGTAATTGGAGATCTTACTTCATATTGAGTATTTTTTGTATTTCTGTATTTGGAGAGTCAATAAACAAAATTATTGTTAAAATTATTAATGACAACTCGAATGCAAATTTGAACATAGCTGGAAAGCCAACATTGTAAAAAATTGTAAAAAAGTGAGTTTTGAAGAGTCTTGACATACAATAATTTTATTAGTGAAAATACTCCACAACAACTAAATACGAGTAGCTGAATATGTTGAACAGTTTCATTCATTCAATTAATCTAATCAAATTATCGGAAAAATTCTCAATTACAAAAGACTTATTATACTTATCTCACTCATACTAATCAATGGAATCGAAACAAGCACCTGTCCTAACAAACAAGTAAATTAATTACTGGCGCAAAAAGGAAAACAATCTGATTATTTTAACAATGGATAAAATTATTTGGGAAATACCAATACTATATTTCTTAGAATAAACGCTATACTGTAAGGTGGTTCTAAATAAACGTGATCGTTAAAGCTAGTGAAAAAATATCTTAATCCTCCTCGATTCGCCATTTACCCAATTTCTAAAATATGACCGGATTACGACAAACAATATATTTCTCAAAAAAATAAACAAATTATCCTGGGAACATTTTGATCTTTGATCATGGCACAATTTTAATTTAGTCGCACAGAAATGGAAAGTTAAGCAAATTCTATTGTTGGCAGGCTGCAGGTCTCTCAAACACAGTACGTATTGTCTTGTAATAACAAATGAATGTGGATTTGATTATCTGCTCAATATAATTCTTATATCCTCAGGATGTTGGTTATTTCTCGCGTTCATAAGCTTCACTCATAGGAGAAAGTAAAACAATTGCTAACAATAATTCGTTAATTAGTAAATATTCTTCAGCAATGCCAACATTGACCTTTCACATGCTGAACTCTCTCTGTAATGATGCTGTCAAATTTAATAATATTATTGAGAGAGAGTGTATGATGGTTAATGTAAATTATTATTGATTAATGTTGTCGGTTGGAAAATCGATAAAAGTTACTAAAATGTAACTTATTTCGTGTAGTTTATATCTCAAATATTTACATTTTTTGAATTGAAAGACGTCACATACACATATGTAATAATAATATATTGATGTTAGTCTTGCACCAGATGCAGTGAAATTTGAATGAAAATATTGATAATACACACTGCGAGACATCAAGGGTAATCTTAGACGTAACAAGGTGTTTTTGAACTGTAAACATTTTCGTTATCTGTTCTCTCTTTGAATGGACAACCTTGTATTTATTTGCATGAATAACATATCTGACGTACGTTTTGCATTAGTAATCACATGTTACACAAAAATGCCATGATAAAAACAAATAAATTAAGCAGGTACTCGTTAATTTAAAAAAATGTCGCGTTCTTTGTCGACTTCTTCTTCATCTCCTAACCGTTTCTCATAATTGGAATGCAAACAACTATAAATTAGTGGTGACAATGTTCTCGGAGTGAATTGGTATGTCGTATGTCACTTGAATACACACGCTAATTATGATTTAAAACAGCGTATGCAGCAGATCATCTAATTATACTAAATTTCTCAACTATTTGCTTTTAAATTTATTTATAAGTACATTTGCACCATTATAACGTATACATGAGCACATGAATATTGCACTGTAATGCAGTTTGTCCTCGAGTGTTTACGACTAATCCAATTGACGTGTGTCATCCACGTTTTCACGTTTCTTACACATAAATCTAAAGAAACAACCAAACATACTGCCAGCGTTCATGCATTTATTACATAAAACAGCCTTTGGATATTGACCAGCTACTTCCAAGAACTCCGGCCAAAACTAACAAAAAAGTCCGCACGCAACGTCGCGAATATAATTAAATTCGAACAATGAATGATGACGGTTTATTAATACATTTAGTTGGCGAACGTAAGCTGCGACAAAAAGCGAAGAGCTTTAACCGCACCGTGAAATGTAAGCCCGTTAAAGCAGGCAATTTTTAGTCTCGTGCTTCATTAATAACAAACGTTCTAATATTTAATTAGTTGAACAATGGGCCTATAAATTAATATCACATTACCACTGCGGTCACACGACTGCAAATTAAAGAATTAATATCCTAAAAAGACGCGTTTAATATTTATTGCATTTGATGAATCTAAACGTGCGTCACGAGATTCAAATCCGAGATTTTAAAGTGGGCAACGCGGTTAGGGTTTTAAGAGGTTTCGGATGAAATGATGAATGTTTAATTTTTTATCAAAATTCTATTTATTCCCGTCGCAAAACAAATTAAGCGCGAAATTGTTCATGAAAACAACTAACCACGTGATTAGTCCGGTCGCCAATGTTATTGTGTTTGATTTCATCAAACCTGTTAACCTGTTCAGATTTCAGAACAAGCACGACATTACTCGTGCCTGGTATCAGATGATTTCAGCTCAGTGGTTGGTGCCAAAGTTTATACATTAACTCTGGCATACATCGTTTGGATGCTAAATCTAAACTCAATGAAAATCATAAAAATCATAAGAAACATAACTGAAATTATACAATGTAAAGAGTTATGCTTCAATTAATAAGAAACAAATAAAAAAGAAGTTGGAAAAAATATTGAAAAATTAATAAAAATGACTTATGGCGAATTTGGCCGCACTTGCGCGAGCCACCAAAATGAATTTTGCATTGGGGCCCTGTCGACCTGCAAACAATAAACAAAGCTACCGCCTATTGTCTCGTTTTTGAAATAAATATAAACGTTTAATAGATGTAAACAATTGTTTACTAAACTAAAGCACTGAAAATGCTCGTTTATGATAACGTAAAACAATTTATATGTTGACGTCATCGGGTTAAATTACGTCAGCAAAGTACTTGTTTTTGTCGAATTACATAAAAAACTTTCCTATTAGAAAAATTTATATTTTTATTATCCTTCATCATTTAGTTTGTTTTGCAACCATAAAACATATTAATATGTATGCAGTCTTTTTAAGAAACAATGAAAAATATACGTTGTAATTAAAAACAATGTCCCATCACAGCATCATTAACAATGGGCGACCCTATTTCTTTGTTGCAGACTAATCTGTTACACAGATCTGTCACTTTCGATGGTAAAAAACAACATAACTACGACCTCTTAGTTACATCGTAGACTTGATCATATCTATAATTTTTACCCGATCTTTTGTCATTAATGTTTTCCAACACTTATTACCTTTACACAATTCTCACATTTTCTACAATTCCTTCGAGAAATTTAATTACATTTGTTTGTTTTATTACTTTCCCCTTCGTCGCTTTCGTGCTTGAGGCTGATCACATTTGTCTTTAACCATCTTCAGGAAACGAGTAAAATTTACGCCACAACAAACTTTCAAATCGCATCAATTGTGTGCAAATTTCACATCCAGAAACAAACAATTTAATACGCGAAATTAATGTTGCCTTACAGCTATAAAATTGGCACGTGGTGATTTTTTAATATCGATTATTCTGCCCGTGCAGGTGTATTTCTTTTAAAACCGCCGAGTTATTACGCGATGAAGCAGTAATTGCCGTGAAAGAAAAAATACAATGAAAATGGCGTGATACGTAATAAGCGGAAAGTTCGGTGTCAGTCAAACGGACACACCCATTTAATTTGGATTTTGGGCCACATGTTCCCCGATAATTATACCTATCGGTGTCGGTTCCGAGAACTTGTTTTGCGTTAAAAACGCTACCCTTGAATTTAAACGTGTGATTGAAGATATTGTATGAGGTAATTTATTAATAAAATTAATTATTAAAACAACAGTAATAAAAATTAAATATATAATAAATTATATAAACGTTTCCTGCGTCAGTCTCTGAAGATTTATTATTTTGTTAGAACCGATCAATGATTTTCATGTAATATCTAAACAAATAATAATTCAATCTGCTATCAAGGATACATATAGTCACATCTAGCAAAAATAACCTAGATTGATAATTATTTTCATAATAATTATAATAATTTTATGATTTCCCATGGTTTGATTTACGACGAAAATAATCTAGAGTTGTTGTACATACCCTTGATATTACTTACTCATTAGTCAATATCCAATTAAAATAAAAATACACCTACTGTAACTATTGATATATTTTATATAATTAAGTCATAATTATTACACAAACATCAATGCCGCTTGAATAATTAAATTGATATAATTAATGCGTTAAGGATAACAGGAACACTCGACACGCGAATAATATAAAGCAAATCATTGCCCTCGTTAATGTAGTATGTACCTATACCAATATTTTTAAAAAGACATAATGTTTCTAATATTATGTAAAAAAATGTTGAAAATCTGTACCATACGGTGCCGCTTACGTCGGCACTTTAAATTCGCCGTTCATGTGCGTAAATAACAATCATTATATATAAATAATAAAAATATTAAAAACGAACTGAATATTCTTTAAATATTTGTAGGTTTATTACGTGTATCTGGTAATATATTTCACATGCAATGATCGATTGAACTATCTCATTTTTTTACACACAGAGGTATGGTACAATATCAATATTAGCTTTTAGGTGATCGTTAATTAACTGGGATTTTTTTTAAATATTACCATATGCATGTATGCATATGGTATCATGTATGTATATCATGTATGTACGCATCATTTCATGTATGTATGAAATGATTCGTTTATTTGTCAAATAAAACAATCATATAGAAACCATTTTTAAAGACAACAAATATTTTCATTATGTCTAAGGATTTCTTACATATTAATATATTCAACGTGGACTTTGCAAAATCTACTTATTTTTATGACTTATTTAAATTTGTTTATATAAGACATAGAATGAAGTAATTTTTCACGAAGTCTACGTAACAAATTCTACAGGAAAATCTTTATTGATCTTCAGGAAGGATGCAACTTATTCGTTTGAGTTCCTTTTCGAAGGTGGTAGTTTACAGAAAACTATCCGGGTTTGTTACATTTTTTGTTTCATTATTTACAAATCATTACTAATATTTTCATGGCGATTTGGTATATTGTTCGTGTGGCCAAATCCAAGTACGACTACTTTGAATTTATAACTTTAGATCCAACAACAAACGTAAATGACCTAATAGATTTTTTTGTAAATTTCCTTCCCACTCCGTCCCTGCACATATATTTATCATTACGAAGTACCCTCAACACTTTGTTCAAAACTGGTTTTTCACTTTTTCAGCCAACGATATGCCCATTTTATTTTTAAAATGGAATGTAAGATACACATGTTTACTTTGCCATTTAATCAATAAGTATTTCTAGTTAACCAATTTACGTAAATATTAATATTACGGCGTTAATAAAACCGTCCTAATATTTTTTCGTACAAGTATTTTTATACATCTTCATCGTAAACAAAGATATTTAGATAAAAATACTTCGATTTTCAAATAATATTTGTGGATTAGATTCGCAAATAAAAAAGTTTACATTAAGGACATTAAATCCGACATCTTGTAAATATGTACATTATTCGATGCATTTATGCAATTTAGTTATTTACATAATACAAATAAATTTTATGTCCAGAAACAGGTTTTCATTCCAGTCGATGTACAATCTACGTAATTTTGTTGGTATAAAACACGCACGTATTGATTTAATAAATCGCAATGGTAAATTATCCAGTTTTAAAATCTCGCATAAGTGTATTTAAGGCGTTCCATGAAAATAAAATGTGATACCAGACAATATTTATTATCATAATTAAGGTGCTTCATCGATACATACACTCAATTTCAGGAATATAGTAAAACACTAGATAATTATAGAAGTTACTGGAACATATATAATTAAGGCTGGGAGTCGCGATGATAAATTTAGGGGTTGAAATGGTGCTTACCATCTGTGAACATCATTACCAAAGCAATTTTAGAATAAAAAGAACTAAAATGTTGATGTAATAATCTTATTAATAAATATAAATTTAATTTTATAATATAGTGTTTAAGTAAAGTAAAAATAAAAAAAAATGACTTGCGTGTTTTTGGGTTAAAATTTGAATGTTGTCTTAATGTATAGCGAATATTTGCAATCAATGAAACTGCTAATAATTATTCCAGTGATGGTATCCACACACAATGGTGAATGAGAATATCCACGGTCAAAATATGTAATGGTAAAGATATTTTACTTAGTACAATGTATGTAGTGTAGTAATTTAAAAGAGATGTAAGTCTTTTATTATGTATAGGTACTCGTACTTGTCTTCCTTATTGCCAGGAATTGACGTATATAACGAGTTGCAATAATAGTTAATATGTGGACTGCTTTATTTAACGCGTGTATTGTAATTATGTTTAGTGATTTATTTCACGTGCATTGTCGAGCACATGGCCTTTATAATTTTAATTTTAATACTGTATGGGTGTTTTGTTTCACACGTCTACGTAATTATATGAAGTCTACCAACGTGGGAAAAGTCGATTAGACTGCATTGAAGTGAATTTATTTTACATTGGCCCAACCCCGTTTTAATTTAATTAATATTTAAACCTACCCTATTCTTTAAAGAAATTATATATAAATATATCGCTGAATTCTGTTTCGATTGAATTAAAAAATAATCAATTTATCTGTGTTTTAACCAGACGTAGAACGTTAATTTTGCTCTACTTTTAACTCTGTTCTTTACTAGACAAAATAAATTTATTTCAATGAATGGATAAGGAAATGCGCAAATGTGGTAAAACGAATGACATACCTTCGTACTCGTACTTGCTAGGACGTAGTGTACACATTGTTGTAGTAGTAAATATCACCCACGCGTCAATATTTACACTTGTCCAGTAAATTCCTGCCGTTGAGGAGAAGCATAAGTCGTTTAGCGGTGAACCTAAAAGTCCTCGCGGTGTGGTTAATCACAGGAATAAAATCAAACGTAAACTCTGTTATTTTTTTAATTAATTACGTTTTCAATTAATGCACTTATTTAACCGATCACATGACACACATTTACTTATAAACAACACGTATACACTGTAATCTCCTTTAAGCGCGTATCCTTTTATCCTTTGCGGTCGAGTTTCATTCCATGTTTTTGTAACGCAATTGATTATTAATATTCATAATTAGCGATAACTTGCACCATTAACTATAAGTAAATAATTATGCAATTTAGTTTAGTTGAACAAAATTATATATGCATGTGCAACATAATCCATATAACTTCCTGGCAAGTTATTAAATGTTATTAGTCGTATGCAACGACGAGGTTAAATCGTACTAAATTACAAATTATTACGCGAATTTAGAACTAAATCTCACCGGCACAGTAATGACATCGGCTAAGTTGCACAATAATTAGTTCTCGCGAAATTGCACTTTAAATTAGTCGAAAATGCTACACGTTAGCAACGTAACAGAGTCGGCCGGCTGGATATTTTTTTGCATTCTGCTCGTGTTGAACTAAAACTATCAATCTAGTGGTGCATTTGCTAGACAGATCAAGTTTGGTGGACCGCCTCGCGACCGGCAATGTTACAAATGCGAGGGCTCCTCATACCTGTACAGGTGATCAGCGCAGCCGCGTATCATCAAACCACGAGGTCACTGTTTACATATCAGTCTGTTGTTAACATTGTCGCTAAATTGGTTATAAACTACGATCGAGAAAATTAAGCTAACGCTAACCGAATTAACGCAACGGGATATTTGTTGCACCATAGTCGTGAATTCAATAATCGTGTGTTCGCTCATACCGGTTTATGCTGGTAGCTAGGTTAGCGAGAGACCAGGTGACGGTGTTTTTCATTTTGTCCGTTTGTAAAAATGAGCCTTCGTTGTAATTTCATAAAACGCAATAGCAATAATCGTAAACTCTTGGAATCTGTGTCCCGGAGCAAACTTTAATACGCATAACGTATTGTGATTATGTATGTGCCAGGGGTCAATGCTATCCACTTGCAAGTACGACACTGGACATTCTCGCAATTAGTCGACACAACACCAAAACGTAAAATCCTCCAAAAGTAAATTAACATAGAAATAAAATTCTAAAACCCTTTGCGTAGTCGTTGTTATTAAAGCTACCACATCGTAATGTATTTATATAAGTGTTTAGAATCCACAAAGTGGTGTATACTAATTTTACACATCGTTTAGCACAGCGGGCCCCGATTTGCGTATTTTCCATTTGAGTTATTCGAACTCTCCGACGCAACTCCATTAACGTCGTTAAAGATTGCGACTAGCGTCGTCCTGTTGCTTCCATACTGACATTAATTATCGTTGTTTCACCTGACCATGATTACAAAATCCAGAAACATATGGATATTTCATGTGCCCTCGTTTTCTAGGAACATAACACTAATGCTAAATTACGAAGTGGATCGTTTTCTATTTCCCATTTCAATTATTTTCATCTACATCTGGCATCCTAAATCCACTACCAATGTTGACAGGCTACCGACCACTAATTTTCTTTTAATATTTTCACAAATGTTCAAATGAATAAAATAAGTAATGTTAATTTTTCTTTCGAGAGAAAATATATAGTATCGAAAATAACACAAAGAAAACTGCAATCTTGTTTTTAATTGCCTGTTTAACAAATGTAATAATGTCACGTGCATGTAGCACATGGGTTACCTAATCCTAAAACAATTTTATCTTTGGCATATTAATAAGTAGTGTGCGTACGTCTTTGCCTTGTTTATGTACATGAATGTCAACGGACAAGGTCGGTTCAAAACGAGTGTTAATCGTTGAATTTTGTGCCATATAACTGTGATAGCAGTGCCTGCAAAACTCGTGTTTTTCTTCAATTCCACTCAATGGCAATGTTAGAAACTACGTGCATGTGAGATAATATAATTACAATAAGTAAATATTGGATCAAGAATCGTCAAGTACAATATTTGTCTAACGATGCTATCGATATTGCACAATAATCAGTAGTCGAGTAAGTATTTCAACTAATTACTTAATTTGGTAAATACGACGCAAGTGACTATATCATTGGAAAAAGTGTAAATGTATGATTCACTTGACCCATACCGTTTATTAAATTATTATTAATGTTAACGATGCACTGGTAATATTGATAGGTTGCCAAGCATTCGTATACAACAGTGATCTGGAAGAAACTCGGATAAACTGACTATAAATACATTTGTGGACAAGTTTGGTAATGCGTGAGGGATATTTTATAATATTAATGGTATTCGAGTACAAGAAAATATATTTATTTTAAATCTTTTATGATTACCATCAAAAAATATTTATCCTAAAAATATCTTATTGTGATAATTGAGGCCTTTCTACCTTTGAATCTATAAACAAAATCGGTTTCTAAAAAGCAAATCTTGTGTATATACGTAATATTTAAAAAAATTTATTATTGACCTTCTAACAAAAAATCCATTCCACTATAAACATTAAACAAATAGAAACACGTTTGTTTAATTGGAGTTGCACTTTGTAACTGGGTTTTTTTGGTAAAAATTCGCACGATCATGATCGCATCAAACGTCATCAAAATATAATGTGTACACTATCAATTAATACTTCGAACAATGTATTCAAACTATATTTTTTTACAAATGAGACGCATCAGGTGGTAGCGTATGCGTGCGATATATGTACCACCCGTTTAGCATTTTTTCACAATGTTTGATTTGCAGCAATACATTCAATATTGCACTTATTTTGTTGCATATTTTAACAGTGCTTCCAGTAAATATATAAAGTGGATAATTAAGTTTCAGTAATGGGGGACACATGCCTGCAATGTAAAATTTGCCTTTGATGCAAATAGTGATATATTTTTCAGGTGCTGATTACTGAGATAATAATGACGATGTCGTCACGTACAAGTTCTTCATATTACTTCTAATTTTGATAGAATGTTTCGTAGAGTGAATGTGTTTTTATATACAATACATACTTGACGAGCAGAGTCGTTGTACCAAATCCCCATGTTTTTTATGTAAACGAGACAGCCTGAATTAAACATTTCGATCCGGAATAAGGTGATACATTTTGTCAAAATTTTGCCAAAAGAAGCAGAACGTTTCAAGTAACCTACAACCAAGTTTTTAGATTATCACAGATAAAGTTGAAGGAGTTCATCTTTGTTGGATTCTGCATCAGATATCTTAAAAAGGATTAAAATTTTGAAACAAAAAGAAAATGGCGAGAAAGAGGCGTGGGAAACAATTAAACTTTATTGGAAACGAAGAAGAGTCAATCAAACCACAAGTATATTGTTGAAAATATGTTGAAAAAATTCAAGACCTTAGGCCATTCACATGTTGACTACTTTCATAACAATTTGCAGCATATATAATTATATAATATATAATTACGATACATAATAGAGGAGCAAGATGAAAGATTTCACCAGGACATAAATATATTGGTCGAGGACCAGAGATGGTCCTCAAAAAGCTTACAAAAGGACAAGCGAAAGGAGAAATTTTGAGGGAAAGAGAAAAACTGTTGCTTTAAGGGCTATTTTGTATCTATTGGAAACCTTTCTTAATATTGTTAGTTTTTATATTTGTGTATTTCTGGTACATATTAAGTGTCAACATTAAAATACAAATATTTTAAAAGTAATTTTTTTGTCATTTTTCAATCTTCTATTACCTTTTGTGAAATAACCTTATCTCATAAAAAAATGGATGTCATTTCTAGAATCCGTAGTAAAATTGTATAAAATCAGGTAACAAAAACAAAATAATTTTTGGCAGGTGTGTGGAATGAAAATGAAATATTAACTTTAAGCAATTAAAAGATAAATTATGAAAATACCACCGCCAAGATACCAAGGTACCTAACCATGTATTTTATTAATACTTGGCGCAGTACATCGAATAAAATAAATCACGTGATCACTCTTGACCATTGAACATGGAGAAATGCGGTACCAGTGTGCGTTAAAATCGCAAATTTTGATAATATCTTGGCGATTTCTAGGGCAATGGGTCATATTTAGATAAAGAATCCTCATCGTCCTGCTTACTGAAAATTGGACCAGAACCAACACAAATGTATTGTATTACTTAAAATTGTAATGTACTTAATCTTTTGTACATTGTTGTTTTTTGGGCAAGAAATTCTTCGACCTCGACACGACAAGGTTCCCGCGGATGAAATATGTGATTCTTGGTTCTCGGGTTGCGATCCGCATTGTGGAAATGTTTCCCGAATGGGCGGTATGACATTTCGGTCCTATCTACCATCCACCTGAAGCTCTTCGTCTCACTGACTTAGATGAATTGAAGAAGAAGACGAAGAAGAGCAGATGGAACTGTGCCGAAACGTCAGATGGGAACCCGAGAACCAAGAATCACACATTGTTGTTATATTGTTATTATTAGTTCTGATATAAAATTCCAATGCACCTAGAACTTTTGTGTAATTTTGAATTTTTTGACGTTTCTTTGCAGTTCGGAGTATCGACACTCGTTATATGTTTTACGTTTTTACATTTTTGACAATTTGGACATCGTTTCGAATTTTAATATTTATCTTTTGGATAATATGGAAAACTTTACACCTATGATTCTGATTTTGTATTTTTTAAAAATATTGAAATATGCACTTGACTAATTAAGTGACCATTAAGATATATTTTTAACTTTAATTATATGATTACCATTTTTACAATTATAATATTTTGTCAATTATTGAGTACCTACTAATGTTTTAACAATTGAATGTTTTGATATCTTGACATTTTTGACAGTTTGGCCACTGAATTTTCTCAATTTTGATTTTCGGATTTTCTAATTTTTAAGTTTTTTCATTTTTTTGTCAATTTTGATGAGTTTAAATATTTTAATTCGTGGGAATTTTTGGGAATTTTGAGAATATTTTCAATTTAATTTTGCAATTGAATGCATTAGTACCAATTTTAATTTTTGCAATATTAGCAATTTCGATAGTTTGAATTTTCTACAGGTTATACAGTGTGTTTCACTTAAGAGTGTAACACCATCATATCTTTTTTATTTTTAGTCCAATTTTAGTAATTTTTTGTTTAAATGCAAAGCAACCTGCGTTCGCAAAATAAATGGCAAAAATCAAGAAATCAGTTTAGGGATTTTTTTATCGAAAATTTTTACTAGTAATAATTGTTCAGAATTGCCCAAAAACCCTAAATCCAAAATTTCATGAAAATTAAAAATGTTAAAATTTTATACAAAAGTAATTCCAATTCGGTAAATATTATTTGCGCAGGTGGCTGCGCCTAAACAACAACAATTTTAAATAACTTTGACAGTTAAGGTTTTATTTCAAACAAAATTTTCACAGCATACAATTTTCGGCGCAGCTAATAATAAGTATTTACGGACTTTTACGGAAAATTTTAACATTTTTAATTTTCATGAAACTTTAGATTTAGGGTTTTTGGGTAATTCTGAACAATTATTCTGGTAAAATTTTTCGATAAAAAAATCCCTTAAGTGATTTCTTGATTTTTGCCATTTATTTTGCCATCGAAGGTTGCTTTATATCCTTGAATGTTAATTTTTACATTTACAGTATTTGTGAATTTCAAATATTTTGACAGTCAATTTTACATCGATGTTTGCGAATTTCGCAAGTTTTAAAATTATTTTGATCATTTTATAGTTGTTTGGATTTTGAACATTTATACAATTTTGACAAACAAAATGACGAACAAAGGCAACTTACGGACCTATTTTGAATACTATTAAGAGCACAACTTTGCTGCGTTTAATAAATTAATTTTATTAACATTAGAAACAAAAGTACATCTAACAAATTCTAATAAGACTGCTTACCTAAGATGACTCATATCAAGCTGTAAAATTAATAGTGACTCACCATTTGTAATTAACAACTTAACAACTTCAATTATGTTGTTTGCAACGGAAAAGAAAAATATGCATTAATTAAATTTCATCCATCGATTTTTATAGGATCCTGTAAGATAATCCTATGTTCGTTTCAAAGATTTCGAATGAACCCTGTCAACATATGTATTCTATTTTTGTGTAAATATATTTTTCACCAATTTGACCAATTGTTTGTGATTTTGGCGGCGTGAAAAGTTTGTGTGAGTACTGATGCCATTTAGACGTCAATAGCTCACTCGTGCGAACCTTGATTTTTAGGATTACAAGCCTGCGTGGTTTCAACTTATTTATGAGCGAGATATAAAGATACAGATGCGATGAGACCTAATGCTATTGCGGGTTGAGAACTCACTGGTTACAATGTGATGTAAAGAAAACTGCGATATTCTGGTGGAAGTTACAAATCGCTTCTTCTTCAAAGAACATTAAAGTTTCTGTCTAGCTGTCGTCTTAGATTGTTCAATACAGGATTAATTATGCCCACGTGTACTTACAGATGACATACAATAATAATAATACTAATGGTTATGTTTATTGATGAATGACGAGCCATACAAAATAATACAATTTGAGAAAAAAATTGTTTAAAAAATAAATAATGTCATTGTTTAGTCAAGCTGGCAAACAGCCAGTTTTAATGAACAACATTGTGATGTTGAGAAGACTAACCAAATATTTAAAGGTCGCGAGTTGAAGATCCCCAAGCAGTAATACATAACATTTTAAACATTTTGCCTCAGTTTCCACCAATACGTTAATAAATTGAAAACTTCTCATTTCCTTTTCCCGATGCAGTTGATTTCGATGTGAACACAAGAAACACAATCATCAAATACCTGTGTAGTCTACAAATCTCCACATAGTTACCCGCATAATGCCCGGTTTCACAAACGTTAATCGGTCGTCAACAGCTTGTTAATAAATCGTCACAAGTTTGACGATTCGTTAACGAGTCTTTAATCAATCGTCAAATATTTGAAGATTGATTACCTTGACGAACCGTTAAAAGCAAAATTACCATTGTTTTGGATTTCACAAACAGTAACGAGTCTTTAAAGGCTTGTTAACTAATTCACCATTTGATAATCGTTTGTGAAACCGGGCATAAGTCTAGCCAAATTTATTTTCAAAAACATTTTCATGTAAATAATTACGTTGTATTTATTCGCACTTTTTTATTGATTAGTAAAATGGTTGTCGGTAGTCCTGGGGAAACTTTGTTTCCGCAAGTGGGCCTACGTTCCCATACTACATGTACTAAATTTCGATATATGTCGATATGCATTTTGTAGTAGATTTAAATAGTTCTCTGCAACTAATTTATGATCTATAACTCCACGAGCATACTTAATGATGGTCTGCACCAGTAGACCCAGTTGTGTTTAGTGCTTCCCATTTGACAACACACTATGATGCACGAGTGGAAATAAGCGTACCTAATATGCCATCTTAATGGCTTCTTGAGAATGGAGCTTCATGTAGAGAATATTAATATGAATTTATTGGACATTAAGTTTTCATTATCTTAAGCTTGTAATTACTAAGCTCGCAAACCATTAAATAAAATGAAACGGGCACGAACAGTTGTAGTACTGGTTGCCTAATTAAACATTGACTTTAAAATTGGTTTGCTTCAATATACTCCGTTTTATGCATGTACTTATGCCATTACTCATCAACCATACCCCATAGTGAATTCAATAGATTTGGTTCATTTTTTTATTGGTCTCGATATTTGTGCACAATCATAAACGCTGTGTATTAAATAAATACACTGTATTATGAATTCCAACAATTTAAATAAGTTATTTCACAACCGCATACCTTATCAAGTGTTCTAATTTTATTAATGCTGCGGAAATGTATACTTATAAATAAACTAATTAAAATACTGTGATATTACTTAATAGGTGCACAAAACTTGCCAATGATAAATCCTTTTACAGTCGTAGAACTAGTCATGAATTCACTCGCATTTATTTCATTGTAATGGCTTAGTCATTAAAAACGATTTTATACACTTTGCACCTAGGCACTTAACCTGTAATTGTATTTCGAAAAATCTATGAGTTCATTATTGTAAACAAAGCGAATCGACTAATTTAGAATTCTTGCAATATTAGCGTTACGACAGTTACGACAGTTACGACATTAAAATCAAATTTATTTTAATTTATTAAAATATGGAATTTTGCATGCATATATATGCATTCACACGATATTTTGCCTTCGATGTAGACTAATTAATTACATGTTCAATTGTAACGCTAAATTGTCGATCCTTGAATTTTATATTAATGGAGATGGCCTTTGATATCCTAACTCAATTGATTTAATATAGCGTTCTTAATTGATCTTGTATAGAAAATAGAAAGTATTCAATTAGATTTAATTTGCTAATTATTAATAGTGTTTTTAACTTAGTTACTATGTAGGGCACATTCAAAGAATTAAATAAATATGTATCGGTGAGTGCCTGAATGATAATTTTAGAATCTGAATGCTTAGGGGTTTAATCTTTTTATTCATTTTTATCAGGGTTAAACATTCTACTATTTTATACACTATCAATGTGTCTAACGCATAAAAAATAAATTATTTAGATATTTAACATATGATTGTTTTAAATTATTATCTTATACATGTGACAATCTGGAATTAATAATCATTGGTAATGATTAACTATTTGAATAAATAATAAATTTAAATTCTGTAGCATTCGTAACATAAAATATCACAGAATTTTTATCTTTGGATAGCACGTATTTGTTTGTAAAAGTACTCAATAAGTTACCAATGGCATTGGCAGCTTATTTATGGTAATTGTGAATATTACAATATATTTGTTTTCAAGCGATAACTAAAACCTGTAATTATCTTTGGTACATCTCTTTATCATTGTTTTCGAGTTGTACCCACCTTAGATTTGGTATACCTTGACTGGCAGATTTTTATTTTGAGGCCATTTTATTTAGTTTGCTTTTTCTTGCCATCTAAATAGAAGACTGTACCCATTTTCGATTGTAGTGTACTGAAAGTTGTCCCTGTTTACTGGAACATGTTCTTGATTCTTGTTGTTTTGTTTTCGAAAATGTAATTCGGATTTCCCCAACATATTCTACTTTTTATTTTATTTTTTTGCATTACTGTCGTAATTAGCACAGCAATTAACGTGTGATTTATTCGTTATAAATAAATGAAAAATTACTATTGTCGTTGCATAATTTAATTTGATGCCGTTGCGTAAAAGTCGGCACCGTTAAAAAAGTATATTTTTACAATTAATAAAACTTGTTACTCTTACAATTTATGGTATAATAATCGTTAAATGTGACATTGCTTTTACGATATTAATCGACTTACAATACCATCAACGATAAGTACCGCTCTACGAATATCAAGAACGCATTTACGTATTATGAAGCTTCACAATGTCGTTTTGCGTAACAGCTTCTTTATTTATATGGCAATTATCGTTAATTAATTTACAAGATATCAGAAAAAAATTGCAAACAAATAACCTTACGTAACTCACCGACTAACGTATTTTGCAAATATTGATTTAAATTATTTGCGAATGGAACAAAATCGACAAAATCGACGTAAAAAATGTATGGAGATTGTGGCAATTTATATAAAATACGATTTAATTGACCTAAAACGATTAACAGTTTCAAGATTTTCATTAATTATGATGCAAATACATTCAAAAACGAAAATAATACTGCATCGAAGTTTTATTTTAAATTAGATATACAAATTGTGAAAATAACGATAGAATCAATATTGAAATATGAATAAGAAAACGACAATGAGAGCTGAAACAATACGGATGATTTAATGGCAAAAAATGTAAACTTAATGAGAAAGTGGCATCTCATAATGATTGTAAACAAATGATTGTAAAACGAACTGGAAATCTTTTAGTGCATATCTCACACTTACATAAAAAGGCTGTGCATGTGTCATTAGTAAATAAAGTTGGGTAATTTGACATTTTAAAACTGGCATATAGCTGACCACTGACCACAATATATAATTTAAGTTATATACAGTAGTTTGTTATACAGAAATTACAAAGGAAAAATATTACAAAACCCACTGCAAATGTATATGAGGGAGCAATTAAACCATTGTTAAAAAATAACAAAATGTATAAACAACATTATAAAAATTGATCATTAATCAACCAGAATTCAATCCCTTTCTGGTCCTTCAATAAGCCAAATTTCCATCCAGTTCCCAAGCTTCAGATTTAAGAGAAAATTGCAGAAATCTTCCTGTTTCGTTTTCAATATTATATATTTTTTCTGCATTCCTAATTGTCTTGGAAACTTTCTGAAACTGAAACTGTGTTGATAGTAAATTCTGTGCAACTTTTATTTTTGACATAATTTAATGACACCGGGGAATTTGCCACAACAATCAGGTTGGGAAACATCTAAATATTTTTTTGGATATAATCTGTAGTTTAATGTCGGATCTTCCTATGTTATGTTATTGCTTGCAGCATTGACACTGGCACCATTCTGGATTTTAACTTGTTCTGCTCATATTGGCATATAATCGATTAAAGTTACTACTTAGGGATTCTAGCAGGCCTATGCTATTTAACTATGTACCCTAAGACTTCACTGAGTTGACAGCAATAATAAAAAAATAAAGTTTGTCATATATTTTTTTCAGATTTCTCAGATCTATTTGAACGTTTATATTATGCAATATATTTCTGTTCAAACTATGTATTTCAGTTTCTGAAGTAATTATAATTACATAATTAATAAATTCCAGAGATCCAGAAAATTATTATATTAGCATTTCTAAATACCTAAAATTTTTTATGGATGATAAATAGCATCGACCATATACCACACTCCACTTGCATAATTAACCACGAAGTGATTATTTAAAATTTTTGTGTTACTAGAGCAGAACCGAATCAAAGATTCGAGCGGACTTTCTGAATTATCGGTCGCGCGGGAAAGTAATTCATTCTTGATGTGCGTGCATTAATTCAAAATATTAACGCTAATCGTATTACAGCGAGAAAGTGGGCGACGCGTCGCCTCAATTTAAAACATCGTTAGGAACTTCGACCACATCGGAGTTCGAGTTGGTTTAACGCGACGAAGCAGGTAATTAAATTGACTTCCTTAAGGAAATAGCGACGAAGCATTTTGTTCGTTAAACATAAGATTGATTTTATCCAGTTCGTGTTTATAAGGCAATACAGCCAACTGTAAAGAAAATTCTATCGCTTTTATGCGGACACTCATTCTGGAACTATTTATTTGCTATGCCAAATATTTTGTTATGTAAGTTAATTTAAGGCAACGCGAGAAAAGGAATCATGGTTTCTATGAATGAAAGTTGTTTAAGAAATTATAACCTACCGCTCGTTGTTAAGTGTTTGTTTATTTTCAGTCAAGTTAATTACAGTTTTGAATTATTATTTATTATTTTTAACACCATAACTAATTCGTGCTCAATCCTTGATCTATATTTATTATCAGATCAACCAAAAAAGTCATTCATTTTATCAAAAAACGTCTATAACAGAAAGACATTAATGCCTTTACATGATTCAGTAATTAACTGAAGAAGACAGTAGATTCAAGAGGAACCAATGATTCTATAATCGTAATTAAGACTACCCAATCGTCACACCACCGCAGAAAGCGTAGTAACCGGAAGCGATAATAATTAGTGCTACATGGAACCCCGCGTTAATTTCGTGGCTTTCTTAAATGTAACCCATATTTGGACTGAGTGTATGGTAGTCTGGCCATAGGATAACCATGAAACAACTGCCTTAGTCTCGTTGACATTATTACAAGTCAATTGCTCAAAGATCAAATTTACAAATAATTTATGCAACTAAATCCTTTGTGGGTTACTATTATCTTGAAAACTCGCAGACAATACATGAAACAGAACGAATCAATTATTTACGTACGATATTTTACGTTTCTCTCACATTATGATAGACAAGTCTCGTATGTAAAGGTCGGGGACGTACTAACGCGGAGGTCAGATTTTATACTACTTCCTTACATTCCTTCTAGTACTTTTACGTTACGGAATCCACCACCATATCGCGCGGTATCGATATATGGCGACGTGCATTGCATACCAAATTAAATTAATTAATTAATATTGTTTTAAAGAGTTCTACATTCATAGCGATGACGCGAATAATCGTTACAGGTATCGCTGTGAAAAGACAAACATATTTTAGTGGAAATATATATATCGTCGACTCCTTTCGTTAAAAACAGGTCATATAGTATTATAATTTTTAAGAAATATGTACCTATATGGTATCATAGTTAGATTCCACTAACCAAGGACCAAAGACCAATATAAGTTTGCTTGGTGTGTACGATGTCAAAATTCTCTATTACGAAACGTGCTTTGATATACATTTATGAAATTATAAATGAGGCATAACATAAAAATTCATTTTTGTAAAGATACAAATATGTACACACACAGACTTAAAGGAGCAAAAAATACGAAACGGTTTACAGATATTTTAAAGATATAGTATAATAATTGCAAAAGTCGAATTTTAATTGAACTGCTTATAATACGCGGCGAAAATTAATAGAGCAAATATTTTTGAAATCACACCGTGACGTATGTATAAATAATGAAAACTGGTAGTAATAGCATCGTCATCTTTTAACGATCCAGTAATAACAAAATATAAACATGTAACTTTTGTAAATAGTACTAATCGAATTAGGTCGATGATGAAAATTGCAAAAAACCACTTACATGCATACGTCACGGTTAATAATAAAAAACGTAAATATTGCATCCTATTTATAATCAGCGTCTAGTAAAACATATATTCGCACTGTGTTAAAAGCGCAAATAGCAATTGATTTTATTTTATGAATATTGAAATAAATAATAAGCACTACAATTCCGTCATAAATTCCATGTTACGTAATTGAAAATGTATTTAAATTTTATTTTCTTAATTTTTGTATATTCCAGAGGCTATGGTATTCATATGTACTATAAACATTTTCAAATTAAAATATATAGATTTCAAGACGTATAGGAAAATTGATCTAATCTTTTACAGTGTCACCAACTTTTGCATGTACGAAATTAATTTATAGTATATTAGCATTTTTTTACTAAATACACTACATTCATTTATTAAAATATTGACATGATTATTGTGATCATTATGAGCTTTATGTCTCATATAATATTCCAATATTTCGGAGATTGAACCCTGGATCTAGAATTTCTACCTAGACCTAGACCTCTACACTTGCAATCCTATTATTACGACCATATTTATATCAATTACAAAATTATATTAATGGGTCGTCTTATATAATGCCTGGTGTTGAAACAATTTTAGTTGTACCAATTGCTCTAAATAAATTTCAATCTTAAAGATTTAAAATAATTTCCTTTGGAGATTATTTTGCATGCTTTAGAAATGATTAGTAAACGCAATGATTTTATTCAATTCAATGAACAACACATTTTGCTGATCCCAAGCATATTTTAAAAATGACAATTCTGAATTGAATTAATTTATTGTGGGATTACTCAGAAGTGAGTAGGCGCACGTTGCAAGACACATGAAAACCACATTCAATTATGTTTCGCATCGCATGATTTACTATTTAAATTTAAAATGTTTAAACAAACATTCATACGAATGGATTAACTTAACAAATAGATCCGGCTCTATGGCTAGTAGCGAAAATGCCAAATTCATTGCAAAAAATAGGTACCCCTTCTATGTACGAGTAAATTAAAGAGATTTTGGGTACTTTGTGAACCTCGACCCCAAAGGGTAATGAACTATTTGACGATTTGGCGGAAAGAGTCTGAAATGGTGTTTCCAATGCATAACCTCGATTTATTGCCAATCGATTCGAATGGATGAGCTCTTCAATTTTATTGTATTAGTTGTCACCAGGAAAGGTAGATGTAAATGTCTCTTCAGATAGATTTTTTTGCGATAGCCTTAAACTTGAGATGGGACCAACGCTTTAAGGGATTATTTGGACTCTTAGCTAATAGAGAAATACAAACATGTTTGTAATATAAGAAAATTTAATTAAGATTAAGGGATTAACTTTCTGGTCAGAAAACAATAATTATTTGAAAATTAAATTAAATTAAAATATAATACTACTAGGTAATTATTACCACTACATACGATAATCCTTTCATTAGAGTGAAGCCACTTTCTGCCGAGCTTTTTTTAAAATTCTGGACCAGGTAATTATCGTAGGTTGCCAAATCTGCAGGCAACTTTTCCAGCTGACGAAATGACTAGTGGCCCATTGTTTCGACTATTCCTTCGCTTCTGGTGTGTAGCGATGGATCATGATCAACACAAAAAAATCACAACTGAACATCGCCAAACATGGCTTCGAATTGTCACACCATTGTTTTTGTTGTCAACTGTGAGCCTAGCCGCCACCCATCGCAAGAATTTTACATCCATTTATCTGTGTTGCCTACATTGTTATGTTTTTCATCACATGGTTAGTACGACCACGCTTAAATTCAGCTGTCCAATATTTCATTGTTGTTAACGAACATGCAAAATTCCGATAAGCTTCATTTAATTCAGCATTGATTTCATCCTTCGACTGCTACTACTCGTTTTTTTTTTTCATTTCATAAAAAACAGTCTGTTTGGATATCACAAACAAATTGAATGACAGAGCTGTGCAGTAGTCTTTTGAAACATAATTCAAAAGACTTAATGACATCAACAAACAAATTGAATTTAATCAATAACTCACTTTTCCTACCAAGGATGTACAAGGACGCAAGTGACTCTTTAAATAATGGTCTGCGAGATGTTATAGTCGAAATATCTTGCTCTAGTAGTATAAAACATTGTTGGTAAATATACGACGAAATTAAATCTTAAATTTTATAGCAGGTAAGCATATCAATTCAACTGGAAAGTAATTATACATATTTATTGTAAGTGTCATTACACTTTTTCATATCATAGATGTTGTTGTCTGTGGAAGCTGGATATATGATTTCACGATGACCCTGGTTTTATAGTAAATTATCTTTGTGCAGTTCGTAATTGTCTCTAACAAAACACGCGCACTCAATGTTTAAAAAAATATTTCTACACGAAGTTTCAAATTAAAAACACTACGTAGACAGTACTTTTGTAGGAAGATAATTCTTTTGGCTTCAACAGAGTTTCCTCAGAATATTACACCCTATCTAAGCGTCCGATTATGATATTATCCGTAATTGAAAAAAGCATTTTCGATGCCAGGTAATCTATGTGGGATATCTAATTTAGTTGCGAGTCATCAATCTATGGAACAGAAATAGAAAATAGAAAGATGAAGTAAGTTGGTGGGCCCCAGCAGATGATGCTATAACTAAAGCGTGTCTCAGCACATGCGAAGTAAGTCTTCAAAGACGGTAGACTAACATTCCGGTGAAAGTTACATAATGTGAGAAAACACAACTTTTTTGTAAGCAGTGGTGATGCCACATTAAATGAGTGCGCTATCATTCCTCTTTAAGGCTCTTTTATTCAAAATTCTTTTGGGTGACATAACGACAAATATAAAACACAATGCACCATCATATTGAGAAAAGAATCTGAGAGGTCGTTATCATAAATGAGAAAAAGTTTTGGAACCAAAATGGAGCCCGATGAATTCTTCGCATGCAAACTTCCTTCGGGTCGGTTAATCCATAGCTAATTGCCAATTTCTTTCATTTCTTTCAATTTTTCCTGGTGCTCTCTATCTTTTTTTTTTAGCTTTTCGTAATTATTGCCTAATATCCATATGCAAATTATGAAAACTAGGCAAATTTGGTGACTGGTATTAATATAAAAACATTTCTCTTTGAACATAGTACGTATAATCGTAGGACTAAAAAGTCTCAAACCTGCTAGTGAAGGGTCATTTCTATTGCATTTATTGCATCTTTATAATTAAAATATTTCGATTTAAAACTGCTTGAGGGTCGTTTACTTACAGAATCTGGGAATCCTTTTAACCAGGAAAGGAATAATTACGTAATGTTGCTTCCTTTTTTAATTAATAATTTTACAACTAAAATGAAAAATAGTATTAGACAAAATTGTCATATTTTAACGAGAAACAAATTTGTGAATACTGCTTTAATTGTAAAAGTTTGTTTAGCTGCATCAGCTGGATTAATAAAAATGTTACATATACTTACAATGATTTTTAAATAACTTTTGATTTTTTGCAAATACTTTATTTAAAAGTTTTGTGAATTCTTCTCGTTACAGCTAATGCGTTGCATACTTTACTTCACCCTTAAGCCAGTCCTGCATACTATGAATGAACATGCCTATAGTGACGTGGTTATGATTATACTATACATCTATATATAAATCATACTGGAAGCGATGACACACTATTCCCAGAATTTTATTCATATTTGCATTTAGTTTAAAATATAACCTTATGAGCGTCTTTTTAGCAGGCATCTAGGCTTCCTAGGCGTAGTAATATATCTAGCAAAATTCACTCGAATGGTTACATGTACTGTTGATTTATGATTATGTAGCGCATCTATTTTTCTAAATACATATTTTCATTTTTATTAGCATTCCTTGAAATGCACACGAGTATGAACGGTTTTATCACAACTCGGATAAAGGTTGAGTAGGGCGTGTCATCTACATTATAACGGAGAAATAAGAAAGAAGGGCGCAGATGCACCCGGGAGTCATTATTAGAATGTATATTTGGGACCTCGCGTAGTTATATACAGTGGCGTGCGAAAGTGTGCATTATAAATATAGGCACTTATACTTGACTCCCATATGGAAAAAACGGCACAAAAGGCTAGACAAGCACTTTGGATGTGCCGAAGAATTTGTGGAAAAACGTGGGGATTGGTCCCCAAGCAAATGTACTGGCTATACGTGGTGGTTATTAGACCAATCATTACGTATGGCTGTATTGTCTGGTGGACTGTCTCCTCACGAAGGACAGACAGAGTAAAACTGGCAAGCCTGCAGAGAATGGCCAGCATATCGGTAACTGGGGCGTTAAGCACCACGCCGTCAGCTGCCATGGAAGTGCTACTGGATCTTCCTCCTTTGCATATTTTGCTGCAAAGTGAGGCCAGGAAGGCAACACATCGATTTCACAATGTGGAGATGCAAAGGCCGCAGACATTGGCCTTCATGCGGAACAGGCTGTCGCCCGACGATGACATCCTGGGGATGAGGGCTGATACAATATCTACAACATACAGCTTCGGACTGCCCTACAAAGTCATAGTTCCCTCTCGTGACCAATGGGAGCGTAATCAAGTCGCCCTGTTACAGGCAGATTCGAGCTGGTTTACGGATGGCTCCAGAACAACTGAAGGAGCAGGAGCTGGAGTGTTCTGCCGCAAACCAAGAACTGGATTAGAGTTCAGTCTTGGTAAGCATGCATCGATCCAACAGGCAGAAGTCTATGCCATTGAAATGTGCGCAAGAGAGCTATTAAAAAGCCTTCGGCAGCACAGGACGATAAAAAAATTTCAGTGTACATTGATGTCGGTCAGCGACTGCCGCGCAGTGCTATCTCAAGTAGGGAGAGTCAACACGGTTAGCCTGGTCTGGATACCCGGACACGCTGGAATAGAGGGAAACGAAGCCGCCGATTCCCTGGCAAAGAGCGGGGCTAACCGAAAATATATTGGTCCAGAACCGGCTCTTGGGATTACAAGAGCCCTGGCCAGAAGCTCGAATAAGAGCTGGATGGAGCACAAGGTACTGATAAACTGGCAGGAATGCCAGGGAATGAGACATTCCAAGTTAGTACTAAAGGGCCCATCTGCGGCACGAACCAGAATACTGTTAGGTTTGGGCAGGAAAGATCTGCGAACTCTGACAGCCCTGGTTACTGGCTGGGAGTGGCTGAGGCCACTGAGTGCAGACTATGCTGTGAAACGGAAGAAACAACAGAGCACGTGATGTGTGCCTGCCCCGCCGGGGACAAAATCAGGTTCACAGTCTTTGGTAAGATAAAACTGGAGCTGGGAGAACTTGACAAAATCTCACCCACTAAAATCCTACTCTATTTAAAGAGAATGGGTATGGAGGGTGAACTAAAATTAGTTGTGAGCCACAATAGACCCTTGCGGTCGCAGTGGAGGGGCGATAAACGCCCCACTCAATTATAACTAACTAACTATACTTGACTGTAACTTTGTGTTTCGCTGCTAGTTGTCTATATCTTATTTATTTATAATGTGGTACCTATTGTATAGTGTTACCACATTATCCTTGTAGTGTCTGTGACATTTGTATTGTGTCATGTGTATTGTTGAGTGGCAGTCACCTGTGTGATGTCTATGGCAACTGTCTGTATGTAGGAATTCAAATTTGAATCGAATAGCAATAATTTTCTGCTTCCAATAATGGGCGTAGGTAACGGGGAGCTCAGACCTGTCCCTAAAAGATTGACAGTGATTCTGGAACCGTATAACCACAAGGCAAGGTATGATTGTATCCAAATCTGTCCATGTGCGATTCCTGGGCACGGCGTGAGGGCTGACGCCCACTAGTTCTCGTGTAACTCCACAGATAGAACGCCGAGTAAGGCAAGTACACAATTACAGGTAAATTAATGAGCATACGAAGATATCTTATAAATGTTAAGGTGTCCAAAGCTGTTAACACGACAGGTTCAAGGATATCTACTGGAGGCAACATGGAATCGAGAGGCCCTTTAAGTAACTATTTATTTCGTATTACCTGTATTGTATAATGTACAATTTTTATTTTAATGTAGTGCCACTGTTACTATCGCTACAATGTGTATGTGTTGGGGAGGTTTCTGTCAATGAACGGATACAGTATAATTATTCTGCTGCAACCCTTTGATCATTCATATTAATTTAGTAATATGGGGGGAAATGGGGCCTGCCTAACTCTTATAGCGAAACTTTTCTTAGGCTGCACATGTCGACATGTACATATCGTATTGAACATCTCGAGGGGTACTTTTAATATTATTCATTTTAGACCCACTTTTACCTTTACTCTTCATATATTGTTCGTGGTAAGAGAATGAAAAAATATGAAATGCCTGACGAGCACGCTAAACTTGATATGCAATTATACAATCCATCTAATAATTGGTGAAATCGTTTGTTGCGAATTGCTGCCATTAAATTATAACAGGTTTTAATAATCAATTTTCTAACGAACATCTTATCAGACATACAATCCACGTTAACAATAAAATGCTAATAAATTCATTAGTAATGCTGAATTCGAATTGATTAGTGGAATATTACCAGTTTTACAAGTTTTATGAAAGCAGTCGAGAATGCATGAACTTATACATAAAATAGCACCATAACCACGTGTATGCTTACTTTTCCTCTAAACTGGAAATCCAAATACATAAATTACTTGAGAAATTGCGACACAAGCGCTGACACTTTTTTTGAAGAAAATATTTCGATGAATGTATTATTTGTGTGTGACGATGTGACCCCATTTTTAAAGCTTCATTCTCGCTAGCTTCTAAAATTAACGCGATCAAATATACATCATCAACTATCACACGTATGGAATAAATTAAGATAGACGCTTTAATTTTTACATGTTTTAAATGATTATTAAAAGAAAACAAGCATTATTTTACTACGTTTTGTTTTTTTTTTGTTATTTATCGAACTATCTTTGATATGTGCTTTATGGTTTTAATAAAAAGCAAAAGGAAAAATAAAAGTTGATCGCAACCTGCGATGGCAAAATTAATGGACAAAATCAAGAAATTACTTTAGGAATTTTTTTATCGAAAAATTTTACTAGTAATAATTGTTCAGAATTGCCCAAAAACCCTAAATCCAATAATAATTTCATGAAAATTAAAAACCATATGTGTTTCGAATAAAATATAATATATAATTTATAAAAATAAGAGCTACAGATTTAATAGAATATATTAGGTGTAGTAAAAAGAAATCCATTATTTATTTAACCTTTATTTATCATAGTTACAAAGACCCGATTTAGGTCAAATATGTGCCGTTTTGTTCGATAACTTGTTGGTATTTTGATGGTAATTTCATGATGCCTCCCTCCTCGTCCCTATTGGTAAAAAGTTAAGACAGTCGATTTTCACAAGCCTCTCTTGCAGTAAATTTTTCACCAGCAAGATTGTTCGACATGGACAGGGACAGATGGCAATCACTTGATGCCAGGTCCGGACTATAAGGTGGATGCATAAGAACCTCTCAACCAAGCTCCCGGAGCTTCTGGCGAGTCACTATCGATGTGTGTTGCCTGGCGTTGTCCTGATGGAACACAATACCCCTCCTATTGGCCGAGGCTGGCCGCTTCTGGGCGATTGCTTCCTTGAGACGGTCCAATTGTTGACAGTACAGGTCCAAATTAAGAGTTGTGCCATGAGGGAGCAGCTCATAGTAGATAATTCCATGCCAATCCGACTAAAACCTTCCTAGTCCAATCCTGGCCACCGTTTCCGCCGACTCACCGCGATTCCACCACGACCGTTTAAATATAAATATATTCAGTTCATTGTAAAAACAGTAAACTAAAACCACCGTGAAATTCTCAAATATGTAGTGTTATTTAAAAATTATAATAAACATAATCTCTTGTTCATAGTTGTTTTTTATTCGAAAGGACTTAACCGAAATTCTTCATCCGTAAAAATCAACTGCTGAGATCATTATTTGAAACAAACCTTCCATAACAGGTTTACAAACTAAACGCATACACTTTCCATAACAACATATTACTATTTAAATTTGCAAGAGAAATAAACATATACATCAAAGTCGTTGAATCATTTCCTGCACATGGATAAACGATACAAAATATTAACGATGTTAATTAATTTAATTGCGCGAAAACACACCATTGAATGCATATCGCCCCTTCTTACTAAATTCCTCAAATTTTATTTCACTGTTGCATCATTTTCTATGGTGATATATAATAATATGCGATAATTTCATCATTTGCATCAATTACCATATAATATCATACATATTTCAGTTTAGCACTGTATGTCATAACGTGATTTAATTTGTTAATAACAGCTGCAGTGTCATGCTGTGCGCTTTTCCGAATAATTAACGTTCCCAACTTACGTAAGGCGCCGTTTTCATCTCGTAAAATTCATTAGACTTGAGCATATCGAAACGATTTTGCGGCGACAGATATCTGTCCCGCCCTCTTAGTTAAAGTGTTACGACATTTTTAATTGGAACGATCGTTCAAAGACTCAATTACCATACATTAAATTACAAAATCGAATATTTTCGTAGTCAAGCTTGATTTTAACAGCTAGAGAGAGTGAGCGAATGCACTTTTCAAACACCGTGTATATTTAAATCGACAACGGTACAAATAATATAAACAATTCTTATTAGCCTGACAAAGTGAAACTCGCAATTTTAATTTAAACTATTGTAACAGGAAATACCTATTCGCTTCGTGATTCTGTCATTTCGAACAGTATCCGGTCTATCTCGATAATACACCACACGTCGCCGTTTACCATTAATTAGCAATTATTTCGTTTCTGTATTATCGTGGACAGTACTTTCTCTCATTTTTCCCCGCAGCTACGCGAAGAAACCAAAAATGTCGCGTTCGACATATGCGCTATGTATCAGCAAGCACTACGCATCATTTGAAAGCGGCGTAACCTATGCAAAGTTAAAGCAAGTAATAGTATACAATGTCATTAAATAAAGTGATGAGGTGATATTTACTTCACTTAGAAAGTATCGTACTCAAACGTAAACTCTCGATTTGCCTTATTGTTCTGGGTAATAACTCTCGAAATGTCATTCTAATATTTGATTTCAATCAAGTCAAGGGATACACAAATTTTATCGTTTAAGGAAATAAGCAAACGGTGCATTAAGACTTTATTAATGGGTTTCGGTACATTAATGTAGAAATTATATACATAATCAATAATATAATCAGTTAAATAACGTTTTATTCATTCATTGTGTTTAATTATGTACAGCTATACAAGTATCAGCTTCGATCTTAATAAAGGTCAAAATAAAATTTTAAACCCTTGCAGCACTCAATTCCAATAATATGTGAAGCAATAGTAATTATAGGAAATAATTTCGTTGCGATAACTATTTATGATTTGTTCCAAATATAAATTAAACAAGAAGTGTAAACCTAGTGCCACTTATCACAATTTAGTTTGTTATCAAATACATCTCAACGCATGAATGCGTTCAGTTTCAATCCCATATCGTTTATAAAATGGGTTAATTACATTTTTTACACAATCAACATTTATTATTGGTAATTGATAGCATTTGCTTTCTCCGAGCACTTACTTGACGAGTAAATCTTTTGGAAGTACAAATTTCCAAAATATTTACTCGTGAAGGCAATAAGTGACAACCTAAGAACTCAAGAAAATATGGGAGATTACCAATTATCTCCCAAATGAATTAGTAAAATGAGAACAGTTGCCTCTAATCTCTTCTCTGGAAAACTAGCAGTGTTCAAGAGCAATGTCAAGGGTTTTTGTGAAAATGAGTAACAGAAGACAATGAAGGGAATAAAAGGAAAATGAACAAATAACAATCGACTCTGCCAACACGATATTCACAGCAGTGGAGAATAGATGTTAAATATAGCACAAACAATAAGACACATGCAACCATTCACACATAAAATAGAAAAGATTGCAAAGATTGCCCATCAAATCCAATGCATAAAATAATAATAATAATAATAATACTCCTAATAAAAATAAAATTACAGCCATAATATTGCACAATCAAAAACTCCACGCCCAAGATACTCCACAAACCAGAACACCACCATGGAATACAAGACTCCAAAATAAAATTGAATTACAAAGGCAAGATGCTGGCAGGTTTTGGCTCAGTTTTGTCGACAAGAATCTCCATCACCTAAACTTACATAAGAACAGAACTCAATATCACAATAGAGAACACACCACTGTGGTACAAGTTTTGGACCTAATAAAGCAGAAATTGTAAGAATATTCTAAAAGGTTAAAAAGATACACATAAGCACATAATAGAGAAAAAGATAATAGACTGTTCCAGTCTAATCAAAAACTGCTATATAAAGAATGTGACACAATTAGTTCCAAAAACAGAACCGAACAAAGTAGAAGAGCCTTACCCCCCTCCTCAATACTGGAATATGTTAAAGCGTTCGGCATATGATCCAATACAACCGCACACAACAAACAACTGTATGACTGAAGGAAGAAACAAAACGGAATGACAAACATCCTTTTTGATAATGCAGTCGAAACTAGAAGGGAGCTGGTACTCACTGACAGCATCCATAATTTTTATTATAAATGCTTCACGTCAGTCCACACTCCGTTGGTCCATCTATTTACAGGTGCAATAGCTAATCCACTTCTTATGTCATCCTTTCTCACACATGGAATCACTTACCTAGTCCAAAAACTACAGCCTACACGACGGACTCGAGTAAATACAGCTGCTCAAGGGTACCATATAACATCCACACATGAAGACCTAAACTACCGGATCTACCTGGACTACCTTAAATGCCAACCAAACAGCATGAGTAGAGGGAAATGGAACGAACAAGAATGGTATACAGCAGAGAAGAACAAATTGAAGGAATGCTATTAAATGAGATATGTAAATACATAGGAGTCGACCAAACTATTGTGAAAACCCATAAATAAATACAGCACCAAATAAATGAAAATGTCATACTAAAATCTAACATCTCAGCAATGTATCACCACAGCCATCAAAGCCTTTGTCTGTTAGCAGCCAATACGTTTGGTCCTGCTAAATGAACGAAAACTGATTTACAAGAGCTAAACCAAATGGTCAGGACTGTGCCTAAAATACAGAACCCACCACCCGAGAATACATTGCGAGACCACTTCTACAATAAAAGTGAAGGTGGCCACCATACTCAACCTAACACAGATTTCGAAGGTACTATATGCATCTCTAGAAATGCTAAATATCGAGTACAATACATAGTTACAACTACAGTCCATCATAATGGAAATGTACAGTATAGTTCACAAATTTCTCAGCAACGATCACATATAAATTCCCAACTCAAGTCACTTCACGTATGTCCGTCACTTCGAAATTGTACTATTATATTTATTGTTATTATAAATTGACAATGAATCACCATGAATGATTCACTGTCAATGATTTAAGATTATTATTATTATTACTATTTGATGCTTTGGATGGGATGGGAAGTATAACTATGATTCCTCCATTAAAGCTTCCACATACAAGGCAAAGAGTAAGCCAGATAGAAACAAATGGAGATGTTAAATGTGAAACAATTTACAAAAATAGTGTAGTAAAATATACATTGGCGAATTAAGAGGGGGAGAGGTATGGTGAATATGATCTCAATGAAGAAAAAAAGAGATGAAATAGTTAGAAAAATAGTAGTGTTTTTGGCAATAAATATACAGACAAGATAAACGTTCTTGAGCAATTGTCACCTTTTAGCAAAACTTTGCTATGGGAGACAAAATAGAAAGCGAAAATCATATAGAAATTTGTCTGCATCCAAAATGTTGGCTCGAAAATCTGAAGGATCCAAAGTCTTTAATATCAGGAGTATAGAAGAGTTAGGATAGTTGCCCTGTTATACTTACTAGTACAACTTCTTCGACTAGTTAATTCGTGTGACAGTGACGTTTAATGAGTGGCGGAAGCTGTTCAATTAAAGTAGTTTATTATTAGGTTGGTAGAAACATAATTGCGGTTTATGAACTTCAAACTACATACATACATATATCTCAACTTAATAAACTAATCAATCATTAGATTCTACACATTTTTGTTTTATTTATTTTGATATTTTGGTGGCGTAGAGTTGTGGATTTTTGTCGATATAATGTTGAAATGCATTGTCAGCAGCTTAGTCGTAAAAGAAAGTTTACCATTTAAGAAATTGTCAAAATACTTGAAGAAGTAATCTATTGGCGAGATGTACGGTGAGTATAATGGATGGGACCGCCTAATTAAGAAAAAAGAGAATAGACCAAACTTCTCTTTTCATTGAGTTAATGGGGCACCCATTTATCGAGCTTTTATTTTATTCCATGCTATAAATGCTTTTCTGAGAGTTCTCGAATTGTTCTCAATGAGTGCATTCAAGTGGTAGTTACCAATTGGAGAGTCCTTCCTGATATGAATATGACAAGAATCGTGGGCGTCGTGCATATACAGCTGGCTCGTCCGCCATATGTTGTGAAATTCATACAAGACATTGGTTTTAGGTTTCATAGGTAAAATATTTCATTGATATCATATATTAATCAACCGACGACAAAACTTTAAGTGAAGTTTTGCAATACCAGATTCCATGCATAACGTTAAATTGTTATTTTGCTCATCGCTACACCGTGAGTCTGGCAAGCAGTCATGAATCAATTCAAGGGTAATCATGTTATCATGCCAACACACACAGCCGCCAATAATCATTGAATAGGGCACCTACATATTTGCAATGTGTGCCTCGCCTAAACGATGACTTGCTAGATTAAGTTTATTCACTTTCAGTTATCCACTGTGCTGCTGTAAAACGTTACTATACCTGTTCTGTTTTCATTGTCTTTAAATTAACTCATTTTTATTTATTTCGCAAGTCTGAATTTTCAAAATGAACAAACCAGGTGCGAAAACTGCAATTCAAATACCGATATTTACGTCATTACAGAAGGATCATTTAAATTTGGGAAATAGTTACACAAGGCTAAAATATCCTGTGTATATATATATATATATATATATATATACGATTTGCCATTTTCCCTTATCACACAATTCATATCTTTCTTGAAATTATCTACTTGTAGGTACTACATTGACGTCATATTACTTGTCGTATCTTTGACGAGTTTACTTCATCAGCACCGTTGTTGGTATTATTTAAATAAAAAATGCGACTCGAACGATGTAAGCAATCAACTTTTTACAATACGCAGCTCCGGTAAAACGCTTAGAACGTTTAGTTAAAAACCAACAACTGCACTAAATTAGCATTAAATTGTATAATTACTCATTAATGCACAGCAACTATGTACGTTCATACATACGTATGTACCTACGTCTTTAGAAACGCCGCGTGTAATTACACGAAAATACAAAACACAAAACAAGTGAATTCATTCGCTGAAGGTTAACAATGCAAGTGGCAATGAGGATACATTGAATTATAACCAATTGTTGCAACAATCATTCAATAAGTGGGGATTGGTGCAAATTTGAGACTGAATTACCTCACATATGATGCGATCTTTATGCGGTTGGAAAAGAAACGTTACGCTTGGTACTCGAAATAATTTCATTGTTAAACAGATTGATTGCAATCCTTGACCATAAATTTGATCGAATATCTATACGCTATACGGAAGTTCAAAAAACAACAATCAAATAAGAAATAATAAAAGAGCACGCCCAATACGGTCAATGTTTCATTGCCAACAGGTACAACTGGCCATGTATGTTTATATAACATTCAGTAAAAATATTTTTTATTGACTTTTATTATCTTACAACTACTTAAACAAGTGCACGATAAAAAGGGCTTTTAACTACGTACAAGAATAAGACGTTAAATATATTAGAAAATTATATGATGACTTCCAAACAAACAACTAAATTGTCTCTATGGTCTATAGTAATCATATATAATAGGTTGTGCACAACTCGTGACACTCGTAATCATTTTATACAATTGCCCTTTTGAAAATGATGTTCCATAACTTACGAATAATTTAAATTTGCATAACCGTCTATTACTCAACGCATGTTCAAAGATAAATATATGCCAATGATAAATGCACTGGAGAGATTGCTAAAATTTGCCCAATCATTTTTATTAGTTTACTGATTTACTAATAGATACAAATTATTAGATTCGCAACAGTTTACAATTTTCATTTGTGGGTCGTTTAGATATTTGCTTAATATAAACGTGTCCGTAGTGGTAGTGGTGATAATCTCACCATGTCCCAGTGAGGAAAAACCTGACATGGAATCCTCATTTAACCGTACGTCATTGCAAAATAGTACGAAATTATTATGCCTATTCTAGTTAGCAACACCAAGGTGAGTTTAGATGCGAAAACGCGACAAAATAATGCATCTGCAAAATCCACTTATAGGGCACGTATGTGAATCAGTACATAAATTGTTATAAAGAACAAATCGTAATTGGTAATAACTCATTATTAAACCCAACGTACTTATGAATTTCTTAAGACTACTATTTCTGAGACAGCTGTATAACAAATACATAATTGACTACAATTGTAAAATAGAGTTTTTTCATACACGATCAATGCGGAACACATTGCTGTTACGTGCCCTTGTACATCACTTTCTTACCTGCAATTTTTAACTTGATAATTAAGTTTTACTCGCTAATTATCAACATTTTCTTATTTACTTCGTATAATGCTAATTGTTCACCGATGCTTACACATATTAATACTAATCAAGAAACGAATGTTTTTCCGGGTGTAACTTTCTGTTCGGAGGTTACTGTTAAGGTTACATTCATTTAAAAATAAAAGCAGAATAAACAGCAAATGGCAAATTTGAATATTGCAAAAATTTACATGCAATTTTCGTTGAGAATATCTGCTAAACATTTTAGGCAATTGTTATTCTATGTAACAACAAATACGAAGCTCGGTAATAAAAAACTTTCTCATTATGAAATTATGCAACCACAAGAATTTTTCGTTAAAGTAATCAAGTACATGGCAAACACAATTAATTCTGTTCATGTTATTGTAAACAACAAAACGCGCGTTTGCTTTATACTGGATATTGAATGACTGGCGTATTATGATTACTTATTTTTGGTAACTATTTGTAAATATAAATAAGCATATCTATAACTATAATTTTTATATAAACTAAAGTTCCAAAAACGTACAAAAGACTTAAATTTAGCCAAAATACCTGGTTATAATAAATATTAAGCATAGTCGGTTCACAATGTAGCCTTTAAAGTGCATTGGGGTTTTTGAAAATTATGCGGAAATAAAATGGTACTTAATTATTCCTATAGGATAATTCAATAAACTGTGCGTCCTTAACGATATTGGGCAACCATCTAATTAATAGGCAAATAAATTTTTCACCATGGTAAAATAACTGATTAATTCTTGTAAGGTATTTAATTGCATAATCCAATAATTTTGAACCTGTAAAACCATTTTCATAAAGACTGACACATATAAAATGATCTTATTTGTTGTAAATTAATATGTAAAAATTATATAAATTATCTAATATGTTTACCATTTAAAATGACAATACTAGCAATAAATATGATTTAAAGTTAAATTAAAAGTAAATGATAAATGAGACCAAACCAATTAAATATAAATATTCGCTATTGCACGAATAAATATATACGAAATGTTAGTAAGAGAAGAGAAAGTGAAGAAAGGAAGAAAAATACGTTTATTGAAGAAACAAGACTTGTAGCCGAGTTTGCATTAACTTAAGGCACTAGACCACGGTGAAAAATAATTTTTTTCCTGTTTTTTTTTTCTTCATTTTCTGAAAGATGCATTTGTCAAGAATGCTTTCACCGAATATTTTAGAGAAATTTGTCAAATTCATGGAGATACCGCATTTTATGTGAACCGTTGCTAGCGTACGACCGCGCCGAGCGGCAGTCGTACTACGATTCGTATATATAATATCATTCGATTTGTTCGGTCCCACATATGTATATATTTAGCAATTAATTAAGTTAGTTTAGATATGCGCAATCCAGTGCAAAATATTCGCTACAATTATTTCATTTCGTCCCTCAGAATATTTTGCATCCAAAATTCACGGCTGTGCAGGCACAGATTGTTCGACAGATGCGCCAGCTAACGGTCGGTTCGATTGTTTACATTTATTACGCATTTTTCCAAATTAGAAACCCAAAAACACTTGTACTGTCACGTACAAGACGTTATCTATTTCACTACAATTGCGGCCCGATATTAAGCGCTGACTTCCCCGTTTTACCTAAGCCGTCACGAAACTGTCACTAATATTGCATCAATACTTTTTAACAATGGTCACATTGGCCTCAGAAATGTATTGGAGATATTAGACATCAAAATTGGTGACGCACTCTACCAATATTGTCAAAACATCGACGAGAAACGAATATGCGAAGCCGAAACAAGCACGCATGAGGGTCGTCTTCGTGCAAAACATGGAAAAAATAATGATTCTCTGGACGCTGAGGAGCTGTTGTATGGTCCAGGGATAGCTGACTAAACGTACGCAACAAGAAAAAATAGACCAAGAAATTAGTTAGTTTGTATGTTGAATTATGCTTCAGCAAAACTTTGAACGCGTTTTTCTCGAAACCTACTTTTTCAACCTGGTTGACAGAATATTAGAAAAACTGTACATCCGATTTGCATGCACCAAGTCTTAAACTGTTCGAAAATGTAGTCTTTTTTTTTTCATATGAACGATGAAAATTTTTCATAAAAATCGAAAATAAAATTCGATGGTCCGCCATTTTTTTTTCCTTCTAGATATCAAAATTCCCCTACGTGATGCTGTAGACACATATGTCTAGTATCTAAATATATTTTTATTTTATTTTTTAGATGAGCCGTATGGCTTAATCGCTGTCCCACCGCGCGCGCAGTCTCCTCTTAGGAGCGGCGTACACCGCAAACTATACTTTAGATTCAAGTATAAAAATTTGTATACAGTCTTCTATATGCATATATTGACAATAAACATTGATGAAATGAATTGCATTCATCATTCGCTTGAAAATAATTATGAAAGATACACCTTCGTACCGCGCACGCACCGTGGTCTGGTGCCTTAAGTATTTAGTCCTCGCTATAGGAGAGAACAAAAAAAAAACAAATAGTAATACTAAAAAAGATAGTCAAGAGTTGCCTATGGGAATTTTGCACCTAAAATGTACTTTTGGAGAACGTACATACGAAGCAAAATTACCACGGCTGTGTGAAGTGAAGAATCGCCACGAAGAACATCTCGACAAAATCATCGGTTATGTCGATTAATATTTTAAATGCAAATGTTTACACCAATAAATATTCAATAAAAATTATATTGATATGATATAATTTTTGAAGTGGAGACCTTTTTGGGCTTAACAATATCCAGACAGGGATGTCAATACTACAAGCATATTGATAAGATTTGGGGATTTTGGCAATTTCTAAACAAATTTCCTGAATTGCCTATTGCAAAAATTAATATCTTGCCACAGTCTAGTTGAACACAGAACTAATATATTACTTTTTGTGTACATTTACAGTAATATTATGCTTCTAATGAGAAATTACCAATATTTTCACTCGTCCAAGTTCATGCAAATTTAATATTCTCGTTGTGTGGTATTCTTCAGCCTTCTTTTTCGTTTCGAGAAGCTGCAGCATTACATTGTTGACATGCTTACAAAGCTTTGCGATTTTAGGAAATCCTTATATTACTTACTTGTCTGAGTCATCCCTGATGATAAGTCTCATGTTTCAAATATAACATCTACGATATTTCGAAGTACGTTTTATGGCCAGGTCACAGCTGATATCATATATTTGCATACAGATAATTGTGTACTAAAAATATTATGATTTTCTTCTAATTACCCTAATTTCTTAAACTATACGTCGGGCTCTTTTTATCGTTTTAATGTATGTTATGCGTTGCTTCGTTTTCATATTTCAAATAGTTTGGTATATTTAGTGTAGTTGATTCTTCTACATTTTCTCCTACAGTTCGTAGAGCACCGTCTACTTCTGGGCAGAAAAGGAAACAAGACGCATAGTTCAGGATCAAGCTCACTACCTTCCGGTGCTCTTAATTTAAATTGCGTAATCTATGAATATTCTTCTTATAATTTCAGGCTGCCTATTCCATTTGCATCCCATATTGTTGTTCATGCATGAATTAGATTCACCTGCGTATTTAGCTCTATTACGATCTTTGATCAATTTTGATATTCGTCGGTTTCTTTATTAACTTATCTTCGTGATGATATCTCGTCAGCAGCCATTGACTTATTAATAACTACTACGGCTACTTCACAACATATTTATCTTGCAGGATAACTTTCTACCCAGTTGTAACATTTGGCAAAATTTTTTGTTCCAAGTGCATTTGCCTGGTCTTCATTGCAACATATATGGGTGTATCTAAACTGAACTGTTGTATGTGTTCAATTTTAACTTTCATTCTGTAATGTTAACACCCTCTCCATCCAGAAATCGTTTGGGATATTGGTAGCATCAATACATTTAAACTTCGTATTCGTGGCGAACGTTAACTGCCTTGTACCTAGGATGCATGGTTCTTAGCATCGTCCTTAAAGGACTGGTTATAATTTATTCACATTATAGCGGCTTTCGCTATTTTCCGATAGTTCTTGTAGCTACTATTTTCCATTCTTGAAGATGCTGAAATGGATCAACATGTTCATACCAAATGATTCATCCCACTATGCTCATTGCCTAGTATTTCTTCATTTCGAATTAAATACAATCGTGATAACTTAGTTGATGATCTAGATTGCCCATTGCCACAACGTCTTTTTTCGTTTTCTCGCGATTCTGTTTTTTATATTTTCACTCTTGATAGCTCTTAATAAATGTTATATCATCCCTTAGTCATCCGCATGTGCATAGACATGAATCATCATGTAACTGAGTTCACCACCCTTTGCATTTAGGTTTCCATGTACATGTGTCGACGATGTACAACATCATTACCTAACCATACACGTTTCGAATATATGTTCGTCGCTGCTGGTTTTGACTCTATGGATCTAGGATTTCACGACAGTTTGTATTTCCTATAATTCGAAATATTTCCTTCTGTAATTAAATGAGACAGTAGGAGGAAAACCACTCTGCTCGTCTTCCTCGATGTTTGTTTTTATATAATATCAACTTTTTTGGCACTTACATTTTTAACTTAATAGTACGACACTTAACCTCCTCCTTAACTGTCCTATTTACAAGCATTCTATACACATTCTATCTACATTCTATATGCCCTCCTCCTCCTCCCTGACCGCCGTTACCTCCTTCTCCCACCCTCACTCTTCTACTCTCTTTACAACCAAATCCTCCCATAAATATTTCCAATCAACTCTTCCTTTTCCGCGTATTTCACACCTGTTACACTCTTCCCCTATCCAATACTTCGTTCGTCTTCTCTTCATTTCCGCATCTAAATCTTCTCACCTTCTGCCGTTTTACCTCCCCCAAATACTTTGGCTTCCTTGTATACATCTGCAACTCTTTGCATCTATCGTTGTACATTGCCCTTCTTATCTTCCCTTCTCTTCTGCGCTTCTGTTTCCATCTCTCCACCTGCTTTTCATACAATCTTATTCTTGCAACTTCCCATTCTGATAATCCTTTTCCCATCCTCTCCCTATTCTATAGTTCCTCCACCACCCTTTTACTCCGACTGCTCTCTCTCCCCTCTTTCACTGCCATCTCGTCATCACATACCTTCACACTCCTTCCCCCTTCAACCATTATCCTTTCGCTCCCAGTCTCTTGTCTCACTATGTATTCCAGCGTCGATTTTCCTAGGTGCAATGCCCTTCAATTACCTTCTTCGCCCTTTTCCGTTCCTTAACCTCCCATACCTCTACCTCATACATCATAATGCTCCTGACACATACATTCCATATCCTCGTCGTCTCATCAAATTTCCCTTATGTCGTTCCCCACAGCCTGCACATCAATCCCTCCTCCGCCGTTTTGCATACATTTTTGCTGTTATTCTGCGTAATCACATGGCTCTTATTATTGTAGTGTCACTTACATCCTCTGTAAATATGTATACCTCTTTGTTGTGGACTGACATTGCACAATTCCCATTCTATGTGGGCTGTTGTCCATTTATGTAAGCGTAATTTCCACACCTGGTAGTAATTATTAACAATACACTAAACAAAACAATTGCCAAGCGATTTAAAAATTACAATAGCTGACTTATGCAGCAAACTACACTTTCTTTCACATATGTTCTAAAAATCCACAGAGTTTTCTTTGCTTAAGGAACACGGCATATATTCAAAAATATGCTTTCATCTGAAATTCACTTACGAGCTTTGTAAATTCGTAAACACTGTTTCCGCGGGCTTACAACATACAATTAACTAAGTAACACGACGCAATCCCAGGTGTTGCTTGTTTACGAACAGTTTCCTTCTCATATTCTCAATGTCACCATTCATCACCCAAACTTCGTATCGACGGTCCTCCTACTGTCTTAACTTCATTTCCTTATTCTTATTATACGTTTAGGTCGTCACTTTAGCCTGCTCTCTGTTTCCTTGCTGTTGTTGCAATTATTTGCAATTAAAACCCCCAAATACAGAAAACTCTGTACCCAGTTCATCTGTAATCGTTTGCCCTTGCCCACTGTAACTTCTTCCCATTATCATATTTTTGGTTTTGTAGATGTTTAATATGTTACCAAATCCGCCACTACTTTCCCTAATTTCCTTGCTGCTCCGTCTAGTTATACAACACCATTTGCATATGACACCAAAGACTCTGTCAAATCAATTTTCTCCTTCATAACATTAAACAGAGCTGCTGAAGGCGGGTATCCTTGTCTTGAACCCCATTCTACTTTCGAAGGTCCTGCTAAATTGCAATTTGCTTAAACAATAAGTAATTTTTTTAATGTTTGGCCAATTTTTTATGGTGTTCTGTGCATTTTAACTTCATCGTATCCTGTCATCTATTATCACACGTTCTTCTGTTGCCACACTGTTGCTTGTTTTTCTTCTTCCTATTTTTTGTGTAATTTAAAACAGCGCCATTGCTGGGGTATAGTGATTCTATTCTATTCTCGACATGCTTTGTGCAAAATTTTCTTACTGAAAATTTTTTCGTCATTTTCAGTTGTTTGTATAAATGTGTGATGCGAAAAGAGGCCGTTTTAGATATTTCGTCAGTTGTAGAATACATTCTTTTTCATATTGACTGCTTGCTTTCTCCTTCAATTTCTCTAGTCAACTCTTTTCCTTTTTGATATTTCATGTAACCAGTGTTTCAGATTTATCTTTGGGTGTTTACCATACATTCAGGAGCTAGTTTTGTCGTGCATCGCGAGTAGTTTGTGTGATACCATTTCATTTCCATAAACAATATCATTTCCTTGTGATGAATTAATTTAATGTCGTACGTCGCTCGTTCCTGGCAATCGTTAACAAGTTCTACTTGTAGTTCAGATTTCTATGGTAGTTTCTATGGTTAAGGTTACAAACATTTCGTAAATATCATATAATACATTTTCGAATTATTAGTGTGTTATTTGGAATGACGTAATAAGGATCCATTTTACATTGGCAAATTTTACTTCCAACATTATGAAAGTACACTTCACACTTATGAAAAATGAACAATTTTGCCTAAATTATAAACGTTGCAATAGCAACTGTAAACGAAAGTTACGATTTTAAAGTGGCAAGCGTATCCAACTGTGCTAAATTTAGGTTGATATAACATGAGGTTAAAATTCGCATCAATCCACTACGTGCTCGTTATTAATCGTTTGACTAACGTAAATTCAATTGTAGTAGGATTGCATATCGAATTATGTTGTTTACGAAACCAATTTCAACTGGGTCCAATACTATGCATAACATTCTCATTAACATATATAAGTCATAAATGCAGAACCTGTTTAACTACCAGTATTAACCGAATCAAGTTGCCACGTATTCGTACATCCCAAATGTTACGTTACTGAAGTACATTTATTTGAATGAACTAAAAAATGCAAAGTATATTTCGTTAAAATATACCACGCGCAAATAAATATCAATCAATTTCTCTTTATTATATGTTTAAATTTTCTAATGAATATGATTTAAACCTTCTGTGCCCTGGGGATGTGTCAACGATTCTTCTGGAATTTAAATTTAAGCAGCTTTTAAAGTTGCTAGAAAATTCATTTAGTTAATAATCATAACTCACAAGGAAATATCCAACAATCTTAATAAATTAAAATAAAATTGCACACAACTATCCTTTGGTTTCAAGTAGTACACGAAAACTTAATACGAGTATGCCAACTTGTAATGTCTAGCATTTTTATGTAGTATTAATGGACGATAATTTCACGATACGTCTCTATACCTACTTATTTAAAATTTTATGTGCAGTTTTACGAGATGTAGTCGTAAGGAAATCGTTAATGTAAAATATGAAACTAATAAACTACAAATATATAAAATATGATTAACTAATAAACATCGTAGGAAATCTTGCCTTAAGGAGTTATTGTCGTTGGTCTGGTTTTGTTTCTTACTGTATAACACGTGCATATCCTATAGCCATATTTTCTAATTGGCAAAAGGTATGTGTAACAAATATCCATTTCCTCAATAGAAAAACCGCATTTTAATGATTAAAATGCACTACTACTTACCTCGTTCTGCATAACGCATGCGTTTTATTGCAATTCGAAACTCATTGCATATTATTTTAGTTTATGTGTGATGTGTATTTATTTTAATTGATTCTGCTGCAATGTTAGTATTGACGAACCATGGTCAGTGAGATACTAATCCCGTAGAAATGTCTGGTAATAAATTACACAATTTTTGTTAATGTTAATGTTGATTCCATAATTTACATATTAATATAAAGCGGAATGGTGTAATGTGAACAGGTGTGTATTTAGCAGTTTCCAAAACATAAACGGCTCCATAAAAAACACGAATTAATTAATTTTGCTGTCAAGTAAAGGTGAGCTTTGCTCTTAAATATTTATTTTTAGATTATGTAACACGTTAATTTTTTTTTCATTTTTCTTTAGTTGTTGATTGAAGTATACGTATGAGTCATGCGGTTTGTGATCCAGGCATACATGATTATCGGTGGTCTTGCCGAACTGGTCTACAGTAAAATTTTTCTCGAATTAGTCAAATTATGAGACATAATTAATGCTTTTTATTCAATTTTGGGCACCACCATTGAGCTGTCCCGTAAAGCAAAAATGCTATAAGATTAGTCCATCTTTCAAGAAAGTATTTTGTTCATTTATTATGTACTGATCTGCTTTCATTATTTTCATATGTACAGCAACATCTCACACGGTAATGTCTGAGCAATATCGTTCAACGTGAATTTTCTTGACAATTCTTGCGCTTCGTTGCCTATTTCAATTATTCACAACCATACTATATGTTTCCTCAATTAATCTCTTATAGCCTATAATATCCATTTCCATTCCACATCTTTCCATATGTTTCAAATAATGTGCACCTGTATTAGCATTAGCAATACTTTGCACCACCATCATCATCAGCTTCAGGAGATGAAGAAATCATCTCCTGCAAGAGAAATTACAACAGAAACCCCGTTTTCACATACGTCAATCTCATTTTTCGCTGTGCCTGTACTAGCTTGTCTTACAAATTGACCTGTCCCTAGCTTATATCGCGTAAATCTATATTCATTTCTACAATAGCTCCGATGCCTATATTGATTGGGTGGCCATTAGAGGAAGTAAAAATGAAGGCAGAGAGGTAGAGTGGTAAGAGATAAGATATTTAACCAAAACACGGAAAAGATATGGTAAATTGACAAGTGGGAATAAAGAAAGGGGACATCAGTAGTCAATGGTTGGAGACACTATATGATTGTAGAATCATCACGATCGTTCGAAAGGATTCGATGAACTGGAAAAATTCCACGATAAATGTTAACGACAATTAAATTGAGAAGTGTAAGGTCGTAATAAACAAAAACAAACGGGGAACGGGATAGCAGTGATGTATTTTCTGTTGTAAATACATAAAAATTAACAGTACATTTATTTTATTATTCTGGCTTTAATTACTCAACTAAATGAAAGCGACCTCTTGATGCCGCTCGTAAATGAAATAAGTAACATTCTACATATTTTATTTTCTAATTTTAATTCACGGTGACGAAATTACACAACAAACAGACACCGGCGGATTTTTACCATTTATATTTACTTTGGGACTAGGAGAAATAAACTGATGGTCGTAAAAACTTTATTATTATACAATTGCAAATAGCTAAGCATTTTAATATATTACCGTAGTGCACTTACCACTACTGCGGCTACTAACGTCGACGTCATTAAATATTTTTATCGGTAGGTTGGTAATGTATCCTCCTATCCTTCTAATTGTTAATTAAGATTGATAAAAATGCAAACAGTACTCAATACTGACCAACCCACTGCCAAGAGCTTCTCGCATTTAGATCATCCGTACTATACATAAAAAGCCTACCTTTATAACGTTACACCTGTGCATAAATTAAATAAATTACAATAATAAATAATAGACGTGCCGAAGGCGTGAGCCAACCGGTACCATTTACATTCACCGAGCTATTAAAATGACTTCCATTCACAAAAATGAAGAAATGGATGACAATATTTTAAATCCTAAACACATTTATGAACTGGAATGTATGCAAAAAAGTTTTTTTTTATGTAGACAAAGATTCGTTACTCAAAAATATGTTGAATATCCATTCATATTCATGTAATATAAAACAAATTGAATACATTACGTATCGTACGAATTGATTCTGAAACGGTATATCCAGAAGGTGAGGTGAGGTTATATCACAATGTCATGAGTACGCCGACATCATTGAACACGGCCATATTTTAAGTAGTAGGGCGCCGAGTATAGCAAGTACACTATTTCAGAAGATATAATCGAGTGTGTATTTCAATAAACTGCTTTAAATATCTATGAAGTCGAACTTATTCTGCATTGGATTACAGCGTAATATAAATTGCAAAATATAAGTCTGTAGTGTCACATGGTTCCATATGTTTAGATGAAAGATAAAAACAGGATGGACAGAAATGTATCGAAATATATGTCAGTATTAAGAACTCCTATAACAGAGACTTCCTACGACACGAAGTACCTTCAATTAGTGTACATGAATGAGTTCATGTACATAGATTCACGGGTTGGCCACATTAGTTCCACCAGTATCATTTGTTATTATTATATATAATGGAATCTGATGAAATCGAAGGTGCCATACAGAAATTCTAAGCTAACAATAAATAAAAGTATCATCAGACCAGTTGCAACTTACATACACGAAACGTGGGTTCTGGCCAAATTGTTGAAGAAAGTGCTAAAATGAAGTTAGAACGTGGAGCGTCCGAATAAACCTAGACTAGAATGGTTAAGACACCTAATGTGAGTAGGAGTATATGGGGGTGAGTATGGATAGAACAACTAGAGGGAAGCCGATGAAAATATGGCTGGAGACTGCTGAGTAGGATCTACGAACAATGCTGATAAGCAGGGACGGAGAATTGGAATTCCCGTAACTGAAAAGGCTAAAACGCATCTTGAGGACCGATTATGCAGCAGAGTAAGAGCAGGAGAGGTTGACAAAAATGCAATAAAGGTGATTTAAAAAGTGGCATTAGGGCTGGTGTACCATATGTTAGAAAGAAATGTAGTGTACAACACTAGAGAATGGAGGCGGGAGGAGATGGACGTGAAAATCTGATCAAATATGGCAAGAACCTGAGAGAATTATATGAGAAGAGCTTGCAAATATTGGTGGTGGAGAAGATAATCAAGAGTGGGGAAATGAAATCAGGTTTTCAAGATTTGAGCAGAATAATTTACAAATTGCTAAAGCAGCAAGCTGATTGATATTAAGGGGCGAAAGGAATTCAAAGGAGTGTGGGTATCATAGGCAGTTTGGTGGGGAAATGGAAGAAGAATTATAGGATAAATAAAAGAAGAAAGTATGGCTACGTTTGATGTAGGAACATAGAGAGAGCGAATAAGTGCTGGCTGGAGGACGAATATGGTGCCAGTTTTGTCAATGGCTGAACACAAGGCATTAATGAAGAATAAGGAAAGACAAACGTGGAGAAAATATATGAATAAAATGGTACTATTACGTCCTAGCGACCCATCCAATTCAAAACAGATCATCCATCGCAAGCACGTTTCCTCGGCGTGATATCGTGAGTGGACCTTACAGATAATGTCAAAAAAATTATGTACAACAAAGATAAGGACAAAAGAATTATCATAAAAAGGATAATAAAAGGACGAATTATAAGTTAAAAGAATAAGCCACAATGATAAAAAAGTAACAGATTGGAAATTAAGCGAAGGCCGCTCTAGAGGAGGCCCAATTATGGCCAATATTGTCAAACATGTACTATTTGTATTTTGTAAGAACGGCGCCATACCAATCCAAAGATAATATCAAATAAGTTTAGTTGACTAGTTATTTAACTTCGAGTTATTTTATCGTTAGGTGTCGGGTTAAGTTTGTACAATTTTGTACACTACATTAACAGATATTTCATATATTTTTGATTTCCATAATTTCCTATCCTGCACTTGATTCCGTTTTTTTTCTAGCTTTTCTTACTTGTTCTTCGTATCTGATTCTGGGTCGTCCGACAAAATTTCTTTTGTTTTTCTCTCTTTCTTCATTCTGTGCATGTGTCCCCAGCCACCTCAATTGTCTTTCCTCTATTAGTTTTTAATCGGTTTTATGTTTAATTCTTCTCTCTATCATTTCTTTCTTCCCGCTTTTCCTATTCTATCTGTTATCTCCTTGTCTATTTTTCATTCTCTTGATAACTGTTCCCAGTTAATTGTAACTTTTGACCTGATCTAGTATTCTACCCTCTAATTCAATTTATCGCTGCCTCTTCTGTTAGGATTATCATCATCTCGTTATTTCCCTAGGTTCTTTGTGATATTTTACGAGTTTATGTTGCAGTTTTTCTTGGATTCTGATATCAGTGTCATGTCATCCGCGAACATTAATTCTATTTTTATTGTTTTTGTTCTCCGTAATCCTATTTTCATATTTTTTGATTTCTATTTACATCTTTTGCTTTTACCATTTCTATCAAGCCTGTTTCTTATATCTTCGCCAAATTTTTCCATACATGTTTTCTCATTACTCAGTCGAACGCCTTATTAAGTGTTTGTAAGTTCTTAATAGCTCCGAATTGTCTTAAAATGAATATCAAATTGTGAGTACTTCTACCTTTTCTGAATCCATGTTGTGACTCTTCTAATGTTAATTTCAGTCTTTCTCTTATTCTCATTTCTAATATTCGTGTAAATATCTTGCCCAGAAGGTCTCACTTTTTAAATAGTGGCATTATAATAAGGTTCTAGGGCTTCGCTTTTCTCTTAAAAATATTTGACAGGTAGAGGAATTGTTTTTTCGGCCTTTCTTCCATATATTTCATAATCTCTCCTGCAATTTCTACATGACGTGGGGCTTTACCTACTTTTATCTAACAGAGCTGCAGTGACTTCTTCTAATATTATTGGTCCTAGGTTGTTCTCGTCCCCGCCTCCTTCTTGAACTGCTTCCTCCCGTTAGTTCCATGAAGTATTGTTTCCATCCATTGCTCTCTTGCTTTAGAATGTTCCCCTTTTAGTTTCGGGGTTTTCTTTCTCCTCAGCTGTTTTAATGTGCCGAATAAAAATGTTTGATTCTCCAAGTAGTTTTCATTCATTTTTTGTTAGAACTCTTCCCATGATCTTTGTTTAGCCTTTTTCAACTGTTTAACATCCGTCCTCGTATTTTCATGGCCAGTATTGTATTTGTTTCGTTTGGAGGTACGTCCACCATCTGCTTTTTTTCCCAGCGGAGAATTTGTGGTCTTTACTGTTCCACAGTTTTCCTTTGCTGCGTACAATACGTTCTCTTTTAATTGGTTCTATTTTTTTCAGTTTATAGCTTTTTACTTTTTCTTTCGTTATTTTCTTCCTTTTGACTTCCGGACTATTCACTTCCTATTTTTGCTTGTCTTCTTACTCTCACATCTTTTTTATTTGGCCTGAAAATTGATTTAAAGCTCTTTATACTTTCAAATATTTCAGTACACACAATTTTTAATAATATTTTCATTCCTTCATGACCTTCATGCCAGTCCAATCCTGGACAATTACGATCTATTGACATGTAACAACGTGTTGACATATTGGCGGCATAATCGTGCTCTACCCGCCCAAATTTGTTAATAAAACAACGCAGCGCGTAAATATGCTGTTACTTTACTACCGTGCGCCGTTATAAGACGCGTCGCATCGCATATACTTGCAAGCAATAATGCCTTTTATTGGCGGTCACCGATGCAAGGAAGCGGCGAAGAATACGCAAAGAAAGTATTTAAAATTCTCGCGGTGCTTCGTCGAAGATATGTCCACATTTTTTTATCGCTCGAACAGTTACGCGGTGACGACACAACACATAAACAAAAATCGTGGCATGTTTATACAAATTTCTTCGTATTTTTTACGTTACGTAAAAGTAAAAGGGTGTATTGCATGCTGTGTGTAAGAACATCACGCATATTTTAATGTCATATTATCTTTCGTATAGATCGTTCATCTTCACGTTCCTACCTAGGTTGTTGACAAATTATGACGTACGTATTAAATTTATAAATTATTTTTATGATATATGGTACTCTGGTACTGCAATTAATCACATTTGGTTACTGCATTTTTTACGGTTTATTTTAATGGGATTTTATTGCAAGCACTTTGTATCAAAAATTGATTTACGCAGAAATGTGATTTAGTGATTTTATTTAACAACTCCCATATAAATATAGGGGCACATATTTAAATGACGTAAATAATATACTTGTGCTAAAATTCGGCATTACTTTTTAGAAGGTTTCAGATAACTGTACTAATAATAATATTTTGAAATGTCGTATTTCATAATTTGGCTATAATCGTTTAGGACAATTAAGAACATATTTCACTGATCTATCACAAACATTGATGACCCCAATGGTTGATAGTCATCATCTTTATATTTGGAAATACATATTCACGTTAGTTTAACAATTATAATTACGTTAGAAAATTTGCGATAAAATACAATTTCATTCATGTGGTAATGTATCTGACAGGGGTGCTAAAAACCACAATGTAATGCGCACCGACTCGACAACCAGTCTAATCTTGTTAATTTTTGCGACGTTGCTATTTGTCGTAATTCAATCGATAATGATGGTGCGTATAGATTTAGTTGCAGAATTTCCCCACTTTCAAACGCAGTAGCAACAATTTGCAATTTTTGATAATCAATTCTCAAATTAAGAAAGATCTACGTACACATCCTAACACGCTTAACGTCATCACTTGGCACATACTCTGGCGTCTTTGTTGCACCAAAATGCTTTATGACTTATTATAAATAAATTTTGACTTACAAACGTCCTACACAAATTGAATTGTTCAACTTTTTTACTGACGAATTTGTTCGACTGATCCCGGATGCGATGTCGATTTCGATATATGTTCTAATACCTTCTTTAATTTTCACTGCTATTTGAGGCCAGTTTCATACGACAATATAAAATGATTGCATATAAGTTCGGTTTTTTTTTGTTGCCTGATATCAATTAAAATGTACATACATCTCCTACTATGATTACTACAGGGTACTCCTCAGCAGAAAATTTTGTGCACATATTGCATCTGTTCATAGTACTGTTTGGCAAATTGCCTGTTGGTAGCTTTCAGATATGTATGTGCACCACATGGGTGCTCGATTAAAATCTTAGTTCCATTAATTATTTTAATTACAAATCGTCTGGAAAATAATTATCTGACCATGCATTCAATAAGTAGTTGCCATAGTATAGTATAGTAACATTATTTTCGAACCATCGTGAATACTATCACCTTCGAATATTCTCACCTTGACTATATTAAAGTTTTAGACCATATTTAGACATCAATAGGTAATTTTTGACTCCAATATTAAGTGATTTCTATGTCCTTCGTCCAGCTTAAGACATAAAAAATAGGTAATTTTTAACTCCAATATTAAGTGATTTCTATATACTTCGTACAGCTTAAGACATACAAAATACCCAGTATCGAACGGAGGCACCAGCGTGACTAATTGATACTGTACTCCTATTACCAAGCCAGCCATGTCGCCATAGGGTGTGAATCCAATTTTATTCCAAATTACAACCTTTTCTGCATCACGTGTTTCATAACCGTTTTTAATGATTTAATTCAACGCAGCATTTAGTCACTCAAACGCCAATTAACATTGCAAATCACTTGGAAACAAGCACATCACTTTTTAAAATTCCTCCACACCTGCAATGATGAACGTTGACGATAGGTACGATTTAATGAAACGTGACGAGTAAACTGCGCGCGATAATTCTTCCGCTAACGTCGGTGTACTGCCGTTGCATAAAATTTCCGATATAAATTTATGAAATATTTGCGGTTAATTAAAAAAAAAAAATATATGGCAATTTGCAAATCTTGCATAAACTTTTACAGGTGTGATGCATTGTGTAATTTTGAATTACACTTAGGTATTGTTTCAACACTGAGTTATGCAATGGACATAAACAGTGATTGATTGAATTAATCATTTCTGGGATTTTAATGGGCAAACCGGGCCGTTATTTTTGTTGCACGTCTTACAGGTTCTAACTAATTTTAGATTTTACTTATAATATCCAGGTGATTGTATTTTCGTGTTAAACTATCAAATTCAATATTTAGTGCAATTTAGAACTTTTATCTATACGCAAAATAGAGCAGAGAAGTTTTTGACGAATCAAAGCTTCGTACAATTGTACTCAATAGGATGATGAAGTCGTATCCATTCCGATAGAAGACGTTTAATTAAGTACTGTTGCCATCTTTAGATAAGGAGGAAGAATTATCTCACCCCAATTTATTAAACGGGTGCAGTTAAATAAACACAAAAGTGGAATTAGCTACAACTTCTAATGTGAGCAAAATCGGTCCAATATGTGTGTGATCAAAATTAAGATTCCACCCTAATAAATTGATTAGAGAAGTAACAATTGATGTTAATAAAGTAATAAATCTTTTGTTGGTGTGTGAATTCAATTTCTATTTCGATATATAAATATTTCGTTCAAAATTTGATACACAGTTCATTATACCAAATGATGAAAGTAACAACAAAGCATCATTAAATCGTGTTATATTGGTGTCAGAAACATTCCATTCGTTATGTGCAATTAAAATGTTAATACCCTGACAGTAATTTAAATGCTGATGGTACATGAATAGTTATGTGCGATGGAACAAGTTTGCAAATCAATAGCATAAAGAATTACAGAGCTTCACAAAATGTTGTTATATTGTAATTGCTTTTCAATTGTAAATGAAATATTGATAATGAAGTATGTAAAATGTCATTCTGTTACTGTAATTAGTTAGTTTTAATAGATCACGATCACGACAATTGTATATTAGAAACTAATAAATTATACCAAAGATGTAAGAAAATTTAATTATTATGTTATGTTGCGTATAATATTATGCAGTAATGAATAAAATTGAGATAGATCAAGGAAAATGGAAATTATGATCGAAAATTGGAAGATTAAAGGAAAGAAATGAAAGTATTGGACCAACCCTTCTTTTTGAGTTGACTTGAGGTTGGGTAATCGTGTAACACAATAATCCACGGAGTGTGGACGCAATCGTTCTTTATGTTCAAAAAAAGTTAAGTGAAACAAAATCCTGTACATACACTCACTTTCATATGAAATGCATAACCCATTAAGAATTAGATTACAATTTTGAATCGAAAAAACTCAACTGTTATATTTCCTATACCATTGTATACCCGCCCGAAGAAGCAACGTACGTGAAGACCGACTCCTTAGTCGGATGGCTACCAACCGACACTTGTCGATGAAAACTGTTTACAGGAGAATTTCTTCCTTTGGGCTTCATTCATACCGTCCTTACCTTCGGTTTCCATTAACACCTCCCCGTAAAGCAGCCAGACTTGCATGGTGTCAAGAACGGCAAGGGTTCATCAATGGAATGACATCGTCTTCAGTGATGAATCAAGGTTTTGTTTATGGGTGAATGATGGTCGTAGAAGGGTGCGGCGACATCGAGGGGAAATACGGAATTTGTGGTTCATTCAAAGACAATACACAGCCTTAACACCTGGGGTTATGGTTTGGGGGGCGATATGTGCTGGACTTACGTTCATTCCAGGCACATTAAACGCACGTCATTACATCGACAACGTTCTGGAACCGGTGTTAGTACCTTTCATGCAGACATTGCAGAGTGCCACTTGCATTATCGTGTTATCCAACACGATAATGCAAGACCCCATACAGCTGTGGTTACAAGAAGGTTCCTGGAGCAGGTTGGATTGCAGATGTTGCCCTGACGTGCACGGTCACCGGACTTGTCGCCGATTGAACATGTCTGGAATATGATGGATCGGCGACTAAGAAAAGTACCCAGTCCTCCTGCGAATCTAGATGAACTTCGACACCATCTATAGGTTGCATGGAACGAGATACCCCAGGAGGAAATCGACCACTTAATAGAGAGCAGAGAGAAGAGTTAATGCATGCATAGCTGCGCGTGGGGATGCAACCCACTACTAGCTTTTTCTTGAAAAATGTTAATTTTTGTTTTGTTTTTTCAACTAAATTTTCATCGTTTCTTAGTTGATAATAAAGCATTATTTTACAGAAGTTTCAAAATTGTAGTCTAATTCTTAATGGGTGGTGTATTTCATATGAAAGTGAGCATATATCCTAAATTAAGAATGCAGAACAAATTCCCAAAAGTAAATTAATATAGAAGAAAAGCAATGGAATTAAAATGTATGTATTCTAGCAGCCAATTAAAATAAAATAAATAATTAAGTTCGTTCAAATATAACCGACAGAAAAGATCAAACTAATTGTTTAAATCGGAACTTGCAGATATTCTCGTTAACTTTAGCGGAGATTGCCAATTACTTGACTAAACAGCGACAATACAACTCGAGCATTTAATAATATTATAAATATGTAGCTAACCTTGAACTAATAATGCTGCAGTTTCCCCCACAGAAAAATATTTACTATTCAATTAAACTGCATATTACATTCAAAAATAAATATGCTTATTATTAGTATTATTGACTAGAACATTTAAAAATATCTTTACTAATGTTATATGAGCAAGTACTAATCGAACAATGTCATTGTTTAATTTATAGCTATTGAGGCCAATTATTGTTTTGTTAAATAAAATGTAAACAATAGTTTGTATTTGTAGTGATTAATTGTTTATTCGTTACTGATATATCAGATTTGTTACCAATTTTGTCTAATTGATATATAGTTAACAATTACAAGACGTACTGATATATACCCGTAATAAATATGTCAATGTAAAATAAAAATTACCGAATAAAATGACAACTACAACACAACTGCAACTGTGGACCTCGAAAAACGATGAAAATCAGATCCATACAATGGAGTAAATGGAACAAATGGTAATAATGCTAAACCACTTGCTTGATGCTTGTAAAAGATTTTATTTCCGAATGTATGATAATTGAGTTTCCTTTTGACAACCGCCTATTAATACTATTAACGAAAAATAACACGATTAAAGTCAAGGTAAAATTTGGCTTCATAAATTATTGCTGAATACGCGTTTAATGAAATAAAAATATATTTTCATGAATGTCAAAAATGATGACAGTGAGGGCCATGACCGACTAACACAATATTTTTTTGGCATTAAAAAATCACCACCATCCCAATTTATGTTTCACCTTGGGCGCTTCACAAATGTATATAAATTACATCGTCTTTTCTTTGCCTATGCAAATACTATTATAAATAACACCATTAAAATGAATTACGAATGGAAATCTAGAGGTGCAAAAATAATGCTTGCAGCAATATTGATATACCCATCGATGAGAGTCCATTCAATTTATTTTATTTTCTTGATAATTTTTACCCACAATGTTGTTTTCATTAAGAAATCTCAATTATTTTTCAATTATGACATCTTTTAATTTATGTCTCAATTAAACATTTTAATTTACACTACCATTACTTGAGTAATTTAATATCAATTTAAATTAATAACAATTCTGGGTAACGGAGATGAATATTGTTACCAAAGTATATACCATCGATGACTTGATGCGAACAATACATAAATGCAACATACTCGTTGCCTTAGGTTTGGTTAACCGCAACTGTAATTATTTCTAAACAGATGGAATGAATTTATACTGAGCAGCACGCCGCCGTCCATATAAATAAAGCGGCTGGTTTTTAAAGACGACAATGACACCGTTTTCATTCCACCGTGTAAATCTAATCGTGACACGTAAATCGATGCAAACCGCATACGTCAATTACCAAAGAAATGTTCCTCGTGTATAAACAAATGAAATTTGTTGAGGAAAAAGTTAACGAATAGTTGTACAATTTCCAAATCGTGACCACAATTTCAACATCGAACAGGAAACAAGAAACAGGGTACGCGTCACATGCTCGTATAACCGACCCCATCCAAAATGATGCCATGGCTACAGCAAAATAGATGAAGCGAAATTGAATGAAGATGCAACGGTACGAAAGGCCGTAAAAACGAATGCACCCTACGGACAGGGCGCAGGTGGCCGAGTAAACTTTCGTTAATGAATTAGGTAGAATTTCGAACAGGTAAAGGGTCTTTTGTGTTCAAGTTTACGATTTTAATAAGAAATCTTTATAAAGCTAATTTTATAATACTTCCTAGCAATGATAACTTAATATGTGTTATTAAAATGTTTGTTGGTAAATATAGGAGTAAAGGAGATAAGAATGTATGCAATATAAAAGTTTCGTTTATCTGGGTTTCGTGGAAACTCAGTCGTTAAAATTGGAATCAGTCAAAAAAGTAATATTCCCACCAAACAGTCGACATTTATAAAGGTTTGATATGTTAAATAGTCGTAAAATCTCGAAACACTTTTACTGTGCATAAATATCCATAATAATTTTTGCCAGAAATCTAAATTGCTTAAACTTTGACTTTTGCATTCTGCCTTGGGGATTTTTTGCATTTATGTGTCAATTGATTTGATAGTAGCGTTACGTGATATATTTTAACATCTAAACGAATATTTGTTTGTAATAAATCAACTCAATATATAATAATCAATGTTTTCCTAGGCGATCCTTAACAAGCCAAATTGTTGACGTCTAATTAGCAAACAACACCTCGCTGAGACACCTTGCACACAGATGTACTCGCAAAACAAATACCATTTTTTAAACATACATATATGCAAATTTGAAAGAAATATACATAAGGCCGACTTGTTGCCAATTAGGATACTACCTATGCCATCGAAGGTCTTGGAATTTGATGTTATTATAAAGCTAAAAAGCGTTAAGCATCTGATACCATTTTGCCGCAAATGCCGTCAGTCAGGTTTTAGTTCTGGTCGTAATATCGTATCTTCCTCGACTAACATCATCGACGATCAAATGAATTATATTATAAATCGTTAACACTTAAAATCTTTCTAAAAGTACGAAATGATTGCTACTTTTATATTTAATTCATATAATTATGATCAATAATCGATAAATCGAGCTATTATTTTCATTATGATATATCTAACAACTACAATTGATCGTTTATTTTACAAACTTGCTAAATCTACAACGGCAGCTTCGGTGAACATAATCTTTAATGCATAGCCTTGTTCAAATCTTAAAAGAAATAGAAGTGCATTAAAAAATAGCAATTAAAATGCACCTGGAAGAATATTTGGAATATAATAAAATATTTAATTCTATTTTGGGTGGTTGTAAATATATAACCTAATGCCTAAACACTACATAATACGTCATATCATCTCTAAGTAATGACAGGGCAGAAGAGGGAGAAGTATTACATCAATTAATATCTGACATACGTTAACGAAATTAATTTTAATTTTGCAATCCTTAATATTTCTGAGGCCTACACAGTACATTATATACAAAATCTATTTGTAGTTATTAGGCCATCGTTTCACCCTCACTATGTCTTCAGCAAGTCATAACAAATATACACATCGAACACACATTGTACAAAAATTAGCTTAGTATAGGTTTTGATGAGTGAGTGACCAACCAATTATCCAACCCACCACATTGTCTAGAAGAAATCCATGTCGTCGTGAGCAATAACAACGTCAACAATCAAATCCACAGTGTCAATATAAAAAATACCACAACTTGACCAAAATCTTCTAAAGCTACAAAATCTATTTAATAAATGTTTAATGCATCTTAATTCAGTAATACTCATACAGAAATATTGTTTGTAATATAATGTATCTTTGTGCATGATTGACATGAATCCATTTTACATATTTTCGTTGTTGATTTTCTGCATATAGGGGAGAGCTGACTGCAAATAATCTGTTATGCACAACTTCATTTAAAACTAAACATTAGTGTAATACCCCTTTTCTAAATCACAGATACTCCAGATTTTAGGGTCCAATAAAAAACTCCATATGTGATTAACGAGAACTAAATTTCTGGTCTGAATTTAAAGAGATTGCTTTTTAGAACGCCCAACGAGTTTTACGGTCATAACATATCGCGCTCTTTCATCGAAGTTCTGGTTGACTTTCCATGGAAGGTACGTTTAATGTAGACAATTATCAGTACCCTATTAAAATAATGTTAAAATTTCCTGTAAAACGGCTTTTACTGTTTATATTTCGCAAGCTAGAATGTGCGAAGGTAAGGTTAGGTGTAAATATAACCCAGCTTACTTTGGTGAAAAACACTAGGTATTGCCATACTTGTTCATTGAGTTCATAAACCCAACAATAAAAACAATAAAAAGTATTTACATTATACCTGGTAAAAGTTCCTCAATGCAAACGTAAACGAGTATCAGACGATTCCTTGAGGCATTGCTAATTTGCTTGTACTCGTTCATTTAGAATTACATCGTAAGCAACATATTTATTTTTTAACTTTTTTAACTAAGTATTGTAAAAGGACACCTGGGATATGATGAATTAATTAGTATTTTTGTTTACACATTTAATAATATTTTCTTTGCGAAAAATGAAAAATAACAGAGTCGTATTTCATAATAATGCGTCGCCTTTCGTTAATCGACGTTACTCTCATTTTTTGAATTGTGACATTATTAGTAACATTTGTGCCTTACTCTGATTCTGAAAATAAAACAGATGACGAGGATAATATTTCACTTGCAGTTTTGTTCAATGTTAGACAGTAAGTACTTTATAAATCTTATTTAATATCTGCAAGAATATGTATGATGATGTGAACCCACTTCTGCCACTGGAAACTGTTTGCTCTAGCCTTCGTAAAAGAAAAGTTAATAAAAAATGGAAATCCGTTATTAGAAAAACGGCTCATGACGCAGGATTGGAATTTCTGAGAGAAACAAAGTCGTGCCCGCAAAAAAACTGAAAAAAAAATAAAAAATTGCCTAAGGTGTACCTTAGACACCTCTAAAAAATGACACAAACGTCACAAATCCCATGACTACTTGATGATTGGGTTTCAAATTTTAATCAACTATTTCCCTGGACTAGTCCACTATTCCTGCCAAATTTGGTCCAAAAATTCCCACCCCTTCTAGGTGGTGCAGTTTATATGTCACTGAGTATATTTATGTTCAACGATTTGTTTTATTTACTTTTTTTTTATTTGATTGAAAAATAATTTTGCCAATTCACACAGGTGTGGATAAAAATCACACTAACTGAATTTTATTGCATAGAAGTTGGGAGATTGGAGATCATAGACATAGTCAAAAAAATCTATAGAAATGACAGTAACTTTCTACCGGCGTAACAGGCGACTAAACATGAATCAACACTATAACAACAGAGCCCTAACTGAGCCAAGGGCATTTAATAAAAATGAATCATAGTAAATTAAATTGAGTAGTAATATTGTTAATACAGATAAATAAATTACATGCACTGAGTGGTAAGTTACATTTTATAATTTGTCTCAACGTGTTTGTATGATCTTGGTTTAATTTGCATAGCTGATTGCGTGTTGCCGACGATGTCCAACAAAGAGTGAAACGCTACCGACCAGCATGTTTACTTTTTTGAAAATTCTACCTTCTTTTTCTACAGTTTGCTGCATTTTGTGGTAGAACATGTAAATAAGTTTCATTTTGATGCAAATTTATTTAAAACCTATGATCTACATCGATCTTGGCTATATAAGCTTAATTGTGAACGTATCACCGAAATGACAGTTGTTAATTTAACATTTGAACTTACTGCCACGCCTCACTCACAATTTTCTTTAAAAATTAAGTTTCTTATTTTCATGCTATTGTTTTTAGAATGATAAAAATTACTTCACTGTTGGAGTGTGGATGCATTTTTTAAAGATTTATAGCATGTCATTGTAACTAACTTTTGAAATAGTTAAAGTGAATCATAAATTTGAAAGAATTTAATACATTAAGCTATTTGTATAATATTTACTATATATTTTTAATTCACCGGAAATAATAAAATATTAAGAATTACTTGAGAAATAATATTCAACAACTCGACCACATGGCTTATCTGTATGCGATTTGACATGGTTTTGTATTTATTTAAAAAAATTGGGGAATCAAAAATATTGGATATTAATATTGTTATAATTATATTATTACATTTTACGTTAAATTGTTTAAATTTGCTCAAATTATATTATTTAACCACGTAGGAAGTTGCATATAAAATAGTATTATTTTTAAGCCCAAATATCTTTCGTATTGAATGATTGTAAGGCTGCGAGTATCTGGTATATATCGACAGGACCGGCTCTAATGTAACAAGTAACAGGTGTGAATTAGTAAAAACTCCAATGGCGATAAAAAGAAAAATTGGCCATTTTGTTCAAACTAGGGGCAAAGAATGGGGCATGCAACTTAATCGCCTTTGGCCTCAAGGCACATAATCCAGGACATTGCAATTCTGCTTTTCCGATACTGTTCAATCATCATCAGCCCAAACAATCAGTACATTTACAATTGCAAAACCCACCATAACAAGGTACCTAATATGTGTTGTATAATATTTTTTAAGAGTTTAAGACCCTACAATGGAGTTACCAAATATCGCTTGCAGTAGTTAGTGCTGTCATTGCAGTGTGGTTTCTCTCAATGTATCCATTACTTAATCCGACCCTGTTTCACTTGGTGAGCGCATTCAATGTTAAATTCTTAATATTCATTTTCTAATGTGTTTAGAGACGAATTATGTATACTAGTTACATATATTCATTAAAATATATACTATTGTATTACATGTTTTATATGTTTTATCTAAACCGTCGAAAATTCATGTGAATTAAATTTAAAAAAATATAATTGTGTTGCATTATTGTATATACCAACATTAATAATAATTCAATAATTAAAGGATGGACTAAAATATGAGCGTTTTATCTTTCATTTGCTTGAAAGTAAATATATTGTATAGATGAGGACAACGGTGTGGTTAAAACCTCACCTTAATTACCTTCCCATCAAGGTAAAGTACAAATAACCTATTATCAAGGATAACAATCGACTTACCGTTTTCATCTTCCACGTGGGTTCCATGTGTCAAATGGTGCAGTTGCGCATAGTAATGATGGTGGTGCAAAATGCACGCCAAATCGGTACAATTTAACATTTTCACTTAAAAATATTCGTAATTATTCACAAACACAAAAACCTAAACATACACTTAACCGTCAGCAGTTATAAAAATTCAATGCACTTTTTGTAACTGGCGCTCCATTATTGAGTATTTTGTGTGTAGTATATTTCGTATGATTTTACAAAAGATGAATAAACGATTGAAAGAAACGTAAACGTCACTTACACACCTCACAAATGCTCGAGCGCAATTTCGTAAACATGCACGGAACTATTAGAAATTTATCGAGAAAGGAATTTAATCAGCGATAAAGCAATGTTAGAAACCGACCGTTTTTCTGCGTTTCTTGTGTTAATTGTTCAGTCAATTAGCGGGATGACACTAAATAAGTTGCATTGTAGTAAATACCATTAGCAACATGGTCCGACGACTTTTATCGATATTTTTTGTCACATCACCACAACACGATCACAAGACAACTGAAGCGGAGGGTTCAAAGGCCAAGGTTCGCCTCGCACACTTATAAGTTGATTTACCAAAGTAGCCTGATCTTTCCGACTTGTTCTTTCGCAAGAGGTACGCACGGTCAGTCCACGACAACGTGCGAAGGCAAATGCTGTCTTCTGTTAGTAGCTATGATTTCTTGGCCAGTAGTGGGTCACCGATAGGCTAGGCTAAGTGTACCCAAGTATTTTTTAATTCATAGTAATATGACGTGAAAACACCAAGACACGGTTGAACGACTATATTATAGCTCGATTCATGTGAGATAGAAGGTTAATATACAATCAACTGTAAGTGTAGGGAATGGCAATTTATTTCGGAGGGGGCAACTTTCTAAGTGTATTTATTCCCCACTGTCTTACTGCTGCATGTTGCACTTGAAGAGATGAACAACCTTCTCGATTTTGGTATACTAAGTTTCCGCGACACACACACACACACAATGAATATCAAAATTGCGAGTACTTGCCTAATATTTATTTAGGTCAATTTTATTTAGTAATACGCAATTAACAACCGTCAAGTATCATATCGAGCCAGATAAGATTTAAAACAAATTACAGATTATAACCTACGTAAAGTATATTGAGGCTAACGGCATGTTTTATCGAAACAATATCTATACAACGCTATCGCTATTTGATCACGTTTTGCAGATATTAAATGTAATAAAAATTTCTCGAGCCTTAAATTTTTTTTTTGAATTATTCGTTATTATCGTTTTATAACAAGCGCCCTTCAAAATATTTTCTACTCAAAAATAATCAAAGTTCTTCAACTGAAACGACAATTCCAACGAAATATGTTGAGCAATGAGCATGCTCCATGTTTACATGATATAAATCTAGGTAAGAAAACAATTGCATTTTTATGCATACTTAATTCATTTGTCGTGTGCTAATTACACAAGAAAATACCACCGAACTCGCAATAGCCTTGGAGAATATTATATTTAATAAGATGTTCAAGCGCTAAACTAGTTGACCATTCGTGAATCGATATATGAATAATATTAATAGCTAAGTGAATTCTTGCGGTTCGAACCAATGATAACTGGGCTAAATCTATTGAGCTTGCAATTTAAAAATGATGTCGATAAGAACAACCAATAATGATCAATGAAATATCGATTTTATCAACCGTGCAGGTTTTTAATCAAAAGGATGGAAAATACTCCCAGTTTTTTTATAAAAAAATACTGGGTGGCGAATAGAGTTCCCAATCACCATCTAATAAAAAGAACAAAGCATAAAACTGGGAATTTCATAAAACAGGATTCCTTTCAACTTTCCTTTAATGCTAAGTGCCTATAGCATTATTTGTTTTATTAAATGTTTTCGATTTCCCATATTCGTAACTTACTGATTTCATGTAATTTTCATAACAGTATAAATGACGTTTGAGTACAAGTGGGCTGGAATCTGTTACAATAGACCTGTCATCTTTAGTTATGTGCGGTGTATATTCAGGCATCGCGTTATGGTACATAAATCTGGCGAATAATAATTTCACCATCTCCAATATTGAATGACAACATAACGTTATGCTATGAATGCTCAAAATTATATAATACACATTTTGAGGAATTTTATTAATATGGGTGAACTTTGTTAGTGTATTGCTATTTCCAACGCAACCCAACCCAACCTTAATCCAATAAAATACTGATTGAAAAATTATTACAAAGTACGATGTAAAGTGTTTAAAACAACATAATAAAAACGTATATATAAGTTATAGAAATAATAACAACATGACGCATGATGACAGAACAATTTTCAAATTTAAACATTTTGGCGCTACAATTGCTACAAACTTTTAAACATGAAAATTTGACACTTGAATTATCAAAATCGATATCAAAATTGAAATATGTGGGTCATTGAAATGCGAGGAACGGGCTTTTCGATTCAAATAATTGTAATACACACAAATACAATAGAATCATGTGTTAGAACGTGATTGGAAAACGAAAATATACAGCAAGGATCAAAATAGTTATTTGACGTAAAAATTTCAAAAATACAAATTTGGTACCGAAGTCAAATTATGGAAAATCGTGGGCTGTTATAACTAGTGTTCGATTGTTATATTTGTGCATGGGAATAAGCTGCCTAAACTGTAAAAGAAGTTTAAGAGTGAAACGTCAAAAATATCGTGAAAAATAATGCATCGATGAGCCAATTTGGTATATGCAGTTGATATTTAAATTGAATTATGTTATAAAAATTCAAAAATTATGTAAATTGCAGTAAGACACATCAAGACAGATACAACTGAAGGTGGGTGATGTTATTAGAATTTCATTTTGACATTATAAATAGAACAGGGAACCGAATAATGTATTTTGTAAATCTATGTAATAAGTATATATACTCAGTGACATATAAACTGCACCACCTAGAAGGGGTGGGAATTTTTGGACCAAATTTGGCAGGAATAGTGGACTAGTCCAGGGAAATAGTTGATTAAAATTTGAAACCCAATCATCAAGTAGTCATGGGATTTTTGACGTTTGTGTCATTTTTTAGAGGTGGTGATAGACAAGCAATTATCGAGTTATTTTTTGAATTTGTTCCACTTTTTCGAATCCCGTTCTTTAGTTTAAAGTGTTTCAAGTGTTTAATGATGCTTAGAGGAAGGAGACCGCAAGTTTACCAGCAGTTGAGTAACTTTGACCGAGGGCGGATTGTTGGTTTACGAGAAGCAGGTTTTTCGTTTAGAGAAATCGGCAACCGTTTGGGACGGCACCACTGAACAATAATGCGTGTTTATCAAGCGTGGTCTGAACATGGGGTTGAACGTCGGAGAAGAGGCACTGGGGCTCAAAGACGAACCAATGAACGTCAAGATCGCCGACTAATGGCCTTGAGAGACCGATTCTCTACAACTAGATGAATAGCTGATCAATGGTTAGGTGAACAAGGTCGTCCGATAGGCTTGCGAACAGTTTATCGTCGAATAAGAACCTTTGGCTTGCTGTCTTACCGCCCACATCTTGTGCTACCCCTTACTGCTCAACATCGCCAGGAACGATTGGCCTGGTGCACGGAAAGACTTCAATAGAACTTGGAGTGGCACCGAGTTGTCTTTAGTGACGAATCGCGATTTTGTTTAGGAATGCATGATGGTCGGATGACTGTTAGACGAAGACGTGGATTCTGATTTTTCGATTGCGAGGCATGTTCACCGAACTGTGGGGTTGATGGTGTAGGGTGTTAGTGCTTACGGCAGTAGGTCACCCTTGCTCCTCATTCGGGCAGTATGACCGCCCGACGCTACATTGACGAAGTGGTAGAACCACATGTTCTTCCATATCTTTGAGGGCTGGAAAACCCAGCTTTTGCTTTTCCAGCAAGATAATGCACGACCTCACGTAGCAAGGGTTGCTCTTGACTTCTTTGAAGAGGCCAATGTTAATCTTTTTCCTTGGCCGCCAAGATCTCCCGATTTGTCGCCCATTGAGCACGTGTGGGACATGATGGGTAGAAGATTGAGGAATCTACCGAACCCACCGTTGACAATAGAAGCTCTACGGCATGAAGTACAGGCTGCTTGGGATGCCATACCTCAAGAAGACATTGATCACCTGCTGGAATCAATGCCAAGGCGGGTCAATGAGTGTATCAGAAATAGGGCCGGTCCAACACATTATTAAAGAAAAATCAAAATGATGAAGTGTTTTCTTTATCAAATTTTAATCAATTGTTACCTTAGACTAGTCCACTATTCCTGCCAAATTTGGTCCAAAAATTCCCACCCCTTCTAGGTGGTGCAGTTTATATGTCACTGAGTATATTTTTTAGATTTGGTCGTAGTTTATAAGTTTGGCTATATTGTTACATATTTGGCCTAAGAACAGCAAAATGAAGAAATCATGTGATCGCTTTGATGGAGTAATGGCAGATCTTCAGATGCCAATTTTTTTTGTAACCCAGAAAACGTCAAAATGAAGATTGCAAAACCATAGATTACATCCAACAAATAGCCGTTTTTTTTTAATTCAATCTATAAATATCTCGAATTCATTTTAAAAACTGTACAACATAGTAAGTTAGAACCAACCTCAAAATGCAAAATATTGTGCGACATCAAGTATTTAAAAATTATTATTCAAAGCATAATATTTGCCACCCAACTCGTCAGGCCGGTTAAGCGACTGACCGAAATACAAATCAGGACCCACAAATTTACTTCAAAAAGTTATCAAAGATTTAAACTGTAGTTAATAGTCAATCGTCCACCTATTAACAAACATCCAATTAATTCCAACATGACACATTTTTTATTAGTACCTCAATGTTCGATTTAAATATATTTTAGGATTTGTGAAGTCGCATTTGGCATAATGTAAACAATTATTTTTTTAGTGCGTTTTTGTTTTTTTTATTTTGAAATTGAATTGATTTAAAATTGTTTGTCGTGATTGTCATTACAATAGACTTCTATGTTTGTTAGTAATTTTCCTTTTAAATTTCAAATAAACGCAAAACAAGGATTCGTTTGAATTTCAGTCCAGATAAGTTGAAGCCATGCAATTTTTTTATTCATTTTGTTACTTCGTGTCTTCGTCGTCCTATATAGTAGATTAGTAGTTTAACATTTTTCAAGATGTTGTGGAAGTAACTGACATATCTACTTATTTCCATTGTCCATTAGTCAATCCACGACCGTATGAGGTGACCATCAACTATTATTTCACGTTCTAGATAATAATTTTGGAATACCACCAAAATCGACACAATAGTAGAAAACCTTAAAAATTAAATAGAAAAGAAACTACGAGGAATGGAGACTACCGATGATGTTAGAGGAAATAACAAAAATTTCTTGTTGTTATTTCCTACCTAGAATTACAATAAATAGAAATTTGAAAATGTCAAAGGGAATTTTGAAGAAACTAATATGAATTTCAAAAAGAATCTACAGAAAAAGAATTTGCTGAAACAAGGCAGTTTGTAATAGTTGCCCATCTGTTCCACCCTCTTCAGTAACCCATGTAACAATTTAAACAAATTAAACCAGAGATGTTGATAAGAATGAAATAACCACTTGCGTGGCACACCACTAACCACCAATTATCATGAAAATCATCTGGACGAATCATTATATTTACTATGAAAACATCCTTTATCTGGTGGAACCAGTGATGAAAATTGAACAAAATATAACAATAACGAATAGCATGAAGTTAATAGGAAATAGCAGAAAGACAAAAGGACTATAAAATTAAATTCAATATTTCTTGGCAATTTTTTACGATTTTCCCAATTGGAAATTTCGATTATTTCTACTTTTTGCACGTTCCTCAATTTTAAAATTTCACACAATTTTCACATTTCTTGTATTTGGGCGCTTTTGACAATGTTACCTTTTTTCAGTTTCAGTATGGTAGTAAATCGGTTTTTATTCTTGAAATATGAACAATTTCAAGAATAAAAACCGATTTACTACCACAATATGTTGGATGTCCCTGATCTATATTACGCGACTGTTCGAGTAGAATTAATTGCACATAAAATTGCATTTTATATGTATGTTCCATTTATGCTTTATTCAATATAAATGTTAAACTTTCTACCACCTAGAAATTATTTCCTTCGGTATAATGACGACAAAGATGACGTCATGGGGCTTACCGGCATGCTAATTTATCAGATATAACCATCTGGTTTTCGGGTTGTTATTTGCTTCGAATGCCTTACAAATCAGTGAATTGTTTGCCACATGGAGTTACAGTCGACAAACAAGCTCCATAATTTCACAATTCTTTTGACTTATTACTACACCACAAAAGCTTATATAAATAAAAAGCTAAATGTAACAGTATACGATTTTAATTTATATTTTTGTGTGACATCACGACACAATTTAAATACAACAGGGCATTAAAAACTGCAATCGTTGTTTCATTCTTGCTATTATTATTTAACTGTATACACATTCTTATATTTCAAAGTATTCTATGAAACCGTATGTTGATTTTCTTATTAAATACAATGTTAATAATAACGTTAATAGTGATACTATTGTAACGTTACTCTATTATAACACATATTCATAACAAACCATTAATATTTATGTTCATTATTTGACTCAAAATTATTGAATATAATGTGCGTTATGTATTGACGTACCTGGTGTTTACAAGATCAAACAACATGATCTGGACTACCATAATAAAAGCTCGCTTTTATTTGATTTCTAAATGGACATAAGACATGCATTTGCTTAAATACGAAAATAATAATTTCGTTAATTTAGACATAACTGAAATGTTTAATAGTAATAGTAAAATAACTTTATAAAATACCATCCAAGGTAACGTTATTGCATATTATAACGTTATAAAGTATTGTTACGTTACGTTTTCCGTGCGTTATCATAACAAATCTGTAAGAATAATCTTACTATAACGTTATGGATATTGTGAAGTAAGGATGCACTGAAACCATTCTAATTATCAATGACTAACTAACTACGTATTAAGTTACAATTTTTTGTATAATTTTGTAGAAGCTAATTGAGTACATTATTAGTGGCGTAAATAGCCTAACCACCTCCCCCGCCGACAGACTATTTATTTCCTTAACCCAGCAAACAACAACATTTACCACCAACAAAATTATTTTAATTATATTGGTAACTTTTAAACGTTATAAAAATATATATTTTGCGATATAAAAATAATCAAATGCTTGCATGCGTAGCAATATAATCTATATTAGCGTTGTATTCGTTCCGCAAAGTGGTTACTGATAACTCGATATGACCTCTCGCAACTTATATTATAAATTATGTTTCTGTTTAGATGGCGCCTATAGTTAATATCCAAAAAGGATAAATGTTAGGCAACCAGATGTGCACGGAAATTGTCAATTTATTAATTTAAATTCAAGCATAAATTATTATCATTCAGAACAAATGATGGAGTGGTGAGAAGTTCCTATATACGTTTTGGAATTTAAATATACATGCATTTTTTCTAAATTGGGGAAGATTTTTACTTCAAATTTTAAATTGTAAAAAAACGAACTAATAAAAATCAAAAATCAAAAATAAAAAATAATACAAGTAATCGAAATCTTGAAAAATTTCAAATAATGGAAAAACTGTTTAATTTTTCGAAAATGTAAATGCAAAATAACAAACGTAAATAAAAACAAATCTATTGAAAATGTAAATAAACTAATTGAACGGAAAAATCTAAATGGTAATGAACCATTATAAAACAAGATTTTTTAACGTGTTAAGAAAGTATGCTTTTGACACAGTATCTTATATTTGGAGAAAATACATTTCTAAACGTAAAAGCTGCGAAATTTTTAAGCAATTCTCGCTTGGCCGCCATACAGGTTTAATGTTTTATCGTCTGGTGAGCTCGTAAATCCCGCGGTGCATATTTGCACGATTCGCTATTAATCTTCTATTAGGTGACCGATACCAGTATAGGCATTATACATGTGGCAGAAGTAAATTGCAGGTGTCTTAATAAAACACCGAGAGAAATTTCTCTACTGTACATTAGGAGACGTCTTCGGCATTACAATGCTCATGAGTTACCTTTGCAATCGAATCCTGGTACTAAATTATTCCGAACCGTATTTCGTAAGAAAGAACGTCTTCGTAACGCGTAGTAAATGGCGAAACAGGTAGTTGAGGTAGTTTCTTTTCAAACTGTTCAACAAATTAACCGAACACAACCAAACGTTTAACAGTAAAAGTTAAAATTTAGGCAATTTTAAAATTCATAATCACATTGAATGTAAACACTGTTGATAAATAATTTAACAATTTTATTTTGTCGTTTTTAATTTCGTTGATATTGATATCAGAACATTCTAAGTTAATATGTAGTTCAATTGGTCAAACCAAGGATCACGATGTATTATTTTGCAAAATCTTTCAGTTTACCGGGCCACACGCAATCTTTACATTGTGCCTAAAGGTAATGACTCACCGTTTTACGTAATTTGTCAGATTTTATTCTGCATTGTTACTTGATGTTGTTGCTGATTGTTGAATAAAACATGAGATGCTTATCAACCATATATGCATGCCTTCTAATAACATAATTTTACCTTCCTTCCTGCGATTGTGATTGTACTCGTAAGTAGAAATATAATCGGTCCGTTTATGGACGTGTAGTTTCGAATGTATTGGTACAATGGCCATGCACTTTTCTTGGATAAGTTCAGCTCGAATAAAATATGAAAGCAAAGAACTTGCAGTGTTTATTCTATTAAAGAATTATTTAAATATTTAAATAGAGTCGATTCAATTTTCGGCCATGAACTCACATTTTCAAACCAAATGTTATTTTTTAATTATTGGGAAAGGCTAAATTAGTCGCTAATGGTTTGCAAAAAATACAGTCGTCTAAAGTTTACTCTTTCACAACATATACAAGGTTATATAAAACAAATTCTGCTATACTTGATGCTTTTTAGTTTTATATGCATGTTCTCCTTGAATAGTTAACTGTTAATGAGCATTACCGTTTTGTTAAATAATTAGCGCCATTGTGTTTTTATGTTAAGCATAACTTCACTCTGTGAGATTTTTACTCGTTCATTTGGAGACACAAAAGTAATTGAAAACGATTTTGTCTAAAATAATTTTAATTATAAAGCTGTAATATCATCAGAAATGCCATAGTTAATACTGTTAAGGCTATAAATGGAACGTTGGTGTAATGCAAGTAATGTCAAAATTTAAATTGTAATTATTTTTTCAAACGAAATGGCGGAGTAGCACATATACAAAAAATAGTCTCTTGTATAATTAGGAGTAATTTCATACCAAACACATTTTAGCTACGAACATTGGAATAGAAAATTTAAATGTAAATGTCAGAAGTCAGGATAAAACCACCAACGTTGAAATCTGGAGTTGAGATGTTCACAGTTTGCGTCTTGGTGATTTTTGTAGAAATTAAATCGATTCGTATTTATAGAGCATAAACAACATTGTAAAAAGATCATCGAACGATTTATCTCGTGCATTATATGCATGGAAATTAATTGTGTATATATGAAAATTGTAGTTTTTTAATTAAATATTTTTTATAAAAATCCAACGCTAACGCTTAAAGATTAAGGAATTTTGAATTTGTAACGACTTAAGTTTATTGATTTCTACAGTACCTAGTTTTAATTTTCCTTTAAAGAAAAATCCTTAAATTTGTCGGTCAATTGTGCAACAACAACAAAAGACATTTGCAGCGATTATGATAAAATTGTCCTAATATATAAATTACATTCTTTTCCATATTATTTACATGATTTCTAAAATTATAATTTTACGAAAAGATGCAACATCTAGCTGCATATGTATTTGGATGTGTAGTACGATTTATACGCTGTTCCTATGTGCAGGACACTGCACTTTGACATCAAAACGTTGCAATCTATTTTTGGGTATCCTTGACTTACACGTTTGAATGTCCGTGTTTATTACCCACAATACGATTTAGAATTTATGTATTTAGATTATAACAAATAATAATAAACATATCTCGTCTGGCTGTCGTAATCTTTTAACATCATTGGCGTACCATATTAATCGAAATTGCTCTAATTATCCTAAATTTGATTCATTGTGGTGATAATGGTGTAAAAAATAAATAGATATAGATATTTCATCGAAAGAAAAGTCTTCATGGTTTTTTATCTCTGGGGGCTGGATCATTCCTTAACTCCATAACTTCTATTTTTATTTTTGGCACTACTGCATTTACTGAAATAATTATCCAAACATGGCCACAAGACCTGCAATTATACTGTTAATCCCATCAATTTGGTCTTCACACTACTATCAGGATGAGCACAAGATTAACTATTGTACTGGACCATTACTCCTTATACAAATACTATTAGCATTGTACCCACATAATGTTAATTTTTAATAAATGAAGTATATTACACCAACGAGATACATGGGACTACTAACCATATTAATTTCTTGTTAAAAATAAAGCTACGCCAATGCATTTATTCTATACATGTGACGTATGAATATTACAAATGTATCAAAATTAACAAACTTATATATACGCATTTTAACTAAATTTCTACTAGTTGTTAAATGCGAATCGATACAATACGATTTAACATATGCTTCTTATTGCGGCAGCATGGATTCTAGGTGCGGTGGCTGTGATTTATTTCGTCTACAAATGGGTAGACACTTTAAGGTTTTTGCATATGCTCGATAAAGTTCCTGGTCCATATGCTTACCCAATTATCGGAAACCTTATTTTATTTTTGTGCGCTCCAGGTAATTAATTCATAATGAATAAACAAAATAATCAGCAATGTAGATTTCCGTTGCTCGCAAAAAACGATGGTTAAATTTATAATAAAATTTCAGAGAAAATATTTTCTAGAACATCCGAATATGTTAAACAATATTATCCAATATTTCGCATTAAAAGCGGCGGAACTGGAGGAGTATTAATGGTGTTACCTGAGGATATTGAAGTACGTTGGAGGCGTTCTGACGCCTTAACGTACCATAATATTTATTTTTTTTAGATTGTCATTTCAGGAATGAAACATTTACCCAAGAATGAAATGTATGGTCCTTTGCACCCTTGGCTTAACACGGGATTACTGACAAGTGCAGGTATACTATTTGATGAATTCGTTTGATAGGAAAATGTATAAACTTATTACAGCTGACAAGTGGCGAACAAGGAGAAAAATTTTGACGCCTGCATTCCACTTTAATATTTTACAACAATTTACTGCAACATTCGTAGAGCAAAGTGAAAAATTAGCCAGTCACATTTGTTCCATCGTTGACAAACCAGTAGACGTTGTACCTATGGTTTCAAACTGTACATTAAACACTATTTGCGGTGAAATAACATTATCTGTGCAAAACCATTAGTCTTTACTAATTGTTTATAGAAACGGCAATGGGAACAAATTTAATGTCCAATAACGAATTTGATAAGTACCGGGAAGCAATATATAAGTAACGTTTAAAAAATTGCTAAATGCTGGGTTTATAACTTAATTTAAACTTTATTTAAGAATTGGAGAACTGGTTGTTTTTCGGATTGTACGGCCATGGTACCATTTTCGAAGCACTTTCGTCATTTCGCCAAAATTCTTCGATACTTGGAAAGTGACGAGCTTTTTGCACAAATTTTCGACGAACATTATCAACGAACGCAAGAAAAATTTTAAGCTGGATGAAATCCCCAAATACGATGAAAACGACGTTTATAAATCTAGAAGGCGTATGGCTATGTTGGATTTATTATTAACTGCTAAAGCAGAAGGTGCTGATATCGATGATAATGGCATTCGTGAGGAAGTCGACACATTTATGTTTGAGGTATATTTATATTATTTTTCTTACAGGAGCAAAGATACAGTTTAGAAAACTACGGTTCTACAACAGCCATTACTAAGTTGACTGGAAACATTCAGTTGAAAATTCTCCATTCAAAGAAATTTGAATGAAGAATTTATGGCGCCTACTTTTTTCTATTTTCACCCCCTTCCAGTTACATAATGTGAGCAACTGATAATTTCACATCTATGCACATTTCCTGTATTCACCGTCTTTATTTTTTCAGCCACTTTTTAATAATGACCTAATTGGCCTAATTGGGCAAAATTTTTCAATGTAAACATAATTGAGTTGAGTTGAGTTTAAGCTTACTATTCAAATTTAGACTCTTCGTAATATATCATATTCTGCTTTGTACTATTACTTTCTACTAAAAAACTGATTATATTTTAGGGACACGATACAACAGCAATGTGCATCAGTTACACTTTAATGCTTTTAGCGTGCAACAAAGAAATCCAAGTAAGTTTCTTCATAACTACACAAAACTATTCAACTTCTAATTTTTTATACAGGATAAAGTAGTGGACGAATTGACCCAAATTTTCGGGGACTCTAATCGATCTGTAACGAATGCAGACCTCCATGAAATGAATTATTTGGAACGAGCGATAAAAGAGTCTTTGAGATTATATCCGACCGTGCCCATGTTTGGAAGATTGCTCACGGAAACGATCAAAACTCATTCGGGATACGTCATACCGAAGGGAGCGAATATTTTGGTACGAGTGTACAATCTACATCGCAATCCTGAAATATATCCAGATCCGGAAAAATTCGACCCGGACAGATTTTTGCCCGAAAACACGAAAAACAAACATCCTTACGCTTACTTGCCTTTTAGTGCCGGTCCGAGGAATTGCATTGGTAGGCTAACGAAAGATAGGCGTTAAACTATGCAGTCATAATAATGGTTTCAGGTCAAAAATTCGCTATGATGGAATTGAAAACGGTTATGGCGACGATATTGAGGAAATTTGAAGTCAAACCAGTCGATACGCCGGAAACACTCACTTTGATATCTGATTTAATTCTTCATTCCAAACATGGAGTGAAAGTAATATTTAGTTCACGTAATAAAGTTTGAAGGAACTTTCATGGTTTGACATAATTGTTTCTTGGTTTCATTACTGTAATAAATAATGTATAACTGTTGAACATTGCTTCTATTAAAAATATAGTACTAGGTCTACGTGTGGACGAAATTATACGAGCAAAAGTAGATTACTAAAAAAAGCGATAGAAAAAAAATATGGAGGTGGGATAAAATGAGAGGGGAGTTGCAAAGCATAAAAGAGAATAATATACCTGATATTTTAAAACATTTTGCGAAGCACTTGAAATAGACTTTGGTTATAAGAGTGTGGGAAGAAGTGAAAATACCAGAAGACTAAGACAATCTTTACATAAGGAAACAACCGAAGAGGATTGCAAACACTGTCGAGGAATAGTACTTCTCAATATGACATATAAAGTATTAACGAAACTCATATAATAGGATGAATAGGTACCATAATGAAGAAGTACATGAATACTTAGTTAAAAATAGAATGATCGGGGATTGGCCAAGTCTTTATAATTAACTTTAGCAGAATACATACAAGACAAGCTTAATGCATCAGATTGGACAAAGTGTACAGAACAAGCTGAGAACATTGGTGGAACTTACTAATAGAAAAACAGGGAACAAAATAACATTGGGAAGAGGGTTGTCAGCAGTAACCTTGACAGAAAATTGCATAAGAAGCTCTTATATGATAAGTGGGAGTAGGCATCAGTATTTGCCTTATGTAGAGGAGACGGTACTTATGGTGGGTCGGTCCAAAAAGTAAATAGGCAATATATTTAAGTTCTTGGAAGGAAAATCGGAAAATATGGCTAAATAATTAACGAGGTGAAAACCAAATATATGGAAATGAAGGATAGCGATAACTCTGAAGGAAATAACTGAGAAAATGGGAGAAAGAGAGAGAAAAAGTAAAAGTAGCAAAAGAAAGTAAAACTATGCTGACAAACATTTTAAAAGCAAAAATGTATGTCGGGCTTCAAAAATGAGAGTGCACCAAACAGTAGTAAGACCCACTGTTACTTATTCTTGTGAAACTTGTACAATGAACTAAGTATGAAAATACACTCGAAATATGAGAACGAAAAATGTTAAGGAGAATTTAGAAGATGAACAAATGGAAAAATAGAATAGTTGTTCGAAAAGCCAAGTAATGCGCAAGTGGTGAGAATGCGAAGAGATATATGGCTGGGACACATAGCTGTTATTAGAATTTTAATGGGTGGAGAAGGTGGGAAGAGAAGAATGGAACATCCCAGAAAGAGACGGCTAAGGCAGTTAAGGAAGGTCTGATTGAGGCAGGGATCAGGATTTGGAAAGAAGAAGCAAAGGGGAGAATGGCAAAGTCGGTGGAGAGGATTTATAGCCAAGGAGCACTTGGCCTGTCGTGATGAATATATATAAAAATAACATTTGTTAGAAGCGTGTGTTTTTAATTTTGTGAAGTTTATAGTTACAAATTAATTGTCATAATGTAAAACCACAATACCCCATCATTTATAGTCGTAGCTTGAATCACGTTTATTGGCATTTCATTTCAAGAGTTATTAACATACATACTACTACAACTACTGTTCCTAACACACATTTTGCCGCCTGAGCTCTAAAGATTTCTATTGTTATATGATAAATGTATTCATTTCTTTGTTTTCATTTTCCGTAATGTAATAGTGATTGTTAGTAATAACATAATTACATCGCAAAAGCATTTATATTAGTATCTCTACATATTTTCAATAACTAAAGATTCAAGAATTTGCAAAATAAATTTTTTTTGGTTCGTTTATTGATTGCACAGTAAATAATGATGATATTACAATATATATCAAAATACATCCCATTTTACGATTTATGGAATACTAATCTACTCGTATATTTATGTTTATTGTACGATTTTATTTCGTTAGTTATGTAGAGGAAGTTGCATTGGTCTTTGACACTGAATAACAAGCTCAAGCTTTATATATGAGTAAACATTTGGATCCTTGTATTATTGAACAGACGAAGAAATTAATAGAGTTGGTAAAAACGAGTAAACAAGAGAGTTGGAAAGAATTTAGAGAGAAGATGGGGGAAAATAGAAAAACTAACCGGAAATTGTTCTATAAAGTAATTAAAACCATCAGAGAGGCAAAACAAGACAAATGTGTGATTACTAAAAACAAAGATTAACTATAAATGGAAGCAATATTTTGAAGAACTCTTTAATGTTAATACAAGAGGAAATAACAATAACGTTGCGGCAGTGAAAGGGTAAGAAAGAAAATGAAGCGAGACCAATAGAAAGAATAAAAATAGAAGAGATAAGGCAAACACTGCAGGGCATGGTAGGACAATGGCTGAAATGCTAAAAAATCTGGGAAAGAAGTTAATGGAAGTATTCAGAAAAGCATGTAATGAAGCATTGAAGAGAAAGGACTTGAAAGAAGAAATGATAGTACAAATACATAAAAGGGAGATACAAGAAAGTGCAATAACTATAGGAAAATCACGCTATTAAGTCACGCACTAAAATTTTTAGAAAAAGTGTTAGAAAGTAGATTGAGAGAAGAAAATCAGGGCAAATGGAGAAAGCGCAAATAGTATTTAGGAAACGGAGAAGTACACAAGACCCATATACTCGCCCTAAAATAAATAATAAAGAAAACTATCTAGGAAAAAGTCTTTGGCAGAGTGAACAGAGAGAAAGTTTGGGAGTATTTTGAAAAGAAAGGAGTGGAAAGAGATTAATAAATGCAGTTAAGGGAATATACAAGCAGATCACCAATTAAATAGTGAGTAGGAAACATGAGATCGACAAATTTTTAAAGCAAGGGGGATTGAGGCGAAGTTTTAGCTCAACGCTATTCAATATATATATGGTTGAAATAATGAAGGAGCACAAGCCAAAAATAGAAGAATTACTACTTAAACCTAGAGAAAGGGTAAACATCTCACTTTGTAGCTTTGCGGACGATTTAGTGTTGCCGGTCAGGTCTGAAAGAGATAAGATAAGATAAGATAAGATAAGGGAGAAAATGGAGCAGGTACAAAAATTCAAGTACTTAGGAACAACAGTAGAATTATCTGGAAATGAATATATAGACACTAGTGAAAGAATTGAGGAGGCAATAAAAACGTACTATGTGAGTGGAAAATGTACAAAAAAGAGAGATATTCACGAAAACAAAGTTGACAATATTTCAAACGATATATAGACCGATATTAAGTTATGGATGTCCTATAAAAGAGAGCGAAGAGCAAAATGCAAGCAGTGGAAATGAAGTAATAAGGGCGGTGAAGGTTACAATGAGAGATAGAGTAGCGAACATTTATATAAGACAAGAACTAGAGTCTGTTTCAATATTGGATTACATAGAGGAAAGACAGCTAGGGTATATGTCCCAACCACATATACAAAGAATGGAGTAGACGAGGGAAACAAAGAGAATATGGAGCAAGAATATGAGAAGAGCCACGAAGAGGCGGGTCGAAATATACATAGGACAAAAACATAGAGAAGTACATAATCTAGAAAAACAAGACGCTGGTGAATCCAAAAGACTAGCACAAAACCGAAAAGAGTGGAAGCAATTCATGAAAAAGAAGTGGGAAAACAAGTTCTACACCGAAAAGACAAACGATTATATATGTATTTATATATAAAACGATTTCATATTAACCACTTCAGATTATAAATAATTATAAACAGATTCCATGTATAAATAAGAACGTAATCTTTTGACAATGTCATTGGCGTAGTAGGCAAAAAGGTTATTACATCATGATGTTTCAAATATGATTCAAAATGGTGATAAAGTCGCAACAAATATTAATCGTTATAAATACGATATATTTAAAACTAGAATCCCCCGAACAACTTGCGGAATACTTTATCTGTCACTCTATGTTTGAACAAATCTTTGAAGAAATCCAAAGGCTTTTTATTAAACCTCTTCATCGAAAATAGATTGTAGTAGACACACACAATCCTTGGCTAATAGCTGCGTTTAACCGAGTAGGTTCAGAGAGTCTCAGATAATACGTAATTTGTGGATATTTGTTATAAATTGGTTTTCTAGTTGTATTTGGATGTCTATCGAGTCCAGGTGTTTTATTATATATTATGTTATATATATTGGTGCATATTAGTTGACAATTTTTCGAGAAACCTACGGCGGCGATAACGCTACAACTCTCGGTGCGTGCCCTCGCCCCGACTGCTCTTGACTTAAGATAACCAGCAGATAAATATATTTAACAGACATTGGTGTTGTAATTTGGGCAGTTTCCTGGGTTCAAAAATCAAAATCGTATTCACTGTTTACAATTTTATGAAATCAAACCTAGATCTCAAATATATTTTTACGAACATTAAAATATTCCTAAGATGCTCAAGAATTGGCAAAACGTCTGCTCATTCTTTGCAGTGTAGATGATTTCATTGAATTTATTATTTTTTACATTTCAACATACTTATATCGATATCTTATGGTAGTTTTGATCAGTTGCACGAGACCACAGCTAGATATACCTATACTAATTGTTAACATATTACAAATACTCAATTTGTAATAAATATAATACATTATCGAAGACGAAGTTAATAGAAACCACAGTCAGTTTAGTGATAAGTTACGCCAATGCGTAGTGAAATAAATAAATTTCGTAGGCGTGACGTAAAAATGACAATAATAAAATTATCAAAACGAGACTATATATAGATGCGTTCCAATATCTCTGCCACAGTTAAAGAGAAATCCAACCAATACGATTTAATAAATGTACATCTCTATAGCAGCATGGACATTAAGTGTGGTGGCTGTAACATATATCATCTACAAATGTGTGGACATTTTAATGTTTTTGCACGTACTTGATAAAGTTCCTGGCCCATATGCTTATCCAATTATCGGAAACCTTATTTTATTTTTGTGCGCCCCAGGTAATTAATTATTGCTTTAACAATATATAATGAGAAACAGATTTATATCGCGCAACACAAATGAGCTACAGGGATTTATAATGTTTAGAAATTTCCAGAAAAAATCTTTACAAAAATATCGGAATATGCTGCATTATATTACCCAATATTTCGTATTAAAAGCACCGGTAGCGGAGGAGTATTGATAGTGTTACCTGAGGATATTGAAGTTAGTTTCAGTTTCGACACCTCGACAACAATAATATAAATATTTTTTAGATTGTCATCTCAGGAATGAAACATTTACCCAAGAGTGATTTGTATAGACCTTTGCATTTCTGGCTTAATACTGGCTTACTGACAAGTGAAGGTATACCATTTGATAAACTCGTTTGATAGACAGGTACATAGATTTATTATAGACGATAAATGGCGAACAAGAAGAAAAATTTTGACGCCTGCATTCCATTTTAACATTTTACAGCAATTTACCGCAACATTCGTAGAGAAAAGTGAAAAATTGGCAAGTCACATTTCTACAATAGTTGACCAACCAGTTGATGTTGTACCGATGGTGTCAAATTTTACATTGAATACTATTTGTGGTGAGATAAAATTATTTATCCGAAATCATAAATCTATGTCAATTGTTTTTAGAAACTGCAATGGGGACAGCCTTAACGTCCAGTAAAGGATACGAGAAATACAGGGAAGCAATCTACAAGTAAAGCTTAATAAATTGTCAAATGCAGTGTTTCGTAATTAATTATATTTGTGGATTTCAGATTTGGAGAAATTGTAGTGTACCTAATTGTACGGCCATGGTACCATTTCCGTATTATTTTCATGACTTCGCCAAAGTTCTATGAAACTTGGAAAGTGACAAATTATATGCACAGATTTACGAATACTGTTATTAAAGAACGTAAGGAAACTTTTAAGCTGGTAGACATTCCCAAAAATGAAAATGACGTTTATAAATCTAAGAGGCGTATGGCTATGTTGGATCTATTACTAACAGCTAAAGCAGAAGGTGCTGATATCGATGATAATGGAATTCGAGAAGAAGTTGATACTTTTATGTTTGAGGTACGTATTACACGTGTAAACTGATTTTTTCGGAAGAACCACAACAAATGTCCTTAATTCCTTATAGTCTGCAACTGTAAATTCATGAAGTATCTATAATGATTAGAAAATGTATGTCATGCTATGTAATAATAATGGCTAGTTTGATCCATCTGTACTATTTCGTTCATTTCGTTCTTATTTCTCCCAAATGTTGCTATACTGATAAGATACTTGGGGCCGCGTTCGAAAACATGATGGCATAGTTTCCAATTCGAATAAATGAAGGAAGAGTCTATATACCCATATTTCATCTGTACTGCACTATTGTATATTTACTATGTTCTTCTTTTTGGCCCATAACTGGAATTCCTGTTCATTTTGACTTTCTCCTCGAACTACTCCCCTCTTCACTATATCTCAATCACTCCTGCGGACTTTTAGCATTCATTAACAAAATTATAAATATTACAGGGTCACGATACAACAGCAATGTGCATCAGTTTCACATTAATGCTTTTGGCGTGCAACGACAAAATCCAAGTAAGTTTTTCCATAACTACACGAAACATTTGAAATGCTAATGTTTTATGCAGGATAAAGTACTGGACGAATTAAACCAAATTTTCGAGGATCCCAATCGATCCATAAATAACGCTGACCTCCATCAAATGAAGTATTTGGAGCGAGTGATAAAAGAGTCTTTGAGATTGTATCCAAGCGTGCCTATGTTCGGTAGGATGCTCACCGAAACGGTCAAAACCCATTCGGGCTACGTTCTACCAAAAGGAGCCAATGTCATGATACGAGTCTATGATTTACATCGCAATGCCGATATATACCCGGATCCTGAAAAATTCGACCCGGACAGATTTCTACCGGAAAACACGATAAATAAGCACCCGTATGCGTACTTGCCTTTTAGTGCTGGGCCGAGAAATTGCATTGGTAGGCTGAAAATAGACGCAAAAGTGGGTAGTTATGACAATTTTTTTAGGTCAAAAATTTGCAATGATGGAGTTGAAGACGGTTATAGCGACGATACTCAGGAAATTTGAAGTCAAACCAGTCGATACGCCAGAGACGCTTATTTTATTAGCGGATTTAATTCTTCATTCCAAAAATGGAGTGAAAGTAATATTTAGTCCACGTAGTAAGTTTTGAATTTCCAGAATATTTTCTTTGTTACATTCATTAATATGATATTGATGACTGCTGTAAACTAGTTCTTATCATAATATTATTTAAAAAATATTTTTTTTTGATTTATTGATTGCTACTAATAGATATCTAGTTCTAGAAGTGATAAATATTTACTTACATCAAGGTTCAGCTCATTAAATACTTTGAAAATGTTGCAAATGTTGGTGTGTTTACTGCTTTTCAATGAGGCTGTTTACGAAAACATTTAGAACGAATTGTCGCGAAGGGCGGTTAGAACTGATGCTCACACAGCGGCGTACGGGTTAGCCTGACAAGAAGGGAGCGTTTATCCCGGAAATCGTGCAGTTATTGTCATATGAGTATTATACTCGTCGTGAAATGACTAGTATTATTGGGTTTATTATTGAGATTACTGAGATTACTGAGAATTATCAATGACAACTGCTTTGAGTATGTTACAGGGAGTAATTGTCAGTAGACGTGGGCAGGTCGAATGTAGTATAACTGCGGTTGATGTTAATATTGTTGTTGCCGTTGTTGCGGCTGTGGGTGAAACTGTTGTTGTCAGACGCAACGAGGCTACCGTTGAATAAAGGTTACCAGAAATCGTTGGCTATATATATCGTATAGCATTCTTGATTAAATAATAATGATAATGATTAAATAAATTGTATTACAGCGAACTAAACACACGATTGATTACATGAAAAGTAGATGTCAAGGAGACAGTTTTTAAGTAGGCGTAACTTTTATTTTAAAACACGTCATGTTTAAATATGCTATATTAGATATTTTAGCAATTTTCCCTTTTTTTAAATGTCATTTATTTAATCCAAACCGCACAATAGGTGGTCGGTCTCGAAGAGAACATCGCAGTTCGTTATGTCCTTCTTCTGGGACAGTATCTTCAATCCTATTAATTCGTGAGCCAGTAAGAACGAATTTTCGGATTTGATTCTGATGCCGTCGCATGGTTCCAAATTCAGTTTCGACCAAGTACACTATAGCTAAGATCGTCTTCATAACTTTAGGCTGTATCCAATTCTGATTGCGGCCAAAGTTCTTAATCACAAAAAAAATTTCGCCAATTTTAAATTTTGGTCGAATCGCCTAAATTCACGATTCTCTTCGTAGCTTAAATAGCGAAAAGTCATTGGTTTTCGTCAATGCAGTAATTCCGTGGGAAATTTTTCCTTGATTTTGATATCTTCTTACTATCTCCTCCCCAGGCCGATTTTTGTATCGATTCTTTAAACGTTCTTACAAGCTTCACCATTTGCCTGTAGGTGGAACGCGGCTGTAAGCAAATGTCGTTATTCGACAATTGGCTTTGGTAATCCTTCGATCCAAAATATTTTTCGTAAGCTGTCGACTGTTGACTCTGTCGTAATTTCGAAGATTTCGACAATATAAGGATATTTTGTGAATGCTCAACACTAATTAGGCAGGTCTAGCCCCAAATTCGATGCGAATTCTTTCCTATTGTTGTTCAGGCGTTAACCATCCTCGAAATTCTTGTATTGGACTTTGTTTCACGATTTGGCAAGCTTCGCAATCCCACCAAAAAAATTGCCGCGTATTTGTTTCAATCGCACTATTTCACAGTGTCCTACGTGAAATAATTCTAATACTGGCTTTTGCAAAGCTTTAGGAATGACCACTTGGGTGTAGTCAGATCGCCAAACGACTATCTCCTCCAAATGGACAATTCAAATCTTCGATTGAAGTACGGTTTTAAATGTTCGTGTTCAATAGGTCGTTCAGGCCAACCATTTCGAACGTAAAAATAAAGTTTTGGTCGGCTCTTCCACTTTGAGCAACATTATCGAATCCATCATTTTCTTGAGCAACGTATAAACAGTCTTCTGACTTGTCGAATAAAGCGTCCGGACCAATAGGAAGCGACAAAACATAAGCATTTCCATGCTCACACAATTTTATAAATGTAGCCCATAAGGGTAATTGGTGAACGTCGTAATATATCAGCAGACGTCACAGGTCAAGATGAAAATTCATCACTAGCGGTTTGTTAGTTCAAACTATCGCTCGTACAAATATTGGGCCTCCTTTTCTATCTGACTATATTGTAATTCGTGCTCGTTCATCGTCTTTGAGGCAAAGGCAATTGGGTGTTCGGATCCATCAGGAAACCTGTGTGACATCAAAGCTCCTATCCCATAAAAAGAAGCATCAGAGACGAGTATTAGTGGATAATGTGCATGTCGGGCGACCTCTATTATTTGATTCTTTAGTTTAGGCATGGATTGGCTCTTTTAATTGTTTATACTGAAATAAATCCCCATGACAGTTTATCTGAACTCTCTATAAATAAATTACCACAAATAAGCGATCATTCTTTGAATTTCCAGCATCCATATAAATTGGCATGAATTGACTATTTTAATTATTTATACTGAAATAAATTTCTATCATAGTTCATCTAAACTCTCCACAAATAAATTATCATAATTAAACGATCATTTTTTAAATGTTCAACACTGACATAAATAAGCATGGATTGACTATTTTAATTGTTTGTATTGAAATAAATTCTCAGTCGCTACACATAATTTATACTAAATAAACATTAATTCTTTAAATTGCAAACACAAACATAAATTAGCATGGATTGACTATTTTAATTGTTTTTACGGAAATAAATTTCCATCATAGTTCTTCATCACCAATTTTAACTTGAGCGGCTACTACGCCTTTAATCGCAACAGCAACATTTCCGCATGCTCTTAATTATTGACTAATTAATTTGCATACTGGAGAAGCAATAGCACGGTAACCCTTTAATCCGACCATTGAACAAGTGGATCCTGCATCAACTCGATATTCTAATAGGTAATTATTTCTGTTACTATTTTATTTACTGCATTTATAGACAAATTTGAACCTTGTCCTAGATTTTTTAAATTTGCGCCAATGAGTCTAAGCCCAACAGTGATGGTTTAGTCTAGTAAACTCGGGAGAACCATTACTATCACAAACACTCGCTACCTCATTGATCAGAAACACTCTTTTCTCCTTTTTGAGGATAACCATTAACGTTCGCTATTGCTACGAAATCGACCAAAATTTTTATTCTTGCTAGAATTTTGATATATGCCCGAATTGTATTGATTTTACCCTTTGTCACGAGCAAAACATATTGACGAGACATGGCCTTTTTTCGTTCATCTCTAATACCGCAACCAGGATACGATTGTCCTTCGTGAAAGCCTTGAAACGGTTTTCCAACTTTTCATCCATTTGGTTTAGCTTCTTGTAAGTTGAGGATATTTGATTGAGATCAGAATGAGGATAACCTTTGCCAGTGATCGTTTGAGATGCAACAAACACGGTTTTAACATCGTCCGTTGGATTTACATTTTGAAGCGATTGATTTCGTAATTTGTCGTGAGGTGTATTTTTAGAATAACCATATTTCGAATGTAACCATCGACCAATGATCACTTCGGACAAACGAATTTGCAATTTCGAGGGCCTCTCAAACACATTTTTCCAAACAGATATTATTTCAATTTCGGATATTTAATTTCATAATTGCACCTTATAACTTACTCTGGATAATATTATAAATGTTTCACTGGATTGAAGAACGGTTTCGTGTAGATAATTTCTCCAAAAGAAATGCTGCTTTCAATGCACTTACGCACGATTATTATTCATCAACATCCATCCGCCAGTCTATAAGGTGTTAAGTTGCAAATGCATGCAGATCAGGACTTCTCCATTAATTATCTTAAATGGAGCACTTAACCTTTAAGAGCAACATCAATTAAATCAACACGTGATCTAAAATAATTTCTGTGTCATGTTATTTGTGTGTAATGTTGGAGACATAATTTGCATTATTACACTTATAAAAATACATTTTAACTGGAGAACGAGTTCAGGTCAATAGGTAAACGAAAATTATTAAATTAATCTTACTAAATTATATGCATTTCAATAGCATAAAAAACGCATGTGATTGTAATCGGAGTTTTCAAAATCTCGGCAAAAATGTATGTTTCGACACAACTCTTAAATGTCAAAATATTATCTATCCCACATCTTTAATAATAGCAATCAATAATATATTCATAACTGTGCTTTCAAATAAATGTTTTAAATTTTTTTCATGTATAACAAATGTATTAAAATATTTCTTTGATAAATGCGAAAATAAATCGTGCAACGATCTTTTTCTATGTATCATCAAAGCAGAACCAAAGAAACCGTGAGAAACAATTTAAAAAATGTACAGGCACAAGTTTAGAGCAACAAGAACAATTCGGATCAGGTCCGCCGAGAATTTAAAGTCCCGTAATGATGCAATTATATTTGGTCCGCTTGTGAGCTCGCATACGTCGTGGCCGTTAATTGCAGCGTAATTTGTATGTTAATGCGAAAATTCGTATGTCCATGTAACATATATTGCTATATGACGTGTAGTCACGAGGCTGCGGAGTAAATGAAACTAGTCATACGGTCTCATTAAATACCAATATGTTATTTCAGTTCATGTTTCGTTAAAGTAAAAGACCTTGCATAAATTTAATCTGCGTGGTTTTATAATGACGAAAATAATTGCAACTATCCAACCCGTATTCAGTTATTACAAAAAATAAATAAGAAATAAAAATGGTAAAAGTAAGGTGCAAGAGAACGTAGGAACATTGGGTTAACTTACTGGATAAGCAGTGGCGCCCCGTTAAAATTACACACAATATAATATGGACATGGATTATTTTTAACGCCAATAAAAATAGAAATAATAATTTGTACAACAGGAGTAGATATGATGTCACTATCGCCGTAGGCTTAATTATCCAACGACCTATCAATAGAAAATAATGGAAAATTTATAAAGAAAATATTCAACGTTAATGCTTATGAACTAAATCATATAAACACGCGAAACATTTCATAATGACTTTTTTAGAAGAAAAGTGCAATTAAATGTAGAATTTTTATAGATAACCGCTTCTGTTTTCTTTAGTTTGCATAATTGTTTTGTGTACGACTGGTAAATTTTGAAGTTGATGCCATATTTTATGGAATACTTTGCATTTCTTCTTTTTGAATCGAGTGGACGTTGGTATTACCAATCTTTTCTTTTATATTTAGGAAATTTTCAATATAAGCTTCCATCACTGGAGTTGATTTCCGCCCACCAAAATGTTTCAATGTTAAAGTATCACCGGCCGCGTCTGCAAGAATAGTACCACCAGAGTGACAAACACAATGGCCGGCAAATAATTCCGGATTAGGCAATTTTAAAAAATGGCCAATTATTTTTGGTTGATAACCGATTTTATTAATGCCAACTACTTGCCTGAGCTGCATGTATTTTTTGAGAGGTTGTAAAACACCCCAGGAATTATTTTTAACGGTCCATTTTCGCTTTTGTGTCCATCAATGTAACAATGTATTTCATTTCTTAAATCTTTCACATGATTCATGTTAAAGATATTTAAGTCTTGGCGATGGCATCTGCCAGCAATTCCAAAAATCATTATTATCTGAAGTACTAGAAAATGTTTTCGGTAGGTATAACAAACAAAAAAGACGTTTGTAAACAAAAACAATTTATCGTGAGCTTCTACAGGAAACTTTTTAATTTGTTCTTTATTTTTGTTTTGTAGCCGGTTGACTGCAGCTTCAAGAAAGACTGCAGTTAACAATATGTCGAAATATCAACATTATGTTTAATATTCAACAGTGTTATTCCACTGGTGATGTAGTGAAGAGAATATCTTCAACGGTAACACCTTAGCTAGAAACACTAAGTTTAACACTTTTCTTTTTTCACCTTTCTACTGAAGATGTCAACTAAAGCGGACTACTCACACACCTGCCGCAGGGGCGATCTAGGGCGCACGGCGGCAGGGGCAATACGGTTCTTGTCTCTACACACATGCCTGCGATTGTGTTCGGTTATAAGTTGAGGTGAACACACGCGTTGAAACAGTGGCCAACGAACTGAGAAATTGCCCCGATCGCGCTACAGACGGGTAACCATGCAGGCGGCAGGGGCAATCTCGGGACCAAGGATGGTCTCGCGCCCCTGCCGCCTGCCGCAGGGGCAATCTACAAAATTACCCCTGCTTATCTATACATATGACAATTAAGGAGGCAATCAAGGGTCATCCCCACTTTTATACCCTTGATTGCCCCTGCGGCAGGTGTGTGAGTAGCCCGCTTTAGGTGCCGAAATACGTATTTGTTAAAATCGAGTGTGGTTCGTTATATTAATAGATTTTTTTTATTTATAAGTTATTTTCATGGTCCTCAGATTGAACACGCTGTCGATAAGGTCGATGGCTTCATATTTTTGAAAGGTTCTTCATAAATGCAGTTAAATCGTGTTCTCTCTTCGATTTTTGAGGCTATAATGTTTCGTAAGTCTCCTTTGCAACCAAACGAATATCTGGCAAAGTACATTCCATTGATTCATCATGTTTGCTCATTTTTGTAATTTTTAACTAAATTTACCTCAATAAACTTTACGCCAATTTTATGAAAGTAGTTGATAGGTTGATAGGAGGTTGATAAGAGTTTTTTATGGAATGTTTGGATTTGAAGGCGGTAATTTCGGGAAGTAAAAAAAATGTTTATTTCACAAAATTTGTATGTAGGGGCACAATTATACGCTACTAGTACTGGTACTGGTCTCATCATTGGTCAACATTGATTTGTGGAGTTTTGGTAGGTTCTAGATTAACGGTGCGTGTGGCTTCATAACTTTGAAGTTCTGAAAGGAATAATTAGATACTAGGTGGCTGCAGTTTTTAAGGGCCTTAAGTAGTTCCGTTTGACATTTGTTGGTATGGTTTTAATTCTACAAATACAAAATTACCGGTCTTGATGATGTGTTGAGTTTTTTCGATGTATACGCTGCTGTTCATGATGCTTATGATATTACCTTCTGCTTTATATAATACTAAGACGATATGTACGATTTTTTTTTCTAAATATTCTAGAGAAGTTTTAACTCTGTGTGTGTTGTATTAGACTATGTGTTTCTATCCAAACTAGATTCTATTATCCTGGCGCAGATATGCTTCTCCCGCTGTTTGATGTGCTGGGTCTAATCGCTAGTTCAATAACAAAGGCAGAATTGACAAACGGGACAAATCTGATGCATACCAACTTAATTGGAAAGAGTACGATGCCTTGTACAAAGGCCAAACAGGATGAAACTTAAAACAAGACTGAAACAACACAAAAAAGACATTCTTTAGAATCAGACAAACACCGGAAGAGCTAAATATTGCATCGATACGAACCATTTTATAGAATATTATATAAAGGTATGCATGTGGACAACAAAGGACGCAAATTAAATCTTTTAGAAAATTTAGAAATGAAAAAAGCTCAATTCGTGATTATAAATATTGTCAACGAGGATACCGAACTCGGAGAGACGCCGCTCTTTAACATACATTTACCGCAGAGAACATCTGCTCTGTTAACCTAAGGTAATTTTTAGATTTATTTTTATTATTTGGTTTCCCAACTTAGTTCGCTTATTTGTAACCGTCGATAATTTGTACATAATTGCATGCTTCCCTACCTTGGTTTCAGTTGTTTGTAACTGCTCGATAATGGCCTAACAAGTCGAAACCATTGTCACCTTACATTAAATATGTTATATGTTGAACATTAAACCAAGTACTCGCTATTTATAACAATGTTTCACCAAATAATAATAATAACCACTACTGAATTATTTCCATTGGCCAACTTTAAATTTGTTATTAATAAACACGTTACCAGAACAAAAAGAGTGAGGATTAATATTCATTCAAAAATTGTCACACATCCGAGTTGCAGGAAATGCCTCCTTCATACCAAATTAATTTACCACCTGATTAGACACCTAGAAGGCTCTTTTTGGTTGAGGTCCTTGTACACTTCACACATAATAAGCCCAAAATCTAACAATCAACTTCGAAATTAAACCCAAATTTGACATGTGAAAACAATGCATGTTCATGTGGTAGTAGTTTCCCACGTAGGGCGAGAGTTAATTAAATAAAGCTGCAGAATATGTACGTGTTAGTCGAATGAATGATAAAGGAAATGCAACAGTAGTGATGGCCATGATGTACTACAATGATGGAGATCAACACATTATTGGATCCCGAACACTACAAGAAATTAAGCAGAGAGTCAACAGCTAAGATCGAAAGTAAGACTAGGAAAGCGATCAACCATACCGAAGGAAGAACATCGACGTTTACTATTATCAGAAACTCAGCCTCCAAGATTATATGTACTACCAAACATACACAAAACTGGTAACCCCCAACGACCAATTATAAGTAGCTATGGATCTCTAACTCTTGAACTGGCCAGATATGTTGCCAATCAGCTACAGCAGTACGTGGTATTGACAAACAGTTTTGTAAGGAACACGAAACTAATGAGCGAGTATATTGTGGTGAGTTTCGGTATGGAATCACTATTCCCAACATACCAGTAGAAGAAACCCTAGACAACCATTAGACCACGATTTATACCACAAGGACTAAAAGAAGATAATTGACCACCACTTACTTTCTATGGAATAGAAAATTCTACGAGCAAAAGGACGGTGCAGCTATGGAATCACCACTCTCACCAATGCTGTTTAGACATAAAATTACAAATCTTGTGCAGATAGAAATGTGGTGTAGACAACCCATTTATTGTAGACTATTTTAATTAGGTCTTCGGATTAACAATGTTCGCAACATCCCGGAAATTCAAGAAGGGAAATGAATTGCCAATATGAAAAAGGAGTCACTGAGTAAATTCCAGCCTAATCGGAATCAATGAACAAAAAATGATATGAATGTAGATGCAAAGAAACAAAATACTAGGCAGACAAAATAACATATTAATGGTGCTAACATTTTGGGATACCTGATCAAAAACGAATTAGTTGCTAAAAAATGAAATTTAGTTACGAAATACTTAAGAAATACTCTACATGAGGAACATTTATTCACATGCTGCCAGTATTTCTTTAATATAGATGACACGTTCATACTTATCACAAATTTTCAACTTCCTTAATTTTCATGCTTAATATTTATGTATTTCCGTATGAAAAACTATAAATATATATATAGTGAAATAAATGTTCATACAATCAACATTGCAAAAGTCAGTACATTACTTACTCGATAATCGCTGTCGTGATTAACGTAACTGCATGCGCCACGATACCTATATAAATTTTTTATATTCTGGCGAGAATTTATTAAGTACCCATTGAGTGGTTTATATAAATTAATGCAAACTGTAAAATAATTGACCTTATATTTAATTGTATGTTGTAAAATAAGGCATCTAACAATGTCACAAATTAAATATCATTTCACATATAAATTAAATCATATTTATATATGTTCTGGTATTTTTCCATGCTTCCTAGCGGCAACACATTTATATGCACTATATACACTGATTTACCTTGATCAAATTAGGCCAATGTCGAGCGCAAGGTACAATTATCCATCTTTTTCAACGCAGGGGAATTTAATCGGTTGGAAAGAGAGATTGGATTAAACGAGCACTCACTAGACATCTTGCCGCCAAAGCAAAGATTTCCCGGTCAGTAGGAAGTTATAATGGCCGAAAGGAACGATGGTATTTGCACACAAATCGATTCGCGATAAGTACTACAATGAAAGCAGTTAGACGTTTAATTGCTAATAATTATAGTGCGCGAAACAATTATAGGCTGCCTAACAAGGACAAGATATTTGCATTAAAAATTTTAATGGAATTATGCGAAGGATGAATGTGAAGAAAATGGCATTGCGCAGAAAGCGCTACAAAATTCGTTTTTACGCAAAGGCTGTCGGGGCGTTTTTCGCTTCCGTTGCGAACGTACTAGTTGTTTTTGCGGTTCGGAATTTAGATCATGAAATGGGACATATTTTGTATCAAAGTTCTATCAGATATATATCTTTTAATTTTATAGATTCATTCACATAATTTTGTTTACTATATTTATCATTATTAAGGAATATCTTCTTGAACTCGTCTATGTTTTAACGTTTTTATATTTCCCACCGATATTAATTATCAAGGCTAATCGTTTCTTCTCTGAGTTTAGTTTAGATTGAATTGGTATGACCGTTTAGAAGTCGACCTAGATATTTTAGAATAAATACGTAGAAGTCCAAACTGTTTCGAGTGGATAGGCAAAACAATCTAAATGGAATAAGCAGCTATCAAACCTAGGTAATATTTCCTCGATAGGTACCTTGTTGACGTAGAAGTATGAGGTTTTGACGCTATTGCCCACAAATGAAAAGAGACAAAGTGTTACATAGATCCTTTCTCTCATCAACTAACTGTACCATTAGTATCGGTGGAATTTGTGAGAGCTGACAACGTCGTCAAAATTTGTGAAATAGGACTAGTTGTGGAGTTGTTGCACGTTCCTTTAAGTGTTATTGCGTTTGTACAAATTGCGAGCATGGTTCATTACTATTATTATTATTTCTTGCACCACGTAGACGTAGTTTTACGTAAACATATTTTTTATTCTAGTGGCAAGATGTGTGGGCATTTGTAGTACGTATTGCGCAATACAAGTGATATGTACTCAATATGCTTCTCCATTTTCAAATTTCAAGATTTCTCTAAGAAATTTTGGGTACAATTTTCAAAACTAAATTTTAGAATTTTTAAAATCGCAAGATGATTAAACGATAAAACATTCTGATATAGAAAGTTAATATTAGTAATTAACGATAATAAGTACATGGCCACCTTTATCAATATGTATCAGCGGACTTAACATTAAGCATACCACATTGGTTATAATTTACACGGTAAATTCGGGTTTTGTAGTTATTAAATTGCTCCGTAATGCCATACCACGCCTAGCCGTCATTTATATTCGTTATGTAACACTTTCATTCATTAAATGGGACAGTATTATGAAATTGAATGTGGGTCAATCTATCCCTTGAGCACTTTTCGGGCATGACATCATTCCAAGTAGAATGATCTCATAATTCTCTATAATTATCAAAGAATGTTACTTATGTACGTTAGTACAGTTAAATAAATAATATTTTTTTAATCCACTGTTTGTGTTTGGTTTCTTGTGCAAGTTTTTAATTCTATTATCCTTTGATACAATACGTTGCAAAATAGTTTAATGTTGAGTGATTTGAACAAAGTTACAACTTCCACAATTAATTTTATTATAAAAGCATCGATTTTATTTATTAAAACTATTGATATTGATTTCTTTTCGATATTATTTACAATTAATGACCAAGAAGTATTTGAATTGAAATTAAAACGTGACGTTTCAACAACTCTGCACCTGAAGTCGTTTTCAGGTAAACTGAAAAAACAAATTTCAGTAGTCACTAAATGTATTAAAATTAGTGTAACGAATTAATCCATGTGTAGCAATCTGCTTGGACTTGCCAAGTCATTGATGGCCTTTATCCATGAGAGTTTGGTTTCAACACTTTACAGTTTCTCGTGTACCAATGTACTCTTTATACCCTTGTCCCCATTGTTTGAACGCTTGATTCTCTACTCCAAATATTGTTGCTCATCTATTTACTTTATGATTACGTCCTTATTCTCACTTGGGTTGGGGCTTCGTTTTTCCGCTGTATTCTATATATTTAATATGTTTTTAGTCTTTGGGTAATACCACTTGGTTAACATAGAGCAGACGGTGGTTGTGAAGTAAGATTGTATTTTGTATTTTTGTCCACTTCGTCTGAACTTATTGGCTATTATTAGGAAGCAGTTGATATGTTCCTAATTTCTTTTACTATTGTTGACTTGTGTTTGCTGTTTGTTCTAAATGTATGACGTTATCAGTAATACTTAAGGAGCACGCATTGTCATTGTTTTGCTTACTCTTATAATCTATTCGTGAAATGTTTCCTGGGTGCTGAAGTAAGCTTTTACCCGATGCAGCATTCTCGCCATGCCCATTTTGGTTTGTTTACCGTGACTCATAGCTTATATACCTTCGCTTCTGTTGTGTTTCTATATATTTTTGTAATTAATTCACTAGGACCTCCAAAAGTGATAGAAAATCGCCTCCTTTCTCAAACGTACATTTAAAAGAATACACATGAAAGATGGTCGAATCTTACATCTCAATGGTGCAGTGAACATTAATTAAAACAGGTCCATGAAGACTAACTGCTGGATCGCTAGACAATATTGTTTCTGGGTTATTACCCTTCGTCAGTAGCGATTACCAAGAACCTTAGTTGTTGAAATACCTTTACATGTAGTGGCCATCAAAACTTCTTGGCGCGAGCCAATCACTCCTAATAATCCAGAAACAATATTGTCTAGCGATCCACCAGTTAGTCTTCATGGACCTGTTTTAATTAATGTTCACTACACCATTGAGGTGTAAGATTCGACCATCTTTCATGTAAATTTTACATTTTTCTGTCATATTTGACAAGACGCATTTTCAATTTAAAAGAATAGGTGAAATGATGGAAATGTCTCCCATGTACATTATTGTGTTATGTGGACTGCAAGCCCTTTTGCATTCTCTCACTATCACACCACTGATCATTCATACAGCCTACCCTTCAGCCTACCGTATGAAGTCATGTGTTAGGTCGGTCGGTGCGTAAAGCAGGTAGGTGTGTACCTTGGTGCTAGAGTTTTCAGGTCACTCCCTTTGGATCAGCCTCTAGCTTAACCTAACGGCCACTGAAAGAGTGAGTGGGATCGACGGCTTAACGTGCCCTCCGAAGCACAGTTTTGAGCTGACCTTTTTCGAATTATTATTAATTGATGAATAAATTATTTGGCGATAAAAAGTATCAACTAGTTTGAAATAAACCATTTGTACAGTTCCAGAATTTCCATAATACCTTCCAATGGCGATTTGTATGGAGCATCTTATCCTCGATATCTATCTTCTATATTATTGGTATTTCCTACACAGGTAAGTTCGTTGACAGATCAGAATTTTCACACTTCACCTAGTATGTTATTTTCATATTTCCACTAAATGTCGTAGATTTTTGTACAGATCCTTGATGCCTTCCTGAGATTCATGTCGAATCTCAGATGGCAGTACTTTTCTTTATTTTATGTAATCTATAGAGATGTGGTGGCTTGCTGTGGCTTGTTCATTTGATATACTTTCAATATTTCTTTCTTTACCGTGTTAACGATCCTCTTCATTGATATGCAGCAGCATTGCCAAAATATTTGATGCGTTTCTCTTTGAAGTTTTTATTGTTCATGTTCATGATTATTCTAGCATTTCCTTTGTCTGGTGGTAAGACATTTATGGAGAAATATGATTTGTTTAATTCCTATAACATCGTCCCTCACGATTTAGTTTTATTGATTCTTCCAAGGGTATTCACACTTTCCATGTGTGTACGACTAGTAGTGGTTTTGACTTTGGTTACGTCCAGCAATTTTAATTTCATTGAAGAATGAAACAGATCCCGACTTATGAAAACATCATAATTCAAGTTGTAATTTTTTACCTTGATTAGTACAAAAGTACAAAATAATGAAGTTAGTATGTACAGATGTTATTTCTGTATGTTACTGGTGTTCTCCCTTGATTACAACTATAACAGTATATTACAACGATAGGGTCAATAATGAATAAGTAAGTCATCTACTAAATTATGCATTTTGGAATTTCAAACATTCTTCACAGCAGTCGCTATTCCAAGAACGACGATCTAAGTGGTCTCTCTGAGTGTGTGTGCCGAAAGTGAAAATTGTTAATTTGGGAATAGAAGAAATAAACTTAAGTGATGATGAATTGATTGATACCATAATGATGCAGAACAGGATAGAAACGATGGAGGTGAAAGTTATCAAAAGAATAACGAAAGGAAAGGAACAGGAATGGAATAAACGAAGCATGGATGAAGGGTCAGTATTAATGGAAGTGGATACAGGAATCCAGGAAGAGTAAATATCCAAAGGTAAATTTAGCGTTGGTTGGAATACACGCCCAGTGTTGTCACTTTGTAAATGAAACGATGTTACAAATGTCGGAGCTATAACCATCTAGCAAAGTATCGTACAAAAGATGAAATATGTTATGCATGTGCAGGGAAACATAAAGCAATTAAATGTATGGCTTAAAAAAGCAAATATGTGAACTATATGTTCAAAAACCATTCAACTTGTGGATACATGTTGCGCATAGTGCGCTCGGTCGTGAATGTCCAACATATAAAAGGGCGATCCTAGAGGGAAGAGAAAAACAGGGTTGAAGGAATGGCAATCGTTGAAGGGAGAGATACAATATCAAGTAGTGGAGAGAAATAGGAGATGGTGAAGTGTGTATACCTGGTTTCAGTGTATTTCGATGCCATGCGGAAAATAAATACACGGCTTTTATATGTAAGGACGAAAGTAATTATGAGTCGATACTGATGAATAAAATAAAATCAAACTGCTGGTGTGTTGCTATAGAGCTTAACGATAAATTATATAATAAGAATAACCCGCCATAAATGTGGAAAACCTTAAAATAATTATTAAAAGGTGAATCAATAGATGATAAAGACAGTAAGGTCAGTAACGGAGGTAATAAAGCTGATAAATTTAATGAGTACTACATAAAAAGTATATAGAATATAGTGAATTCCATAAACAATTACACATTTAAAAGCCCAAACAGAGGAAGAATTGTTATTGGAAGTTGCATGGCAAATGGAAGAATAATGGAAAATTTTGAGAGCTGGCAACGGTGGTTATGGAACTTTGGGAAAAGAATGGAATAGAGGAAAGAATATCAAGTGCAATACTAAAAATGGCGCTTAGTGCAATAAAGAATAAATTTGTTAGCGTAATAAATGGATCTTTAAGGGAGGGCTGTTGCCCAAGAAGTTGGAAAACGTATCAGCGACGTGAAATTAATAGGAATAATCTTCATGAACTTACAACGAGCCTTCAAAACAGTGGACAGGGAATTACTAATAGGAAACTACTGAAAAATTTTCCAATATTTGTATCATTGATTGTCAAATTGTATTAATTTCTTGTAGATATCTGCCATTTTTAAAAATTTTTGAAACGTAAATTGATTGTATACCTTCAAAATCATTAAGCTTTATGTACAATCAGAAAGCAAAGAAGTATAAATGTGTCACCATTGTTAAACTGAATACATATATACCCTAAAGAACTGCGCTGATGAAACTCATCATGAAGAGCTATAATTATGCTTGATCAAATATTGATATTTTAATAGTTTATAAACATAGACATTGGAAATTTTTATTCAACGTAACTACACTTAAATTCGTCGTCTTCATCATCGTCCTTTAAATTGCCCCTATTATGCTTTGTTACAATTGTTCCTTGACGGTTGTTAATAATCCAATTTCTTGCGTTATCGTAAATCCGTTGTATTCTTTAGTCCAGTGCATCCATTCATCCCAGCTGCACAAAGTCCACACGTTGCATATTCTTCCCCCATCAGTACTTATTTGCCTTCTACTCGTTCCCGCATTAACCTCTTCACTACCTTTCACTATCCATGTGTTAAATCTATATGCCATATACACAAATCTCCTTATAGCGCCTTATTTGATCATCAATATCATTCTTCCATCTATATCATTCTTCCATCAGATATAGAATACTTGTCTCTTCATTCGCATCCCTTTCTCCATTACCGACCATCCTTCTGCACTATACCAACATTTCACCCTTTTTAATCAAATCAAAAGTGATGCTCCCTCACCTTCATCTCATGATTTACTAATCTATCTCCAGGTTTCAACTATACTTGCCTCCTGGTGTATCTTCTAGTACACTCACATACTTCATCCATATACATCAATTAAATTATAATTTATTAATTCAAAACGGTATGACGAAGGGAGGACTGTGGATTGTTGATTTGTGTTTAGAGCGTTAGTATATCAGGTTTGTTGTAAGAGCACATCGTGTGCTACTGCAGTTGTAACTGTCGATTTTGTAACGAAGATTTTAATTAAGCCCCCATTTACATAAACGATTTTGATTGATTCCGCAGTCTGCGTTACCTGGTGGTCTGTGTTAGTGTTTAGATTCGTTTGATTCGGATATTGCAATGATTTTATTGCCCCATCGTAATTAATTAATTATTAAGTTCTTGGGCAATCTTATTGTTTCATATGATTTCATGGTATTTTATCGTTTGTCTTTAGTTTTAATAATGTTACCCCTCCCCTCTCTCATTCAATTTTTATAACTAATCATGATCGAATTCAGTGGTCCTCGTAATTATATTTTTATAATTTTATCTATTTTGATAATCGTTTTCTTTTACGATTTTTGACTTTGCACCAAAAACGAACAATTAATAAAAAACTATGTAAATCTCTTTTACACCAAGAACTTTTTGACTTGTTTGACAATTTGGACATTGTCAGTTTTTAGCTTGTTACGATATTTTCTCATTTTTGCATGTTAGACAATTGACATTTCTGTTTTTTTTTTGTAACTTTTGCATTTTATGCATCACATTTGCCATTTTTGATCTCTTTTATATATTTTTTTATTCAGTTTAGACAATTACAATAACTTTTAAAGCGATTTAGAGAATTTGCTATATTGAATTTCGAGCACAAGTACGGTTTAGTATTTTTTGCATTTTAGACAATATTTTTGACATTTGGGCATTAATTTATCTTAACAGGAATGTTACCAAAATTATTTGTGTAAATAGTATATGCATGTAAATTAATAAATATATTTAACTGAACATATTTAAATCACTTTGTGATTACTTTCATAGATTTTGTCATCATGAACATCCAGTTAGTTGATTTAAGTGCACGAGAAATGTATGCAGAGGCGTAACGCCTTTTGGCAAACTGGTTGTAAGTCTTACGCGGCGGATAATAATAATCTTGATATCTATCTTTACTAACTTACTTTATTTTGCACATTTAGAGAAGAATCTTTATTGCTTTTATTTTCAGCGTCGTGGGATAAGTAAATATTTTTGTCGTAGAACGTGAATACCAAGTAGAATATTGGACGTGCGCGACTCTCTATTAATCTTCAATATAGAACAGCGCAACCGTAATCTGCCACTACTTGAAACACCGGATTCCTTTTCCAGCGAGAGCAAAAATTAAATTATCACAGATAAAAATTGCCATCTGACAAAGTTACCAATCGACGGACGCGTATAAATAGCTTGCTGAATGACTTCTTTTATAAAGTTTGTGTGAATTTATTTTTCTAACAGATGAGAAATCTTAATTTTGAAGGAATGCAGGAATTAATATATTATAAATACTGCTTTATTTTGTATTTAAAACTATGTCATCTGTAACATATTTTTAAGAAGCATATTTTTTGGGCGACCTCATTCAACATAATTTGCAAGGATTCGTTGGATCCGAAACATGTCCACAATAACCATAGCTGTGAATTGAAGCTGATGTCGAGCTCGATTGGTTTGTCCATGTTTGCCTAATCCATTACAGTGAATGCTTTCTACAAATGTAAGTCGGTCACCGTATATAACTAAAGTACACCACTTCGCGTATTGTGGCACGACACCGAGGTCAAATATTAAAATAAAATTTATAAAATTATCATTATTTTTAAATTCTTGATTTTTATTTCACAACATTAATTATGTTCTATGAAAAATTAAGATTTAAAATGCGTACAAGCCCATGTCGAAACCAAACCACGTGATACAATAAAATTAAATTCGAATCTATAATTCATGCGAATAACTGCAGCCGCAAAGCGACGATTAGAATGTGTTCGTACCTGTATCAACAAATAGCCGACCAAGTGAATTGTGCAAGTTCGAACACAATACGAAATTGATTCTGTAATTGGCGATAAGGCTTCGCAAAGATCTTTGAACTTAGTTTGCAACATCATTACCCACTTCAATAACATTGCACCTGAGAGGTTAACAACCTTACGCACACACCGATACTCTCGATTTGACCTGAAAATTGACCACCAACCTTGGATATTAAGTTTACTGTCAATCGCTTGCACTTTTACGGGTGCTGTTATTCAATTAAAAACAAATAGTTCGCTCGATATGCGCTCATAACTTTACGCAATTATTACGAAGTAATTTAGAAATCTGTTAGGTTTACAGCATTTGGTCGATATTGCAGAACCTGAAATTTATGCAAAAATGCGAATCGATGATTTTTTATTATTTAACTGATGTGAGAACCACTCAAATTTCGATAAGAAAATTTAAATATAAAGCTACTTTAACTTAATGGAATCGAGGACCAGCAAAATGAGTTAAATGAAATATATGAAAGCATTTTGAAATTAATGTTGCCTCACTACGTCGTTACCACTTTGTCAACGTGGGAACTAATGAAACAAATGATTTTGACCATATCATGTTATAAATGAAAATATGTTTTGTACCCGCAGTGGAAGAAATAAACGCAAGTAATAATAATAATTTTAATTTGATTGCGCCCATACATGCATCCCGCTTATATTCTTTTAAATTCCAAGCAAATTTCTCTACTCTCGACAAATTTCTCAATTCTGTTATTTATGTTTATAAAAGTTTCAATCAATACTTCGCTGTTGTTGAAAACATTGTTTTTACAGATTGATTTAAGTTATATTAAATATCTATTATTATTAATTTAAAATTATCAAATCTGACAGCAAAATGTAAAATTTACACGAAAGATGGTCTAATCTTACACCTCAATGGTGTAGTGAACATTCATTTAAACAGGCCCATGAAGACTAACTGGTTGTTTTTCAACTTAATTGCAGCAATCCTTTTATATGTTGACACTGGACGTTTGACAGTCGTCTCTTGTTTAGTCTCCGCAAGGTGTTAGACAAGGTATCGTCTCGTCAGTGTTCTGTTGTCAGTGGTTCGTTAGGAGTGATTGGCTCGCGCCAAGAAGTTTTGAAGGCCACTACATGTAAAGGTATTTCAACAACTAAGGTTCTTGGTAATCGCTACTGACGAAGGGTAATAACCCAGAAACAATATTGTCTAGCGATCCACCAGTCTCTTCATGGACCTGTTTAAATTAATGTTCACTACACCATTGAGGTGTAAAATTAGACCATCTTTCGTGTATATTATTATTAAAGTATAATCTCTAACAGCGACTAAGTAAGGAGTTAATGTGTTTCGTATACTTGTTCCCATCCACAAATCCACAACCAGATAAGAAAACAATAGCAATTAACCAAGGATGTTTATGTAATTGGAATGAAAAGTAGCTGAGACGTAGCTGGTATAAGAAGGAGGGGTGACTAAAGGCATGAAAAATTAAAAAATTAAAATGAATAAGATAAAAATAGAATAAAAAGATAAAAACATGTGAGTCATGTGAGTAAAGAATTATGAAGGCAAAAACTAGAGAGGAGATAGAAGAGGAAGCACAAGGGAGAATTGAACATAGATAATAGCAGGAATATGCAGGGCAATTTAAAATTCAAATTCCAAGAGCTGAGAGAACTTTTCGACCAACTGGTCTTTCCCTCCATTACTTGAGTCATTTATTATCTTTCTATATGTACGTACAAATGCGGGAAACGAGATCCACTAAAGTGCAGTAAATACGTAAAAATATAAAATAAAGATGAAACACTGATAAAATCATAGTAATATAATTATGAAATTTGAAAATCGCTCTGGTACGTGAGCAGAAAATGCATGATAATGGGGTTGAATTTTTCTAATCTGTCTCATCCCTCCGAAATATGCAGTAATATCTAGGACGTACAATGTCACAAAAAACTTTCCCCCGATCAAAATAATTACACCTGTAATCGTCCTGTAATCGTTTGCATACGTAGGTACTAAAATAATACTGCATTCCTAAACGAGTTACTTAACCTTGACTGCGAGTTAAAAAATGTAATGAACAATTCTATGTCGTAATTTAATAGCTGATGTGTGATAAGATCGATTTATTTGCACAGCGGGAGATATTTGCAAAAATTGTGCCCGCAAATTTGGGATATGTAGCATTGAAACGGGCGACATGTGATGCTTATTACAAAACCACGTTTATCACATTTGAAATAGTTATAGAGTATTTAGATCACATTTGCATTGCAACAGAACTTTCGTAACGACGTTTATGAATAACTGCAGTCGTATTGTTGTGTTTATTTTATAATGTTTAATGATATGTTGCCAAGGATATGTGATATCCATATGCACAATAAACTAGTCATGTGAATAAGACTGCTGAAATTTAAATTTGCTGTAGCGCTTAAGCTGTAGACGCCCCAAAGTCAACCCAAGGAAGGTTAGACGAAATGTATTCACTATTGTTCATAATGCTAATTATTATGACAACATAAATTATTTTTTAGATAATTATTATTTTTCACATAAATAAAATATTAGTGGATACGTTAATATTGTAACATAAATTGTTTCCTATGTAAATTACATTGTTATATAGATTTTATTGAAGAGTCTTTCGCTTTGTTTCTGTTCTTTTAATTCACACGCTAGTCGATTAAAATTCTAAAAATTATTGAAAAGGGTGTATATTGGAAAATCAAATGTTTAAAACAACAGAACTGTTTATTTGAGCCGATAACAAAATAAAAATTACATATTACGTACGCAAGCAACAAGAGAAATTTTGCTGCTGGTATTTATCATTAAACTAAACCATCCTTTCATTTAAAAGTGTTCTGTCATCTTAGTTTGTTTGGATTTACTGTTAAGCAATTTTATTATGATAATATTTTCTAGTTTCACAAATCCTGTAAAACCGAATCCGATTTTTGTCGCAAAACCACAACAGCGATTCATACCGCAAGCACATTCGAATCAACCGTTTAATCATTTCCAAAAATCATCTTTCAATACACCTTTGAATTTCAAACCAAACCAACTACAATTTAATTCACCTATGTTCAAACTTCCTTTGCAAAATCAATATCCCAATATGCAACAAAGAACACAATTTTCTCAACCCAGAAATGTGGCCACCAACAATTTCCAAAACCCACTCCAATGGACACCAGTTCAGGAACTACGAGAAGAACTCAAATTCTACAATGAGCAAATTGAACATCTGAAGAACTTTTCTATCAAGAAGAACCAATTGAATATGTCACCTGATTCGTCACCTGATGAAGCCACAGTGTTGGCGAAACATATGTAGTGTCATAAATAAAAAAAATTGAAACTTATAACATTTAGTGTTTGAATTTTTATAATTGAATATTGAGTTCCCCTACGAATGTTATGAATACTATGAATAAACTGAAGAACCAGCATTAGAGGAACTTACAGGAGAAATTACCGTCGAAACTACAATTCTTTATTGATTATTTCTACCTGTTGTTTAACAGTGTTGCAATTGTTAGTGATAACTTATGATTAGATTGTTTGTAACATCGTTTCTATTAATTTTGCGTCGAATGATGCCGTTAAACAGTCTAGATATGCCTCTAGGCTATAGCTCCAGTGGAAGATGGACGTAGCATTCGATATACTGCAAGGGCTATTCGTGCACCCTACACAACCGTTCATGGAGCAATCGATAGATTTCAAGAAACTGGTACCTATACGAGGAGACCTGGCTCAGATCGACCAAGAGTAGAATAGTTTCAGGTTGTAAAGGACATGTACGTCACCAACAAGTTGCGCGGCGGGAAACGTCCAGTGGCTCGAACTGGTATTTCAGGCGGACGCGAAGCAAATGCAAGCGCGCACCACAAAACTCGCGACACTGCTTTGACAATCACCCCCGTTTTCTGCTAATGGACTGTTCCAAACCAAAAAGCTGTTAGTGCGCATAGCCACGCATATGTCCTTTACATTTCAAATCATCTCTAACAGCAGTCCGTGATGAAATTTTTGGTAAATATGGTTTTGCGGAACCGTCACTCTACAGCTGTTATGGCAAGAAATCGGTTGGCAGAGGTACGGGGGAATAATGTAAGCGAGATAAAGGTGAGAAGACTCTTCAAAGAAACTAGGATAGGGTCTTTCAAACCAGCGACAGGCCCAAAATTGCTCGCAGAACATCGAAAGGCTCGTTTAAATTTCGCAAGACAAGATCTAGATTGGACAGAGCAGCAATGGACCAATGTTCTATTTACGGATGAGCCCAGAGTTGCTTTGCGATCTCCCGATGATCGAGGAAGAGTGTGGAGAAGACCAGGAGAACGGAATTTCGAATGCACATTCGCTCCAAGGACACCGTTTCAGAAAGACTCTGTAATGGTATGGGCTGGTATTTCGTACCAAGCACGTACGGAGCTTGTTTTTGTTGAAAATTAATCTTTAACGGCTCATAGGTACATCTTAGAGATACTTTCAGAACATGTCGTGCCTTACGGCCCGTTTACTGATGATGCATTTGTGTTAATGGGCGAAATCTGCAAGTCCAAATTCATTGATGATTTGGCCAGCACGTAGCCGTAATCTAAACCCCATTGAGCATGTTTGGGACATGCTCAAAAGACGTGTTAGAGGTCGTGCAGCCGCCCCGAAGAATGTTAACGACCATTCCATTGCTCTTCGGGAGGAGTGGAACAATAGTCCTCAAAGTGATATTCAGGCCATTTATCAAAGTATGCACCGAAGAATGGATGCTGTAATAAGGATAAGAGGAGGAAATGCACGTTATTGATAATCTAATGAAATAAATTATCTGCAATTTTGTCTTTATATAAATATGTAATATTTCCACTTTTACCAACAATTCAATAATAAATGCCTTGAAACCAATATAAACTATTTACAATATTGTAATATACTGTCAGTAACCTATTTTAGCAATACATTGGTGTAATACAATCAAATAACAAGTAAAATCTATAAATTATAGGTGATCCGCTTTTTTTGCCAGTGAGTGTATTATTATTCCAGAAACAAATTCTGATTTTATGCTAGATACTGCCTCAACAAGATCATTAATTTTTACACAATTAGCATAAAACTGTTATACGAAATACCGTGTGGAAACTGCGAGAAGACATACGTCAGACAATCCAATAGGCGAATCGAAGTCCGCAAGCAAGGGCACATTCGCGCCGCAAAATAAAGAGATTCATCGTTGTCCTAAGCTAGCCATTTCTTAAACACTGGACACAGCATCGACTTCGACAATACAAGGACAATAGCTAGCATCGAACAGTTCGCCAGCAGGATAATGCTGGAAGCAATAGAAATAGAGAAAGGGAAAGAAATCCTCAACACACGAGATGATGCCCAAAGATTGCCTGCAACATGGAGACCAGTATTTCAACAATACAGTTCAACCAGTATTCAGAGGACAGCGCCACAGTTCATCGCATGCCCACCACACCAAGGTCCATTAACCACGAGCTGAAGTAAGAAGCAGTCGAGCGAAGTCAACTCCAACGACAAACCGGAATATAAGGATCTACGAGTAACTCCGAATGTCAGTTCTTCTAAATCAGCGAGACCTAGAAGTCCTGAAGATGAGACATGGGACCTTCGGGGAACATTTCCACAATGCGGTTCACAATCCGAGAACCAAGAAGCACAGATTTCAGCCGCGAGAACTTACGCACCAACATTAGACACAATTACTGTACCGGCAGGAACGGATAATTAAAAATACCAATTTGTTGAATATAAAAAACTACAGCTAAATGTTGAAATACCAGCAACTGTGGTAAATGCCCAAAATTTCGTATGTTACGCAATGATTACAAATTCATCAGAATACGATCAACAATTTCAATTAGAAGAAAATTCACCCGAAATTTGCCCAACAAGCAGGCGGAATTACGATTAATTTTTAAAAGAAAACATCTCAACTATAAGATTAGAACATGCTAATTGCAAAGAACAAAACGCAATAAGAAACTTATGTTATCATTACAGAGATATCATCATGAAATATTCCATTATCTTTTAATAATCAAATAAAACATAAAATTAAATTAAAACTCCAATTTATGTGAAATCCTATCTTTAGAAACAAACAAGCCCCTTGCTAGAACAAAAAATTATTCGACGTTCCACATCTTGGAGTAACCCAATATGGATCATTCCAAAGATAATGGACGCATCGAAAAAAAAAAATCTGCAGTGGTCCGCACTGAACTTTCTTATTAGTTATACTACATTTTTCGAAGAAACTTTTTAAATGAAAGTTGTTTAAAGTATCAATATCTATAATTTATGTAAGAATATTTTTTTCCCTAACGTGTACCGTTTTCGAGATATGGAAAAAAGTGATAAGAGTAAACCATCACTTCCGATTGAGAGATTGCGTTCAAAATAGGCTACATACCTTGCTACATACAAATGTTTAAAGTTTCAGAGCTCTAGCTATAATCGTTTGAACGCTAGAGCGCGCACAGACACACACACACAGCAACACATACAGTAACACACACACAGACACACAGCCAGACAGACACAGACGTCATTCCGAAAATAGTCAGAAAGGATTCACGGGACCTCAAAACGTGTATATCCGTTGAAATCTCGAGTTCGAAAATTTTCATGATTCCTATACTTACTTATACATAATGTATAAGCAAGTAAAAATTGCAAAATTAACCAAACCCTCAACACAGTGTTTAAAAAAAGATTCAAAGATTGTGCATAATGAAGAATTTTAGGAATGCTTCACCAATTGTAAAAACTGTCTCATTAATCATCCGATACTACAATATCCAGATTTTGGAAAACCGTTTATTTTAACTATGGATGTACGAATGTAGCAATAGGCGCTGTCCTTTCACAAGGAATTATACCTAGAGGTCTTCCAATAGCCTATGCGAATAGAACATTGAGTAAGATTGAAATGAAATATTCATTTACGTTATAATTAGTCTACACATTAGAAAGAACAGAAACATACAATTTTTGTTCCCTTAGAAAAATTATAAGATCAATGAAATAAATATTATTTCACTGGTCAAAAGTCACAGCTTGGGGACTTTATTGCGTTTATTGCAACATCAAAGATCCATGTCATGTAAAAATTAATTAAATACTATCCATCTTTTAGTAAAATGCAGATGATGTGAATGTCAAGTAGAGGAGCATGAGATAGATCAGCCCAATATTCTACATTTCTTTATTAATAATGCAATGTTTGGTATTTCGTATTGAAACTCCTATAAGCAAAAATAAAACTAGCTACTATAAAATTTCAATAAGTATTTCCCTGGTAGGTTAAAATAGAATACTAAAACACGATTAAGAAGAAAATTAATTTACTATAGTATAACAAATTCCTTACATTAACTACCATAAAATCTTTCAACGTTTAACAAATTTGTAGCGGATTAAATATATTCAACAATAATTTATATATCTAGTATATGATAAAACCATTATTTGTTTTTTTTCCTGGCAGCCACTTTCCGTGTTCTCATATCATACTTTTCGCACTGATCGATCTCCAAATTTTTGACTTCGGAACCTATGTCAATTGTGAAGGTCTCGCACGAGTCTCGTCTGTTGGATCTAGTTTTTCGGGGTGAATACTCCATAAGACCAATATCAAAAGTATCACTTCCGCTAGTTTGTGAAAATAAATTGGCACAGTTAAGATTAAGTTTTTTATTTAATATGCCACAATCTCCGCCTCCATCGTGTGAATCCTTATCTTCGATATCTTGGATGTTGTTTAATATATTGTCACCCATGTTTTCCATTATATCAGAGTTAATTATATTTGATTCATACAGATCTTTGCTGTCGTCTGTTAATTCCATGGACGTGTTAAAGAATTCATCGCAAAATTGACCATCAGATGATACGTTCATTGCTCTTAATTTTTTCAGTCCAGTATTTCTTTTCTTTAGCGAATCGAGTTTATGCTTTTGTGGATTTTTTGATTGCATATCGAGATCCAATGAAGCGTCCATGGAGTTATCAAAGTCGGTGACGCTAGTTTCTGAAATGAGTAAATCTTTTATGTTTGATTCTCTCTTTTCAGTTTCTATAATCGATTCCAAGATACTCTGATCTGTTGTTATATCATTAGCAATATCTTGAAACTTTTCTGGTTGCTGGTTGCTCTGACCGGTGATATTCTCTATGGGATTTACATACTTTGCTATTGGATCTTCACAATCGGTGCTGGGTTGGTTGAAAACATTGTTGCTGGTAGGATCTTTGATATTCACAGTTAACTGTTGGACTTCTCCAGCTCGTCCATGTTCATCAATAACTTGATATTGAAGGGATTCTCTTGTAATATTTTGCAAAACTTCGTCAGTTAAACTCACGAAATTGCCATCACTAGTTTTAAACATTATTTCTACGTTGGATGGAATGTCACCCCCTAATATTTGCCTTAGTTTTTCAGCTGCACTCTCTTGATTTCTCTGTGCATTGTGATCATATTGTAAAACAGTATTAGGCAAGATCGACTTACCCACATTGAGCAGTTGACCGGAATTGTTTAAAACGGACGCACTTAAATCTGCATAGTTGACAACCTGCAATGGAACGCCTTCCAAATGGTTCAAATTATCCATAAACGAATCTTCGGAATGAGGAATAAAATTTTCAACGGTTGTTTCCGTGCACGATTCTTCGATGACAAACGAACTCATTTGATCCGTCGTTGCCAGCTCCTTCTGCAAAGCTTCTAAAGCCAAGCGACTAGCCGCTGCTTCCTTGGCGCAAGCTTTTTCGGCCTCCGTCCGCATGTATTTCCTTTTAAGTCGACGATGAAACGCAGGGTCATTCGTTATATTAATTTTGTCAGGTCCGTTTTGAGTGGCTATATTCAAATTATTAACAGGCAAATACGTACTAGAATACTTCGGTTTCTTACTTAAAAATAACGGAGCAGGGATGTGAATGTTATCGTCTGAAATGACATTCGTTAAATTAGAATTACTAACGATGAAAATTAACCTGTCTCATAGTGGTTATCCGCCGCCAACGCTTGGATGCCTCTGATTTGGAACATCTTTGAGGCCGCTACCATAAATTTAAAATTTTCGTCGGTGACATTTGTTTCACCGCAATACATGAATTCAACAATTGATTTAACTACAGTAAAATCCAAACCGTTTATTACAATCTGTTCAACGCCGGGGTTTTTCTCCAATTGTTCCTGAAATCGTTCTGTCATAGTCAATTTTGAAATGGAAACATGCAATCGCATTTACTCTAAAATATGGACTGTTTGCTGCTAGTACACATTTGTGTGCGTGTATAGTATTGTTACCACAGCGTACCGCAAGATCAACTAAACTCTGATGTTCCATCAATGAGCACAAAACAGAACACATCATTCTCGAATGATCGTCGTACTGCACGCAATATCGAGTTTTGCTGCCGTCTTCTTTTTTCAAATTCATTTTGAAACAAGTAGTCTACAAAAAGTTAAAATTATTAATTAGAAATTAAATTAAATTTAGGTATCTGACGATGACAACTTAGTCGTTGAAATGTGTACACACTTACTAATCAATAAATTTGTGGATAAGGTATTATTATTATTGACATATAAGAAAATCCACATTTTATTTAAAACAACGATAACAGCGTCAAATTTAAAAATATTAACTGCTGTTAAAATACATGTTAAAAACTATATTTTTCAGGAAACTCTTTGGAAAAGTTCAATACTAATTACCATTTCTTCCAGTATTATTTCAAGGCATAATTATTGAATTGATTCAAAATTGAAGGGTTAGATGTGAATGCCATGAGGGACTAAAATTTGAAAAACGTCTATGTTTACAAACGTTATATACAAATTTTGCCCAGCCACTTTATACCACTTTTTTGCATTACTTACTCCAAATTTGCAGAACTATCCTCGTTGTGCAATTAAAATAAAGTTCAAGAGACCTCGCTTCAACTTCAAATAAGACAATGTTTGAAACAAAACAATAAATATATTCCATATATCCCACTTGATTTATTTACTATTGTATACATGTTATTGTATGTTGAATTAACCTAAAATTCAAAATGTCAGTTTGACTTGTCAAGGAATGAAGATAGAACAAACATATTTAGCTGGTATCGCTCTCAAAAAACTTTTTGATGTGAACTGGAGATTTATCTGTTGTTAAAAAGAATTCTTTTAAGCCATGTATAATTTTCGGATTCTTTATATGGCTGTAAAAAGGCTAAGCCACCTCCTCTTACTATACAGCAATTTTTCATAGTTAATTTCAACATAATTGCACAATTCTTTCAGATTTTCAGTTCCTACAGTATAAACTGCAAAATGATGAAAGTTTCATCACTAAAGATTCTACCTCGAACTCCCAACAAATCAGTAGCATGATCCAAGTTTTGATTCAGATATGAGATTACATTGTTACCCACATTTCGTCCTGCACAGGTGAAAGAGACGCATTTTTCTTTTATATTGTACTTTTTAATAGTCCTTGGTAAATGATTGACAATGGTTATCGAAGTTTCATTTTCCAAAGCTGACAACTCAAGCAATTTACTCTACGTCCCGGTTTTCCAATCAAAATATTGCATAATTATGGGAAATATTTTGTCAGCGTTGTGATTGCTGGCATCAGTCGACAACCCCAAAAATACATCTTGTAGATTCTGTAGTAGGATTTCAATAGTATAAGGTGCGAAGAATAAGGTATAGGTATAGGTATAGTATAAGGTTACTTGAAGATGCCATTGTATAATTATTACTCACCACACACAGTGTGTGATGTGTAGGTGTGACACACTGCACCAAAATAATTAATGAATAAGGCAACAATAGTTGAAGACAATTAGTGAACGAGTTGAAACTTGAACGGCCTCGACCGGATTTATCCGGTCAGATGGTAACGCTAGGCATGCTTGTTCTTACTTTGGTTTACAAAGCATATAATGTATACCTACAATTTTTACTATTTTAACATATTTTATCTAAGAGACCAAGATTTCTATAAATATTACTAACGACTATATTAAGACTCTTATGTGTAATTTCCCCTAAAAGAACCTGGTGCGTAAATATTTTCTGTCAACATATTAAAGTAAAATAAAACATAATGTACCTATTTTTACAGTTGGGATTTATTTGCCAAAAATATTGTGTAGAAACAGCTTGATAAAAAATTAAAACAATTACACAAACTTTACAATCCACTTTCATTTAGAAACTGAACGTTTACATCACAGTGAAATAATATGACTGCATTCACTAACAATTTTATGTCGTTAAAAAATGTACGTTACCATATTCCCCAATAAAATATACAATATAATAATGCCATCAACACATCACATTAAAACGAATGTTAATACCCACAGTCAGTTACTGGTTAGTGAATATACAATACATATTTTTAATACAATTTGAGAATTGCTTGGAAATTAAGTCCCGCTAGGTAATAAATGATATGTTATTTGGGATTAATTCGATTTTACAACAGAAGCATGAAAACTCATCAATCGCAATTACGAAATGAAGCGTTCATTAGGATGCTTTTATTACTGGAAGAACACAATTTCACAATTGGTACCTTAACGTGAAAATGTATGGAAAATAACGTAGCGTGTATCAAATACATTTAGCATATTTTTGGCACGCTATCTCTTCAGGACTTTTTTGACACAAGTATCTTAATTCATTATTTTATCACAAGGACAGGACAGTTATCGTATCCACTATTGCAAAAATTATTTATCCTAATCCTTGTCACAAACGTAAATACATAATACAAAAATGGCACTGTAAAAATACCATGTAGAAGCAAGTTATTTACACTTATTTTATGTAAATAAATATATATTCAGTATCTTAGATCTTTTTATATTACAATGTTATATAAAATTACAGACTTTATTTTTAAGAATTAGCCCTTTTTATCAACTGTGAGAGAATTGAATAGTTATTTAGATTTTTATTAATTCAATAATTTGGCAATGATTACTAAAACTTGAAAAATTTTAATGGTTGAACTTTAAATCTACATGCAAGGACTAGTTTCTTACATAAGTAAATCTGTTTGTGTTACAAATGAGGTTAATGTTTAACTGCAAATGAGCATTCTATTAAAGTTAACAAAACATAAAATAGCTCTAAGAGTGCGGAATGCGTTCCACAGCCATAAAACAAATCGTACGTTAACAAAGGAATGTGTCAGTCATCCGAAAACAGGAACTCGTTTTCAGAGAGAAGGACCTCTAAATCGGATTGGACGGTATGTATATTAGAATCAATATCATCAGAGGGTTTTGCGGCTGGTTTAATTATTTGTAGAGGACTAGCTATGGGAACGGCGGCTGCCACTCCTGAAGAAATAACGGCGTCTTCAGTGCTGGGCTTAACAGCGTTCTTTTTCAGTTTGTGATCACGTTCTTTAACAGTTCTTATGAGCACACCTGTTCTTGAACTCTTCATGTCAACTTTTTTATTGACTCGATCCACAGATACACTGGTTTTGTCTGGTTTCTTTAATTTAACACTAAACTTAAATGGTGGTTTATATACAACTTGCAGGCGAACTTTTTCTCTGTCATTTGGGAGATTACCTACACTGTGTGATTTGCTTTTATCTGTTCTAGGTCTGATGGTTGGTCTTTTATGGGGGCTCCTGTGTGTTTTATCAGTGAGGCCCGCAGGTGTGGATTTGGACTTTGGCAATGCCGAATGGTGCGACTTTAAAAGCCAATTTTGAACTTTGCCCACGGAGTCTGATATTTCCGTGGGATTGTGAACGACTTCCGCACCTATTAGACCCTTTTTGCCTTCGGTATCGACTTGAGCGCTGCTATAATCAATAACTTCTTTTCTTTTCTTCTTTTTCTTAGATGCGTTGTTTTGTGGGGATTTCTTCACTTTACTTGGGGGAATTTCTATTACAGCTGCTGTGTCACCGACCTTCTTTCTTGTTTCTTCTGCCGTGACGGGTGCCGATACTCTTTTCTTCTTCTTGGGAGAGCTCTTCAATTTATTGGGACTATTTAAGTTATTGTTGAGTGATTCCTTCCCTTTATGTTTCCTATGCAATTTCTTGCCATCACGGACTTTACGTTTAAGAGGTAGTTTTGAGCGAATGGCAGGGTGTACTGTGACCTGTCCATCACCTTCTGGTAGTCTAACAGTTTCGGTTGTCTGACTATGCATAATTGTCACAGATTTTAATTTAATGTTTGGTCGTTTTCCTAAGAGTTTTGTGCTCAGTATCTGGAACAGAAATATACCAATTATTAGTAATATTTCGCAACTTACTTAAATCAATTGAATGGCTTACTCAAACTACATTTACAGAGTGAATTAGGAAGTTTAAACAGTTTAACATACTTTTACTACAATAGATACAACTGGCAACTATGCATGTTTGGGATGGTGGATTTTAACATTAGAGAAAATGCTTTTCCTGATGCTACTGTACTCCATACATCGAAAATATAACATTATATATAATCTTTGACTAAAATAATAGGACAAAATTATAGGGAAATATAAGCTGTCTGATAAATACCATAAATCCCATATTTTTTACATTTATCTATCTATTATTCGTCTCTTAATTTTAAAAACCATTTGCTACCCAGTATTTAACGTAATTAAGTGTAATTTTAATAAATTTCAGGGGCAATGGCAGCACACATTAAATTTTGATTTATCAATATTTCCTAATGTGAGTTAATTTTCATAATTTAATAGTGCACACCTATAAGTGTTTTTACGTGCTATGCAATGGGAACGTTAATCGAATGATTAAAAGTTTGAATACAACTAACAATTTTGAATAAAACTTGTAAAATTAAAATAATAATAATAAAAATGGTATTGGATGGAAAATATTGGAAGGTTTTGTGTTGATAAATAGCAAACAGAATTAATGAAATAGCATTTGGAAGAGAGCCCCCGGCGCATAAGTAAAAATTGCCTCCTACAAAATCTAATCACCCCCAACCGTAACCGAGAATTAAACTAAATAAAAATTTGTAATTTCTGACTGTATTTTGTATATTTGCTAATAAATGAGATATCTGTGGGAAGCAATTAAAGACATATTAATTTTATATGCATACAATCTTCTCACAAACTTTCGACGTTATTATTATGTCAATTGATGTTTTTTTGATTTTTTTTCATAATTTTGATGTATTTAAATTGTTTTAATTTTTTTGCGTATTAACAAACATTCACTATTTTAACATTTTAACAATACTTTGAGCAACTACGCATTTTAGACAATTTGAAATTTAATATTTTTTGTAGGAGTGGTGAATTTGATGTTTGGACTTTTAAAATGTTCACATTTTGGTATTTTGACAATTATTTTTTTTGTACTTCAACAGGTTGTTAGTTATTGAAATTTGAAAATAAAACATTAAAAAGTTGTTAATACAATGAATTCTTCAAAATTTTATAATTTGATCATATTTTGTTTACTGTTCCATATTATGCATTATTTTGGGTGATTTTTAAATATTTTTGTGTTGCGGCGTTGAATGAGGCATAATATATTTTGTTAATCATTTTTCTATGTCCATACAATTACACGTTTGAGATATTTGTGTAGTTTAAAAAAATATGAAAATGTAACCAATGAGATGTAAAGCCCTAGACGTACTTCCGATTGTACTAGCAATATTTCACTCACGTTTCTTTAAGAAATAAATCATGGTTAAGACTTTCAACTAAGAAACGAAGTCAATTATTAATCAAAGACAAAAAAATATGCATTTGTTGCTTACCAGTAGAGCAATCACAGTCAGTATAATGAGCAGCACGGCGTACCAGTAATCCATCACCCATTTCTTAAAACTGGCTATGCTTTCCTCGGATAAAAGCATCTTTCGCAACGTGGCAAGAGGTCCCGAAGGATCGACTTCGCGGCACATTTGGAAAACGTCGCAGTAACCACTGTAGTCGTTGCAGGGGGTCCCGGGTTTCGAATACATGTCGGGTATGTCATAAGGCATATCGTTCCATTCGAAGGACGATACACATGGCTGGCCATCTCCGGGAAGTTTGCAGCAGAGTTCGCAGGCTTTGGTTTTTGGATCTGTCTTGCCAGGAATGCACTGACATGATTCTAATCCGTACGCCAAACATATTGAACCCGTACATTCCTATAAACAAAGCGTTAAGTTTTATGTCGTTTTGATTCAAGAATGGTTGGCCATGACGTACCCCCATGAAACAAACAAATTCCTTGTTGCATATGGTCTTGTTGGGTTTGTTGATTGAAGGGGGGCACTTCGGGCCTCTTCCATTGCAATAGCTGGCATCCCTGCAACCGTTATCATCACGGCATTTATGCCCAAATTTCAGTTGGCATTTTGAAGTACAACAGGGTCCCTAAATCGGAACATGTATTAATTTGGGGGATATCAAGTTGGGGAGTTGTGCATTTAGTATTATAATTTAAACTCAGACGAATTTACCTGTGAAGGACTGCAGATGCTGTTTTCTCGTAAATGGCAAGGGGGCTCATCAACAGGAGGATACCTTCGCTGTGGGAAGCAGCATTCGTCCTTACAATCTTCTTCCCATCCACAGTCGCACTCCTCCGCGTCTTCGACAACACCATTGCCACATAGAGATATTTGTGGTTCTGTATATAATACACGTAATTAATATAAATTCATAGAACACTATAAATTCTGTCATTATGTTCCAATAATGCACTGGAATCGTCGTAATGGATTGCATAATTATTTTAATAAATAGTGCTATATACGTAAATATAAATTTAAAAGAGGAGATTTCATATCTGCATCAGCACTACGTTACTCTGACTTTATTGAATATCCGGAAATGATGTTTGCGTAACTGAGTTTGGTAGACTAGGCGTCTCTACTATAATATGAAAGGACGCCTGATCATTATTCCACATTCACGTATCCGTGTGATGTTTTATACAAATGTGTTTACAAAATAAAACAAAGTAACAAGGTGAAGCTGCGCGATTTCAAACGCACGTTTTATGTATTACGAAAGGCGACGTAAAATACATCCAGAGAATTGGTCTTTCCATTGAAAATTAACGTTCATGACTTACCTGTGAAGCAACCCTTCGGAGATCGCGCTTTGAAATTAAGCACGGGATTGATGCTTTTCAAGCTGCACGGCGAGAAGTGATTATTGTTCTTCTTGTCTCCAGATGTTGCCCTCGCGAACATAATGAAGTTACCGTCTTCGCCTCCTGGCGTGCATATTTCAGGGTCGTGCTGTTTATACAAGGATTTGCATTAGGATTAGGGTGATATTGTGCCTCAAAGCGCGTTCATTAATATTTTGGCGTGGGCATAAATTTAAATACATGAGTATACCTGGTGTGGCTAAATAAGGCTCGTCGGTTATAACTTTTTTATTAATCAATATTGTACAAAGAAATGTTACTCAATTTTAAATTGATTAAAATTTGAATCCTGTGCCTTAACGTAATTGGCAATGTAGACCCATAATCTTACAATAACTATATTTTGTATAGTTCTCACACATTTCATTTTTTAAGTTGACCTGTGCCTCTTAAAATCGAGTCGCCTTCTATAATATCCCACAGTCTTTATTTTTAATTTACAATTTTCTAGTAAATCCACACCGCGGTGGTCGTCAGTTGCAGTCGAATGAAGGGCGAGGGTGTTCTATTTGCACCCTGACCAAGCGGCCAGGGGAAAAGACATGTCGAATCAGCATCGAACAAACAAAGGGATACCGTTCTTATTTCATCAGCGACTGTCCAATGCCCAGTCAATAATCAATCATAATTTAATTATTAGCCATCTTTGCAGTGAATATGTTGGAAGTCGTTGGGAAATACTTTCCGAAACTGAACTTGCAAATTATGTTGTTGTTGATGAAATTAGTCACTATGGGGAGGAAGTTATCATGGATTGGCATCATGCTACGAAAATACTCCAGTTTTATCACCAAGTTATATTGAATATAATAGGAATAGGAATCAATATTGTGGAATTAACGCGCTATATAATGAATAACTTGATCATCATATCGAGGGAATTCAGACAGGAAGAAGTGCTTTTAGTAAGAACGTCGTTGAAAAAATGCAACAAGCATGACTTAGTGTGCATTAGACGACTCCCAAATACTGTAACTTTTTGACCAATAATCTTGCTGGCAGAATCCATAAAGCACCTTGTTTCCAGAGGAGTTTTCGAAGAACTTTCAAAAGATAAAGTGTGAAAATGAAGCATGTAGCTAACTGTCTTTTATCGAGTACTTCTAAACATGTTGAGTGTTGCATATGTAGTTGTCTGATACAAAGTTATATTTAGCCAACATGACTCTACAAATGATATGTCGCCAGTTTCCGATAGGTGTGTTCTATAATACGAGCGTAGTTTTATTTGTTTGAAAGGAATTTACAATCATTCGAAATAGAAATGAAAGAAACGTTGGTTTTAGCGAAATTATACGATTGATATGTTAATACTTTCCGTATGAATCTATCAAAAACAGAGTGTATGCCTTTCCATCTAAGTCAAGATGTTAGTAACCATTTCTACGATATGCACATAAATAAAAGTGTAATAAGAAATCATGAGTTTCGCAGCATTATACTAGAAATTAGAGAGGCACGGTGGGTGCCAACTTGGCTTCTAGCTTAAACATAAAAGGCTATTGATAAGAAGTGGAATATCATATATTGCTGCTGAATCCATTAACATTTATGGCGCAGACATCGAGTCTCTCTACGTTACGTTATTATACGGGGCAAGCTGAATTTATTGAGAATAACAACACTATTAATGTCTATGATTTTAGATTAAATGTCCTTAAAATATTTCCCTTCGGTAATTATACGCTTGGCCGTTCTCTTTTAAAAAACCCCAATCAATAATTTTGCATGCCTTCAAAATAAGCGTTAACTGTGGCTACAAATTCCTTCTTGTACACTACTGAAAACTTGAGGCAAGCATTTTTCATTATACGCTGAATTATTCAGCGGTACCTGTATGTTATCCACCGGTTTCAATTGTACGTTTCAGGCCTGTAATTTCAAAGAATAACGCATACATGGGTTTTTAATAGCTTGGTGCTTCGTTGGAATTGTTCGGAATTAAATGAAAGACGACATTTTTCATTGCAACAGATGAAGATTTGCTCAAATAACACCGCACGTTTTGTTTTTCACGATTTACTAGATTTTATTATTTTCTGAACAAGTATAGGGATGTCTTTCAGTTGATTGGGAAGTTTTGGAAATCAAGTGAACCACACTTCAAAGAATTTTGAAAGTCATGGTCTATATTCATAGATCTGATGTCTTTCCTTATGAAGCACATTCGATGGCAGTAAGCATGTAATATAATTCAAATGTCGATCGAAGCTTGGATTGGCATGAAAAGGTAAATCTACATTACTACCGTTTCGCGTAGTAATGCGGTATTTGTTTCAATAAAGTGGAGCGCACGGCTTGTAGCTCCATCCTATACAACGAAGTCCAAGTCGATATCTTCTAAACTTTATTAAAACAACGCATGCAGCCCTAAAATCCATCTACAAATATTTTGAGGATGAACTTTCATGATATGGGGTTGTCAATTACTCAAACTTTGGCAAAGCAAAACTATAGATCATCATCATAACTGATAATGATTTTTCAAAAGCATCTTCATTTGGTTTCTGTTCAACTAACTGAATCTTATATGGATGGTAAACTATGCAAAATTCTCTTAAATCTCGGGGGGCAAAACATGACGAATAATTCCAATTCTTAAACATTAGTTCACACTTTCAGCAACATTCCCAGCTGAACAAGAATTTCAATGACGAATTGGTTGATGAATTACCGACCGAATTGTTTAATAATTCGACGAATTATGGTGTCAGTAGGTTGACGATTCTGACTTAAATTCCACAATGAGTACTTCGAATAGAAAACAAATTTTGATGATACATTCGAACGATTCCAATACGCCGAGCAATTATATAGAATAACATGGTAGATTTCCAAACATTAATGTTAATATATCCCAAAAATGGAAAAGAAATGAATCAATTTGCGATGGCGAAATCACAGATACTGATAGTAGTGGAAACAAAGAAAAGGTGTAATGGAACCGAGGAACTGGAAAATGGACATTTACTAACATTTAGTGGAGTGGGAAAAAATGAGAGCTAGTGCTGGAATCGGATGTGTAGTACATATAGGCACTAAAAGTACCCAGAAGAAATGGGAAGCTATGTCAGAAAGAATCTTAACTATTGAGATGGAAAATATGAGCGAAAAACGAACAATATTAGTAGTATATGATCGGGTCTAGAACAAAAAGAGGAAAGCTAGATTTTCGGAAAACTTAGAAATAGCAGTAGAAAGAGCAATAATATATATCTAGCAGGAGACATAAATTTCAGAGTATGGAAAAGTACACAGTAACTATTGGAAATGGGTAGAAGAGAAAAGAAAAAACAACGCAAGGAGACTGCTGGAATTCTGTACATGATCTAATTATAGCAAACACGTTTGACAGACGATGCATACAAATACACGAGAGAGGAGGTGAGCAGAAGGGAAAGATCAATTACAGATTATATAATAGTGGAAAAGAGAAAAAAGCTGCCATAAGAGATGTGATAGTGACAATAGGGTACGAGATAAACAGTGATAACTATTTAGGGCCGAAATCAAAGTAGAGGTTGAAAACCAAAAGAGAGACGAGAATATAAAATTAAGAAAAAAAAGTTATAAGATCGTACAAATTAAAGGGTAACACGATGGCTAAGAAATATGAAGAAAGAGTAAATAAATACAAATCCTGAATTCAAGTTGACGTAAAAGGTGAACAGCAAATGAAAATTAAAAAGAAGAGTTAGCAAAATACATTAAAAAAACATAAATAAGAAGACGATGGCAAGCTATTAGAATTATAAAGGGCAAAGAAGTAAAGTAAATAACATGGTAACCGAATCAAACCAGAGAACATAGAACGAGTTCAGTAAATAGGTGGAGAGAAGTAGTACAGCAACCAGAAATTGTTATGAAAAACTTAACAGGCAATAAAAAAGTACACAATTTAGTAATGTAAGGAGAGATATTAACGTAAGAAAGAGAAATAATGGAAAGATGGAAAAAATATTTTCGGAAATTAATGGAAGGACGAGAAGTCCCGGAAAGTGATAGTGTCAATATATAAAAAAATTTGATCGCAAGGACTGTAATAATTACAGGGGAATAACATTAATGAGCATAATAATCAAGATAATGGAAAAAGTACTAGAAAAACGACTAAGAAAAAAAGTAGAACCAACATTAACAGAAGTTAATTTCAGAAAAGGTAGAAGTGCACAAGACCATATATTCGCGTTATAAAAAATAATAAGTAGCAATGTCAACAACAGTATATTTAGCCTTTCCAGGGATAGAAAAATCGTTTGACCTTAAGCTACTGTTTGTGAAGATGTTAAGATAAATATTTTAATTTAAAAAAAACAGCCATTTCATGAATGTAAATATGGAGCCCGTATAGTCTGAGTTGAGTTGAGAGTGAAAATATTGCCTAAAATCGATTAACCACAATTCGACACCGTTCACAGCAATTGAATAATTAACTGTGTTTCAAGTATTACATTAATTTACATTTCAATTGTTGGGTAAATAAATCACATAATTTAATCATTTACATACACTTGTTCTGTAATAAATAATTTTTCTGAATGATTGCGAAAGAACTTGAAACCAGGTAAACAATGAACTTGACGTTGGTCGAACCAAAGACATTTTCGAAAGATTTTATACATACACTGAATTTTAGATAAACGTTCTTCGATGGCAATGGTTGTAAATCAGGAGGTCGTCAAATATTTGAAAGACGCCTCCGATGTAACGTTGAACGAGAAGCAAATTAGATTAAATACAATATACATTATTTACCGGAACCGAAGAATTCCTGACGTCGAACGTCAATTACCGATGTTTGGAAGAACTTTGTCAAACTTCAGTAAACGACTGCAATCAGCTGTTTCACCAAATGGAACAAGTTTAAGGGGCGTCTTGAAAAAAATATGGGGCTGGTAAATAACGACCACCCTAACCCACACGCCCCCATCCGTCGTTAGCCTCATTCCCCATACTCTGTCATATACATATAGCATATAGTCTTATTTCTAACTATCTTTTGGGCGATTTTAACAATCATGAATTTAATGTAATATGTAAGTAATGAATAAAACATTTTTTGTTAATAATATGTGTTTTAATTAATGTGAAATTGACTTCTGATTTACATACTTTGTAAGCGAGCACATTTATAAATTATAATTTGTGCGTGTTGTTGAAATATAAGTAAAGTGTGATGTGTACGAAATTTTTATTACATTATTTAATATTGTATATTGTAAGTACGTCGCAGAGTGAATACCCTTAAATGAAATTTGTGTGGAATTTGTCAGTTAATGACACATAAACATCAAACAAAATTGCCCATATCGTATTACAAACGGGAGAGAAAACCTGACAGACTCACCGGTGATCCGAAGTTATGTCCAATTTCATGTGCAAGGGTAACATGTGACACGGCAGGTGGAACATGTTTGCCGTAATTCAGTAGCGTAACGATCCCGGTGTTCAAAGACTTCATGCTGCCGCGGTAATGCTGAAATTAAAAAAAATATCCGCGTAAAAAGAACGAAAAATATCGAGGCGTTTGGGCGGAACAGGTTAAAACCTGCGAAACGCTTATATTTCGCGTAACTCAGTTTGCCGCCGGTGGATCTCAATTTACCGTTTCCGTTTATAGTTTATTTCTACTTTAAAAGCGTAATTGAAAACGCGCGCAGATGTAAGTGTTCGGATTTAATTTCGACCAATTGGATCATCCTATCTCCGTGCGAGCTGCTGCGAATAAATTGTATTTTACGATTTCCTCGTGCTGAAAAAGTTCGTTTCTCGGCATCTACGAATTCATAATTGAACCGTTTATTACGTTATTTTTCTCGCAAATAATAATTATGCTCTCAAATAAATAATTGATAAAAACAAATTAAATCAAACCTATGCTGACTAATATCTACGTGTATAAATTTACTGCTCGTTATTTTTTATATTTATATTTACTTAACGATTAAAACGATCAATGCGCATTTGCGCAAAATACTATACATCAGTATTCGTAGTTTGCATTTGAAATCGTTGAAATCAGTGTGGCAGATAAATTGGATGGCAAGGAAAAGTTATTAAAATCGAGGAAAAATGTCAAATGGAAATTGCTTGATTACTTTCAACGTAACTATTCAATAATCGAGTTCGTTATAACATCGAAAATAAGTTATGGAATATACGTGACTTTTTGTAATGCAAGCGACGATTTATTTCCTGCATGTTTAACGATTTCCGCGAGTTTTATTTCCATTTTCAAAATTAACCGACCGAATTAAATCCGCATGCAGGAAATTGCTTCTTTATTGGAGCCGATGCGAAATCAATTACGATAATGCGTATTTGCTTTTGTTAATTCAGCACTCCGCATGTGATTAGATAACAAGTTAAAACGGAGTACTCTAATCGGAATGCAATTTCTCCACGCAACCCGTCTAATGCCGCGTTACCACCGACAATTAGGCTAATTGCACGTGGATGGCGCCGATAGGAGAAGTAGCGCTGATTCACATATCAAACATTGATCCGGCCGTAATTAAACAATTAAACAGGTAAATCAAAGGGCTTGAGTACAAACAATAATGGGGAACGATTCGTTCAGGGTTCGATCACAACAATTATTCAATAGCTGCTGTTGATATTGAACCGTTCGCGCGTAATAAGCTGAAAGCAAACACCTGTAAAGTAATTACAGCTTTGTGCGCATCTAAGTGCACTAATACCTAATAGCGCTGTTATTCTGCTTCGCGAGGTCAAACCTCGTTGTTATTCCGTTAATTTTCAAACAATATGTTACATAGCATCGATAGTATTATTTGGGATAGGATTATCTTCGTTAGGTAATCTCGACTTATCGTACCCGTTGTGATCCATGCGAGCTAGTTGCTGCATATATTTCACGAGTATCCTATTATTGTTATTGTATCGATTTTGATGTTAAGAATTAAGCTCAATCCTTAAATATAGGTCGAAGTGGATCGAATATGTCAAACAAATCAATTCTACAAGACCCGGGAAAGTCTAATACCAATTGTACAATATGGAATAGATCCAAGCTCGCAATGCTTTGGTATATGTGGTTTATGAAACTAAAGTGAACACGAAGGACTCCAAGAATTCGCTATCCCATGTTAAGTAATAGTACGTCACCAGATTGTTAAATGTCACGGTACAATCAAATGGTGTAATATTTAATAACACAGAAAAAATGGTTTTCGAGAGAAAAATTCAATATTACAATGGAATTAAGACCGCAGCTTATACGATTACACAGCAGAAATACAATTAAATTAAATGGCCAATTAAAGTAGGGAATGCACACAAATAAAAGTACGAACGCATCAATTGTTAAATCAGTTCACTTGCAAAATTTGCTACGAATAAATCAGAAGTAACTCAATCCTACTAAAATTAAGTATTCTTTGAAATACCTGAGCTTCTATGGTTTACCATCACAGTAATTTTATTTTCATTTCAGCAACATATTTGTATATTAAGTCCACAGCTGATGATGATTTCTGAAATAAGATTTACTGCAACGTGAGATCCAAATCCAGTACTAATGAGTTAGAGAGATTTATTGAACTATTAACGAAAAATAAACGAAATAAATTAGATTATGGGATAAAGATTAAAGAGAAGACTGTAGCTGTTTAGAAATATTTATATCTTTAAATACAGGGTCACTATTATTAGTTTGTAGGCCAAGCATGTTTTGCTACTTTACATAAACAATTCTACAGTAGAACAGTTGTCTTCTTTTTTGACAATCCCGTTCCTCTCGTCCTGTCTAAAGTTTCTCTCATTTTTAAATACTGAAATACTGGATTTCTATCAACTGGAAATGTCGTGAAGTTATCTTAATTGACCACCTGTCTTCTAGATTGACAATGATAGGTGCTTTTACAATCACAATGAGTTTTATCGACATATTAGTACAAAATTTCTTTGATAAGTAAATGAAATCTGTCATTTTTTGAACGCACCTTACATTCGAAACATAAAAACGTTCCCGATTTATTTGAACACAAATGTATACACCTCAGCACAAAACATTGTATTGTATGTATGTACAAAATAACATTAATCAAACAACTCAGGCCAGCTGATTATCCACGTCGTGTTGGTTTCAGCATCACATGACAACATAATTTTTGATTTATTTTTCTTTTCTGATGAAGCTTAGTTCCATCTATCATGATATCTGGGTAGAACTGAAGTAAAGAAAATACACACATTTCAAGAAGAAGAATTAATGAATTCAATTACACATTGTTGAGAAAATATTGGCCATGTTATGTTGCAGAATGTTTTTGGGAGTAAGAAAAGAAGAGTGGCGTTATGTTTGCAGCAAAATTGAGAACGCTTTCAACAACTCTTGCAAATAATAATAAATAATGATCATTAAAATAATATTTGTGTTATTTTAAATGTTTCTGTTCTAACTTTTGAATAATATATGACCAAAAATAATCCACAAAGTCGAGCAAAATAGTTGATTATAGAAATAAAGTTGAATGTAAAATTATACGTCATAAAATTGGTGTTGGGACAAAATTATGGAGGTGTATTAAAATCACTTATGGGATATCATATCGAGTGTGTTTATACCAAATACTTCAGTCTAGTATAAAAATTAACTTCATAAAGTGTGAACAAAGTTCGATAATGAGCGCCAAAACGGATAACAAAAAAAAAAACATATTTGAAACGATTTATACAGGTTAAGAGGCATACAATAAAATACGTGTTCTCTGTCCAAGTTACATCCAAATTGAATACTTCACAATGGATTGCTCATTGTAAATAATACGGAATTTCACTAATAAATAATAATAACTCAACTTATTAATATTAAAATACAAATAAATACTAGTAGTATTTCGCTATCAAAACGTAAATTTGATAGAAACGAATGTCTTAAAATATACACTGAGACGTTGAAACACGTCTCATTGGATCTACATATGGAAATATCACTTACCTATACCGCGTTTACCCATTAGATGCGTCTTCACACAAGTGCGCGAAGTTTGAATAGAAGTTTTCTATTGGTGGAATTTCTCCATCCCAAAACACGCAACTACAAAATTCGGCAATCGTGATTGCGTTCCGGTGTTTTTTAATGTGTACGTAGCCTGTGAAACTGGCTGTTGACGCCTAGACCACGCCTTTACTGCATCTGGTCGTTAAACGAGATATATATGCTATTCCACGAATCCACCATTGAAATACTAGGCCATTTATGTAATATATATTGCTTATCAAGATTAGTAAATGAAACACTTTTTGACAGCTCCCAATATTAGCAAAGTTAATACTGCACACCATAAGTACAGTTATTAATGAAAGTCCTATATAATGTTTTTGAATAGTATTCTAATATTCTTCATATAACATGTATTCCCGATACTGGAAACAAAATATGCTTGAAAATTACGCAAAGAATATCGGTATATAAAGTCAAATACCCATGCCTTTGATGGTCTCCTGCTCTCGTCTTTGAGGTAACGATACAGGATATAGACAGAAGCGATTTCCTTTTACAAAAAAATCATTGCTCTATAACGGTAATCTTTCTTATTCAAAAATATGCTTTCCAATGTACTTTAATATGGGAAATTTATGAGGGCAAGCTGACAATAAACGTGAAAGAGGGCGTGAAAAAATATTAGTTTTAAATTATTATTTAAACTGACAGAATATAATATAATATAAACCAGTCGATATTGAATTTTGTTTGTGGCCTCTGCAGAATTATTTTCTAGTGTTGTGTTTTTTCTAATTATGGAAAAATTGAGCACCGTGGTGTCATAAAATTTGTCATAAAAATGGAAATAGTTCAATGGAAATAAAAAATCATTTGTCTGTTGTTTACGCTGAACTTTCTCACTATACGACAATAATATGTTCGTCAATGCAATTTAAATGGAGGCAGGAATACATCGAAGACGTTCGTCGAAGTGGTCGACCAAATTCAGCCATTACCGAAGAAAACGTTCGAAAAGTAAAAAAATTTATGCTTAAAGATCGACGATTTAAAATCAATGCGACACCTGAAAGTTTGCAAATTAGCAGGGAACGTGCTTGGACAATCATCCATGATAATTTAGGCAACGTTCAGTTAAAAGTTTTGGAGCTTTGTGAAAGACAAGAGAAAGAAGTTATTGAGAAAATTGTTCCTGACGATGAAACAAACATTCATAGCTATGATCTTGAAAGCAAACATGAGTCGATGCAATGGAAACAAGGGCTCGACACCGCCAAAGAAATTTAAGATCCAACATTCGACTGGAAAGGTTATGGCCACTATTTTTTGGGACCACTATGAAGGGTAACTTTTATGCTGATATTTTACGCAAATTGCAACAGGCCATAATGGAAAAACCCAAAGGGAAATTAAAAAATGGAATTCTGCTTTTACAGGACAATGTGTTGTTGTTGTTGTTGTTGTCCATGATGCTTTGAATGATTCACAGAATTAAATCATCCACCCTACAGCACTGACTTAGTACCTCTGTTCAGGACGTTGAAGCAGTAGTTGAGGGGACAAAGATTTCTAAATGGCAATGAACTAACGTGGGCGTATCGTTTTTTGTCAGAAGAAGAATTTTTTTGTTTTTTTTTTAATTTTGCTAAATGCAAAAAATGCATACAAGTGCAAGGAGATTATAATGAAAAATAACCAAATACTTTTATTGTATTTTAACTCCTTCATAGTCAGGTACCTTTTTTATCAGCTTGCCCTCGTAAATGTGAAATCAGAATTTCGATATTAGATATTTTTTTTGAGTTCTCTGAACATAATTGCTTAATCGAACTTAACAGTTTTTTGGGATAACATAGGAAGATTGTCGAAACAACAAAACAAGAAAAGTTGTTACTCGTTAAAACTGGTGGGCAAATACATATTTTTGGTTGGGTGATAAAATATTAGTAAGAGCGGAAAAATTTGAAATTTGAAAAACGAAATCGTAAATCATGTCGAAATGAACTGTTTTCATAGAAATAAAAATCATGAGAATATAGGATTCTAATAAATTGGACGTGTCGGTGCACGTCGGTGACAATTTAATTTTCTATTTGCCACCTGATTAGCCTTAGTTTTGAAAGGAATTGGTTTTTATACTAATAGTGTTCTGACATTATTATTATTTATGGTGGAACTGATTTAAATGGAAAGGATTCTTAAGCGGCGTTAACCTAGTGTTCTTACGCGACTATCGAGCATTTTCATGATGGCGGTCGAAAGCATTTTAAATATTAAGCCGGATATTTTGGACCCTGTTGGAGAGCATAAGCACTCGAACACTTCCACAACGTCATACTGTTTCACAATCAAGGAGCAAACTAAATTTTTAAACTATTTAGCTACTGGCGAGGCGGGTTTTACTCAAAATATTGTTTAGTTGGCATACTCATGTAATATATTTGGAGAGACATATATTACATGTTTTAATGCAGCATCGTCATCAACACACATTTTAGATGTATGGGCAAGGCTAGTTAATGACGGTTCGTTCGGCCCTGAGATCACCACACCAATTAACTAAAATAAAGTACCAACTCTTAATTATATTTTGGATGACTCACCTTTGTTTATAATGATATCCGTGTGGTATTTATATGAAGACAGACTTGGAGCTACATAAATCAATTAGCTTATTACTCTCTAGACTGCACTGAGAACGCTCCGTTATTAGATAAATCAGAAAATTCTTGTACAAAGTACCCACAACAAACTTGTTGGTTACCATGCAGTAAAGTATGGACAGTAATACGAATGGTATAAACTAAACGTATGGTGCTAATTCACTAAATAGGACCAAACGCTCTTCAAATATACAAGGTGAAGACTTTTAGAAAAATCTCAATACGAGTAACTTGAACTGACAAAAAAATTGTATATCAATTTGATTCTCTAAATACAACCCCATCCACACCAAATCCATCGGAATGCCGCGTATTGATTATATTTGTGTTTTACATCGTGTTATATTGACAGCTCTTTATGTAATGTTGTACTACGAACAAATTATATTTTTGTGTCACCATACATTAATTGTATAAACAAAAGAAAATTATAACGGTTGTAACAAAACTGACTACATAATGTCATCACAAAAATTAAATTAAACCGCCATGTCAATTAAAATAAAAATGAAACAACACCACCCTAATGGTGTTATTCATATTATGTTTTATAGGTCGCTGCATTTCGCATGCATAAATAGCACCATTAGGGTGGTTTTTATGAAAATTAAATTCATTACAACATACTTATCTCGCGTCGAGGTTTGTAGGCGCAAATTTTACAATAATTAATTATAGCTACCCTGAATAAATAAAAGTGGCAGTAAATTCGAAGTAAATTAAGTGTTACGCCAAACTTGATTAACTTCTAAATTTAGTTAGATTAAAGTTACAGCAAAAATTAAATAAGGAGATAAAAGTGAATTAGAAGTGGGTAGTTCGTCAGAATTAATCAAAAGTTTGTTAACAAGTATGTTATAATTTCCGATGGATGGTGTCGTTCGCTTTACCACGTGACTGTTACGCACATGTGCTTGTGATTTCGGCTGTACAAAATGAGGGTTGTAACCGTGATATGTGACGATAAAAGTGGGGACACCGACATGATACTCATTTAGCTTGGAACGTTTGTAATGAACATTAAAGCAATATCAATCAATGTGACAGTAAGTAGTCAATGGATTATGTTCCAGAATGACTACTTTTGGAAAGAGAATATTCAAGCATATGAAGGAAATAAATTTTTGGACTATTCTTGCCGAAATGGACACTAGGCAATGCAACTTAAATAAGAGCATGAACAATGCGATTCTGACGCAGCCTGATTCGAAATCATGACAAGTAGTAATCTCTAACGGGCTAATATATGTTAGCACTTTTGTATACTAGAAATACACTGTAGTGGCGTCGCTTAACGTTTATGCTTTGAAAACACTCTCCTTTGAGCTGAGCACTTAATGCCATACATAAGAAATGGCTAACGCCACTTAATAAAACTGGAAAAAAGAAACACAATGTTCGTCGCAATGAATAATAATAACAATTGTTTCTCTATTAACTAAAGCATATAAAACTAACATAATATGAAGGTTAAAATTAATATTGACTTTATGTCCAGAACATTAAACATATTCTATGTAATAATTGTAATTAAAATTGAGAGTGTAAGAGTGTTCCAACTTATTAAAATGTAATTTGGAAAGAACGAGGAAGTTTAAAACAATTTGTATAAAGACGTTAAAAGTCAACATCTAAGTGAAAATGGCAACGAAAAAACCGGTGATGCGTTAAATGTAAAGAACTGGAGAAAAAAGGGTATATTATTATATATTGCGGATATCATTAAATTTTCGTTTTTAATATTGCGAGTATTTTGCGTAATATTTATGTACATAGATTCAAGAATTAATCGTTTTGGTAAATTATTTTGTCTATAGATAATTGTTGGGTTAGATACAACAAAAGTATATTTGTCTTTTGGACATGTGAACATAATTGTTTGAAATGTTTTCCAAATTATAATTTTAATAATTTGGAACGATCTTACACACTCATTACTTTAATTACAATTGTTATATACAATATGTTTAATGTTTTGGACATTAGGTCAATTTTAATTGTAACCTTTATGTCAGGTAAGTTTTATACGTTTTACTTAATTGTCTTAATTAGTAAGATCTTAAATGTAATGATGGAGCCTGTGGATCTTCTTATATTTCAATAATAATAATACCTTCCCCTTCTCACACTTTTAATACGTACATATTTCAACAACTATGTTGTCATCTTCAGAAAAATTAGGTATCTACGATAAACAAAACAAACATAAAAATAGCAACCAAACACTAACGCTATAAAATAGTAAATAAATATGAACCTTACAAGTTAAAAAATGTATCTTATAGCAATTCATAAAGTGGTGACCCCGGAATCTGTCCATAATCTGAATTAATTAAATTTAATCTGTTCTTAAAAATAAAAATACTTTCAAAAGAATCTAACTGATTGTTATAAGATACATTTCTTAACAATTTTATATTATTCAAACTTATAACATGTCCAGATTCGAATATAACGTGTGAGCAACGGAATTGTGATTCAGGGAGGGCTTTGGAAGTTTTCGCGTATGTCTTAGATTAATTTTGAGTAATAGATCAATCAATCAATTACTATTTTTGGACACGTTGGTTATCAGAAATGGTAATAAACTAGAAATTGATATATACAGAAAGGGAACTAATGTTAATAGATTTATAACATCAGATTCTAACCATAGTTTCCAATATAAAATGGCTGCTATTAATTTCTTAATTAACCGTTTATTAAATTTTCCGTTAACGCGTGTTAGATTTGATAATGAATTAAAATATATAAATAATTAATTGCAAATTATAACGGTTATTCTGATAGTTTAATTAACAATATTCTCCGAAAATGTAAGTATAATTTATTGGTTAAAAATGCTACAACTTTAAATTTAGAAAGGTCAATTAATAAATTTATTAAGCTTTCTTTTCACGATTCTACAAAAGATTTTGGTAAGATTTTTAAACATCAAAATTTTAAAGTAATTTTCGTTTCGTTAAATAGTTTGAAAATTCTTTTAGGCATACCTAGAGACAAAGTAGAAGTTTTTCAAAAATCGGGAATTTATGGTATTTCTTGTAGTACATGTGATAGAATATATGTTGGGCAAACGAGACGTTCTATTTTAATTCGTTACAAAGAACATATGGCTCATTTAAAAAATAATAGAATGGAAAAATCTAGTGTTGCCCAACATATATTCGAATCTGGACATGTTATAAGTTTGAATAATTTATAATTGTTAAGAAATGTATCTTATAACAATCAGTTAAATTCTTTTGCAAGTATTTTTTTTTAAGAATAGATTAAATTTAATTAATTCAGATTATGGACAGATTCCGAGGTCTCCACTTTATGAATGCTATAAGATACATTTTTTAACTTGTAAGATTCATATTTATTTACTATTTTATAGCGTTAGTGTTGGTTGCTATTTTTATGTTTGTTTTGTTTATCGTAGATACCTAATTTTTCTGAAGATGGCAACATAGTTGTTGAAATATGTACATATTAAAAGTGTTTAATAAATATGTGAGAAGGGGAAGGTATTATTATTATTGAAAAATAGTAAGATCTTGTTTAATATGTTAGTGTGCTGATGCACGTTATTTAAATGCGAACCGTAACAAATGTAAATTGTTTCCAATTTCATAATATAATTTATTGCCACCACTAAGCCGTTCACAACGAAACACTGCAAATCAAAATCCCCACTTATCTGCGCTAAACTAATTTTGGGAGTAATTAATTTAGGGACGACTTTTTGCGCAAACATTTAAACGGTTTTAAACTACCCAATTTATAATGTTCAATGGTGCTAACAGAATTTGCGATCTTGAACCAAGGTAAAAGCGCCAACGCAATCTGACTAATGAGTGATTGTACTCGCGCACCGCACTAATTGTCGATTCTGCTGGATTCCGCGTTTTAACCCTCGACAGAATGGGGTCACTTGCGAAATATAATTATATTTATAGAATTGTTGTAAAAATTCTCGGCAAAACAGGACGATCTCTGTCGTAAAATAAGGAAGATCTTTGTTTTCACGCAATTTATTGTATTGATAATTCTATAAATACATGGTTTCCTATAATGAGCTAGCAGTTATTATACTGAAATAATTGAACTGAGGGAATAGTCTCAATATTTGCCTTTCAATTGCGTGCAGAAATTTATTGCCGTGACATTGATGGTAATGGGATGCCTCAATTACACAAAACCACAAAATGTTGCCATCAGCAAGGTAGGCGAAAATTCAAATGTATTTTTTTGATAGGAGGTCTATCAATGTTTCTTGGAAAAACTTCATTCTAATAACGTCAGTTGCTGAAGAAGCAAAAGCAAAATTCAGCAAGAAGTTGAAGGTTCGCGGCAGAAATCAGTTTCACAGAAATTAAAATTTTCATAACCAGCACAATATCTATGGCGTGAAAAACATGTCATGAAACATGTTAAGCAACAGGAAGAAACGAATATATGCGAGCCGATACAATTAAACCGGGAGAATGGGGCACGTTCAAAATTATACAACTTGAATGGGGAACGGGAGTAAAGTAATCCGCGACTGGAGGGAAGAGGACGGGTGTGTTTCTCAAGGTTTTGCTATCACAAGAGAAACAATAAAGAAAACTGTCACCATGATTCGATCGAAATGAATACGTTTCCGGATGAGTTAATTGTCTTTAATTAAATTCCAAACTGTAAAAGAATAGCAGCCCGGTGGAAAGAAACTGCTACCATATGTATTAAGAGAGGAGTTTATTAAAGCCACAACCTTGTAGGCATAGTTTCAAAAGTTGCTAACGAAAATGTGCTCGTATTACTTACAAAACAGGTTGCACGAAAGAAAATCCGCCCAATCTCTGCCAATATCAAAGGAAGTTATTGAGTATGAAGTGACTCCATTTATGTGCTTTCTGGATCTTATGCAATACAAAGTTACAGGACTTATACTGACGAAAGTAACTATTTATTGCTGAAATAGTAAAATATGCGAACAGGTGGTAGAAGTTATCGAATATATGGAGATGGTCGTTTGACTGAAAACAATCTAACGTATCTAACAAAAGTTTTGGGGATTTTTTTTCCTATTAAAAATAAAGTAATCATTGGATATTGATAACTATCTGTTTCTCCAGCAGTTTGACAATACATTTGTGTTTACAAAGTTTTACAAAATGCCCACAAGTTAGAATTGCAGAAAGGTATTTACAATGTGGTTGGCCAAATGCTCAAATGGGACATTGTCGCCATTTATAGAAACCAAAATTTTTCTAAGTCAACTTACAATTTACCGCGTCATTAAGGAATGTGAGGCAGGTTTCCCGTGTATGAGTCTACCCAAGACGGGTCGGTTTTGAATCATGCAAGGCTTCAGAACTTCATTGAATATGCAAGAAATATAAAAGGAGTTTTAACGAGAAGATTAGACGGAAGATTTCACATTTCCCATATGACAGCCAAGAGGGAAATTAGCAGAAATAATTCAAAATATAGAAAGCGACAAAATGTTCAAAATACACGGCTGCTCAATTAGAGAGGATTCCAAAATGCTCCATTTCGAAAGCTGGTTTTTCAATAACTTATGTTGGGCGAAGTAGGGGCGAAGCTGTAAATACAGACATTTGCATTAGAAGATGGCTCACTAAATTAGTGAATTTTATTCAAATGCATCATGTTAATGATAATATTATGTTCTGGTCGGATCTGGCATCCTGTCATTGTGTGAGAATAACCCAAGATTGATTAAGGCAACAAAATATCCTCTGTATACCTAGGATAACCCCTTGTTCCACATGCACGTCCTATAGAAGAATTTTGGGCTTTACTCTGTATAAAAGTTTACGATGATGAGTGGGAAGCCCAATATGAAGAACTTACCATCTCCAGGGAACCAAGCAGGTATAAACTAGCTAAATAAGAGCATGGATTAAATAATCAAACTTGGAGCGTTTGTCACATGCAAGAGGAACCTTAAGTGAAAGAGCAAACAAACTTCTTGATTTAGAAGAGATGTTATATGGCGAAGAAGTATATGAAAACAAAATAAATTTACACATGTGGCAGCCCGATAATGACGTATGCAGGAATAATGAAGAAGAATCGATTCTTGAGAATACAGGTACATTATAAAAAGAGAAAGGATGACATCAGAGAAGCATGGAATAATGGGACGTAGTGGGATGGAAAAAAATGAAGGAGTGACTGGAGCGACAGGAACGACTACGTCGACAGATTGTCAAAAGAAGGACTGCCACAATAGAAAACTAAAAAACACGGTAATTTACGCAGATCATCAAATATAGACATCTAGATCATAGATGTGGACTTGTTCCTAACCTACTCCTACACAAAGAAGGAGTGATAGGTTTTAGAAACCTCGACTACATAATTTGTGATGAATTGTTCAGAAACCGTTACCAGTCAATATTGAAATTGAGTACGAAACTGAAGTGATGTTTGAAAACTGGTGACGTGAAGGTTCAAAAGGTCTTAGCTGCGACAGATATTATTAGCCATTAGCCAGAGAAGTAATGAAAACGTGCCTAAATGTGGAAAAGCAGAAGTCGCAAGAAAGATAATATAGAAGCGAAAGAAAAGGTAGTAAGAGGTAGATTGCCAGGCAAAGTAGAAGACACTAAGTCAACCAATTATATATATCTCATAGGGGAGGCATGTGTTCCTGCTACCCAACCAACAGGGTCGTTTTCTTAGAATTGGAGACATAATTAGATCTTGCCACTTAAAGATTCGTCCGCTCGAACACATTTCATGAATAGAATGTATTAGCTCACGAAATCATGCACAGCGTGCTTTCCAAGATATATGTCCACACAGTCCGTTCTATGAGAATCAAGGAGCTGAATCATCATATTCCAGCCTGAACCTTGCGACTTTAAACTTACAGATTGGTCCCATTTACGTTTTATTTATTTATTTTGTTTATAAACTGTACCTTCATCCATATATGAAACTAATTAACTATTAGGGTGTGTTTTACAAACATGTCCTTCATTTCGTCGACTCCTTGCTAAAATACAAATTACTACTTGTGAGCTTCCTCCTCCGTGGTATACGTGTAAATCATGGCTTTATCGTTTATATTTCGCTACGACAAAAAATCGTCCACTATTGATGTATTAATTATATGGTTTAATATGTTTGCTATTGTGTTTGTTATTTTGTTTCTTCAAATAAGACGGATAATTAACTATTCTAATCAGGACGTATGATTGTTACATAATTCGCAGTTTTCTCGGTGCATAACAGTATAATCAACACAAAACTAACATAAGCACATATTAAGATGGTGCATACTAAGATGAGCTCATATTGCATTAAGATAAGCATCGAGTATTGTTGTTATAATTTAGGTATAAGTCACGTATAGGACGAAGTAAGTTGTACTCGGATTCTGAATTTCTCGGCGCCAAGTTTCGTCCGAGACTGGAACTATTTGGAAGTTTCGGTATAAAGCTAACAATGCGCCCAGACTTGGGGAAACTTCGCTAAATTACACCGGGCAAATATTGTCGCAGATAACGTCGAAATGAAAATTTAATTAATACTCACTCCGTTTTTTTCGCACACGCCGCCGGCGTTTTTCAGATCACCTGTCCACGCCAGGCCCAACGTCCCCATTTCGAAATCGCGATAGGTAAACATGTACGCCAGACAGAACGCGTCGTAGTCTTCCTCTAAAAAAAGCAAACGAATGTTCATTAGTAAATTGATGTTGGTACGACCGCACGAAGTGCAATTTTTAATTAGCGAATTAATTAATTCCTGGATGCAGGGTTTAATTTGATTCTTAACGCACACAGACTGTTTGATAAATAATCAATGTTGACGTGCAAAATGATGTATTTTAATCCAAGAAATGGTGACGTTGATTGATTTTATAATCATACTTCATGTGAAAATTTTCATTACACATTTCGATTGAGATTGTTGGAATTGTGTCATCCGTTACTGCTTTTTCATTCAATAAACATGTTATATTCACATCGAAACTACCGTTCTACCGATACATATTCAACAGTAAATGCATTAATTTCGCAGTTAAAATATTAAAATTTTATATCTTCCTGCGTGCAGATTCAACTCAATCTATCATGTTTCTGTTATTATCCCAATGACAACAATGTTTTTATTATTTTATTATTTATTACTATGTTCAATTTTAGCTTCTAGTAAAGGAATTTTAAGATGATATTAGCTTAATAATTAATTGTGTACACATTGAAATTAATCTATTTATTAACACACTTCTAGAGTAAAAAGAATTTTACAGAAAAAGAATTTCATGGCCATAATTGAAAAGAGATCTCAAAATATTTAGACATTATTCGCTTACGTACACTTTTTTTATATTATATGTATTATAATATTATTTTGTACGTGCACAATACTGGTTCATTTGAGCTTTTAATATTGAGCGTCCATAGCAGAAAATAGAGCTCAGGTTCTTTCGTTGACCATGTACTCCTATAGGAATAATCATAAAAATGTCGTTTCTTTTAAAATAATTTCGAATATCCATGATTTACGAAAAAATAAACGTAACGATATTTTTTTTGGAATTGAGTATCAATAATAATTTATTGATAACCCAGCAGCAGAAGCCATTTAGAAGGTAACATTATTATATACAGAAAAAATATACATAATCTATTATTCAATTAAACTAAACTAAATTAAATTATTGAATAAGAAATGATAACATTAGTTAATACGCTCAAACGGTAGCGACAGTAGAAAATAACAATATTGAAATATTTAAGTTCAATAACAAACTTGATTTATACCATGATATGGTTTCACTGTGGTACCGTTCAGGAATATTAAAATCAAATATTATCGATGTTTAACAGCGAATATAAATATCACGATATATCAGATCACCGGGCCAAAATACATATACACTTTCATAAACAAGGGGTCGAAACTATCTTAGAAGACGACTGCTTGCACGTCATAATTAAAGCCACTTTTTGGCTACCGTTAAACTTACCCACTTATATTATTAGACTGAACTCATCGCAGGTAAGCAGAGATTCCTTTTCGACAGTTTTAAAATATTTTTTTAAATTTTGGTTTAAATTGGTTTTATTTTCATGTCGAAGGTTACGACATAGTAATTTTTCATCAATTTTAAAATAAATGCGGCCAGGCAAGAAACTAAACAATATAGATCAGAGGGAATATACTTTAAGGACGGCCAGACAAAGGGCGCGGAAAAAATACTAAAAACGCATCAACACTAAAGAAGATTAAAGAAATGATATTTTTTTTATGGGCATCTGGAATTTGAGGGGCACTTTTGCGCTAAGGGATAAGAACATCAGTGTAATCAATGTTCACGTTCGCTCAGAAGAAAAATGAGAAGAATGCATATTTTACGAACAAGTAGAAGTAGGATATGAAAAATTATCAACACATGACATGAAAATTTGGAGATTACAACGCAATAATTGAGAAAGAAGAAATGTAAACATGAACTATCTAATGATAATGGACCGAGTAGTTAATTTTGCAATAGTCGTCCAAAAATGTTGCGATGATGCCCTCGGCACTATGTACAAAGAAACAACGATAACATGCGTCATAAAACCCTAACGACTAAGGTGAACAGGGCATAAAGAAAGAATGGCGAGAAATAGATTACCAAAAATGGTCTTTGACAGAGGCCCCTTTGGAAAAAAGACCACGCAAAATATGCTTGGAAATTAAAGAGTAATATCAAAAAAATATGAAGATCTAAAATTGAAAAGAGAAAACGAGACAGAAAATAATTGAATAAAATTGTTCAATGAGCCCAAGGTCTTCACAGCCTGTAGTGCAAGTGCATATAAATCCAAGACAACTGTTGTACTGTTAAAAGAATTGCTTTATTTGTATTACCCTGTTAATTATAGATTTTTGCATTTTAGGAAGGTACTTAGCGGAGTGGTTTAACAAAAATTTACAAAAATTTCGATTTAAGTGCTAACTCTTACACCGTGGAACATAGGGTATTAATATTATTCGACTAGGAACGAAAAATATGAATAGCGATGATACACATAAAAGTGGTCAGAAAACATTAATAGAATTATATTAAAAAATATTTAAAATGGTTAAATAGACTATTTATTGGCATAGCCAGCTAGGAATTGATGTGTAATAGCTGCATAATTATGTTTCACGATAGTAAGCTGCGTATGTCGAAAGCGACGTTATCTAACTGCTCCGTGTCAATACGTGTCCCATCTCGTTGTGTTCCAAACAATGCAATGAATCGCTGTGAGCGTGAAATGTACGTATACAGGCAACCACAGAATGCAACGCAAACCACTATAACAGTTTCTAAATCAGACAGCTGTCAAACGCTGCATAGAAGCTAAAAATTCTTTTTGAAATACGCGTTCCATTGTATTGAAAATGTACTCATTTTCTGTGCGACGGAATTCATTTCTATACGCGTCAGCGGAATGTTTATTTTCTCTGCAGATTACTTTGTGTCGAGGATAATAGATTTATGCAAAGTTAACGTATAATGCGAAGAAGCATTAAGCTATTTTTAAAAGAGCACGCGAACGAAAGCCATCATTAACATCACATTTAGTATTTTTTTATTCATGGCGCGAAACGCAGCGAAAACGATTAGTGCACGTCTTACATCCACGGCTTTTCTATGTAACGTCAACGTTTGGTTAATTAGATGGCATTGCTGAAAAACGTTGGTTTCGTATTCATTTCGAATCATACATTTAAGGACGTCTTTCGGAATCAGTTAATATTCCCTTTATATTTACAAAATGGTATCATAAGTTATTCAACGCACCAGGAATTATGTAATTGCTGTTCATTTTCTATCTCGATTATGATGTTAGTCTTTTCCAAGTTTTCCAAACTTGTAGTTTGCAATGTGTTCGAGCATAGTTGTTCATGGTACTCTTTATGGTATTTTGTCTCTCACCACATTTCTGCTGCTGGATAGAAATGAAGAGTCCAGGTGACGTAATCTTCGTTTATTTCGGTGCCAACTCACCACTATATTTTCTAAATATATGCATTCCGTAACGCACCACGTATCTGGCCGTGGTTGTTACATTGCCCATATTGTCCTTGGGAATTCAGAAAATTTATATTGTATTATTGTATTATATTGAAAAAGGAATTGAGATGTAGATGGATAATAAAAAAAATATGTAATGATAGGTAAGAGTAAAAAGAACTTTGAGCACACGCTCGGTGTCTCGAGTTCCTTTGATGCTATTTAACGGGTAATCGAAATAAAATTAAGTTATATTGAAGATGTAAAAAGTTGTACGGACAAAGTTACTCATTTCAACGAGCTTCGATAACTACTAGAATATTAGTTTGATCGATGCACTTCTCGTGCTTCTAAACTGTAATATAAGTGCGCTCATGAGGTGACTAGCAGACGCGACCTCGTACACAATTAATAACAGTTTGGGACGGGATGAAAGCACTAAATAAACGACAGGTCCAAGCAAATTGGGCCCAAAAGAATGTATGCAAATCATTAAAGAAAAATACATTGATTTCATTTTTGTTTCAGCAGAGCTCATTATAAAAAAATCACAACGAAATGTAACATTGTGATTTATTTTTTCAAATAAACCGGTTGCAAAACTTAATTGCCCCTGTTAACGCTCAGACGTTTGTTTTCGCCCTATTGATTTATATGTATATTGAAAATTCTCCCCACGCAGGAGCATCTCACCGTCATTGGCTGTAAATTACACACTTTATCTTCAGTTTAGTAACCCCACTGCCTTCGGCGCTCCCCCATCCAACTCCAAAATTGTTAATACACAGTCGTCAAATACACTTGTGAGGCGCTATTAGCATTAAATCTCCGAGTTTTGTGTTTCAGAATGATATTATTCCGAGTCCTTTCTTTATCTTAAATTTTTACTGAATAAACTAATGAGGAGAGATCAATACCGAAACATTTTAAAAGACTTGATTTGGGAATATATATTTTTTATTAGAATTATAATTGTAAAATCATTAGAATAAGAATAACCAATAGGTAAACTTCTTTGTTTTAGTAGGATGAATGAAAGATTGATTTGTGAAATACCACTTTATTAAAATCCTTATCGGGAGGAATTGTACACGAAAATTCAAGATAATTATATTCTTTGAACGCACACTTATTCATCTGTAAAAAATGTCAAATTTTCAGTAGGAACAAGTTTATGTTCAATATACAATCGTCATAGGGATGCTCCACGTAGAATAATTTATTTATTACACAAGGGGTGAAAGAGAGCACCCTGTTTATTCATCAAGGGTGATGTATTTTATTGGAGCAGACGTGAAGTTTTACAACGATCGAAAACTTGTAGTCACGTGAAGGTGATTTAAAACACGCCGTCTTGGACATTAGATTAATACGCAATTTTTTTAGACATGGTGACTGCTATTATTCTACAGCCTTCCTTAGTTCGTCTATGAAATGTAGGGTGTAAACGGACTTGTAATGTTCATACATTAAAAAGGACCATCAAATTAAAGTGCAGAATGAAATACTTAAGCAATTTATCCTCATTCGATCTATGTTATGAATAATTACCTCGGATATTCCTAAATCTTTATAAGCTTGTCGTAAATTTTTCCCGGAAAATCCTGTTTCATATTCCTGTGAGGCGCGCGATGCAATCTTAATGAGTTCTTCCCGGTTCCAATTTCGTCCTGTCTGGAGAAATACTTTGCCTGCGTGTTGCATTAAAAACTTATCGATTCGTTATTGATTCCTATTGCCTGGTAATAAAAACATTACGGCGTTTTGAAATGTTTGCACTACATTCTTATGGGCGTGTTTGACGCTATCAATAAAGCTCCGGCGGGCTTCTTGGAAGTACATTTATTAGAGGTCGTTCTGCTAAGGATATTAGAGGTCTTGACTATTATAATTAACTTTTTAAATGTCCTAAATCTAAACTATTATTTTAACACAAGTTTTACTTTATATTACAACATTTATTATTCTACTAAAATTAGATTCATTATTTGTGTTCCAAGTTACATTTAATTAACATTTTTATGTATGAATAATAATGTAGTTACATCTAATGTCTAATGTTTGGTTAAAGTAATCAATAATTCAATAAGTTGCAGCAACGCATTTTTTCCTCAGAACGCAGCTAAACAAATATTATATATTACCGTAGTGAAATATATGACGTGTAGTGATAAATCTGTTCTTAAATATATCCGTGTATGTTGTTATGTATCCAAGATCATGAATCACAAATTGAATTTTAAACAATTATTCAGTAAATGTCTAATGTTTATGTGGGAGCTCCAAACCAAAACAACAGGTGGCTGCAATATAATAAAAAATTAAAGATGCTATTGTCCTACATACGATCTATATGGTATTAACGTGCGACTTACATTAGACGCGAGTACGCACACCGGCTCGCATCGCAAAATTGCTCTAACGAACGTAAATATTTAATTTGGACTACTTTACAAAATAGGGTAAAATATTAAAACGCGCGTGTTTTACCTTTACGAGAGAGTTGTGTCTACGGCGGGCCAGCACCGCCTGTTAAAAGTTCGTGCCGACGTGTCCTGGGGGAAATTACCCAATTACCTGAACAAGAGCATCGAACTACAATTATAAAGAGCTTTTAACGTTCGAAAGCTCATATATCATAAAGGCATCCGCATGTTTATTTTATGTCGTGTGGCGTAATTTTATTCCGGTTGTTCGCCGAATTGGAAATCGAACATTCCGCCCTTAATTAAGATTAAAGATCGCTTGATTGAAATTAACGATCAAAGTTTCATGGAACTCAATTTAGGCGAACATTCCATTTTATTAAAAAAGTTATTTTTTCATGCTTCTGTTTTCATAAGCTGCCAATGTCCGCGCAGTCTAATTAATCGTTAAGACCGTTTCACTTAACATGCACGCAGACAAATCCAGAGGGAGCAATTTATACGTTATAGAAAAAGTTAGCGGGGCATTTTTGGCCGAGTTTTTTCAATGAATTTTAAACGAGCACTGATCGGTTGACCAGCGAATTAAACATTGACCAATTTCAATTGTAGTGTTTGTGATACGTGGAAAACATCAAACAGGTGCGCCTGACAATGCATAGAAAATGAGCTAGAAAATTGTTTCGAATGTCGCCGCATAATCAAAGAGATCATAAATTACATATTGTTATAAAACATATATAATAAAAACTTGACAAACCTAAGCATATTATTGCATTTATGAACTTTAAGGATTGTATCGTTAATTACGTGCATAACATGAAGGTGTTTAAAGATCAAAATTGGAATCTGTATAGGTATAGGGTTATGATGCATGTTTTTATATTTTTAATTTTTATTACTAAACGCATTCCATTCTTACCTGTTTTGTGTCAATTTCATTGCACCTATCCATTGTATATTTCTTGTTTAGTATTTTCGCAATTATCTCGTCCCATGTTTGTTGTGGTCTTCATCTTCTTCTTTTATGTTGGATTCTAGCTATCCATCTTTGCCTTACCGGTCTGGTTTCTTCTACTCTTTGCAAATGTTCCCACCAGCCGAGCTATCTTCAATTATTATCGATGTTACTGGTTTTACTTCCAATTCTGCTTTAATTGATTGGTTTCTGATTCGATCTCTTCTGGTTGCGCCTTTAATTGCTCGGAAGAACTTCAATTCTGCTGCCTGAACTTTGCGTTTTATTCTATCTGAGAGGATCCATGTTTCACATCCGCATATTAATAGTGGTTGGTAAATTGTTCTATTACTTGTAATTTGGTTAGTTTAGATTTCTTTTTTCTTTACCATGCTATTGCACATATTGAAATATGGTTTTCCTTTGTTGTTTAGTATTACTCCTAGGTACTTAAATTCATTGACTTGTTCCATATGACTGTCATTTACTTTAGTGTTACTTTGTGAAGTATTTATCTTCATTCCAAAATCTTGCAACATTTTCTTCCAAATATTTATGTTACCTGCATAAGCTGAAGATTTTTATCTATTCTTGGAAATATACGTCATCTGAGAACGCACATAACTAGTCTTATTTTTATATAGTTTTGTACTTGCTCTTCTCTAGTATCGTTTCATACACTTTCAGAACTGTAGCAACAGTGTTATTCTTCTATAGTTTTGGCAGCCTTTCTTGTCTTTCCTCTTAAAAATAGGCAAGATGACTCCAAAGTCCCAATCCGCTGGTATTCTTTCCTCTTCCTATGCTTTTATGGCTACTACATGTAATAATTTCATTCCTTTTACGTGCATTTTTTTGATAATATCTGGACCTATGCCATCGTGTCTTGGAGCTTTTCATATTTCGATAAAGGTTGGATGTGACTTCTTGGCTTTACTAATATTTCAGTCTCGGTTTCTTCTACATAGTCTTTACATTTTTGCATAAAATTTCTTGAAAATACTCTCTCCTTGCTTTTAATTATAATTCATCATTTCTATCTTAATTTCGTCATTTCACAATTTTGTCTGATTTTTCGCCGTGTTTAATTTAACTGTGTTACATACTTGCGTCGCTGCATGGTTAGTTGCATCTTTGAATAAATGATTCTTCTACATATTTAAAATTACTTGTTAATTTGTCTACTACGTTTTCAGTTACTTTCCCATACTTTTCTGCTACCTCTTTTCTTAATTTCGTCCTTATGCACATTCTTAGGGATATTTTTTCCAATTTCTTCATTTCATATTCGTCTTGTTTTGTTTTTCACTATTATCAGTTAATGGCCACTAGAAATTGCTGCACCCCTGTGGGCTCTCACGTGTAGCACTACTTTTCTATTTTTTCTGTGTGCTAGCACGTCAAGCTTCACCATGTTTGCCTCTTTTCTTCCCCTTCGTCTCAGTTAATCCCAATATGTCTAGCCTTATAATATTAAATTCTGTTAGCTCGTTCGCCTTTCCTCTCAGACCTCGTACACTTCCATAGTTATTTCTTTTGTTTTACTCCACAGTTCATTTTTCTATTCCCTTGTCTGTTCCCCATTTCATTTGTATGAAATAAAAGAAACTCGACACTTTTCAAAAACGAGACCGTGAGAATTTTATTATTGGGTCGGATTAATAAAAAATCAAGTCATTCGTTAGCATTTTTCCGATGAAAATTTGAATACAACGAACTGAATTGAAAATGATGTAGATTTGAATTTGCAAGCGGTCGAAAACGTAAATATTACAAACCGTTGGTTAATGCATATAGCGACAAGTGGATTGCAAATAACGGTCCACTAAGATGTCCTTCATTGCTATTTATGGGGACATATCAAAGAAAACATTTACGAGAACGACTGGGACATCAAAGAAGTCACGAAAGATTGGATACGGGAATTGTGGCGTACTATGTACGTACTTGACGAAATTCGGAGAGAAAGGTAAACATTGCCTCGAGCAAAATGGTGGTACACTTGCAACTTTTATTTAATTTTTACCGCTTTTTATAACGGGTGAACTCATTCAACATTTTATTGCAATGAAGAATTATAAAGAAAACAATACCATCTACAACGGACAAAATAGCAAATGAAATTATTAATTGTTAAATTGTGGAAGTTCACGTTACCATAACCAAATAATTTAGTTGTCCGCGAGTATTTTCCCCATTTATATTTCATCAGTAACTTTTTGTATGAAAATTATTATTATTTTTTATCTCACAATTTTCTTTAGTTTCCACGATTATATTCTCTTCAAAATATTTTACCATTTACTTTCTAGTTATGATTTATTCCTTTCTTAATGTAATTTGTAGTTTACTTTTAGATATCTTTTAAGTTCTTCGTCTTTCAGCTAATCAGCAAACATTGGCCTAGTTATTCTCTTTCTCTTGGCTTGTCCTAAATTCTCTGTTTTGGTTTCCATCTTTGCCAAATAAGCCTTTTACGTCTTTAACTAATTTCCAGATTTCTCTACATACTATGAAGTAATCAATTATATGTAGATTTTTCTTGGTGGAATTTACGTTTGCGTTTGTATATAAATTATAATTTTGTCGATACTAGTCACCCACACATATCTCAATAAATCTTTCTCCATTATCGTTCTTCATTTCTTCTCGATGACGCGCCATATAACTAAGTATGGTATTTCCTGTTCTACTGTCTCATTGATTTTGCAACATGTCTGTCTTTGCATTAACATTTGGCCCATATGGTACAATTATGTTATGTTTGTCATCTCACTTTGCTTCAATAACCAATAATCTTCCAGTTTCTCCATTTTATATTCTTTGTCTACTGTGGGCGTACTATGGATCTGCCTTCCCCCCATTCTGTAGTTTCTACTTCTGACGAATATAACTCCAATAACCCATCTTCGTATGTACATTTTTTCTTTTGTGTTTCTGTTATTTCTAGGCAGGCTAACTTTCGATTTAATTTCCACGATTAACTCATCTTCTTTACCGTTAACTCCTCTAAGGTAACAAGTTGCTTCTATTTTTATTGTTTCTGTCACAGTTTCCTCTCTGTGTAGGTTTATATATTAATCTCTGTCTTTTCTTTCTTGTAACTTAAGCCACGTGTAGTAAATTCTCATAATCATGGTGCCCTTTTATTGTTAACGTATTTGTATCTATTCCCCGTCCTTTTGTTATTTTTATTTTTTTTTGTTCTGCATGTTTTTGCTGTTTGTTGTCCCACTTCATGAGCTCACCATTTATTCCAACTTTTGATACATTACCTTTACGGTTACACCCTTGCTTATCTCTTTATTGCTTTTGTATCCTTCATCCAATTGATTTCCTCTCTGGTGTTTTCGTCTCGTCTCGTTTTCTTAGATTACATCTCGTTTAACTCGCTCTTTATATGTGACTATAAAATATAATATGACCATAAAACAAATACGTCCAAAAAAAGAAAAAAGAAGCAACTGAAGGACACATTAAAGATAAATGTGAAAACTACATAAATAAAATCATGCAAAGAGCATACGGTGTTCTACATTTCCTGCCAGTCTTGATACTTCATCGCAATAAAATACCAATTAAGAAACTTTTTATACATAGAAAGAACAAAGAAATTAATATGAAAAAATGATACGGTAGAGATTTTTTATGAGAAATGCTTTTAATCAGGATATGTTTAGATATTAAACATTATTAAAATTATAAATACGTGATGTTTAATATATGACCTATGACAAAAAATATGATTAAAATATAACTTCATGGCCATATTTTTATACATATTTCTTTGGCATCAGATTTGCAAGCTGCGGGGTTTCATATTGTATTTAATAACAGTTAATTATCCAGGCAAACGGACGTTTGCGAAATCAGAAAGACTGAAGAGCGCGTGAAATGAATTTTCCCTCCGAACGGCAAATTCCTCGGTAAATTCGTATCCTTGCATACTTGAGCAATTAACAAGTACGTCTGTGGCATATTTCTCCATCATATTCCCGATGTACATGACCGTGAAATGTGTTACGTCTCATACACAAAGACTAATTTCATTTTGAAAGCCTTTATAACATTTTAACGAAATTAGGGAACAGTATAATTCTGAATTAAATTTCGGCAAAGTCAAGGCCAGCGCCAGATCAAGGTGGGCGTAATGCAAAATACAATACGAATTCTTAGGTTATTGTGCGAAATGAGCTAGAGCAGGAACCAGGAATATAAATTAATAGAGGGAATAAAGTAGTTTGTGTAGCTTCGGAATCACGTATTCGTGTATTTTCTGGCATACATGAAGCTATTAGGAGGCGAATGCGAGGCCTTATCTGGCGCTAACAAAGCAGGCGCCCCATTTAATATTCAATCCCCTATAACGTACAGCGCCTGGCTGTCATAACTCAGCAACGCATATAACAGGGGTTAATGCCGCGCCGAACGGACACTTCAGAACATGGGAGGTGACAGGTGCAGCTTTCACCGTGGACAGACAGATCAATTTATGGCGGCCATTACCCAGATGATATTATGTCCTCGAACTTAAAATTTCACGCCGAAGCTGCGAATTCGATTTAAAGGCAACGTGTTGTGTTTTATGCATATATTTTAGCGGATAATGACGTTTGTGATATGTAGTTATTGCTGCTGTATAGCGAGTGCCTGGTTCTGGAGTAATAGCTTCCGTGCGCATTTATTTAGCTAACATTTACCTGCTGTAACTAAACTGCACAGCCCAAATATTAATTAATTAAAAAATAAGGAATAGCTTTTTTATTGCGTTATAGGAGTGTCCATTCCTTGCCGAGTTGTAAAATTAAAGTCTCACTTCCTCGGCATCACCTTCGTAAGTATAATTTTTAGATTTGACTTAAAATTCTTCACAAATTAAAGTGTCGCAAATACGAATTTCCCAAAGCAAGGGTTATCAGAAGAAATTCCCTGGCAATATATTTGGTTGGGACATCCAATTATTATTTTATTTATTTGTAGTTTACATCAACATGAATACCTATAATGGTAGTAGCAATGCAACCAGGACCAGTGAGCTAACTACATTGGCTTTAAGGGGCATATATGCAGTGTTTTTTTAAAAAAAGTTCGCGAGGAACAGCAACACTATTTCAAATAAAAAATTACTTTACGTTGTACCCAGGCGTATATTAAAACTGAGTGGTATTCCAAATATATGGTTTAATAATAAATTAGAAAATTAGATTGAACGACATTTCGAAGCGAAACGCTATATCAGTCCTTCACCGGTAACAAATTCGCCAATTTACTGCTCCACCTATTCGAACGCGATTTGCTCTCGATATATTTCAGCAAAATCCAGAATATACGATCAAGGCAGCCGACGAATATTCGATCGAATACAAATTTGACCTGCGACGACATTAATTCGAAACAACACGCCTTAAAATCTAAATTTGATTCGAGGGGTGTGGTCAAGTGACAACGCGTGTGAACAAGTGCATGTTCGCGATGAATCTACGACAGTACAAAACAGAATGACAAGTGGAAAATGGAACGTTCCAGTTCGATGTGAGTTTCACCTCGACATGTTCGGGGCCCGCATCGTGGCGATTGTTCTGCTTCTGGCGCGGGTAACTTTTCTTGTCTTCGAATTGTATCAGATAGTTGAGATAAAATTTCAGCTAAATATTTCCGAGGGAGTATCTGACAATATCTGCCGCAGGAGCGCATCGAATGGCAAACCGAGCTGTTACAATATTTATAGATGGGAAAAAGAACGCAGCGATATATTGGTGTTAAACGCTCCGCTCGGGATTGAGACGTACGGTTCGAAGGCTCTCGAAGGAAGGACCGTTAGAGTGATTGCTGACAACGTAAGATTTTGAGCATTTCTGTCTTTATTCCTCGCGGATACGCGAAATTTAGTTACAGGAGCGTGATATTTATTTTCAGATGTTGCCTTATATAACGTCGAACAACTACTCTAAAGTATTGGGAGGATATCTCGGAGATATATGGAACATCATTCAGGAAGCTTTAAAGTTTCAGTATGGAGTTTTATTTGTTACAGATATCTTAGATTTGTCAAAAGCTCGCTTCGCAGATTTCAGATTTTCGTTAGCTTTATGCATTTGCACGATAGTAAAATCTCGTTCGACATTATAGGAGAACAATATTTTTATTAGAATACATATTTTAAGTTTAAAGCGACTTAATATAATAACGACAAATGGAACGATACATAATAAATTAGAGGTTTTGTACTTACTGCAAGTTTATTACACCAAAGCCGAATCGCAATTGAGGGTAGTTTACATGCTTGATGTTTGAAACAACAAAGAAAAAGAAGAAACGTTTTCACTACAATATGGTAGGATTTCAATCTACAATTCCCACCTCTTACGCCTTGTAGTGGTCAATATCACTTCACCAAGAATTCAGACTGAATGCAATATTATTTACCTCCAAATAGCTTAGGAACGAACTACCACCAAAAACTTCCAGTTACACCTCCCGCATAATCGCATAGAATGTAAAGGGTATTTTTTTCAATCGTGTCAGTAATACTTTCGGTTTCCTGATGGTTGTACTTATCAGTTCCGTAAGTTTTTGGATGTAGTCATTTGTGTCAAGTTTTATTTCGGTCTTCACCAATCTGACAAGGATATTTCTTTATATACTTTTCACGGGGACTGGTTTTAATGTTGGCTTCAAAATCAAGATTCCCTCACATTCAGTGACGTCCATTAACAGCTAAACGTGTTACGTGTACACATAACATGTACATATAACGTGTATATATATATATATATATATATATATATGTTCTGCTTTTTTCTCGGGTAATGAACCGCGTTGTAGAATTACCCCTGTAAGGGTTGTTCCGACGTTTCGGCAATGTCACAATTGCCATCTTCAGGTTGGTCTTCTCGGTCTAAGCGATCTAGAAGGCCTTCTAGATCGCTTAGACCGAGAAGACCAACCTGAAGATGGCAATTGTGACATTGCCGAAACGTCGGAACAACCCTTACAGGGGTAATTCTACAACGCGGTTCATTACCCGAGAAAAAAGCAGAACAGATTTTACCCGCGAGAATCTACGTATCAACATATATATATATATATATATATATATATATATATATATATATAGCAACCAAGGTTGTGTCTATCTTCCCATGGCGTTGTTTCTTGTGCCTTATCTAAATATTTGCAATGATGCGTCAGTCATGTGCCCCATAGCTATGTCTGCCAGAAAAATAATTCACCCATGTCAATCAGATTATGAGGTTCTCTAGCTTTCGCTTCTGTAACCCAAAATTCATTATCAACCACTTCTTCTATACATGTGTGTTCAATCACAATTCAATTTCCTTGATGGATGTATGGGTTTCTTAGAGAAACGTTCAGTATACCTCGTTTGGTGGCAACTTTTAGTCCTTGTAATTGCATTTGGAAATATACAACTTAATGTTAAACAACCACAACTGTAGATCGTCCAAAGCAATAAGGAACCATTTTCTTGGAAAGTGCGGGGACCAAGATTGACAATAAGAACATATCCCACATTCAGGTACCAGCATATGAAATGAAAAACTTGTTGGGAAAATATGGTTGTAGGAAACGATTATTTTGTATATCAATACAAGGGAACAATTACCAGCATATATGGCGTCCAAAGTGGGAGAGTTAAGGAAAATTCAAAGTAACAGAGTCACCCAATCCAACCCAACATTGGGCCATTCTTAAAATATGGTTAAAGGAAACAGTTATAGAACATAAATTTGTAGCGAATAAGGCACTGATTATTTTGCATATCAAGAAATGGGAACAATTACGATGTATATTTGGCATCCAAAGTGGGAGAGGTAATTCAATGTAATAGAGTCACCCAACCCAACCGATCGTTGGGTCATACTATGTTGAGTGACGTTAATTAAAAAAAATGGAATTGGAGTTCAACACCAATTTCCTGGAGACGAACAAATTGAAAAAGGAGGTAAATAATATGTGTGAATAGGTGTGAAGACGAAGTAAGAAATGTACTTGGTCGACGGAGAATATTAATGATTACGATGAGCACCAGTAGTTGGTATATAGGAAGGCAAGAAAAGTTAAGGAAAAATATATGGAGCAACCTTCACAAATATGCCGAATATATGAGGATGAACGAAGACACATCCAAGTACATGCAAATGCAGCTGTAAGCATTTTATTGAGCTCTCGGTTATGAAATATTTAAGCTGAGATACAAAGTGTTGTAAGAAGCAGGCGGAGGGATTATATGAAAAGAAGTGTAAGTAGGGGGGAAATTAGAGTAGATGGTATTGAGAGATAAGTGGCGACAGAATGTACAAAATATCGAAGTGGGAAAAAGGGCGAAAAAGGAAGGGATGGTGACGGAGACGAATAAGAAGGATATATGAAATGAGAGTTGGTGGTAGCAGATGGATACAAAACAATATGATGCAACAATACAGGGAACTATATGCGTTCAGGAGGACGGTAGAAGAAAGAAAGTGAAAAGTTGTATGCGGCAATTTGAATGGATTGTGAAAAGGAAATAATTATTGAATGGGTGAGGAGTATAGTACCTATGTTTACTGTGAAGGAAGGAATTTAATGGAAAACTGTGAAAATAGATCAAACTGGCGCAGAATGGATACACTTGTAAGCCGAATGGCTTCAGGAAGAGAGTATGAACATAGAAAAAAGTAACGAAATTAAGGAGATTGTGCAAATGCCAATAATTTTTTTAGCAAAGAAATCATTTCCACGTACACCGAAAATTAATTTCACTGCTTTTTACAATTCAGAACAATAAAATAAATTTAAACATACCTGCACGTAAAACTATTTTCGCATGAAATATATTATTGGGAAATAAAATTCAATAACAGCAATTACGATATCAAACATTTGATAATGAAATCACAATAAAATGTGTTTATCACGTATGTACCATTAATCACGTGCAAAATCAAAATTTATGAAAAATAAGTCACTTGACAAATGCATTCAAAATTTTCGTTATTTATTGTAAATAATCTACGCGTCGGTTAAATAAATACTCGATTAATATATTTCATAAATGCCATCGAATAAATTCAAATTAAAAGTGCAATCGGTACACAATAAAACTAGCAAGGCAACTATAATTGATTTATTTCTTGGCAATATTTATCGTATATAATTATTTTCTTATTTAGATGTTATGGTAATTCATTTATTGTAGTAATTAATAATTATATTCTTTGAAGCAATCCATTTCTTTGAATAAAAATATTTACATTTTCGGAAAACACAGGAGTGATATTATATCGGTCGATTACGACAGAGGCTTAGAACTGATGAGCCAAGGAAAAGCAGAAATAATGCTGGCGGCAGCCGTCGAGAAGCCGGGACTAGTGAATATCGAATATTCGCAGCCATATTTCTACAACTGGTAGGCATTACCGTGATATATTATTGTTTTAAAGGCAAATATATGTAGACGGTTCGAGAATAAAAGACTGGCAAATATATAATATATATCTTTCTTATATAATAACGACCAAAGTTATTTGATGTCTGGATCCGCGGAAACTATAAATTTCTTGGTGCAGTGTTTTACTTCCAAGTGTTATTTACGTAAAATTTGTAGGTATTATTTATATATGAAACGACCGACACCGAAAGCTTCATCTTCTTCGTATCTAAAGACTTTTGATTCCGATTTATGGGTGGCCACAGGGTCATTAGTCATAATACTCGCTGGAAGTCTCTGGTTAACCACTAAGATGTTATATGTGGAAAGGAAATATGAACATAATTTATCAATCGTTACATGCTTGATAATAGTGTGTGGAGGATTTTTAAATCAAGGTATGTGTATATTTAAATTCTATTTAATTCGACAATAATTGAAAATAAGGATACACGAAAATTATGGACAAAAATGGAATTTGAATAATTTATTATGAATTCAACACTATCAAACACACACAAAAAGGTAAAAATAGATTTAATATCAACATACAGTTAATATTTGACCAGAATGGATTTTTGATTAATTAAACTGTCCTTGTCAAATTTTATGAAATAAATGTAATGGACTTTGAACAGGCATGAAAAAATTGTTGTTTAATGATATCTTAATAATTAGTGAAACCTTAGAACAACGTTATAAATATTTTCAGTGAGCCTGTGGCACGAACAATTTTTAGTACTTAGAAATCTTATAACCTAAGCAATTAAGGGTTAATATAAAAAATTATATTTAATAAATAAAATCGAAATGTTATCAATATGAACGACATTACCAGTAACTATATAATTAATTTTTAGGTTTTGATGTAAAATTGAAAAGTTATTCCGCGAGGATTCAAGTTTTCCTAGCATTCCTGATTGGATATCTGTTGTACTCAGCCATGAATGCTGTGCTCGTGGCAAGATTGGCTATTTTCGAAATAGAACTTCCATACAAATCGCTCTCAGATATTTCCGAAAAACAAACTCACTCGCTATGCCTCAGGACAAACAGCTTCGTCTATAATAATTTTACGGTGAGTCTAAATAGCATTCGAAAATGAAAATACATAATAATAATGAATGTTGTATATCACGTACTTCTAGTATACTAACAGAACCGTTCTACCGAAATGGAAAAGTATATTGAATGGACCTGGATGTTTGGATATAAACAACCAGACAAACCTAGCTCGAAGCTTGTGCAATGACGGAGTGATATTTTTAGAGAACTGGGTCGTTATGTCGACAGTTATCAGGAATTATAAAATAGCGTGCGACGTAACATTTCTCAATCAGAAATATTTCAAGAAGGCTAATTCTTTTCTCCTGTTAGAATCGTTTAATGAAAAGATTTTAATAAATAGTTTGTAATTTGTTATAATATACATGTATGTATATAATTACATTTGCATTTCATTTTTAGTATGAAACGATTGAAAAGTACTGGAGTCCTGAAACGACTTGAAAACAAATGGATAATAAAGGACTTCCCTAATAATATTCATTCAACGGTAACTTCATATGTCACAATGCATCACATAACTGGTATACTGATAACTTATACTGTTCTCATGTTCATTTCCTTAATATTACTGATAATGGAATTCATTTACATGAACATGTTTGATGAGAAAGTACAGTTTATACCCTGATGTGCATTCATTCTCTCTATAAAATTAAAGCACGTTTAAGTTGGCAATGGTGTGTATGATGTGATAATGACGGTATTCAACTCATAAGACAGATGGAAAGAGGAAGTTGTATTCAAAGCATAATCCCGAACGCACCCTAAAGGACTAAAGATGTATCCTTAACAAAAACTATCAAAAGCTGGATACCGTTATCGTATATTTGCTGCACTAAGCTGTACTAAGCATTCACAATGTACCTATATCGTCTCTGAATATTCAAAAGCTATAAATTTGAATATTTTGACTTAATTTAATCGGATGTTTAAATAAATTATTTGCGCAGTTTTTATTTTATTTAATTACTTCTCATGTTTTCATTTAGTGGTATTGTAGAATAATAACATTCGCAAAATCTCTTATTGTTCATGTAAGCCATACATTAATACGTAAAACTCTCTTAGTCACAAGATGATTAAGTCATTGTATTTTAATAAAGGCGCTCCAGTTGTAACTATGAACAGACTGGAACAGCGTGGTCTTACATAATGTGTTATAATAGGAGTCCAATAGGAAACTTGAAAGTTTGCCAAACTTACCAGAGAAGAGTTCCAGGAACTTTTCGACACCATAGTTGTTAGGGAATCTGTACAAAGGATCCCTTAGTGCATCGGTGGTGTGAACTTTGATACGTTTCACCATAAACGTTATATTGTCCGCTCTTCCGTCTTGATTAAAATCTGAAATGGAAACTTGTAAGTTGAGACATGCATATAAAATTGAAGTTTAGGAACTATATTAACATAGTTGAAAGGGCAGTACAGGAAAAGATATACAAATGTTTTAAATAAATTTAATAAAAGGGTTTAAAATAGTACCCTTATACTTTGATTATTGTTTAATATGCCACAGAAAGGTTTGTCCATAATCAAATGATCGTCTACCTTAACTTATCAAACGGCTACTGGGGTTTTTAACGATGTCTCGGTAACGATAAATATTGACACTATAGAAAAAATAATACTGCTCATTTTATTGTGCTTCTGTGTCGATGTCGACATTGGAAAATTTCGGATATAATATTCGCTTAATATGAGAGCATATGAAGCCTTAATATGAAGAAGTAATTTGTATGCTGACAATTTAAATAAGTAATGTAAAAATGTGGTCAACCTTAAGATGTCAAACGGCTTTACTCACTATACTCACTAAAATTACTAAAAATTATTTGCTGCAGCAAATATTTAATATCATATCGAACCGTACATTATGAAACTTTTGTATTGATATAAGCGATGATATATCCACCACGTAAAAAATATCCCAACCCAACCCGTTCTCTGAGCCTTAAAAAAATTTCTAATTGAAAATATTGTAATTTTATGGATAAAATATTAATGTCATTTGAATTATGGATTATTTATGAGCCGTTCTGTTCATTATTGGTTCTGTCCATCTGATCAGCTGTGTCGCGTCATTAACGCATATTCAAAGTTTGACATTTTTTGCAAGGTACAATTTATGCATTTATATGTGCTGTTCCTAACATCGTATTATTTCTGTTGTCGTATCTAACTTACTAAAGAAAAGTCACGTATTTGATATCATGCGAGTATTTTATTTATTTGGCTCGACTGTTTTATTTACGTGAGATAACACATACGAGTTCCTAGTTCCGGCTCACTACGTGACTCCGCCAATCAACGTGCGTGATCAAGATCCTAGTGGTGGTGGAGTGACAAAAAGAATCATTCGTTCAGAAACCTTCCCTTTTACTATTGTCCAATTAAACGTAAACTAACCCATTCAACTCTAATTAAATGATGCCATTCAGGAATATAATAACGTTAACTAATAAAATGGTTAATTAAAAACCGCTGCTCGCCAATTTAAACAAATTTGAAACGTGAGTCAATAGGTAAATAAATATTCCAATGCATGGAGGTGTCGTTCGGGGGGTTCTGATTATACCGTTGGCTTTCCCAATTCGACGAAGCGGCGAATGTACCCCGCACGAGTGCATGCAAATTTAATTCGAATTAAAATTCGACTAATTTAAAGAGATTATGTAAAATATTCGGTTCGTGACTGGGATGGAATAATCGGTACCCGCAGCTTTCTATACTCAGCATAACTACAACCGTTAAAGCGAAGCCATAAATGCTGAGTAGTCCAGACTTGGGGTGGATTAACCGACCAAATCAAAAGGTCACAAAGCTGAGCACTTAATGTTTTGAATAAAGTTCACTGAATATATTTCCTAAACAATACTTGGCTATTCATCGCACTATCTATCAGTTAATTTAGATTTAGATATTATTTATTTTTATTTTCGAAAAAATATAAGTAGAGTGGGAAATTTGTTAAATATATTCTAAATATTTAGCTAAATTTACCCACATTCAGACTTGTAACAGAAAATGTTGTTTGCATTTGCTCATTACCCAATTAGTTTAATGGCCCTTTTGGGAATATAATTTTATCTCAATTTGAATATTAAATTAAAATTATTTACAGTGATATGAAATATACATGGGTGGTATGCTTTAATCATAAAGCTATTAATAGCCACGATTAAATAAATGTATCCCATTTGTTAGTATCGACTTTGGAGAATATGTTTTCAATCAGTTTCAATGTAGTTGAAAGCTGTACCCAAAAATATTTGTGCGCGACATGCACGACAATATCGAAGAGATCGCTCTTCAAGGATCGTTGACTGGTATCCCGACAGTGAAAATGGATGATAGCACAACATGATTCTAAAATATGAATCCCCATGCTCGTTTAACTATAAGCGCAATCTTACATTGACTATATATGTGTACGATGTAGTTAGTAAACAGTGCAAATAATTATGAATGAATGATCTTTCTTTATTTCAATAGATCAACTATGAGTGGAATTTATGTTTTTATAAATTAATAAAATAAGTAATAAGAGCTAATTTTTCGATCCGTCGAATTAAGCAATTATCAATACATTTAATCACAGCAGATGCAATTTAATCAAATGACTTGAGGATCATGATACGATCAATTTTAGTACAAACAAATAGTGTGCTTCCTCGCTAAAATATGTCAGCGATGGTGATTAAAGAATGTTAGTACAAATAATTAAAATAAGTAATTAAGAAATTATCGATTAATACAATTACAGAAATTTCATTTTAACAAAATGGCAAAGGATTGTAGTGCGATAAACAATTAAAATTATATAATTTGAAAATTAATAATTACGAGGGTGAATTGGGAACAAAGTACATTCGAGCCTTGCATTTAAACTGGAACAATAAGATTAAAAATAAAAATTCGCTAATACTGCATAAACATCGCAACGCAAATTGAACGATAATTCTGGTAACGATAACAGAAAATTGACATGGAATTTATCCAAACAAAGTATCCAAGTGCAAGTAATCACAATTCGTAGCAGTACGCACGAACTGACCGGACAAAGATGAATCCAACCGGATTTCGTTAGTAACACGACACCGGTGAAGAACATTTGATGGCGAAAACAGATTAATAACCAGGGCCTTGCCAAGTCCGGTGAATATTTTTGCAAATAAGATTTTCATGATGGTATAATTTATTTGTAAAATAAATGTAGAAAATTGACGAACTCTGTATTATGACCTAGGTCCAAGAAAAATCTGTTTCTGTATAAAAGAAAATCGTTTTCTACCCACTTACTTCATAACAGCATCTACAAAGCTACGAAGGGATATGACATTAATTTTAAATTTTGTTATAAAAGTGTCGCGTGAAATGGAAATAGCTAGAACATAAATATGCCACGTTTAAACACATACGCATCAGTATTTTGTAGATAAGCATCGACTCTACAATCTGAAAATATTTTTAAGTACTATAAACTGTACCTCTGAAATACAGTGATGACAGTCCTCGCCATGTAATGCCTAGTGCTGGTGCATATGTTCGGTCTAGGACCATCATATGATAGTGGCTAAAGTCGCTGTGATGTCTTTATTTGAGTCGTCGATTTCATCGTAGAGTCGGAGCGGATATGTGACGTGACATGGATTACACCATGATCGCACTACACTGTACCTATACTTGTCTGACACTGAATTGTCACATTTATATAATAATTAATAATTAATTAAGCGTATTCCGCGTTTGCTTAATTTACATGTCGTCCTATTTTATATATAATGTTTTGTGTGTCATGTAATAATAAAACAAAACTCCTCAACATTACTTCTAACCTGAGTAAGTGGGATTTGCCTAACATTTTCACCGTTTAGTATTTTGTGGCGTCACGAAATAAATGTACAAATGATATATGTTCTTGAACCAATTATCTCTAAAATCAACAGAAAATATTGAAACTTTCATAAGGGTAACGTGTTTACAATGCGCTACAAATATTACTCAAAGTTGAGTAAATTATCAACAAATAAAACATACACAAGCAACGAAATTCGTAAATATTTAAATATCCAATAAACGTACGAGGGCAAGATAAAAAAGCTACCTGCCAAGTCTTTGATCATTTTTCAATATAATCTCCTGTAGGAAAAACCTTTATTGGCATAACCCTACATTTGCAAACATACATTATGTTACAATCCTTGTATTTCCATCCCAGCTCTCTCTGGCCTACCCCTTTCTTATCACGGCTCTTCGTATCCCCTTCTCCTATCTTCCTTGGCGTCCTATCCTGCCCGCATTTTCTCACCCTCCTTCCACTGTTTTCCTCCTTTAATTCCGTTAGCTTCGCCAAGAATCTCACGCTCTCTCCGTTCCCCGCCCATCCTCTCTCCAATCTCCTCCTTGCCTCTTCTCCTCTTCCTTCATCTTAACTTCTTTGCACCCTCGGATCCAGTGCTTCCATTCGCCTTCCTCACAGAATTCGCATTTCCTGTACTCCTCATTCATTCAGTACTTGTTTGCCTCTTCCTTGTGCCCACACCTGTACCTTGAAATAATTCTCTCTTCTTCTGGCATCCTCCTTTCCCTCAAATATCTTGGTTCCCATCCCTGCAGTTTTATTTCTTTGTATTTTGTGTTGTATTTTGCCATCCGTGTACTTCTAAGCAGTTTTTAGATTTAGCAGCTAACGAAAATAAATTTCCTTGCTCTTAAAAATCCTCTCAACCACCCGTTAGTTGTTAGTTGTTCAGAAATCTTTGTCCCCTCAATTGCTCCTTCAACTTCTTGAACGGGGCTGTAGGTTGGATGATTTAAATCTGCGAACTCTAAATACTTCAGAACATCCTGCACAACAACAGCCTTGTGCACTAGCGCATTGAAATCCAAAGCAGAATTTCTTTTTTGAAAATTTCTTTACATTTTTCCATTATGGCCTGTTACACTTCACCATAATAGTCACCCTCCATCGTGATCTTATATGGTAAGTAGTCTATTAGCAGAATTCCTAAAAAAATAGTGGCCATAATCTTGCCAGCCGACTGTTGGACTACTAATAGTAATACTAATACTAATGTTGGAACTACATTGGCAATGTTTCCATTGCATCGATGTTTGCTTTCAGGATAATAGCGACGAACCCACGCTTCATCGCCAGCTACAATTTTCTCAATAATTTATTCATCTTGTCCATTACAAAACTCCAAAAATTGTTTAGAAGTCTCAACTCGACGTTGTTTATCGAATGGAGTCAACATTCTCGGTACTCATCTGGCACTGACCTTTAAGAAGCCTCAATTATCATGAATGGTGGTCCGCTTGCTAAAATTCAGCTGTCACAACGATTTTAGTTCGTGGATCTTCAAGAATCAATTTTCTTCTTCGAACGTTTTCTTCGGTAATGGTTGCATTTGTTAGACCACTTCGAGGATCGTCTTTGATGGATTCCCGTCCCATTTGAATTGTTTTGACCATTATTTTATTATTTTATAAGAATGAGTCAGTTCTCCGTAAACATAGGACATGCGATTTTTTATTTGCATTAGAGTATTTCCTTCTTTCGTGAGAAATGTTATGCTCATTTAAACACATAAAAAGCCACAAACAAAATTCAATATCGACTGTGTGACAATATTCTGACAGTTTAATTAAAATAATAATTTAATACAAATGTATTTTAACATCCTCCTTCATAGTTAGGTACATTTTTATCAGCCTGCCATCGTAAGTGATTTAAAAAACAAGAAGTAATTCCTACTAAAATTGAAAATACCTTATATAACAAAAAAATAATCGAGTATCGATAGTAGGGAATAGGTAGCGATATATGAACTATTTAAACTTGTTAAAATGATCAAATATTTATCATTGTTTCAATTAAATCGTGGACGATCCCCGAGAATTTCCCAGACCAAAAAGACATAATCCAAAATCGATTCGAAATTCCAAAATGCAACTAAATTCCACGGCCGTTTGTTTAACCAATTGAACTAATCGATGTGCGAGTAGTTTTAACAAAATGTAACCTGAATTGCCTAGGTCAACACACACTTACCCTATTCCAGTTTTATTACTATTCACCCAACCAACCCAATTCAATTTCGCCCATAAACTGTACCATACACTGCAAAATGTACTGTAACTGTACTATGATAGTAACGATGATACACTGATATACAGCTGCAATGCTAGCTCAGTATAGTGCCTTTACAGTTGCAATATAACTCTCATACTACCATAGGTCTGCTGCTGCTATAGCATTATATGAGCCTTACTGCAGAAAATACCTGAAATATGAATTGTAATCTACATTGCAATGTTCAATGACCAGGTTACGTTGGATTGGGTTGAGCTGGACCATGGCAGAAGTGAGTTGTAAAAAAGAAATTATCATACTGGAGGAAGTACGTATAGAGTCGCCTGATCCTCATTGGTATAACGAGCAAAATAACTAAACCCAGTTATCGCAAAAAAGAACACGAAGAGACGAAATTATAATTCCAAATAAAATAATAAGGGACTAATGAATTATAATTCTGTTAAGTTTCCTTCGATGTATTACCAGAAAAATATTGTACCAATAATTTTATTCTATAGGAAAACTGAAGAATTTCGTTCAGCACGTTATAACCTACAACGAGAAATAGAAATAATTTATACCAAATCAATAAATGTGTAGCAAAACTTTAAGACACATCAAAGAGGAACGTAATTAATTATTTTCAAAGTGCATCTGTACAGAGGTGTGTACTGGAGGAATAGATCTTCGTAATTACCATATTCGTTATTCAGAGAAGTAGTAATTGCGCTGAACTCAAAGTGCTGGAACTGGTAAGACATTAAGAACTTGCTCGTGTGCACGTTGTATATACTTTATGATACAATTATACGAAAATTCGGGGATAAAGGAATTAAAAAATTATAAAAATATAAAAATGATATGAAACTGGCGTAAAAGGGCAAGAAAATAAAAGTAAAATAAACAAAAATTCAAGGAAATCACATAAATTTCAACAATTATGCACGAAAGTAATCAAAAAAACTATTACTTAATGTTTTTTGTATTGGTAAACGTTTCGTGTATAACTTTTCTTCCGTGTCGCTGTAGCTATTGTGTTTTTAGCCGTTCTACTATAAGCACGCACCTTGCTGCCCTGGATTATTGGAACATTTATTTAGTAATTATCGTAATAGCGAGCAAATTCAAATTTGTTGTAGGTAAAACATCGATATCAATTAAAAAATGTGTCACGCTATTAATTCTCGCAGTTCGATTTGCGGGGTCGTGCATAATAGTGAATCGTTCCATTTTTTGTTATTAAATGGTCACGTCAGGTTTCGTGTGACATCGTTCGTGTATTTTAATTTATATATGCTAATACCCAATGTAGCGAATATGAAATGTATTAATTGACCGATATTAATAATTTTATAACATTTTAAACAGTAGGCGTATTTTTGAGAATGATTCGAAACACGGTTTAAACGGAATGTACGGTTAGGAATAAATTTTATTATGGGACAGACGTGCCAGCTTTAATAATACTGACCGGTTGTAATGTCATTCACCGTAAGGCCACAAAATCCCAAGCGACCAGACATGGATTTCACCGATTGTACGACAAATATAAACGAACGAATTTTGCTATTGCATTCTATATATTCTTCCACATGCAATGCGATTATGGTTTACCCATATTGCAATGCAGATGTAATATATAAAATTGGTTTAACTCGACTTTGTTGTTGAAACTAAAATAATATGATATATGTATTTGTTGATATTTAACCATATGGATTTTAATTCTGGTCATACATTCTGGGTCCTCGAAAGGATATGACAAAAATAATTACGTTGTGCAAAATTCAGTCTAAACAGGAATTAGTTTGTGTGGAATTTACAAATTGTTCAACGAGTATTTATCGGTTTCAATTTTGCTAAAACAGTTTCCCATGTTCACAGGCGGCTAAATATGCTTTACCTGTGTGTAATGAAATATCAAATTTTCGTTTAATGCGTGGACAATTCCATTTTTGTTTCACGTAAATTTCACAAACTAGTTTTTGCGGTGCAAGTGCAGCTAAAATGCGTGGATTAAAATAAATTACAGTGTTACGTCAACCAAATGCACCGCCAGTGGTTTTAACAGCTTCTCGAACCTATACTGTCGAAACACAAATTTGAATAAGTAATCGCAGACTGATATAAATATAAATTAAATCAATGAATATTTATATGCATACAATGCGATACAAATTACAGCCGATTACTCGCAACCTACAAATGTTAACAACAGGGTTCGGTTCGATTTCAATGAAAGAAACACCAAATGCGCTACAAAAGGAGCGAGCTTAGTCGGAATAATGAAAATAGCGAAAGTAGAGTGTCATTGATTGCGATCGTTCCACTAAATTAGGAACGAATCTTACCGAATTGAAAAGGTGGATTATGTAGGATTTGAAGAGAACGACGGAACGTATTTAGAAAATTGTTGCCTTTGTTGCAGAGTAGAATGGGAATGCGACTTATTCAATCTATTTTTATGCACTGCGGGTTCGAATTTAAAATTACATAATATGCAGAAACAGATTTAGTTAATGAGAAGTCTCGAGAACTATTGTATGTCAAAGATTTCTATGGAGAGTCTTCTGATTGTTGCTCCGCTAATGGAAATATATGTACGAATAAATTGTAGAGCTTTTAATGAAAGCAAAGTAAGTATGTCAACAATTATTGAAAAATCCAAAATTAAAAACGTAGTTGCAAATGAATTATAATTTTTCAGAGTAAATCTATTTAAATAAATTAAGAGTGATGGAATAATAGAATATTATTCAATGCGCAGTAATGATGTAAGGACGATGCAATTTTGGATACAGGTAAGAAGCAGCTCGTGTACTGTCAATATGAAGTTATTTTATTGTTTGATTTTATTCAAAAACTTCAATGATAAAAATCAATGATTTGTACATTTTTCTACAAGTAAAAACAAGGATAATAAAATATTTTTCACAACTAGGAGGTTATTGAAAAATACACACGTTACAGAAGAATGTTAATAATTATTATTACCATACCATGTAATGTCATATAATTTTACTTTTAAAAAATTGCTTAGAATGTATGGACTCATTATTTTTTAAAATCTTTAATAATAATAATAACGTAATTCTAAAACCTATTTTACATGAAATAATAATGTCATCATTTTCCAAAAACAATTTTACTTCATCGCAATTTTATTCTGTATCTTCGCTTGTCTCTGTGTTTCTATTATTTTATTCCAATCAATTCTATAGAAATTTGCAATGTAAATAATTTAATACTCATTGAAACGTCTTACTATTTAACTTCACTAATTCCGCTGAAAATCACTTATGTTGTAATAGGATAATCGTATGTGCATATTAAATTTTAACAGGGCACTATTATAATTTAATAACAAGTGTTTTTCCACTAGTACATTAATTAATTACAGTGTTTTAAGTGTTCATGCATGGCGGGGCGTAAATATTTTGCAATGATTACTTCCTTTATAAACGCAAACGTCCACAATGGCACCTACATTTTTTTGTGAGAAATAAATGTTAGTATTTTTATTAAGATCCGTGGCTGTATTTGGTTGTTTGTCTCAGAAACAGGGGTGCTGAAGTTGAGAATACTGTCACTGATATTTTAATATTAAATATTATTTACCATACTATAGATATACAATTTGTTCGATGTGTCGTCTCTGGGTTGACTGTTGAAGTGAAGAGCTTCCAGAATATAGGTAAAAACATTGCGTGCATGGTGAGTGTTAGGTGCGAAATTGAAAGGAGTGAATATAATACATTGATTCATATTCAAAGCTTTTAACATTCAACTAGATTTCTTTTCATGCAAGCCAATTTAATTTGACGCTGAATAATGATTTGCCGATCACAATATCGCGCCTTATATATTTATGTGCTGTGAATAAAATCGATAGATCTTACGGTTTTTGACAGAACTAACACCGGAGGCAACTGAAACAAAGCCTAAATAATGTTATTGAACCCCAAAACTCTAATATATTTATTTATACTTCACGTCACAAAAAGTGACACATGAATAACAAATTGGATGTACTAGAGTTTTTATTTTCTAAAATATATATAAAAGAACATGCACTTATAATATATGCATTTAATTACCCGACCATATAAAATGTGTGTCATAATCGCATTTACAAGTTTCGATTTATTGTCATATGTTAGAGTTTACTTCTTATTATTCTATATTTACCTTTACGTATTCGGAATCAGCCATTTAGATTGTCGATTACAGTGCAGGACATTTTCTAAAATTGTTTCTGTTCCAAGCCGATTTTCTCCTCTAATAGTACTAACCGTGGGTCAGTTGTTTCGTAATTAAATTAAATTAAATAATATTGTATTTAATGCCAAATCAAGTATCAGAAATTCTGTCGTTTATTGTTCGTTTGAGCTCCGGCAACAACTCGTTTGTATTGACACTTTAAACTTCTAAATATTTCTAATTGAATTTGTCGTCCCATTCAGTTTTAGTGCAAAAGTTTCCTGCGTCTGGAATTATTAGTCTCCTGATATTAAGCCGAGAATTACTGCATCGAGCTTGAAGCGTGCGTTTGCTTCTCGACCTTTTGCGTGGCGACCATTGGAGAGTAACGATTTATCTTCATGTGCGTACTTGTGTGTCGTAAAGTAGTGATTGTGTTCGTTATTTCGCAAGTTTATTATTGTTGTTATTATTGTTTATTGGAATTGTGCCATCCAAAAAATTATAATTTGTTTAATATGGACATACTTATCCATACTAAAATCCATACTAAAAAAATACTATGTCACGGCGGAAGCATTTGTAAAACAATACCATACTGACTGCAGTAGTTGAAACGAGTTTTTCTGCTAATCTGAGGTTACATGTGCAAATTTTCCTTTGTTAGCGTAGTTTATAACTTATATTTCAGTTTGACTTAATGTTAATTCAAATATCACAATGCACGCATTGGCAATAGCAACCGCATGCTTACGATGACTAACTAGTTGACTAGTTTCATTGGCGTATATTTTGTGTGTGATTTCTCGCACATTGAAAGAAGTTTACGTTGATGATTATTTGGGGATAAACCTGCACATTTTTGTTGGCTATAATATATGGCTTCTAATTATTGTCCTTGTGGTGATACATTTTTATATTCTAAAGACATTATACTTTATGAATGAGCTTTCAATATCTCTCACGCTTTCACTGGTTACGATTTGCCACGTTTAAAAATTTCGCGTCTGAATAATCACATTCTTAACCCTCCCTCACCTCACGGTTGACGTACATCAAACGATGCATGTAGCTCTCTGAGTAGCTGCATTATTTCGATTAATGTGTATCTTAACACAAATAGTGATGAGCTGTTTTACGGCGGATATTTTCCAGCTATTATGCATTCTTTGTCCGAGGAATAAATTCCGTATGAATGTATTAATTGCACCAACGTCGAACACTGTAATTGGTAATTGGACATATGTGAATATGTATTTATTTGATTTTCATTTAGTGCATGGATCCCTTGCATTCTCGCGATATTCTCAACTGCCTATTTATTACACATTGATTTATTTCTCATGGACATTTAAATAATTATTTTATTGCTCGTTTCCAACACTATTTCGAATACAGAGAAAGTACTAATTCCGTGCATTCAATCCATTTTAACGAACAATCGAGTCGCCAATAATCTGCGCATCCGCTCTCCTCCTATGGATAATTGGCCGTCTAATGTAAATTTTAATAATGTAATAATCTGTAACTCATCATCTTTCGTAATGCATGTTTAAACTGGTGTAACATTATTTCTAAATATTCCATAAACTGACTCGTGGGCATTCATATCGTTTATTAATTAGGAATATCTAATCTTAATTTCCTTCGGTATTTGCAACACAATAACAATATTGTTTACCACAGTACTAATGTTGTGTACCACCACAGTTGCACCACCAAACTTTATAATCGATCGAGTCTGCTGAACATTATCTTTTGTTAATGTTCCGAAAGTTCCGAAAGAGAAGCCGAAGCTATTGGTGTAACACTTCAGGTTATTAGGACATGTGGTGCGTCTCACTTGCCTGATATTTATGACGTCCGGAAATGAGGGACAGGTTTCTGCACTCAATTACCCATTTACGTGACGTTAAAAATTGGCACGAAACTTTAAGGGTTTGTAATTTCTTTCAAAACGTAAGTTTGGATAAATGAGAACTGGAGGTACAGATATGTAAACACAATAAAATTCTTGTCGCAGTGTTGATTTGGGCTTAAATCATATATCCTCGACTATTAACTCGTTTCCACCAACAAAATATTTTAATTATTCTTACTGGAATCTCGTTTAAAAAGGCGATGAAAGTATGAAAACGTCAGAAATGCCGAACGGTTCGAGGCATGTTCAGTTGTCCCAAATAACGTATTATATAATGCCAGGTTACTCTACTTGATTGGAATGGCTCCCAGTGGAATCATCCCTATGTTAATTCGTTAGATCTTTGGGCCATTTCTTCTTAAGACGTCTGGATTGGATTCCAAGACTTTTTGATGTTTAATAGCATATTCTTTGATTATTTCATTCACATATCGAATATTGAGGTCTGTGTGGATTGTTTCGTCACATACCAATTTTCGGCTGCCATGCTGCCTAAATGCTTTGGACTGGAAGCGTTGAATGATTTCTATGTTTGATCTACTTGCACAACCACACAACTGACAGCCATAGGTCCAGATTGGTCAGATGATAGACTTGTACAATAATACTTGGTTGGCCAATGATAGCGAGGAGTTTTTTTTCCGATGAGCCAATACATTTTCTTCATTTTCAAGTCCATTTCCTTTCGCTTCTTGCTAATATGAGTTCTCCAATTCAGGCTTCTGTCCATATGTAGTCCAAGGTATTTAACGTCATTTGACTGAGGGATTGGTTTATTGTTAAGAGTGATAGGTGGGCATACTTGGTGCTTCGTCGTGAATGTGACATGTGTTGATTTGGTTTCGTTCACTTTGACTCTCCACATATGTAGCCCGCATTAAAATTGGAGATGTGTTTGTAATACATCTGCTGCTGCTGCTGCCTGATTTTCGTTGTTTGGGAGTATCGCAGAGTCGTCAGCAAATGTACCTATTTCCGTTTCTTCTATTGTGGGTAGATCTGATCCTAAGACACTTCCTTGAGGTACTCCTGCTATTATGTCTTTGATTTGGGATACTTCATTACAAATTTTTGTTTGGAAGGATCTGAATGTGAGGTACGAGCGTAATATATGGTAACATTTATGGGGAAGAGTTTTATATAATAGTCCTGTGTGCCACACCATGTCCCCGAAAAAATAAAGTAAGCACCAGCAGCACAAAGTGCCCAGAATGTTTATTAAATTTAGAAATAAATGACCCTCTGGCTTGCCCTAATTCTTCGTCTTATCAGTCAGAGATTAGCCCCCAGTAGTAGATTTCGACCATGAAGCATGGTGGAGGATGGTGTGGGGGTGTTCCTGTGCCCGTGGAATGGGTCCCTTCACCACGTCGTCGGCCTCATGGATCGCCATAAGTACCTGGACATCCTCGAGACCGTCATGCACCCCTTTGCGCGTCGTTGTCGTGGTAGGGGGCATATCTACCAGCAAGACAACGACCCGAAGCACCGTTCTCGGGATGTCCAGGCTTGGTTCGACCGTTACCGGATCACCCCTATTTTGGCTAAGGAAATTACTGTAGCCACAGTTGTGTAATCCTGGAGGCGTATAGATTTGTTGGTGTTCTAACTTTTCTAACTTTGCTAATCTTTCGTTCGGGTTTTGGTTTCTAATTATCAGTTTTATTTCAACTAAGTGTCCATTAAGCTGTGTACCTACTATTTAATCATTCCATATATAGGACGCAATGATACCTTTTCCATTCGTATTTTTTATTGTTTCACCGAATTGGGCAATTGTTTCTGGGCTATTGCTTACCCTACCATTTAGGTCTTCGATAACTATCAGCGAGCCTGTTTTCTCTTCTACTTCATTTTGCTCTTTACTCCAAAATTGGTCAAGTTCCTGTTTAGCAGCTCCTTCATTTGGTCCGTGAATAAGTAGTACTGTATAGATAATGTCCATGTTTTTATATTCTACCCTCAGTATTTTTTCTGATATTGCTTTCCATGTCATTATTTTGTTGGCATTCTCTTTTCTGACTAAGCAGGCTACCCCTATTTTGCCATTATCGTTTCCTGTACAATACTTTTTTCTTCGTTTCTGTAATTCCTAGTAGGTTTAGTCTCTATGTTTTCAAATTCTGCTACTAACTCTTCTAGAGAATAAAAATAGAAACCCAATAACCATTGGGTTTCTATTTTTTCCATTTCATCCTTATTATTAACTTCTGCTGTTTGTTTTCTGCTTACTCCTCTCTCATTCTTAGTATTATTATTTATCATCAGCTCATTGTTTCTCGCTGCTATATCATCAATTTTGCCAGTCTTTTTATCCCTCTTTGCTAGTTTTTTGGTTCGGTGCTCGTCTGCTCCGTTTGTATTACTAGTGTTTGCTTTTCCTTGTCCTATTTCCACATTACACAATTTATGATCGGTTTCTGGAAATAGGGGATTTCCCTTGTTTCTCTTCTCCTTTCCTTTCTCAATTTATCAATTTTATTTTCTCCTACATATTTTCCATTTCCACTACACATGTTTTGTTCCCTATCATCTTCTTGGCTTTCTTTGTTTTTGCTTCCGCCTTCAATATGCTTACCTAAAAGTTCTCCACCGCTTCTTTTAGAATTCTGTTATCGTTCATGTATATATTCAACCCTGCCATAATCATGTTATTTCACTTCTTTTCTCTCTTATAACTTTAATATAGGACTATAACACTCTCATCTAGTTTCACTATATAGTTTTTTCTCATTTTCTTTAATTAATTAACTAAAATAAGGAAGGAAGGAATAACTTTAATATAGGACTATAACACTCTCATCTAGTTTCACTATATAGTTTTTTCTCATTTTCTTTAATTAATTAACTAAAATAAGGAACTAAATAAGACAGGATAGGAAGAATAAGTTGGAAATTTCGTACCGCAAAGAATCATATTGAGTCTGAGTCAGCGGGCATGAACGAATTTACAGCCAAATTTTTCTTCTCGTACGTTTCGTGCATGCTTTTGTACTCAAATATCTAAAGATTTATGTCCAAGACAATTCTTTAGTTGAAAAAAAAAATTGGAAAACATTTATATGTAAGTTGTCAGTTCAGACCATACGGCGAATAAAAGTACCATTATAATAATTCTCCTGTGGCAATTAGTGAAGTTTAAGATAACAGATATTATGCACTAGTGTAGTTGCAGTGAAGATTTACATCTAAAATTTACCATCTGCTTTAGTATTAACGCTTCAGCATTAATTCAAACGACGAGTTAATTTAGGTTAATAACACATTCGAGGATAACTACAAAAGATAATATTGTTTCTAACTGGCAAACTTGTTGAAGGAACGTAAATTTGTTGGTGCATGAGTTACATGCAACAGCGAGTTGTAAACTTTGAGTGCGTTTACTCCGAAATGACCGCCCGGTGGGTTCAGGAGTTCTATTTACGTTTTAAAGCCGCTGAAAACATGTTAAACAAAAAATTACCAATTAACAAGTTTGCTAATTTTACCATCATATAAATATTGAAAATTAAAAATTGGAGGTGATTTTTATGGAACATTATATTAAGTAGGGGTTTTATTTCCAGATTAAATCTACCCAGTGGAAATGAAAATTCTCTCGGTAACGTACCACTTCAAAACAGAATCGATCACAGTTTTAACGAATTACAAAAAAAGTGATTTATGGCGAACATTCGATTATACACGGTGTATGCGAAGCTTATTTCTGATAAACATGAAAATACATACCACTAGGGAATTGAATTTATTAAAACTTTAACCAAATACGATTCACTGACATTTGCAGCATTACGCATCAGCTGCGTTGCACATTTCCCTGGCGAAGAGATTTATTTTCGAAGCGTGCTTTAACAGGATGAAATAAAACAATTCCCGTCTACTAGAATAAACAAAAACAAATCGGTAGGAAAATATTTCAAGATGCGCCAGTTATAAAATAGTGAATGTAGTTTTAATTGTGTTCAGAATTAATGGCATATTGATACGTCGGTTCTTGCAAAAATATACTATTTATATTTCCGTTTCGCGATATTTGTTAGTATGTGTCGTAGATAAATTTATATTCACAATACTGAGCGCACATTGTCCCGTTAGAAAAAAAGAACGTGATGAATGGCCGCGACATGACCGCGAATAAATTTTTATTCTGCGTTTTCTTTATCTCTTATTTTTTGCGTACGTCTTATAAAGACAAATGTTATACAAAAAACTGTGACGGAATATAAATTTCTTTAATCTCAAAATCCTTCTATGTGGACTAGGAATAAATAAACGATGCTTATGTGCCATACGCACTTTTCTTCATGTAGCTAAAAAGGGAAGGTGAACCTAAACAAATCTTTGCATAAATGAAATGAGCCGAATTAAGCTAATTGTCTCTTAGTAATTAGACAATTATTTGTATTCTTCCAACGTAAATTTCAACATTGAATATATTGTTCTCAGCTGCGCTTAAAATAAACGGAAAACATTAGAAAATTATATTCTTTTATATACTATATAAAGGTAGGATGTCGTTTTCCTTTTAACGCCATTGTCAAAGCGAGGTCCTTTTCGTGAAACTATAACGTATTACGCCAGTTCGTAAGTGGTTTACGCCGTTACATTTTATTCATACAATTGTATATATGAAGCTATTATAAAATATTGTGTTATTTCGGAATTGTTTTCCGCAATGCAATAATAAAACAACGTTATGATGGATAAATTTCATTGTTTTCATAGTTGTCGAATATAAATATACAATAGCAAGCTTTGATTTTGCGATATACGAGCAGGGTATTGTCATTAATGCGCTGGCTGCACGCTGATTTCGCTTGAGTATATAGTTTGTTCGAGTATTAACGTTTCTGAAATTTTAATTTTACAAGGGGTTGAAACTTAATTCCAAAGTAGGTTTAATCTCAGAGTGGGTAGACGATTATTTCTTTCTATTCCACGGTATTTCCAAATGGACGGAGCATCAATTTTATTAGACCACGATTGCTTCCAAATATTGATCGATTTTGAATAACAGTGCATTATTCTTCTTTATTTTTTGTTGAAATTTAAGCACTTATATTTACACTTCACTTTATATTTGACGTTCATATACTATTACTTGTCAACGCCGTTGCTAGCTACGTTTTTGCTCAATCTCTTTACAAGCGATGTGAAACGTATAGCCGGCAAAACTCGTCGCCTTTTGACGTTCCTTAAATAACTTCACCATATAAATGCCATTTCGCACCCTATTTAACATGATGATGTGTTAATTTTACAAAGAGCAAGATATTTCGGGAGGCAGTAACAATTGCCATCAATTATTACTAGAACTGGCCACAATATCACAATATATGTGGAAATCAATTAAAAAGTTTTTACATTAAAATTTTTGGAGTCGAGGCACTCCTAAATCGCAATTTTACTCGTGTCGTAGGTTAATTGTTACTAGTAAAATATTCGCCTTCATGCTTACGTGGATTAGAATAATAAGTTCTGTTTAAAATTGAATAAACGTGAAATATATTCATTGTACGCTACCGTTGATCAAGATAAATACAATGACCTCACCAAAGGGATGTTTGTGTTCTGCATTCTCATTATGTTTTCCTGTGACTCAGCGTCGCGGACGAAGTAAAATCCAATATTTTAATTAATGCAAGCGTTTTAAGTAGTTATATGTACAATTAACATAAACCTTATTTAAATATTTTGTTTAATTTTAATTCCTGATTAAACTGTAACACGCTATTTTGTCAAATGACAAAAGTTTTGAAAACTGCCCTAAAATATCGTTATGACAAACGTTTTTTGTGACTATGTGGTATTTATAATAAATAACTGATATTTATAATCAATTATAAAGTTTTTGCAAAATATTCCAACTATGATATCCACACTCTACGGTAAATACAAAAGATGTTATTTTTCATTCATTCATTTTCATTTCATTTCATTCATTCATGGTCAAAGTTTATTAGCGATTATTGTTTCTTAGATTGCTCTCTTAACGTTATCTCTCATCCTACCCTTAACCCGATGGGTGCAACTTATATTTACTGATTAAAAAAGATTAGGCAAAACGAAAATTGCTAGAATTTGTGTGCCCGGTTTTGTGTTAAGGGGGGATCCTGCTTTAGAAGGCTCAAAAAAAATTTTATTGCTCAAATATATGCCTAATATATCTAAGAATATGTATAAAAAGTTATAGCGGCTAATTCGCAATATTTTGAAAGATACAGCACTAAACACAGTGAGGTGTCGAGCAAAAAATATACGAACGCACGTAGCTCGGACAAACGAAGCGCGCGCCCCTCCCCGCAGTCACATAACACCGAACTATGTACTGAAAAAAGTTCAATCGGTCGTTCGAAACAATAATATTTTGAATTCGTAAGAGCTATAGTAGGATTATAACGAGATATTCCGTAAGTAATCGAAAATTAACATTTTTCCTGATCGTAAACTTTAGAGCGCGTTTTCTCGAGTTTTCGTTTTTACGATTTTTCTAAACTGGTGGGCGTGATTGCGAGAAAACTAGACAAGCAATCAAAACGAAACAAAACTATTGTTGGCTTCAGTAGCATTCTATTCTATTTGAACTAAAAAGATTAATGAAAAAAAATTCTAAACAACTTTTTTAGCAAGTTGAAATGATTTTCTCTTCCTGCAAAGAGCACATTTATTTTCAAACCTGAGAAAAATCTTGAATTTCAAGATTTTGGGTTTTTTTAGTTCACCTAGAAGAAAATATATGAGAATTACAATTTTCTATGGTTTTTTTTTGTTTCAGACAAAAATTACGGGCTACATCTTTCCCACCGATTGTAAATTGCAATTGAAAGGTGTTGCACAAATGTGCATACAAATCGGTTCCGTTTAAATATTTTTCTCTTGAAATATATTTTTTTAATGCCCAAATATGCAATAAAATGCTCTAAAAAGTTCACTAGAGTTGCTCATTTTTTCTGCCCTAAAAAAATCCCCAAAAAACGCTATTTTAAGGCCTCCTAAAGCAGGAACGGTGGAACCACAATGTCCGATTTAAATATGGGCACGTGACAACCATATTTTAACCTGAAGAATTATAAATTTGTAGCTTTGCTAAAAAGTCAATATGTTTTTAGTAAAATTTTAGACATTTACAATAAATGTCAACATGTTTGACTAAATATTACTATAATAGTAAATCGGAGACTGCGGTCGGAAAAATAAACTAAGCAAAATATTACCCTTACCACACAAAAAATTATGAACACGAACTATGTATTAAGGGTAATATTTATTTTATTGTAAATATTGCTATTATAATATTAATTTTCCAGCGATATTGAAACGCACTAGAAATAAACTCCACAATAAACTCACGCCCGTTATTTTGAATACAACAGAGCGAGTACATTTTACAATAATATTGGTGTTTAAATCCAAACAGTGCCGGACTGGGCAAATTTTTCATCCCTAGTTGAAAACCCTATCGCTAACTTTCTTATGCAGACGTATTTTTCTGTAGTCGATAGCTGTTGCCAGTAGATATTGATATCTGTTATTGTAGTAGATTATTTTGTGTTAGTTGTATGGGAATTTTTCTATTTGTTAATATAAATAATTATACGAACGCTGAAGTCCGAATTTATTACGCCAATGATGATAAAAAAGCGAAGGCTTAAATGGGGCAACACATTGTGTGTCAAATTGTTTGCGATCGAACTAGTAAATTAGTTCGATCGCAAACAATTTGACACACAATGTGTTGCCCCATTTAAGCCTTCACTTTTTTATCATCATTGGCGTAATAAATTCGGATTTACTTGGCTAAGGGAATAATAAAAACGTAACAAATTAAAACAAATAAAACTGTAACAAATAGAACTGTTAACTGTTAACATATTTTACTGGGGTACTTACAGTCTTCTACTTTCACCGATTAAATGAAGCTTGACTTTCACTATTATGAACCAAATGTAATTAAACTGGAGAAAATTTAACATTGAATAACGTTGGTTTCTGTCTTTGCGATGTCAACAGCTACCTATCTGCCATAAAATTTCCTCAAAAATAGATACCTATATCAAAATTATTTCCGTCGTTTCAATTATCTGTGAATGTTTTGTTTGACGTACGAGGGGAGATTATTTAGCGTCCCTGCTATAGGCGTTGAGTGACGTTGAATCAATTTGATACATTAAAGTATTAATTATTTCTTGTTACGTTGGTTCAATTGTAGTTATGTGACTTGTTACATGTTCAAATAATTTAGAACTTAAGTAGACAAGTTTAAAGAAATTCTAAAAATGGAAAAATCAGAGGTTCGTGCAGTTATAAAATACTTGCAAAAGAAAGTGTTGTCCTCAAAAGAAATTCATGAAGACATGGTAAGTATATTAGGTGAGGGTGCTGTTTCTTACCAAGTGGTGAAAAATATATCCCGAGAATTTAAACTGGGAAGGCAAACATGCGAATGCTGCTGGACCACTATTGACTGTCAGTGCCCATGAAAATGTTAATCGTATACACGATATGGTAATGACAGATGGACGCCTGACCATTCGCCGGATAGCTGAAATTTTTCTTATGGTACTATAGAAAATATTCTTGTCTGCACGTTGGGTCCCACGAACACCCAACGTGCACGACGCCTGATCAGAAACATTCTAAAGTATTGTATTCTGAAGGCAGTTTGGCAAAGTTTAAAGCAGATCCGGATGATTTTCTTTCTCGATTCGTCACTATTGATGAAACCTCTTCGATTCTGAATCGAAGCAACAACTGGGAATGGCATCGCCGAGGTGCTCCGCCACGCAGCAAATTTCGTGTTTTGCCATCCGCTGATAAATTTATAGCCACCATTTTTGGGACGCAGACGGAATTTTGATGACTGATTTTTTGGAACGTGGACTTACAATAACAGGCTCCTACTATGCCAACTTTATTTGAAGATTTTGCGATTGTGTCAAGGAGCACAGCCGTGGAAAGTTGAGCATTCTGTTTCATCAAGACAACGCTGCTGTCCACAAAAGCCATGTTACGATGAACGCTAATCTGAACGCAGAATTTGAATTGTGAACATCCCGCATATTCACCAGACCTGGCCCCTAGTTATTTCTTTTTATTTTCAAAATTAAAAGAATATCTTCGGGGGACCAGATATTACGACTATAATGATGTGAGGTTTGGAGCATCGTTGGACCAAATGCAACAACGTTCAGGGAGATTATGTAGAAAAAAAAACGCTTGATATTTCTTCAATCATACGAATCTCCCCTTGTATTATTCAACAATAATAGTAAAATCTTGCCCATTTCCAAATGTTTCGTATATTTTTTAAATAATACATAATATCCATAGTATGTTAAGGCTTCCGAAAAGAATTATTAAATTAAGCTCGTATGAATGAAATTTTCGGAATATCGAAACGCTTATCAGGCTACTATTACTTATGCATTCCATAACTATATTATCAGTTAAGATGTATAGTACCAGGTATACCGGTATGAAGTGAGCGTTAAGATACAAATGTGTCTATAGGGAACATTTGTTGTGAACGAGCCCTATTTTTTTTTGTTTGGTTGGTATGACATGTGTTAAACATATTTAATATATATCAAGTCATTGGACAAACAATATCATATTTTTTAATCGTGTTAAAAATGTCGAATTTTGTACCACAAAGTGATGATTTGCGGAAAGCATTAATTTTTTGTTTTCATTTGAAGAAAAGTGCTGCAGAGTCCCATCGCATGCTTGTCGAGGCATATGGTGATCATGTTCTATCAGAAGCAAGATGCAAAAGATGGTTTCAACGGTTCAGAGATAATGATTTTGATGTGAGAAATGAAGAACGTGAAAGATCACCAAAAAAGTTTGAAGACGCCGAATTGCAAGCAATATTGGATGAAGATGACACTTTGAGTCAAAAGAAAATGGCAGCAATGTTAAATGTTGCACAGCAAACAATTTCTGACCGCTTAAAGGCTATGGGAAAGATCCAAAAGTGTGGAAAATGGGTACCACATGAATTGAAAGACAGTTGGAAAACCGAAAAAACACTTGTGAAATTTTGCTTCAAAGACACGAAAGAAAATCAGTTTTGCATCGAATTGTTGCTGGCGATGAAAAATGGATATGTTTTAAGAATCCTAAACGGAAAAAATCATGGGTTAATCCGGGACAACCATCAACATCGACTGCAAAACCAGATCGATTCGGCAAGAAGGCAATGCTCTGTGTTTGGTGGGATCAGAAAGGTGTAGTGTATCATGAGATTCTAAAATCTGGTGAAACTGTTAATTCTAATCGCTATAGACAACAAATGATCAATTTGAACCAGGCATTGATCGAAAAACGACCACAATGGGACAGAAGACACGGCAAAGTAATTTTGTTACACGACAATGCGCCTACACACAAAGCAAAACCGGTTCAGTATACAATCAAAGCATTTGGCTGGGAGCTGCCACCCCACCCGCCGTATTCACCAGACTTGGCTCCTTCCGACTACCATTTGTTTTCATAGATTGAACACTCATTGGCTGAGCGGCACTTTGATTCCTACGAAGAAGTCGAAAATTGGGTGTCTGATTGGTTTGCTTTAAAAGACGAATATTACTATTGGCGTGGTATCCACAAATTGCCAGAAAGATGGTCAAAATGTGTAGAAAGCAATGGTCAATACTGTGAATAATTTTTTTTTACATTCCCATTCAAAATTAGTGTTTCATTTTCACAAAAAAACGCTCACTTCATACCGGTATACCTAATATATACGTAGTAAAAGTGCTTTATGATCACTCATGCATTTGACATACGCCATTTTTTTCTTGGTTATTTATGTTCATTATTTATACTCCGCGAGGTTCATTTTCCATAAATTTTATGTAATTTTGGTTCACTTGTACTGCCGCCAATTACACACTACGTGCAATCGATGAAGACATTTGATACAATATTATTAATGATATCCAACATATTGTGTACGTCATGTTAAATTGTTATACATACAACCAACTCCACTCTTGGAACACATAACACATAATACCCCTATTATTGATTTACTGGCGCTAAAATTTGCACAATATGTTCATAGTTAATATTTCAATATAAATGACTTTTCATTGACGTCGTTAACTTTTGTGAAGTTTATTATGCGAATAAAACATGGTATAAACCTGTTTGTATATTCATTTATTTAAATATATAAAGATGCAAGACTTAAGTCTAAGTGCGGACGTCTACGACGGTAATTTAAATATTTATGCCCGGCACCATTGAGCCTAGAAAACTGCAAACTCGTACAATTCTCGCCAGAAAGATTAGTCATATAATCGCTTCTGCGACTCGATTAATACCCAATTTAATTACAAGAAAAATGCTTTATTTAATACTATACTTTGGTAAAACGCATAAATCTAGCTACAAGAACATTGTCGAACTTTTCGAGGATCGTGAATAGGATGATCGAAAAGGTCGATAATTTTCTTGCATATTTACGCGTTGTACCAAACTGCACTATTTGCCTTCGACATTAAAGACTTCTAAAAAAACAACTTGCTTGACTTGAGTCATCAATCAGTTTATTACAATTATAATGTAAAATTCTGTAAGGTAGTATCATATTAAAATTATAGTAACTGTAATTAAAAAAGTCATATGTACGACTGCAAATCCGGAAGATAGATCGATATTTATATTAATTCCTCTTTTATTGCTTGTAATTTGTTGTGGCTTTGACAGTGACAGTTGACGCATTTCCATAACGAATATTATTGTATAATAATTTTAAGATAAATAATCGCTTGAAAATTAACACATTTATTGGTCAACAACATTGCTACTTTATTATGTATTGTACATGTGTTGTAATTATCTTCTTTAAATGTTGTTAATATGGATGCACACCACCGATATTCTCGCCATCTAAGCTATGCAGAAGTCGTCCATGCAGTAGCATCATTGAGGAACGGCCCCAGTCAAAAATACGTCGCTGAACTATTAAGCAGCGAGCAGATTATAGCACATTACGAAAATAAAATAACCAGGTTACTTTAGTTACAATGGATATATCGGGGGAAGAGTTTGCAGCGCTGTGCGTTGTAATTGGCAGCGAAGAAGAAATTAAAAATAAACGTCGAAACTTGGTACACGATATGAATTTAATACGAGGTACTTGGAGATGGGCAGAAATTCTTCATGTAGTTCCAAATGTTAAGTGAAAAGTTTCATGAATTTTTGGGAATATTCGCATTGAAAAAATCGATATACAACTTCGCAAAGCAATAAATGCAGATCAAAGACTAGCCTTAAGTAAGTACACTGTTTATTACAAAATATTTTACAAGTCAATGTAAGTCTGCAGAAAATGTAGCTCCGCTTGGGATACTCTCATTTCTTCACAATGGTGGCTCATCGTCTTTGCTTCGTATTCGCATAATAACTTTAATATTTATATTTCAATTTTAATGGCGAATGGAAGTGTTATAGTTTTACAAAATTTCTTAGCCACAAAGGAAATTTTGTAAAACATGAGAAATTTTGAGCACCTTGATGTGCTGGGGGATGAAACAGGTGTACAAGAAACATCAGAACAGGGAGTTGAAAATGGAGAGCCATCGCTGACTGATTCGTTATCATTATTTTCATGTTACATAACATCTGGTGTATTTCGGTTGGAGATTGGGTAGAAGAGAACTCATTTCGTCCTGATTTTAAATACTTTCTGCAGAATCACTACAATTGTAAAAAATTATACTTCTTTATTTGGTAGGTTCTTAGGTCAGGGAGACTCCTTTTTCAGTTTAGCATTTAGTTACAAATTAGGAGAATGAACAGTTCGAAAAATAATTTATGAAGTATGTTGTGAAATTTTAATAAAACTTCAGCCTATTGTAATGCCCACTCTAACAACTTTGCATTGGGAACAGATCAAAAATGGATTCTGGATGGAATTATCCAAACTGCATCAGAGCTCTCGATGTGAAGCATGTCGTAACTGAGAAACCACGTTGCAGCGAGCACATTCCGTTGTAATGTGCTCGCTGCTTGATGAGTACAACAGTCGACCATCAGCAGGGCGTTAGCAGGTTTCAGTAACATAGGGGAATATACAGGATCTGGACAGGCACGTGACATTGATACTCCCAAAAATGACCGTTTACTTCGACAGATAGACAACTTATCAAGGAGCATCTAGTTGGATGCTTGCATGTAACACGAGAACAAGCTCCGTCGGAAACCGATGAAGAAGAACTCTTTTTTGATGATTCGCGATTTTGCTTATGGTCTTGAAATTGCCATGTACCCGCATATCGTAGACCTGGCTAGCGGTTTGAACAGAGCAATTGTCAACATAGCGGTAATTTCGATGGTGATTTCGTAATGATTTGGGGCGGCATTTCTTTAGACGGCCGTATAGGGATAGTGATATTTCGGAACGGAAGCTTTACAGCTCCAAATTATCTTCAGGAAGTTGGAACTCCTATCATAAATTGCCCAGCACGATACCAGATATGGATCCCATAGAACATGTACGGGACCATCTAGGGCGACAGTTAAGACATCGTAAATTTGCATGGACTCCAAGTCAAGCTTAAATTGTAGGTCGGCAAACCCTTGTTGGTGGCGCAATACTCGTTACAACATATTCAAAACATTTTTTAATTAAAATATAAATACCTTTTCTTTTGGATCTTTTAATTTCATAACCTTCTTTTATTACATGAAAATTCATCGTACTTTTGTAATTGTAATCAATGTTGTAATCTATGTGTAACATAGATGATATAATGAACCAGAATAAAGTTTGTGTTCTAAATTGTATATTTATGCTCAGTATTATTAAAATTAAATTTACCTGTGGATTTGTAGATCGAGTTGACGCGTTGGACGTGCCTAGTCATAACTTCGATACACGCCTCCTCGGTTCCATATTTCTGATAAAACTGATGATCGGCCTGCAAATACAACATGCAGGTCGTTTTCTTCGGATCGATGGTCGCGCGCTTGTTGACGTTCCGACTGAAAATGAGCATCGACGCGTCGACGAAAGTGCGATTTTGCAAGTCGACTTCGATTTCGTCGATGGGCTGATCGAATGGCGGGTTGAGCGGGAATTTAGCCTTGTTCGGATTCCAGTAATTAACGTCGTCGTACGGCTGCTTAGCCTCCGCTTCGAGCAGCCACCGTTTTGTTCGCGCCTTCGGATATTTGTGCAGTTCCTTTCCATGAACGTTTCGCTTCGCTTGCAGTCGACGCGAAGCGCAAGGCATTCCGAGGCTGGGATTTTCTACGTCGGAAGATTTATACACGATGGAGTGAAAGCACGGGGATTCCCTGGTGGAGTTAGGACTGAAGTAGCGACTGACGGGCTCAATGTAGAAATCCTCGAGTGCCGTTGAAACGGTGCCGTCGAACAATCCCTCTTTGGTGACAACGCCATGCACAGATGCGGTTTCGTCATCTGCAAATAACAGTGATTTATAATTAGGATCTGTTAACTACGTTAGTACATATCATATAAATATGATTCCAAAATGAATTAAGAATTAAGAACAAATGGGTACATGAGTAAAGAAGGAACGATGTTTATTTTCCTACACTGACATGAAGAAAAATCACATACTTTCTTATACTTTATGTATAAGTTTATGAATCAAGTGTGCGCGTGTGTAGGTGGTAAATTTGCGTTTTTGAATATGACATTTTTATGTCAACTAATGCCGGAGACATGTTAATTTTTACCTAATTTTTACCTAATACTTTATTCTTCATTTCTGAGTTCTTGTTTAAAACTGATTCATAGATTTGTGTCAACGAGATGCAAGTACTCTAGGTTATTCCAATATGAAAACAAATTGAGTGTTTGGGAAATTGGTACACGAAGATAGTTGGAAAGAATTTTGTGGAATTTGGTGGAACAATCGACGATTTGAAATAAGAGAAATGAGGGAAACTTCAATTAATGAAGAATGTGGGAGAGAAGGGAACGGAAGTATTCAGATAATTGTGTAATAAAGCATGAAAGAGAAACAAAATATCGAAGGACTGGGAAGAAGGGATGGTGTACCAATACATAAAAAGGGAGATACGAGAGTGTGCAATAACTATATGAGAATTACGCTATTACGTAACGTACTAAAAATTTTCGAAAACATGTTAAAAGATTGAAAGAATACAAAGGACCAGTGGGGGAAGTGCATAGCGGATTTATGAAAGGGAAAAATACACAAAACTATATATTCACCCTAAAAGAAATAATGAAGAAAACGGTGAAGGAGGACTCGAAAGCGTACCACGGTATTTGGAGATGTAGAAAAAACATTTGACAGAGTGGACATAGAGAAAGTTTGGGAATGTTTGGAAAACAAAGGAATGCAAAATAAATTGATAAATGCGATTAAGACAATGTTCAAGAGGACCACCAATTACATATGTAATGAGTAGGAACATTAGATCGACAAATTTTGAAACCAAGGGGGATTATGGCAAAATATGGAAATGAAAATATAGATATGAGTGAAAAAATTGAGAAGACAATAATAACGTACTATATGGAGTGGAACATTTATAAGAAAAAGACAAACATCCAAGAAGAAAGTTGACAATATTTCGAGCGATATTTAGACCGATATTAACTTATGGATGTGAGACACGAGTCTATCGAAGAGAACAAAGAGTAAAATTCAAGCAGAGGAAATGAAGTATTTAAAAGCGAACATTAATAAGACATTAACTAGAGGTTGATTCAATCCTGGATGACATAAAGGAAAGACAGTTAGGATGGTGAGATATATACAAAGAATGAAGGACACTAGGGAAACGAAGAGAAAATGGAGAGCACGAAGACGACAAAAGCCACAAAGCCGAAAAATACAACAAAAAACATAGAGAAGTATATAATAGAGAAAAACAAAACACTGAATGTAGTAAGAAGTCCAAGACCGAAAAGAGTGCAATTCATGAAAAAGAAGTAAGAAAACAAGCTCCACACCGAAAGGTAAAATGAGAAAAGATTTGTAGCTCCATTGGATTTAAGAACTATAAAATAATGCAACATTTCTAGTGTTAAATTTACTGCACCTGAAAAATATTTCGCCAATTCTATATGACTTTCGATTCAATGCTCCGGCAACTTAATAGCAAAGATTACTTGTAGCTGTTAAGCACGTCCAATAATCGTTCGTATCGCAGAAAACAGGAAAAGAGTCCGAACGGATATGATCTTGTACAGCCCAACGTAAATATTACGATAAATCGACGAAATCAAAGCCGACCCCATTGATCGTCCTGAATCGCTCTGAGTATGTATTCAACATAAGAGGGTCCGCGTATCTCTACCGAACCATTATGCGATTGAATTGGACCGGGGACGTTGGGAAAACCTATAAGTTTATTAATATTTTACGTCGATGCGGATATACATCAACGAACGTGATATTTGTCGCGTAGAATGTTTTCCCGAACTACTCGCCGTCAAAAATTGTCATGAAACGTGATATTTAATTTCAGAGAGCGAAAATAAATGTGCAGGGTTCGCAAGTTTTGCAGTGTCACAAAATGGAGCACCACGGCGTTACAAGTACGATTTATTGGGATCAATACTTACATATTTGGAGAGTATTTAAACGAGGCTGTGTACCGTGTTATGATTTTAAGGCTCAATGAGCGTAGCGTTTATTTGAAGAGAGTGGAGTTAACGCCGGCAAAGTTGCATATTTACGTGCCTACAAAATCTCAGTAATCAGATTAATATTGTGTTCCTTTTATTTCAAAATGGGTTGACTCGCTGTGAATGCAATTTTATATTGAAATTGTTTAGTTTTAGTAGAAATGTCGTCGGGTGTTTATACATGTACGTTACTATTATTTAAATTTCAGAACCATTTAATTTAAGAAAAACAACTATTGACATTCATATATCAGCAAAATAATATAAAATATATGTGCACATGCAAATGAAACGCGAAGAACAAAATCGTTATGAGAAAGTAAATTTTAACATCCTCTATGCAAATCATAAAGATCAGCTCTAAAAGTTCCAACTCTGCAAACACTATCATTGATCCCAGTATGCATCACATATCATATAAATTTATATATTTTTAGAAAATGTCAATTGCGTGAACCCGAATCCTTTGAGAGCAAAAGACGTTTGAGTTTGAGAGACGCAATCCGTAAAGTACGATAAGTTGAAATGATAAAGGGGAAGATCTTTACTTCAGTTTTGATGAAAATGTAATCGAACATTTTTCACTTAACAATCTGTCGTAATTATTAATAGTTAACTCATGGAGATTAACGAATACAATATTTGATCTAACAGGTGACATAACCGGTATATGATTGGTATGCCAGTAAATTATTTAAAGTATGACGCAGGAATGAATAAAGCAAGTGATATCAATATCACGAGAACTGCCACTGTATGCTATATAAAAAATTCTCAAATAATGTAACAAACGTTGCCGATCGATTTGTTATTATTTCTTTCAATGAATAGTTATTCAAACTGTGTGTATTAATAAATATAGCAATTAAAAATTATTTCATTTACTCGCGGCTGTAGTTTTGCTTGTAATCTTTCTTTTCAGGACAAAATTTAATATTTCATGATTTATTTATAAACACAAAAATTTGCGCTCGAATAAATATAGCGACGAAATCGGCACATTGCGTACGTTTATAATATTGTTAAAATGTTTTGTGTTCGTGGAATGCGATGTTTTGTCGAACATATTGGGGCTGACTTACAAATGTACGGCCTACTAAATAAATTACGTAACTATACGACTTCACTACACTATAGGGACGTATTCTAATTTTCAAATTAATGCTAAATATTTCTGTAGAAAGACTGTGGTTGTTCTCTCTCACTTTACGAACAATTATTGGATTAATTTCACGCATAGGGGGAGTGGATTGCAATTCTGTCTATGGTTTTGGAACAATGCAATGATCCTAATTTTCGTACAAACATTTTGTTTGCAAACGAGATAAATTGTTCAAAGATGTAGTAACGAACTCACGATATCCCTAAAATGTTTACATATAACGCGATACACCAACTATATAAATTAAATTGCTACGATTGCAACAATATTTACATTAACCAAACATGATACTATCTATGGTTTGATTATTATTTATACTAATTCTTTAAGCGGTTACATAGCAGTTTATTATACATTTTAGTTTTAAAGAATATTTTTTGAGTTTTTTATTGTCTACTAATATTGTGGTTTATCACCGCTCTTATGCTCTTTAAATTTTGAAATTTTGCTTCTCTTCTCATTCATTTACATTCATTTGATGTTACTGTTTCAATTTAATTTAATATATAACTAACTATAAATTTCCCTTAAGCCTTTGATATCAGACTAGGTAGCTTAGGACTTGTTATTGATGTGGAATAAACGTTACGATATTTGATTTCTGTACATCGGATTTTTACGTTATCGTAATTTATTTGGTGCCTCGTCCTGTGGACATGTGGAGGTAGACGCACGAGTAGACTTCGAGTCTAGCATCACTTTCATGCTGCCGTCCTTTTATGGCACATACACCTGCTGGTAGTAGCTGTAACAAATTTTATACACCACGTCGCGTTTTTGGTTTATGTCGTCTGTATCGTACGCGATATAAAATAACGATTTTGATATTGTTATATGTTATATCTTAAAACTTTTATATTAGTAAATCATACCGTAATTTTTTGGCAGAGGCCCTTTATATCTAGCATTTCAATATCAATCCATTTTCTGCACCTATTTCAGATTTCTCTCATAGATACTATTTGCATTCAGTGAACGAGTGGCACAACCATTATAATATTTAATTTAAAATGTTCGTATATCAATAACTTACGTACGTAGGTACGTATGTAGGTATGTACGTGCTGAATATATCATATTAGCTGTCTGCGAATGCTTCAACCCAGCCGGTAAATTAGTGTCCAAACCAAATGATAAAACATGGTACCAACCCAACGCAACTTAGATATTTTTAGTTGAACACAACCTAACCCTAGCATCTACCTACCATTGTATTAAAACATTCTGGTCTCAGATTTAGGCGAACAAATTTAATAAAAATTTTACAATACTAGTTTTGAGTACACCAGATAAATTCGACCGTTGTGGAAATATTTTAATTATTTTTAAAAACGACCATTATTTGTTATGCATTTTGGAACATGCGTTTTGAAAATTTCAATAGAACCTGTGCTTTAAAGTTTTGTTTTGTCAATTAATTTATCTTTTCTTGTGTAAAAATTTGAACGATGCTAATTTTCGATATATGAAAGGAAATTATTTTGTTTTTTATGTTCGATATTTTTGATCGAACATTAGAATTTTTATTGACCTTCTAGTAGTCAATTTATTTGTGTTGCACCTCTTAACATGTGGTGTATTGATGTGGATGTAACGAGTAATTTCATCAAAGTGTGTCATAAAAGAAAATGATGGATACACCAGGGATCTTTTAGTTTACATATTTGTCAATTCCGATTTAATTTCGATTTTGTGATTGTTACATTTATAAGTTACGGCTTTCACCGACCACTAAAAACGCTGCATGTTGGAAACGTATTATAGAAACGGTGTAAGAATTGATGCGCAGTGGGTTTATGCGACACATAATGCATTTGTAAATTTCCAAGAATCGTTTCCAGAAGTGACCGTTCACTTTGATAAATTTAGCCGAACTGTACATCGTCTTGTGAAGTTATCCAGGGGTAATTACGTTCTACACTGCCCGTGTAGAACGTAAAGACGGTAATGGACGCCCAAAAGTAAAAAACACCCAAATACTTCAATACGTCATTTCCAGCAACGAGTGAATCTGTCATATACTACTTATCAATGTATTCTGAAACAAGATCTTCATTTTCATCCTTATCGTCTACAACTGTTCCATGAATTACTTCCTAATGATCGTCCTCGAAGACAACAATTCTGTCAGTGGTTTGTGGAGAACTTTCATAACAACGATGACCTATTGGAAAAGACATTTTTCAGCGATAAGGATATGTTAACTGATAAAGTATGAGAATTTGGAGTGGCGAGAATTCGCATTATTATACTGAAGTACCATTACATTCCAAAAAAATGGAGTTTGGGCCGCAATAAGCAGAAGATGACTAATTGGAGCTATATATTTTAAAGGTAAATATTACACTATTTATGTAACTTTCAAACACCTAACTTTTCAACTCGTGGGAACACTCAATGCTGAGATATCGTGTGTAAATTGTAACTCCTTTTCTTGAGATACTATTAGACGACGAATTAGCACAAGATCATTTCCAGCATGACGGGGCTCGCATTCACACCACCTAATTTTTTTAATGGTATTCTTTAACTGCCGTATTATTAGTTTGAATATGCCACAATAGTTGCCTCCCAGATCTTGTGATTTGATCACGTGCAATTTCTTTTTGTGGCCATACACTAAAAAATCAATTTATAATACACCTGTGGTTGACAACGATGATCTTCGGCAAAGAATGACCAACAAATTTGAAGAAATCAATAATTCACCATGGATGTTGGAAAATGTCATTGACTCCATGAAAAGAAGAGTTAGATTGTACTTGCATGAAGCTAGTGATCACATAGCACATTTTAAGTTTAATTTATTAATGTTGTAATGATGTAAGCTTTTATATTTGTTATCATAACTTTTTTGCTACTTGTCAAAAAGGCATGAGAACTTAATACAATATAAATCAATGTTTCTTACATAAATTAATGGGAAACTTTATATTTTGATATTGAATCTACATCGCCCCAATTTTTAATTACTGCCGCTATTCTTCAGCGCATAGTATCCACTAAAGCTTGGCACTCTTGTGGCGTGAACTCATTCCAAATTTGTTGCAGTCTCTCTTGTAATTCTGGTACACTTCTTGCAGGCTGAGCATGAAAGCGCTTTTTCATTCTGTTCCATAGAACAGTCTAGATGGGCGACTGTTGAAACCCATGGTATAAGCGGTATGTTACTATCCGAAACCCATTTTATAGATTTTTTAGCCGTGTGATTGGCTGCACCGTCTTGTTGAATAATTAAAGCTTGTGCAGAGTCAACAGCAAGGTCGCCAATAAAGATTCTTCCAAGATGTTGAAATATTTTTCCGCATTGATAGTTCCATTCATAAAATAAAGCTTTCAAACGCCCATTGCAGACATTGAGCTCCACACGATAACAGATCCTGGAAATTTCGCATTTCTGCTCAAACTATCTGGATTACACGTTTCGTGCTTTTTCGAATTAATGTTCTGCGACTATCGCCTACAAAAACCTGGAAACGAGACTCATCACTCCGGTGGATAGAATTCCACTGCATGGGGAGTCTGTCCCTGTGTTCTCTAGCCCAGTTTACTCTATTCCTCTTTTATTTTGTTGTGAATAATGGTTTCTCCTTAGATTGCAAATTTTTATTGCAACAATAGCTGAAAGTAAACAATTTTTTATGTTCCAAATCAAAAAATTTTAACATGCCTGCAAATTAATTAGTTGACTTCATAGAACGCTCAATTGCCTGTAATTGGCATGTCTATTTTTTCCAATAACTCTCTTGTTGGTTTTCGAAATTTCGGTTTGGAAACCAAACCAAACCACTTACATCGTGATTTTGACACAATGGAACCACTCGTTCTGTACAATTTCACATTTCTAACGCCGTATAGTGACAAACCAAGTAATATTCCGATTGTCTAATTGGAATTGCCGGTACATGATAGCCGATCTATGTTTTATCGCAGCATCTATAGCTTTTTCTCTTCCCATTGTTCAAAGATAAAAAACAATTCACATCTTGTGATCAGCTAATGTCATAAACTAATTGTTATTTTGACGTCATTTTGCATAGCCTGATAACCTTGCACTTTAGTAATTCCTTGATTTATGGAAAATTTACATAACTTTGCTTTTACCAAAAAATATTCCAATATTGTTGAGAATATCTCACATTTTTAACTCCAAACAAGTCGATAATTTCCCTACTTCTGGGTAAAATATTTTTTTAGATGGAAAAAAGTTAAATAGTCACGTCTGGGCCAACTAATCTGATATGTTATTATCTTGCATAAATGTAAACATTAATATTGGTTTTTGATTTACAAAATTTTTGGCAACTATTTATTGACCAGTCGCAATTGCTGAAAGATCCTAATATCTTAATTTTGCAAATCCAATCCGAATAATTGTTTATAGCATTCTTATGTAATATGACAATAATATACTAATTTTCGCCAATTATTTTTTTCATACGACGTAATCTTAGTACATCAAATCCGAGCTAATCAAATCGAGGTACCAGTGTACATCAATTTATGACGTATATGGTGAACAATACGTACATTTTTGTTGTACTATTTATAAAAAAAGGTATCGCTGACATCACAACAAAGCTATTATTTGTTTTTTCGGTGGTTTCTAAGACATATTAGTCTGCTGCGTGTGATATCGATTTGGTGAAATTCATGTGGAAGGTTTGTAAGAATGGTGTTCTAGTAACCGTTGGGAAATAATGTAGTAAATAGTAGTTTATTTGCTTGCACTTGACGAGTTGGGGCGTAAGGAAATAATACAAGTGTTCTTAATGCTCAAGCTGTTCGCTTTATTCAGTTTCTTTGTGAGTTCCAGTGTCGCCACTCTTCGTTGTAAATCACCAGGAAAACATGCACTACGCGATATACGTTGCACATGTATATTTCAAAGCTTCATTTTTTTTAATTGACCGAGATTTTAATATTCATTTAATTGTTTCGTTTTAATGTAAATGAAAAATAAAAGAAGTACTGAAAATAAATATAAATAAGGTACATTTATTGTAAATTTAAAAAATGTGTTTTTGTTAAATAATACATTATTTCACATGCTATGCTATCAGCAGTGCTTGAAGTTTCGCAATAATATAATGCTCTAACATTTAGAGATCGATTGCATCCGAAGTACTTCAAAGTTATGTATTTGGAGCAAACATGACCGGCGAGTATTTGACTTACATAAACAAATATGTGTAGTTTATTGCAACTTTGGCCCGCGGGTACAGTGTTCTTTCCCTTGTGTGCTTTACAAGTTCTAGCAACTAAAGCTAAATCGCTAGATCTGAATACCAGACTAACCATCCTTCTCGCAAACTAAACCTCGTGAGAGTAATAAAAGTGTATGTATTGTGGTGGAATTTTACTTGTTCACATTTTTGCAAAAGTTTACGAAAAACTTTTTCTTGTATTCAATGCAATCAACGTTACTCCGATTTAGTCCAAATATTAACGTTAAAATGTTTCCACAAATATACAATTTTAATCCAATATATTTGGATTAAGGTATTAGATGAAATTTTAAAGGTGTAAATTATATTTCAATTCCCACTTACACTTTCATCACAAGATATATGGCAAATGTACTCAAGGATTACTACAGATTATATACAATGATAAAATAGAAATAAAAAAGTATCTTTGCGCACATCAAAGGTAATCAAAATAACAATCACATAACTGTCTACTCTGAAATTTTGTAGAAAGACATTATGGACAGTAACGATGCTACGACGACAGCATAACGACAAGTGTACACGCATGGGCTCAAAAACAAGCATTAAATCACACCTTGAGGAATCGCACAGTGCAAAGTTTCGTGACATTAAAATGACAAATTTAAATTTATTCAGCAAATTTTAAATTTTCTGATTTAAAAAATAACATTCCAAAAAAAATTCCTTGGCGCCATGGGGCAAATATAGATTATATATTTGCTTTCGTAAATATTATTCTTCTGCAGGAGGGGCTTTGCTTAAGGGCGATGTCAGCGATATACTTTTTGTAAATAGTGCAAATTTTCAAAAACAACACGTATTATACCCCACCATACATGCCATTGATTTATGCTGGAACTCCGATTTTTGTAGCAATTATGCCGCCAAATTTTCGAGCGCATTTTACTGCATCGTGAAAATAGACGTTTGCACTGCGTCTACCTCAAATGAGCTATTTTTGTTAGACCATATTTTGTATATATAAGAAAATTGCTGGATAGTGGAAAACATTGAATTCAGGGAAATTACTATATCGTTGTCATCCTGTATAAAAATGCTATACACTTTAATTATGCGGATTGAATTTGCAAAACTAACATGATGCATATCAAACCTGTATAATTAATGTTCACATTTATGCATAACTTGACACAACCCAACCGAAATAAATACAAAATGGAATTGTGTCCATCATGAGAGACAAATAAAATTACTATATTGATGTTAATTTTGCAGTAAAATACATACTAGAGGAATTAATTAAGAAGGTTGGATCTAAAAGAGCAATAGGGTCGAAATTCCTAAACTGCTTTAGTTTCATGAACTATCTAATTTTGAGCTTCTTACTATACCAAAAGTTCAATAAATACTGTTAAACAAATTGGGATCAAAAAATTCGTCACAAACTCAAAATTCGTATAGCTGTCACCAAATAATCAACCAACTCAACCTTAAAATTTTGTTAAAAAGTATCTTGTGTTGGTTGATTTGTCGCAAGATACGTGAGTGGTGGGTTTCTCACCATGTTTTGCGCCAACTTAGGTTATATATGCAACGAACATCAATGATGCACCGACCCAAAGGATGAGAAAGCGGGAAATAACCAAATTGTAGTAATGGAAAAAATGCTAAAGGTAGACAAGCAGGTAATTGCAACACCAGAGTGGGCAAAAGGAGATGAATTGCACTGCAAAATAATAAATAAACATACAAAATTCTAGAAATAACAATGAATGCCGAATTTCTTTGTAATGAATAAACCAATCACAGCAAATATTCTTTTAATATAAAGACAAAAACAAATACACGAAGAAGTAAGTAGTCAAAAGTAACAGAAACAGAAGTGTGTAGATGACGAGAAACTGGCAGTACGTAGTGTTCATCAACATTAGAGAAAAGTTGAAGAATGAAGAAAATAGTTATAAAGAAAATGCAGTTCGAAATGATAAGAAATATATGAAATTATTAGCAGAAAAACTGAAAGCAGAAGAGGGAGAATGATACACAATAATAGAAGATGGATTGAGTATGGAAGAATTGAAAAAAGATATAAATAAGATGATGAAAAATGGTAAAGCACAAGGATGTGATAGCACACCAGCAATGACCAAAATTAATGGAGAAAAAGGAACGAAGAACAATCGTCAAAGATTGATAAATAGTATCGATTTTCGATTACAGCTTTTATACGCACTTTTATCTTAATGTGGATTTTTCCTGCTAGTTTTCATTTCCTTACTTGTTTATTTTTGATTTATGTAAATTTCTGTAAAGGAAAGTAGATACTGATACTGATTTAATTATAATCTTATTTAAAGTATAAAGGGGATGAAAACATTGCACTATACTGATAAATATTACAATTTGTCTTAACACAAATTGAAATGCGTATTTTAATTTGCATGGTTCAAACTTATTACATGTATCAAACATTTTAATTTAACACTAATATAATGATTAAAATAATAAATAATTATTTTAATTATTTGGTAATTGTAACGTGAGGGCAACGGAATTATGTTTTAGAGTTGGCCCTGGAAGAGGGAGATAGACATACCATGAATATGTAATTTTAATCCAATAAAATAGTTCATTTAAACTGTCACTTTTTTAAGTATTGTAAAACAGTTTTTAATGAAATTTTAACACCATTTATGAACATGTTGCACGACGTCAAAGGAAGAGTTACATTGTGATGTCGGTGGTGGCCATATAACTCATCTTATTTGATAATTACTATTGGTTGTCATGATTAAAATGTATTATTTAAAATTTTATGGCCAACATAACCTCAGTTTTTACAGCTTTGCCTGCAGTTTGATTTAATCTAAATTTAAGTTACCGGTAAAAGGGTTGGTACACCTGTTAGTAGTTCTATTACTCAAAATTAATCTAAGACATACGCGAAAACTTCCAAAGCCCTCCCTGAATCACAATTCCGTTGCTCACACGTTATAATAATGATAGTTTTAAGAACATCCATATCGTTCTTAAACTGCTTTGTACACATGCATTGTTTTATTAGGCAACAAAACTATTTAATATTTCATATAAATGCAATTCCTCTTAAGTTATTTAATCCTAGATTTTTTATCCCTGTGATCTACTATCTACTTTTGATTTATTTGATCTCGACGAAACATCTGCGCTTTGGAAATGCATTCACGAACGTTCAATGCAAATATAAATCGTAGAATTGCCAATTATATTGGAGATGTAATCTCAAGCATGTATACATACACATTAGCTGTATACGATATAATATCCTGCAAGATAGGTTTTGAATTTCCGATTTAGCTAACCACATACTGCTATCACTGTCCATTCCGGAATTCGGAAACAGCGGCTACGGAAATACGCCACTGACATAAACTTTACATTTCACATATATACTGAGCTTATTTCGTGAATTTATTTTTGAGAATAAATTCATATATGCATGAACTTTAGTATAATAATATTATTATTTACAATCGATTATTAAAAAGTATTGTCGGTTATCCCTTACCTTTGCGAACCCCTTACGCGACCCACGAGAATAATCATTCCAACTAGGAAAAACTAGAAGATGCTTTTATCTTTGCATGAGCGATTCCCCTTTTCACACGTTTTAGTTTCTAATCATCGTCGCATAAATGAGATAGGGGAGAAAACCGTTTGATACGTTTACGTGTTTCATTAGAATCGAGACAAAGAGAACACAAAGCGACGCTTTTCACGTTTCCTGGGAAATTGAAGACTTTCATTACACAAAGCAACAATTTCTAAAACAATTTTCGCTAGGACGGCACGTACAGTCATAAAGCCACGACATAGATTTTGCGGAAAGACAATAGTGCAGGGGTTTGCCGTGTAAACTATCGGATTATGACGATGATTCTCTGCCCAGAAACTGACCACTTAAAATAAGCTCGTTTTGGTCGCTTTTGAAGTTTCGCCGAAATTGCTAGGTAAAGAGAAATGTACAAAAGGAAGTGAGGCATTGAATTCGCTGAAAACGTTGAATGTTTGAATACTGTAACAAAAGGGTTTAATTAGTATTCATATAAATCGCGTTTTACTTGGAATTTATTACAAAATCAACAACGAAGTTTATAAACATATCAAGTATTACGAGTTATTCATGATTCACGATTTTCGTATCGACATTATCATCGTAAGATGTTTGCTCTGTCTTCACAAATATCACATTTAGGCCCTACTTGTTTCCTTTTTAAATACTTATATGCTCATCTGCATATAGCACGTACCTTCTCCGCCCTCCTTTTCCTACCTGCTCCGGTATTGGCGATATTACGAAATTTCTTTTAAATTAATCATCAAAATGGTTATCGCTTTTAATAATCAAAACAACTATTGATACACTTTTATTTAAACAGCAATTAGAAACTTGCCAAGCTATTGATTAGTTGTCGTTGGCAACAGACCTCTTATTGTTTTTCTTTCTTTGCGTTCATTCTTGTATTTCTATCGACAGTTCCGTGTTCAAATTCCCCCTTCTTATAATTTTACAATTTTATCGTTTAGTTAATATTACATTATTAATATTTTTAATTTCTCACAAATGCATTAATGGATTATTCATGTTTACGTTAATTATCGTTCGTTTAACTCCAGCGCATTAACAAACAAGTCTTGGTTGTTTATCTATTATTTATAATTGGTATCAAACTCATGCAAAACGAGTACTATTAATTCGGTGAAACTACCGTGAAGCGAACAGAGAGTAAATGACCGAAACGTAGTATATAACGTAGGAATAATAGAATTTTTTAATTGGGTGAACTTAAATGTATTTGAGTAGAAAAACTCCCCGATTTTAACGTTAAATTCCCTTTTCGATGATACTAAGTTAACTTTTAAATTCATGGTATGACAATGCTTTTTCGGAAATACTTTATTGCTATATATATTTTACGAGACTAAACATATTGAGAAAGTGGTAGATTATTTTATTAATGAATAGGTCGACAAAGCACGGTTTGCTTTGCATTATAATCAACTCCAAGACTCCACATATTGTTTTATCAATCAATAAATGGAACCTTAATCCTGCTAACGTGTGGCACATTTAGTTTTGCCAAATAATATATATTTCTATAAATAATATATTGCCTCGAAGTTTTTGTAATATTTACCTATATTTAGAGAATGATAATTATGTTGGTAAAGACAGCGGTGCGGACGACGAAGATAATTCAAACGACTAGTTGGGTGGATTTTCAAGAAAGTGGCGGCAAAGTTAGACAGCAAGCACATGACGATAATGACGCTTTTGACGATGACGGTCCAATTTATTTTGAAACATTTGCAGGTAAACATTGGTACCAAATGAAATTCTACACCGATTTGGAAAGAAAGTACTTGCGCACACATCATTTCTCCCAGGAGTACAGATTAATATCCCATTAGATGCATTCAGGTTTTTTTATGATGACTTTCACTGATATGCAAGCTACACATATTATTGAAGCATTCTGGAAGCCAGTTAATGACATCGTTCCAGTCAGAAGAAACAAACAAGGAATCATTGTCTATAACGAACTAGGGAGCTCTCTAACGAGAGTGCTTTACATCATGAAACACGTTTACTCAATTGCTACGATTTATTCAATTTAGCGTTAAAACATAACCTGGCGCCAATAGGGACAATGGAATATAAATTTGTTGAAGAATTACATCGCTGGTTATCACAACCGGTTCCCCTTAGTGGTTAAGTATCGTTCTGAAAATATAGGTAAAGTCAATCAGATAAGAATTGTGTGAATATTTATTGGATATGAAACACAAGGAAATGGTAATTTTCGGTAGGCGGTCGTGCGAATGATGGTATCGAGACGTCGGCTCTGACTATCCTGGCGGACAGCAAATAAGGGTTAAGTAGCTTCAGGGGTTCGGGTAGTTTTGATGCTCTATTTGATTTTTGGACGAGGTAGACAAGTATCCTTCAAGGTATTCTTGAATCAGAATTTGACTTCTCTGTACTGTCAGTTTAACCTTTGCCTGCTTGATGTTGGTTATACAAAATGGTACACGTTGATTATAATTAATAAACATAGTGTTAGTATCATACAAATTTATAATTCCCCCAAATGCAAACGTTAAACATTTTTTGACAAACACAACTACGAGCTTTCGTAGTCGATGGTGGGATCACTGATAACGATCGCTTGTGAATGTTAGCGGAGAAGACTAACACAATTCGTAGTTCGATCGGCCGGCAAAACCCTGATAGGTCGATAAGAAGTAGATGCTTCTATAGCACTGTTACTGGGTAAAAGTTGTTGGTTCGGAAACACTTTTACTTCGTCGATAAAACATTGGTACGTCGGTAGTACAAATCGATTTATTTGGTGGCCACTAGACGTGCACAAATCATACATTTTTACGAGAGCCCAACATGGACAATAATGCAACCAATATTTTCAGAAGATTTTTCGCGAACGTCAAAACAAAAACTATGCACTCGATGATCGATACGAATCAATTGGATGACACCGGAAAAGGAAGTTACAATTTTCTAATGAAAAGTAGACGAAACCGAAAAGAAATGTAAATAAATAAGCTACAAAATTAGATGCTTATAAATAGATTTCCGCAACCTGACTGATTATGGAGAAGGGATTCGTGGAGTGATGACGTGCTATCTACCAGCGTACGCTAAGGCATTTCCAAACGCAACCAGGATCGTCACGAAAGAGAGTAGTTCAGCCTTCAAGCGATCCAGCTATTCACAACAACAACCCCAAAGGTACTCGAAAAGTACAACACAGAAATCGACAGACAAGTCAAAATCAAAGGAAATTCGGGGAAAATAGGATAGGTATCAGGCTGGAAATTTCTATTTTTCTATAAAACGACCGAAACCACATAATATTATCAACGAAAACCAAAGATGAAATCCTTCATACCGAACAAATGATGAAATAAGTGGCCGGTTAGGCAAGCAGAGTGGTGTCAGGATTTTGGACCGTAGGAATGTCAATGTTGTTCGTCAATCGTTTTTGCTGAGCATTCGAATGAAATGATTACTCGAAGAAACTGTATAGATATAAATGTTTTCAAACGACCTTTTGAGTATTGATAGTATTTATAAAACAAGGCATTTCTATTCAGAATGAAAAGTTGCAATGGTGATATTTATTAAGGTAAGGCTTAGGAGATTCAGTTGAAGAATAATATGACTTATAAGTTTCCCCAGTTTTTCACAAACTGCTTACAGTAGACGAACTATTATAATGATTCATTATTTTACGTATGTGGTGTGTAACCCAATACTGCAAAATTTTAAAGATCTACTCGCATTAGATTATGTTAATCAGCGATCTATGATATATGTCGTCCGGATGTGGAGTTAAGGGTTTTCACAAAATCTTCTTTAGTAGACGTAGTATACACTGGTTTTGATGTTAAGAAATGGCCGACCATGGATCTTTCTCCACCTTGTACAGTTTCAGAGAACATCACAACAACTATTATTGTGCGCAATACGACCTGTCAGTTAACTATAGATATTTATTTATTTATTTTTGTGAATAACCTGCCAAGTGGAAATGTCCATTGTTGCCACTTGAACTAGACAGAAGAGCAGAAATCTATTCAAACTGTTGCTGCAAATCATCATATGAACTTCGCTCAATCTTACCCATGTGCTATGTTAGACCTCCACACTCTTTTCTCTATAAATCCTTATAGCTTCCACGGATTCTTTTCTTAAGCAATGGAGGTCTCATTTTACTCATTTTCACAACACAGTATAAGTGGCGTGTTGATACTTAAATCTTTCAGCAGCTTATCTTGAAGGAATATATATTTACAAATTATATTCGGGTGCCGTGGGTTATGTTCATGATATGCAAATGAATTTTCATTAAACTTAATCAGATATTGATATGCTTGAAGAGTAATTCACAATTCATGGTCCACACTAGAATGTTCCGCAGTTGAATGCCCAGAAATTTCACATTTTCAACTTTCACACAACCAATAACCAATAAACCAATAAAACTTATTTCAACAAAATCAGTCACAGAATATTATCAACATACATTGCCATTGAAGCGCTATCTATATGCATTGAAAATCATTGATATAAATATAAAGGAGGCTTAGTAACGGGCTCAAGGTTGACCCTTGCAGAATTCCACATAACAGCTACGGTTCGCTTTATTACAACGCATTCTTCAATATTTTACAATTGTTTCCGGCTGAAGGCGAGAAACCATATCCTTTAATAATACATTGCAGATTGATATAAATTATGTAACACCATATGCCATATACCATATACAGTTGAAAACAAATTCCATTGTGTATTTCTATTATCTAATGCTAATACCAGTTCATTGAGTTTATCATCAATATTTCTACAATTAAACAACAGGATGTATACGAGCAAAACATTTTTCACATTGACTGTAACCAAACAAGTTTGTTGATTACTTGAAATTAGTTTATCCCCTATTATCTAATGCATACAGAGCACCATTGGTTAGGCATAATGCAGCTGTTGGTTCATTAGTAATTCACCTGAAGTAATTTAAATCATACACATCTATAAGAAAACATCTTAGCATATAAGGCAGGTAAAAGGGAATGACTAGAGAAGCCAGTGGTCAGGATTGTGGCATAGGGATGCCACGAGGGATAAAATAAATAAGCACGATCATCAACGAAGAGGAGTCTATGGATAAATGAAGATACCAATGAAGCTTTTTTTACACGATTGTTCTATCCAAAGTAATAAAAACTATATGGGATATCACTTGATTACAACCCACTCTAAGTATTACTTTCTTAAAATTGTACCCAAACTTAAAATTCCATAAGATGCATTCGAGTGAAGTTTGGCAAAAAAAATTGACCGCTAATTTTATATTAGGTTGATTTAGTATCTAGTTTAGTTTATTTTCTTAACTTTCGGATATAATTCGACTGAGCGTCGATTTATTGTAATCCAATCCAACTTCGTTTCTACGTAAAACAACTTTTTTATTTATTTATGAATGTATTTTAAAACCTCTTGAAAGTAAACGATCTTTCTTAAAATAGTACCTAACTTGAAAATAAAATTCCATAAAATGCATTCGACTAAAATTTAGCAAAACATTTGACTTTTAATACGTAAAATTAGTTTATTTTCTTAAATTTCCGATATAATGCGACTGAGAGCCGGTTTATCGCAATTCAGTCCTCTTTGTCTCTACGTCAAACATTTTAAAGCCTCGTTAGCACTTGTACTTTTCATAAATATTGCTAACATTAAGTACCCAAACCAATTTAAATACAATCAGGACTTTGTTTGTTAATAGGAATAAAATCGTTATAAACGCTAATCATAAAATTCAAACGTTCCATTATGTATTACCACTTCCAGTTCCAATATTTCAGACCGTTTGATTTGCACCATTTTATGTAAATAATATATTGCAAAGTCAAAAATGAAATTTACGCTGATAAATTTCATTGGTTAAATAAATGTGGTTTAATCAGCTCGGCTATGTAATGCGGTTAATTAGCTGGCGTAAATGAAACGGTCTTTTCCAATTATTACTGTATTGTTAATTGCCTATCTGTTGATATTGCGTCCGTGTACCTGAATTTGTAATAATAATTGTGCCTTCGGCGATAGCAAATATTAATGTGCATAATATTCAATGATAGTGGATGGTTGCCAATTTGCTTCGTGGAACTTTCCGAAGGTAAACAGTGTAAGACTTGCAAGAATATACAAAAGACAGTTGCTATAAATTAATGTTTATATATAAACTGTCTCAAACAAAAAATATTTTAAATCATTCGAGTTTGAATGGAAAATTTTTCGTATAATTTTTTTTCCTATTAAAAATATACAATTGGATATTAAGAATCTGTTAAGTTTCTCCTGCAGTTTGACAATACATTTGTGTTTATTAAGTTTTGCAAAATGTCCTCCCAATTGCCAATTGTTCCATTCAAGATCATTAGCACAAACTTTATCTCCGAAATCAAATTCGAATGCACCATATTATTCATCTATGGCAGCAGTGCTCAAGTATATTATTGTATCATTGTACAAAATATCAAACACTACAATAGAAATAAATGGGAATTAAATTAACTGCGTTATTAATTAACTGCACCTTTCAAATAATAGTATGCATACTAGGAATGTAGCTGTGCACGCCATTTAGTCGCAAAATATATTCTCGTGGTCCTCTTAGAAAATCAATATCAAACAATGTACTACTTATAAAAGCTTCTAATTGGAAACTACTTTATGTGCATATGGAGCGTTCATGCCCATACAAACACCAACGCTCAATGCACTGTTTAATTAGCACAGTTTATTAGAAATTCCATTCGCAAATTTCTATTTCTGTTTGGTTTCTTGGGGCTTAGCTTAGTATTTCAGCAAGCGTGGAGGTTTTCCTTGCTGAAACGGCGAACAGCCGAACACGTATGTCTATGCAAACATTCCTGCGTTTCCTACATCAAGCAATATAACTTTAGAAATCCCTTATAATGGCGAGTGCAACCCGAAAAGCCTTTAGTCAATCCAGTGGAACGACAAAATTAATTCACGTTACTTTTATTATTTTGTGCACGTAACATATGTTTTATAAGCTTAATTAAAAATAAAACGTTTCAATTGCTGTCCTGATTAAGTTTCGTTCATTCTTATATAGGGTGATAGTATTGTTTTCTTTGTACGTGATTTAACTTAACTACATGACAATTACATTAATAATATTGGATAGTTGTCTGTACAGCGCGCGCTATGAAAACTGTTCATCGTTTCATCGATTTTCTTAAAGTGAATGAAGGTTTTTATGTAGCAAAAGCAGATTTCGCCAGTGACAATGTTATCTACTCTAACACATTGCACTCTATTTAATGCTGTTATCTTATTTTTATTACACCAAAGTCGTAATTTCTAATTTTGCGGTAGTATAACAAATTAAAATTAGTGTTGGTCGCTAAAGCTTCGTGAAACTAAGCAAGGGAAATGTTTCTGGACATGAATAATTCATGGGCGACAATTTTTACGAAAACATTTCCGTCAAACTACTTAAAAAGGGTCTAAAAGTAAAAAGGGATGCCGATATAAAACGTTAGCTATCGTCTCGATCAAGATATACCCCAGGTTTAAGATAGTTTTCCTCGCGCAGCGTTTTCTTGAGTCGTTCCCTTCAACTCAAACTACTGTATATCCCACGTTTATTCTGCCGAAGAAAAGTTTCAAACTAGTTTAATCTAAAAGTTGGAAATTTACAACCGCGATTCGCACAACGAAAACCACATTTTTTGTGGCTAAGTTAATACGGTTGCAGAATTGGAAAAAAAGCGACAAGATGATGCGATATTATTGTTAAAAATATGTATTATGATGTTCCTATTTAATGTCCTTTTGTTCTTCTTTAGAAATGATCTTAATTAAATCTTAACATACGTTTATTATTTTTATTTTATTTATTACGTTTATTATCTCCCTTTTATTTACTCACTTAATTTAACCAATTGAATTATTTTCTATCAGGACATTAACAATATTTACAATTTACAAAATAAATAGAGCAAATTAATTCGCAAATTAAAACTTTTCGAGAGATTTGCTCATTTGTTCATTCGTCATACTACCAAACTTATTATTCGCAATTCAGGTACGCATGCAATAACAGATATGCAATTAACGACCAACCGATGATTGAAAATGACTTTTTCATTTACAGAAGTTAATTAATCGCATTATATAACCGGGCTGATTAAAGCAAAACCTTTAATTAACAAACGGAATTTATCAGCACTGAATCTCGTTTTATTTCGATGGATAGTTCAAAGTGATTGACTTTGCAATGAATACATTATTTACATTCAATGGTGCAAATCAAAGCCTCTGAAAATGTTCGAGCTCGAAAGATCAATACATAATTGAATGCTGTGGTTGAATTTGATAATTAGAATAAATGCAGGATTTAATTACATTTGACCAGTCAACATTTTTATCGAGGAATTAATCTAGTAGCGATTCGTTCTTAAATTGGTTCGCGCCAGCCAACCAAAAGGCTACGATTTGTTTAAAAATTTGCCAATAGTAGGCAATTTTTTAAATAAATAGAAATACTTAGCTAGAAATACTAAGTTTAACATTTTTCTATTTTAGATTCTACTTAGAATGGCAACTTAGTTGAAATACATATTTAGATTTCTTAACAGTCAAGTATGGTAGGGTTCTGTAAACTTTATAGATTTTATTTTTATGATCTATTTTCTCATTTAAAAACCACCGTATCCGCCAATTAATTATTGGTACATAATGATTGTTCGTGTGAATTAAACCTAAACCAGCAATAAATCGATTCTCGAGTCAAATAAAACCGAGTTTACATTTAAAATAAACCCAACATCCTGAAATGATTGTCAGGTTGATTTAGTTTTCGCTTTTTATTGGCTATCAATATCCACAACTTTTTCGTTTCCTTCTACCATCATCATTTGATTGTACTTGCAATAATCTTTATTTCCACTTACTTTACTTTTCCCTTTTCTTCTGATTATGTTTGATTAGTTTAACATGAATCCTTTGTTTACCTTAGTAGACCAACAGGTCAAAATGAAGGAATTAAAAGGAATGTATTTTATTGATACAAAAAACATGAATTGGATAATTAACAATTCGTAATGTAGTTTTTGTGTCCAACCAGTAAGAACTTTGCAAATACGTTGCTAGAATCGGTTCTATTACCTTCGCCGTAGTTACATTGAAATCTAGGAGGAAATAAATAATAACAAGCGAGCGACCTGCGGTGATTAGTGTATTGCGGCCACGATGGGTCTAATGTCCGGGGTAAGCACGGAAGGGTAACGCGTAAGGAAATGGTAAAATGGGACGGCGTTTGATTTAATAGAAAATGAATCATTCCACAATTATATAATCTATAAATAGTGAAGGTACTTGTGATTTCATTTATGACTATATTCCATGATTCCATTTATGACGAAATAATTACAAAAAAAGAACTGCACTTCTTTTAGCATGTGTTATCATCCAATTTTTTTTTTAATTGTTTTAAGTTCTTCTAGATTTGTTCTAAAATGTTGCAGGTTGTTATAGTTGTAAAAAATGCTCAAAAAAATACTTCTGAAGCTTTGCTTCATTCGTCTGATAAAATGAATCCAGTAGTTCATATCATATTTGTAAAAGTCAGAACTATTTTGCAAGAAGCAACACTACTGGTCGAATGGTTTGCTTTCCCAATATAATGCTTGTGAAATGTTTGGTTGCAAGGGGACTTGGGTTTGGTAGCGCCAATTAACTTTGGGCCGGAATTATTTGAGATGCTTAGAATTAATAGGCAATTGACCCTTTTCTTGCCGATCATATACAAAACCGCGGAAATCGTGGAAAAGGAAGGGGAGGAATGTTAACGAGGTAAATATAACAAAATATTATTTCCCATGTTAATGAACTGAATTTCATTGGTCGGCACGTTAAGTTTGTTCGGAGATTTTACAATTTTTGCCTATGGAGGAGCATAAGGCTTAATATATAACAGATACGGTTCTAAATTTTTTGGAAAGCATTGATATTCCAATAAAGGAAGGTCGCGGGGAGACCTGCGATAATCCAGCAACTATAGCTGGAAAGTGGTTTGATTTTCAGGCCAGAATCAAAAAATAATTATCATTATATGTTATAGCTATATATTTTTGTCCCTTAACCGCACATTCACTGAATTTGGTAGGCATTCAGACTTTAGATGTGTTTCAGAAGTAGTTCGAATTCGTACAAAAATCGAGCAATTATTACTCGGGTTGGAACAGTGGATAAATATATACAAATAAAATATATATTTCTGAAGTCTCTCTCTGAAACCACATGGTCTACACGTGCTAATGCTGTTGATGTTTTGCGTAATGATTAAAATCACATTTTTAAGGCTTTACATTAATTGCCAGAAACACAGATCAAATCAATAAAACCGAGGCTCAAGACATTGCCAAAAAAAAACCAGAAAAACTGCAGATAATCGTTCCAACGGGGACATTGAATGAATGAACTTCTAGGAATTATAAGCAAACATAAGCTTACGGTGTAACACCATAACAATGGACACTAACAATCTCTTGCTGATTATATCATCAGTGCACCCAGTAATTTCGATCAAAACCAATGGGCTGTCAAAGAAAATAATCAAAAATGTTGAGTATAAAGATAATTCTCAAAGAAAAAGAATTCGAAGCACACGCAAAACTTTTTTAGAAGAATCATAAAAGACTATTATATGGGGGGGGGGGGGGGGGGGGGGCATTTGCGTAATCGCTATGTTAAAATGTTTAAAAACTTGTGAGTTAAGCTAATAGAAATGAATCAATTATTATTAACCAAAAAATGTTACAGACATTAAGCACGGATGACTATTAATTTTTCTCTTATTTAAATCTACAGATCTAAAGATTTTTAACGATTTTTGAATTTTAAGGTAATTTCTAGCGATTTATGATAATTTAAAACAATTTTTCAACGTTTTCCCTTTTTACACTTCATACACATAACTTACATTACACTTTTTTCACAATTTTTGATTAACAATTTCTTTTTTTTTACAAATTATAATGACATCTAATGATTTTTCATTTTTCAATGGCTGATTTCAAGACTTTTTCAATTTTGTCTTGCAAGTTGTAACGTCTTTTAATGACGTTTCTCAATATCTGCCGGTTATTATTATTATTATTATTCAATAATTTGGTCTGTTTTTAGAATTGCAAAAACAGTTGTTGAAAATATAAATTTATACAGATTTCTTCGATTTTTGATTTAACAATTCTTTACATTTTTTAAGATATTTGGCAATTACAATTTTTGTTATGGTTTTTGATTGTTTTTATAATTTTAACATTTTCATTGCTATTGTTTTGTTCCTTGCTATCTTTTCTCGATTTTTCCCCTCATTTATTTCTTGACGATTATTTCAATTTAATTATTTTACATTTCACTCTCGTTTGTAATATATTTCGGCTTTGTCAACACGATTAATTTTTTCTAATTTTAATTTTTAATTGACGTCACTTTGTGCTTTTTGTATTATCAATTAATGTCTGTTTTTAATAGTATTCAACCCCCGTTCCCACCATAACAATATAATCAAAAGAAAACGAAAAAACCAGAGCTATTTTTTTCATTAATTATCAAGAAGTGCACCTTTTCATTGTTGATTCCTTACGATATGTTTACAACCATCTGCAGAAAAGGTTATCGAGATTGACAATAGTAAAAAATATTTCAGTCTATAGCACGCCACCGTAACGTGGCGCTTCTCAAAACGTCTTTCCGGATACCGTTTGATATCGATTAATTACTTCAATTAGCACGTATAACAACCTTTATTTATTATTATAAATTATGGATGCAATAAAACATTTTCTTCTATTTTTTTAAATTTTGTCGGAGATATTTTTATGTTGGTGAATTAGTGGAACGATTTTAATTAAGATGAATAATCATATTTGTCGATTATCAAGGTTTGCGATGAAATAGGATCCACTATAACGAAGAATTTTAGACTGGATGGAACAACTCATGTCGTATTGGTGTTTGTTACTTCCTAATGATTTTCTACAAAAAAACATTTTAATATAAAAGTGATTTATTTAACAACGACTCCGCTGAAGATATCAATAAATTGTTTCAAGGTCGGGATCACAATACTAGGTAAAATGGATTAGGATAATCAAGAAAAAAATCATTGCAGTAATTTAATGAAGCTTTTTTTCGATGCGAGTTATTGGCGTATTTTTTTTTTCGAAAGTTGTTGAGAACAATTAGAACGGTTAGAAAATAAAATTCGTAAAAGAGGGTTCACTTATGAAAAAATAATTGTAACTATTGAAAACCTATACGAGCTACAAGAGTAATTTTATGGAACATTATCGAACAAACAAATTTGGAAAAATTAAAAAAAAAATCGAAAAATGTGTCAACTTCATGGTCGTGGAAAAATTGTGAAAAACTAAACGAGATATATGCATACTGTTTGGAACATATATCCGTCATAAAAAGCCACCATATGCAAACAAAAATTAAAATTTACACAGCACTACATTACATCGCGAACAAATATTTGATTTAATATTTCAGTTTGGGGTTGATGTGCAATTTAAGTTATTTTCAAATTACAATACGTTAATGTCCATGAAACTGAATTAACGAATGTTGTTTGTTTCTGAATTCGTTTCATAACATGATTCTTAAGGAATGTAATATTGTAAACCATTAAACCAACATTGTGTTTAGTCGAGTAAGAACGTATAAGGAAAATAAATTATTTTTCGATATATGTAGACTCGTACTGCAAAATTGCTGTTTGTGTAAATGTCAAAATTAATAACAACTATTTTCTTATTAATAAAATGCTGCTTAATTTATTTGTTGGTGGAAATTGTAAAACCGAGGTATGTTATTGAAAATACTCGATACGGAAGAAATTCAAGGGAATAGTGGTATAGTTTATATTAGTGAGATCGCTTAAAGCGTTGAGACGGCGAGCGGCAGCGAATTGCAAACAGGACGAGTATACAACCTTCATTCAAAATAGGGTCAATAATAATACAAATGTGTTTACATATTTCCCAATAATACAGCTTCGCTGTTAATTTATTAGTACACCAAGTACATAAAAGTGCATTCAACAATTAGTTTCGATGTCCTCTTCTATCATTATTGTAAAATTAAAATTAAAAAAATCAAATCAGTGGCTTTCAATTTATCAGATGAAATTAAATATTTTTCAGTGCTTTGTTCACATGTGTATCTAGCACACTCAAACTAATTAATGCATGTAGAAATTAAAAAGTACAGCCATACAGCCACCGACAAAATAATAAACATGCAGCATAACCCGAAACCCAATAATTGAAACTAGAGCACCTCTAAACATCGATTAACTCCAATCACAGTGAAAATTATTTATCCGTGGACCGGTAGGCCATTGATCGAAACTGGAATCGCAGTGGGAACTGATGGCGCTCCAAATATATTGCGGTAGATAGTGTACGTGCTTTGAAATCTTTATTGCTATCAAACACATTCCATTAAATCTTAATTAACTCATCTGTGTAGTGAAGAACATGCAGCACCAAAGCGTTGAATAATTCCCTCTCCGAGCGCAAATCCATCCGTGTAATCACGTGAATAACTCTTCGCCAAAAAGTCGGTTCACGGTTAAACAGGTTTCAAAAATTAATAAAGTGAAATAATGATCTTCGTAGAAAATGCGATCGTATTTATAACTTTCAAAGTGTAGTTATCTACATATGATATATCAATGTCAAAGATATTTATCATTATTATTATTGCCGTCACTAATTAGTTGCTGTTAATTAGGGTAGTAATAATTGTTACTATTCGTACGTGGCTTGGGATAATCGAATTTGCGTCATCGCCGATTCTTTTGGGGATGTAACCACAGTTTCCACTTCAAATTTTCTTAATTTTGAAACGAGTTTTACTCAAAGCGCCCTTTTCAAAATAAGGCATACATATTAAATATAATAACGAAAGTGAATACTGTTGGCTGTAACGTAACAAATATAAATGGAACACGAACACGGAGTGTCGCAATTAGCACGGATCTTACGTATGCATCTTTTATAAAGCGAGTTATTTTTTGTGCTCAAATGTAACAAAACACCCTAGAATGATATATTATTAATGAACAAACCGTGTAATAAAAAGTCGGTGGACGCCAACTGCGAACAAAAACAATATTTCACGGAACAAGCGTCCGTGATTCAACAGTGAGTCAGTCGGTTCTGCGAATTGTGAAAACAGTCGCGTATGAAATCGTCTTTTAGTGAAGTTACCCAACTGCTGCGGAATAAAACAAATAGATGCTTTTACTGAATTAACGTACGCTTATCTCTGCATAAATGCTCCCTGCACAAAACATCCCGAAGCTGAAACAGTTTTATTTCAAAGAGGAATTAATTGCGTTCATTAATTGTGGTGTCGACGAGAAAGTGATTTACTGCGTTATTATATTTCAACGGTTTACTTCGCTCAGCAATTTGGAACAAAAAAATCGGGCTTTTCATGATGCCAAGGGCTACTGTTTTATAATGAATGATCAGCTTGGCTTCCGAAGTTACTTTCGTGCATTGGACGTTAGTTTTTACGACTCCGCGTACTTTCAAAATGAAATACGTCGATACAGATTTCAATTTCAATTTCAGATGTTTGATACACACAGATTGCGTGCATAAGTAATATGCGGTTGAAAATCCAAACGACGCTCAAGAGCTTGGATGAATGTTCAGGGAAAATACTACTTCTAGAACATTTTAAATATTTATGCCTCCCCACAGTCATTACCGCAATAATTCCGAGCCAGCATATTACAATTTACAATATGCTCTATAAGTTTTGTTTCGTCCAAAGGGAATACGAACTTGACTAAGTGTTTATTTTACTATCCTATACGTTGCAGTCATACTTCGGTGTATTCAGAATAAGTTTTTAATTAAAAAATACTATTATATGATTAGGCAACTAAATATTTGAAACGTTTATTAGGGATGAAATTAAAAAATAGTGATAAGTGATAAAATAAATTGTTCATCATAATTGTTGATATTTTGCCAAGGTTTGATTATGACCTCGCCTTATGACATAACATCTTTCACCACCTGTATACCGCACTTCTAACCTATACCCAATACTTAAAATATTTTAACAACATTATACGCACCTCATCGTCCTTCCTCAATCACTTATTTCAAGACTATTTCTATATTTTCATACTTAATATTTTGTACCACTTTCTTTCTTCTTTTCCACACTTTTTGGGATTGACCACAGTTTTTGGGATTGACGCCCAGTTGCATTGCCATCTCCTCATCCCCACCTAACCATTATACCCAAATATTTACTACCAACCTTTCTCTTCCATATCCCATTGGCAAATAAAAATTAAAACATTTTAGCGGAAAGCTTGAGGATTGGAGTTATGACCGATGCAGACAGTTTCGATTGCAAGGGAATTCACATCACCGGCAAATCGGAAAGGTAAGTGTTTATATTTTAATGAAACAGATTTTGAGGGTGTCCTTTTCACAGATATTAAGCTTTGAAATATTCGACGATTTTTTATCCATCGCGGTGAACTGTACTTGGTGCAGATTTATTAATTTTTTTGCTGCAAAGTTACGTAACCAACGTATTTCTAAACGGACAATTTTGAAATTAAAATTGAATTGAGATAATTACGAAAGATTTCGATGGTCCTGCTGATGTTTGTGTTTACTAAGGTTAGTATTTTATATAGGATAAATATTGTTGTATGGTTTTCTACGAATGAAACATTTCCTTATGTTAAAAAATGTTGAATGCTTAGAATGCTCGGTTACGGGAGTAAAATAAAAGCAATTAAATAATACAAATATTTAATCAAGGTATATCTGGGAAATTTGATATAATTTAAAATTTTCAATAGTAATTCACCAGTAATCATTAATTATAATCATTATGCGAATTTTATTGAACAGCTGTCACTTGTTACACTTCATTAATTTGTTTGGTTTCAACTTCTATAAAGTCAACAATTATGCATAGAAAAGCTCTTCAAAAGCTTTCAAAAGTATTATCCATGAAGTAATTGTTAATACAAATAGATATACAAAATATATTCGTTGTTTTCTTTTAGATAATTTTTGTCACTGGAGCTTGGCTTGTGATCAAAATCGTTGATTACACTTACTTTCATATGAGTAAGCAGCAACTCATATATATTATAACCGCAATACAGGATTTTCTGTCAACAAATCAATTATGACGAAACATTTTTTTTTCAGGAAAATCTACAGATAGAGAGTCGAATATCCTGAACAATCATAAAATTTTATGAAATCCTCAACAAACCCAATACCTGCCTTATTACCTCCGTGAATATTTTTCTGTCCACAAATATTGTTGGTTAGTGAGCATGTCCCTAAATACTATCCTAATTTCGAGATACGTTGCTGCAATGAAACATTCGGATATGATTGAACTGATCATGAATGTATGGAAAGACTTTGACTGTGGAGGGTTTGTTTCAATCTGTAATAATCTAGTAGCTCGTTTGACTGGTCTGCACTTGAGTTTTTTTAGATGCGCCACTGGATTTCGATACAAGGAAAGCTAGAACTCCAATCGAATAAAATATTGAAATTGTATGTTCAATAATTGCATATAGGCCGTGAAGGTCTTACTGAATAATTTTATTCCATACTTTTCTGTTTCTTGTTTTCTTTTTCTAATTGTGGATCTTCATACTTTGTAAATCTTGCTCTACATTTCAAAGGCCATTTCTTCCTTGGGATCTGTTAAGGACAATTTCTGGTAATCTATTTCTGGCCATTCTCTCTATATGATCTATCCACCCTACTCGCCTTTATGATGGATGTTATCTTTGCTTTCTTGTACATAATATCTAGTTCCTTATTCATTCTTCTTCGTCAGACTACTGTGTTTTTTCCACCGTGCATACCTCTTAGTATTTGTCTTTCTGATCTATCATGGGCATCCTCATCTGATTTCTTCACTGACTATGCCTTATAACGGTTTTATAAATTCTTATCTTCATTCTTCTTGACGCATTCCATGGTTTCATTAGTCTTTTCAGCAATCCGTACTTCTTGTTATATTAAGCAATACTGAACTCCTCCTGCTTTAATTATCTCTGCTGATATTTTCTTATACCCCGGATTTCTATATTTTCCTCTTCCCTTCTGGTATTGTAACCTGTTCCTTCTTGGTCTTCAAAATGTTCCTTCCTTCCATCTTCCATCGATTATTTGTACTGGTTCACTAAGTTAGACTCCGTCCTGGTTTCTAAAATAGCTATTTTTGCTATGGTAACTTTGTTCTATCTTTTTAATTTCTTGGTAAAATTCTGGTAAAAACTGGTTCACTCAGTTAGACTCCTTCCTGGTTTCTAAAATAGCTATTTTTGCTATGGTAACTTTGTTCTATCTTTTTAATTTCTTGGTAAAATGCCCGGCTCTGATTTCCTTATTCTGAAATTTGTCCCATATTTTTTCTCCCTGTACATGCTCTTCGGATGTTTTATCACGTTCTTATCTTTTTCTGTTTCCTATTATGCTGTTATTCAGGAAATCTTTTCTTATTTCCTTTTTCTTGTCTGATATCTCTACACGCTTTCCTGTGTGTCTCATTCTTTTTCTTCGGTATCATCGTTTTAGCAGTTTCTTTAATGATTTTTTTGTGTCTTTCCACCTCGCCTCAACTTGTGTGGTTTATCAGCATTTTCCAGTTGTTTTCCAATCTTCACCTGATATTATCTTTCACATCTTCATGCTGCATCATATGGTTTTTCTATTTTTTTTGTATGTTTCCTTCCTTTGCTCCTCAAAATGTCTTATGGTTGACAAACAGTTCCTAGTAACGATAGATATATTGGTTTCAAGATATTCAATTAAAGATGTAAAAATGAAATACATGAGGTATGTAAAACATACTCATATAATTAATTCTCGTTGTATTAACATGCTTCCCACTTTATAGAATGTATATAAAGAATTACAAGTTGGAATGTACGTTTGCTGAAAATATTCGTTGGTTTTGTACGATAAAATAAATCCTCCAGATGACGCGTTACTGAAATTCGTGAAAGTTGCTATAGGAGTGTATTTATGAAAGCTACCAGTGTTTAACAAATTAATCAGACATAATAATCGTCAGGTTAGTATCTAATTCCATATCTAAGTTAATTGAGGTAACGCAACCAATAAATCATATAATTATACGGATACATACATCAAAAATAAAATAAATAAATAATGTATTAGGTTAAATTGTGAAATGATCTGAATCCGTGAAGTGAAAATGTCTTAATTTTAAATTCGTACACACGAAACTACGAAAGATAACGCGAAAACCTAAAAGGAGGTAAGAGATACGTCTATAATTGTCAAAATTCATAGCAAAACACCTTAATAATAATTTGTGACATTTAGCAATAGTAATTTAATTTGTCATTACATTGCTACAGAGTAACACACTCGATACATGCAGGTATTCAGAAGCCAACTTCCACATATTTAGCAAGAAAATTGATGCGAGTTCAATAAATAATTTGTTTTTATTCCTATAATATATTCATATTTTTAAGGCTACTCGTAAGTAATCTTGAATATAAGCCTAATAAACTACTGCGTGTCAGGTGTCAAAATATGATATGTAATAATTCAAACCTACTGGAAATTACGCAGTGACGTTTATAAGGGTGAACTAGTATTAATGTAAAGTAATTTAGCTGGGACTATATACAACATAACTTAGAACAACAGTCTAAAGCAACTGTATGTTTGTTGTAGTAAAGCGGCTTGCCGCATACATATTAAATTAATGGTGCCAGCTTTATGGTTATTATTTTATTTTCAATTAAGTCTTGCGACAATATTAAACCAACGTTTAATATTATGTGCACTTGTACCGCCGATGCAAGCATTTTTCAAAGCGTATCGACCGTTCGGTAAAAAGAGCATAGGACTCTAGACTTGCATTTTTGATGTAGACACTATATTATGGAGAATTCTTGGCGTTTCATCTAGCTGTATATTAAAGAAAAATTACGTAATGAAATGTGCAAGAAAATGATATATAAAAACCCCAGAAAACAATGAGATAAATTTTTCCACAATTTCATGAGAAAGAAGAATTTTTGGAATTTTTGAAATGTCGCACATTTTCGCTATGTAATTATATTTATTCCATCCATGGTATAATTGTTTAAAACAATTTAAATACTTTACTTGATTGCACTTATTTTGGTTAAGAAATATGTCATATAACACAATAATGCAGAAGGCCATTAAATCTAAATTATTCAATTTAGTTAAGACACCAAATAATAATGAGAGCCATTGTTTGAAGTCTCATTTCATAAGATTTTATGTGTTTACCACCACTAAATATTAACAGGGTAAATTTACAACAAAACCCAACCAAACCCAATAAAAATCTCGTTAGTTCTTATAGTTAAATTTTAAATCAATCTTGTAGTTTACAAATAAAAATCTTAATTGTTTCTTTCTGGATAGCATACGAAATCCGAGATATCCACAAAAACACTTGTGCATTTAGAATTTTTGGAAAAGGAGACTACCTCAAATAATGCATTTCCCAAAAAAGGCAAATTAGGTTCAACAAAGAACAAAATGAAAATATTAGCAACATTTTCTGTAACCAATTTGACTCGGGCATTTCAATATTTAGATATTTGATGAATTTTCTGCCAACATACATTTATACATCCAGATAGTTGACAAAAGATCACCCTGTCGGTTTTCGTGTACAAAAATGCAGCGAACTATAGAAAATGAATTAATTTTGATTATTAACACTTGATGTTTCTGTCAACGATGGGCATTTCTAACTATGGCGACGTGAAGATTAGTTGTGTTGATGGGACCTTATGTGTAAATTACTGGTTAGTGGCATGCTACGTGAGTGCTAAGTGACTTCCTGTCAATTATGTCAAAATTTTTGGACCATCTCTGGTTTGGTTTTCAGAATCTCATCGGAAGGTGATGGCGATCGCAGGAAGAGTGAAACGGTAGGTACACATTATACGTTATATTCTTTTGCAAATTCAACCTGCTTTTTATAGTTTGCTGTATTTACATTGTCAGTTTTAAAACCATAATATGCCAACTTCAAAGTGCATAGAATACGACGTGCCTGAGCTTTGGTAATTTAAATATCAAGGTGACTGCACGACGTGTTGTAGTAATGCAATGTACTTCATTAGTAGTATAAGGCACCAGTTGGTTATTTTATTCAGTGACTGATAAAACCGGGAACATCTTCCGCAAATTGTCGCCGTGCTGAATCTCCTCGTCATATGCACGGATTATATCGTTTGATTGGATTGTGTTGGGCGATTTCCGGTGGCATAGTTGTAAAGTAAGTGTTTAATTGATCATTCAAAACTCAAATAATGTGACCGTTGGTGTGGCGGGAGGCCATTTGACTGGGTTTGAATTCCTCGCAAGCGTTCTATTTTGCAGTGGTCGTTTGTAATGTTTTTAATAGCGGCTAATGGTAACTGATCCATCCAGAAATACTATTGTTCTAAAAAGATGCTTAATTTTGCAAATTCCATACGTCATTCTATCCGCAGAGTTCCATAATTAAACATTAATTAGACAACTCTGTAATCAGTAGTCATAAACATTGCTTATTTTTTTGATATCTGTTCTAAAATTGATGAATGATATTATATTTTTTTCTATATGATAGATTTCAAGGAATTTTCTAGAATAGTTACATTGTCCAAACCAAAACTATGTTTCTTCTTTTTAAAATTGACACATAAGACACAATAATTTTTTACCAATTAGTAATGAATTTTGTATTGGATAAGTCTGGTAGGCAACCATTGTGATGTCTGCCTAATATAGCAACCATCACAGCCGTTAGAATTAATTGTATAGACAACTGCCGGCATATACTTCTCCGGTACTTTACCTTTACCTTTTACCTTTTACCTTTAACACTACAACAAGGATTTAATGGAAATTACGGATTAATGTAATGATTCTATTTTCAATACCTAAAATGATATTATTTCTTGGTCTAATGGGATGGTTATAGTTGAAGTTAATAAATATATCAGAAGTAGTCTTCTGGTATCAATCAAAGATAATATAGTTGTTGTCAATGCTAATTACATTGGTGGCTAAGGAAAGTAAGATAGGTCGTTCTCTAATTCATAAGTATACTGTTAAAAATTTAAAATCATTGTAGAATGTTTCTTCAACACATTCAACGGGCACAAACATATGGTGTTATCCATATATTTTTAAAAAAAGTGCAAATCAAATGTTAAGACCGATGATGTAATATGTAATCAGGAATTAGTTGTGCAATTATAGGATTCAAAAGGTCCCTGCGCGTACCGAAACACTATTTGTAGAGACAGTTTTTAAATGTAGCAATTATTGAAGGTGAAAGTTTCTAAGTGAAGGTTTCTATAGTGAAATTACAATTTAAGTACTAAATTTAGGAGAACATTGGTGAAAAGTGAAACAATATCAAAGGAAACCAACACGAAAGCCTCTGGCAAGTTGCATTTTGTAAGTTCTTCAACTAATCTAAACCAATCTTTGCTTTCGCATTGCTTTTGCTTTTGCATTGTAAATAGTACGTTTAGCTAACGCAGATATCAGAATGTGTGCAACATGGCTAGACAATTTGTAAGCCGACGAACCAACAAATGAGACAATAGGTCTTAATGGATAGTTGATTTTATGCATATTCGGAAGGCCACATATCCTTGAAGGTGTAGAAATGTTGATAATAAGATGTTTGTATATTTCTTCAGATATAAAGTTGTTGTCCTTATATTCTTTCAATAAATTCAGGTTTTTTTGAACATGGAACGTGTGATCCTTATCAACAGTTGCATAAGTGGTCCTATCATTCAACACGGTCATTATTCGACTATCACAGTCATCTGCACTATATCGAAGGTTACATTTCATTTATCCGATTTAAGTATTAATAAAATTATTAAAATGTAGTTTTATAAAATGTATGTTGAAATTTCGAGAATCTCGTGCTATTGTTACTTTGTACCCTCAACTGATCCCTGCTACCATCAGGGCAACAAGAGATCACATTATCAAAGTTGATGGGAGAACAAGTAATACTGAATGTAGGTTCCAGGGATAGAATTCTTGGCATTATTTGGAAAGTACACTTTGGACACCACGTTATAGACAGAACCACGAATCAGATCAATGTCAGCAATGATTATTTTTATTTAAAAATTTAGACTTCTTAACCCTAATCTTAAATTATTGTCGTTGTTTGTAATCCTAAGTTATTGTTACTCTTGTTCCACCTAATAGTGCCAGTAAGCCTTTTTATCCGTTTTTTATGTGCGTGGACATAATCTTCTTCCATCTGGATTGCAAAAGAGAAGTCCGACTGTTCAACTTGTGGGCAATTTTTATGTTAAGGTTGCTTCACGTCTTCATCAGTACTATTACCCATTGTCCGTATTGATGGTGAATATATTACCCCATCTGGAAATATTTTGGGTAGGGTATCGATCGCAAACAAACAAGCCACACCCAAAAATCTTATTTACAATACTATCGACTTCAGTAACGACATACATAATTTAATTTTATCGACGAAAGTTAAGATTAAAATAAACAGACAACCCTGCACATGTTACGCATAGAACCTCTTAACCCGTTTTCACGATTCACGTTTGCATTTTTAATCTTCATGTCCTAAGTGTTAAACGGTTGGAAACACTATCCTTGATGTGTGTGGTAGCTATGCAAGTAGTATTTTTTGACCTATGCAGTACTACATTCTAATAGGTCGATGTCAAAAAACTTACTAAAGTGAGTGGCCAAATATCAGTAATCCAATATTTCTTCCTGCAAATTTTAAAATATTTTTTCATGTACCTTTATCATTGACTAAAAAAATAATTTATAATAGATGTCCACAAATTATTTAGAACTCCACAATCATTTTTAATTATTTTAATTATAAAAGACGATCTTATAAAAAAAACTAATCTAGTCGGCTTATTAGTCTTTGTGAAAATGAGAAAACGAACATTGTTTATTATTATTAATATTCTTTGTGTGGATGGTTTGTTTTCAAGAATTAAACATGTAACTTCTCTTCTCTAGAAATCTAATAATATTATCTTCGCAGTAAATGTTCCATTGGATAGCCATTCCAATGAGTAAACGTCGGTTGGTGATTGCTTACTTACTTACTTAGTCTTCATGATAGGTGAAGTGCCGTTTATTGGCGTCGAGGAAGGGGGTTTTCTTCTGTCCTATTCTTGGACACTTCGCTGTTTACTAACCTACAACTTTCTTTGCAATGACTATTCTTCTTTGACCTGCATCTACTTATCTTTCCACATACACATATGTACACATATTTCCCAACATTTTCTTACTATTCTGGAAACTGATTTCGGCACCAAGTGACTGAACCATCTCAACTAATTCCTTCCTAATGCTTTCAGCATTGCTTCAACAATTCTCAATTCATCATTATTTATCATATCTGCTGAAGCCACCCCTTCAATTTTTCTCAGCATTCTTCACAAAGAAAGGCCCAATACGTCACCAGCTCGAACTCTAACTCCTCGCACAATTGGCTTCACGTCTTCACAAATGGTTCATCCGATCTAGTGAACTTAGAATACTCACGAATTGCTCTGATTCACTATTATTAGATCTTCCAGGGATTTAATTGCCTTTATTTGATCTTCGCTAATTCATTTTTTATCAAAGATTTGCTACGTTATCATTCTTGGTCACGCTAAACACGTTATTAATCTATTATGCCCAGGCTCTTTTGATGGTAACTGTCGCTTGAAGAAAATATAATGTGTCTCTACAACCATGTTAGCAGTTCCCGATTTTCTCCTCTAATTATCTCCTCACTTACTCTTCCAGAATTGAGGTCCCGGATGCAATAACGCGCGGAGCGCTCGAAGCTGGAAACAGAAGGTGTCCAACCGATTGATATTTTGGGGAAATTTTTTTTTCGGAAAATGGATTAAACAAAAATACTATCTTGTGTAACTTTCCGCATCTTTTTTATCCGAACTATTTTTTGATCCGTCAATTAATTTGTGCAGAAAAAAATAAAATAGTAAAATTTTTTCGTTCGACAATTCAATTAATTTCAATGCTTTTTAAAACTCGAATCGCGAGAAAACTAGTTGAAATTTTTAATGGAACACTGTGACACTTCACTGTCGCGAATAAAGTTATTGCAATCGTCGAAATAATCATTTGTTGGATAATATTCAATAAATAATCAGTTCCGCTATGAAACCATGTTCTTTTTTTTTTCGACTAGCGAGGAAGTTTTTCGCTATTGGTCTTGCGGCATTCTCTTTGCGATATCATTGTTCCTTAGACTGTAACGTAAATTTTGATGTATCACTTGGCGTGATAAGTTTAAAACCTGGCAAGTTGTTGCTTTGTAAACAAAAGGTTCGTTTACCGTGCACGACGCGTCAAGTGCTTCGGATCCATTCGCGCTACTTTACTGCGTTTTATTCTTGCAAGCATAGATTAATGCCCAAATTACTTAAGTGTTTATGTGATAATCGTGATTGAAGCATACAGTTATTCTTCTATGCAAGTACGCAATCAAACATACAGCGCATATGAATGAAAATATTGCAATACAAACTCGAATAATTATTATTGTTTTTATAGACATTTTTTCTAACAACGAAAGAAATACAATGAATAGTATTAAGTTATAATTATTACATCACTAAAATATTAAAAACATCTATCATTTGGGATGTACGGGCGGAAAAAAAATTGCTCGAGCATATTGAAACTGAAAAAGATTATATAGATTTGCTACAAAGTGCTCGAAATCCTCCATTTACTACTGTAGAACAGAAAGACACGGTGAAAGATTTTGTATCTTTAATTTTAAAGTTCCGAAAGGACAGTAAAGCAGTTAAAATTCAGTATTTTGCTAATGGTCAAATTAATTGTTTCCTACGATTATGATAGCGAACCAATTACCTATAAAATAGAGAGGACAGTGTTATTTGACGATATTGTAAATGCTGCAGAAGCTAAACAAATAGGGATTTCACAAGAAAAAATTAAACATTTAAATGCACTGCTACGATATTGTCTCCAGGAGGTAGAAATTATTTTACATCATATTTAGATGATATGCGTGTTAGAGTAAAGACGGCGAGCAAAACTAGTGAAGATAAGAAATCTAACAAGCAGGAATGAAAGTAGAAGAAACAAAAGAATCTGCTCCCTAATGATAGATGTTTTTTAATATTTTAGTGATGTAATAATTACAAGTTATACTATTCATTGTATTTCCTTCGTTGTTAGAAAAAATGTCTACAAAAACAATAATAATTATTCGACTTTTCCTTATACGATCGTGAGTGTGACCAAAATAATCTTTTGTTTACAGCCGGTAATCGTATTGCAATTTTTTCATTCATATGCTCTGTATGTTTGATTGCATACTTGCATAGAAAAATAACTGTATGCTTCAATCACGATTATCACATAAACACTTAAGTAATTTGGGCATTAATCTATGCTTGCAAGAATAAAATGTAGTAAAGTAGCGTGAATGCATCGGAAGCGTTTGACGCGTCGTGCGCGGTAAAAGAACCTGTTGTTTACAAAGCAACAACTTTCCAGGTTTTAAACTTATCACGCCAAGTGATACATTAAAATTTACGTTACAGTTTAAGGAACAATGATATCGCAAAGAGAATGCCGCAAGACTAATAGCGAAAAACTTCCTCGCTAGTCGAAAAAAAAAGAACATGGTTTCATAGCGCAACTGATTATTTATTGAATATTATCCAACAAATGATTATTTCAACGATTGCAATAACTTTATTCGCGACAGTGAAGTGTCACAGTGTTCTATTAAAAATTTCAACTAGTTTGGTCGAATAGTTCCCGAGATTTCGCGATTCGAGTTTTAAAAAGCATTGAAATTAATTGAATTGTCGAACGAAAAAATTTCACTATTTTATTTTTTTCTGGACAAATTAATTGACGGATCAAAAAATAGTTCGGGTAAAAAAGATGCGGAAAGTTACACAAGATAGTATTTTTGTTTAATCCATTTTCCGAAAAAAAATTTTCGCCAAAATATCGATCGGTTGGACACCTTCTGTTTCCACCTTCGAGCGCTCCGCACGTTATTGCATCCGGGACCTCAATTGTTCACAAATCTTGTTCAGAAGAATTAACAACGAGGTCCCTCTAGGTATATCACACATAGTTGCCGCACCATTTTTTAAAAATGCGCAAGATTATTGCTACCTCTAAATCATTTTTCTTTTTACAACAACACTCGCACCCTTTAAATAATCCAAGAAAACTGCCTACGTAGATGAAACTCAACTACAGTAAGTGTGTGCTTTCGGACAATCCATGTCCGAAATGTTTTTTCTTACACCGACATTCGCACCCTTTAAATAATCCAAGAAACCTACCTACGTAGACGAAACCCAATCCAACCCAAGTACAATAAATTGGAGCGTTCTGACAATCCATTATTTATTTTGTACATCAACATTCGCACCCTTTAAATAATCCAAGAAACCTACGTAGATGAAACTCAAACCAATTTTCAAATTCGACTCCACACCGATTCGGGATTGCCTACCACATACATATATTTTCCCAATGAAAATTGGACGAAGGAATTCGTCTTTATGGTTTACAACCTGATCCTAATTTTAGGTCAATTGCATACGTAATTATATGACTTACATGATTTTTATATATGTACATATTTGTACATTTGTAAGTCCATTAAGCTATTTATACATTATTTGCCTCATTGCACATACTTCTACATATTACTGAAGGCTACATATGGCATTTATTTTCGATTTTGTAAATAAAAATAAATAAAAATTATCAGAACACATTGGCTTATGTTTAAATATAAATATTTTAATTTCAATTATCATGCGTTTAAATAGCCATAACAATGTTTTTCGTTGACTCTGTAAGTTATTCAGAGCTAATCGCTGAACTCATTATTCATTACTGCGTTTATATTTATCCTTGTCATTAGCATTTGGTAATAGATTCTATGTGATTTTTCTTAAAAGCTTTTCGGATCTAATAGATTACAAAATTGAATGGCGAGTAATTTTCTCTTAACTTTATTTAGATTTTTTTCTACTTAAATAAACACATTAATTTTTCTTCGGAGTTCCCTTGTGTGATGATGATGTTTTTTACATTTGTCAATAAAGAAGATTACGTATTTTTTTACCTTGCATTAACGATCGATTCGTCGAATCGTAATATGTTCGTATTTACAAGGCAGTTTAGTCCCATCAGTCGCCTTCGGGCAATTTCAAAATGACGTGTTTTAAACGTTATCCAACCGTTCAAAGTGCTGCTGCGCTTTTGTAATAATACTACAATTCGAACTGTTGGATTTTATTATTACGTTTTAACGTATATTTGTTGCGAGCTTGGTGATTTAAAACACCGCATTTGATGTGCTAATGAATACTTAAAATGATACAGATTTTAGCGAATGTGTTCATCTGTTCATCGCCAATTTATGGAGTAATATTTTTTTCGTATTACAACCTATCGTGTTGTAGCCTGTTTTACCGAACTCTATGTTGACTAAGTGGCATCCATCGCACGTCTCTCTGGATTGTACTAGCATAGGGTGGAACTAATTTTAAATCGAAGTACGTTCTAATTTCTTTAGTGAACGTTGCATTATACATTGTTATTTTCAGTTGAATATTTCAATTGTGTACTAAAGGTGCTAACATGGGAAAGGACATCAAAAACACCACAGCAAATAAAAGAATTATAAACGTAAAAAAATTTCGAAGGTATCGATGCAGCAAAGTTTCACTCGATAACAGTACTAGTTTATAACTTTACTTAATGTAGGCAATTGCAATTTGTTGCTATTAATTAGCGACTGGCAGATGGTCGAGGCAGCACTTTCGATACCGGAGGGTAACTAGTTTATACCGGATCCTATCTATGGAAGTTCGTGTACGGGTATGCACCATCTAGGTACACTAGTTATAATCGAGTTAAATTGAATTTGTGTCTGATGTAAATTGTTTTAAATGGCATTCCATTATTACAATGCCAGCCAAATGTTAAATTGGCAAATTAATTTCCACTTTAATTCCATTATAACGTCGCCCCATTTTATTTCCACTTGCAAACTCGTTTATATTCGAACGATGCGGAGCGACTGTGTGTAGTTTAAATGGTTATTCGATACTTAATAGTGAACTCGCCTAGTTTGATGATGACTGAAAATATAATTTAAAAATTTGATTACGATTCGCGGATGAACTGAAAATAATTTCATATGTTTTTTGATACAAAAAATAATCAAAACTGCACTAAACTTTAATTACTATAGAAATTTCCTTCATATCTGAAATTGAGGAAATCTAACGATTACTACAAATATTTCTCGTCTTGGGCATGAGCTTAGGGGTAATATAAAAATAAAGTTCTTTGCGATCACAGATAAAAATATTAAGGTGAAAATATTGAACATAAACTCAAATATCAGACATTACTTCGCTGAAAGGACACGTACTCGCTTTACTAAACGTTAACTTTTGTAGCTGCTATAAGTTTTCGTTTCAGCGAGTTTCGTTGACCGAAAATGATACGGTGCAGTTACTATTACGTCCGAGTTTCAGTTTTCGTTCATACCTGAACGTGGAAACAAAACGGCACATACATACGTAACGTATTTTCGTTCCAATAAAGGCATTCGACCGTGGACGTAATTAAATCTTCATATTCGTAGTTTTATCCGAGAGGAACAAAAATCTGCAATTTGCAAATGCGGATCCACTTTCATTTCAACTCTCTTGAGAGTCGTGGCTTATTTGCAGAACCGAGTGGAAATATTCAGCCTTTCTACGAAAATATATTGATGAGCAAATGCAATTATTTCCTGAAATAAAAACGTTTTTATGTGCATATTAAGGACCTTATCTATTCGAGCCCAATGTATTCATTAATTCGTCCGTCAGTTGTATAAATAGCTGCTTGAATGGTAACGCTAAATTATTGTTTTCATTTCCTGTTACATAACCCACTTTACGTGCAATATGTGATATAATTCATGTATCGTTATTAAAGGTATAATAAAAGCTCTAGTAGGCGCATAACCATCCAGAAATAATGGGTCGTATAAACAACGATCCTCTGGATGCTTCCTATGGTTGATGAAACGCCACGTTTTACGAGAAATTGAGGAATACTTTAGGTAGAGATTGAACGTCACAGTTTATGTGCCCTTAAACTTTTCCGCAAACCCGCATAATTGATCATTCATTGTTTATTGCGAATGAAATCGTTATATATAGTTGGTTGGTGAATGACTTCGCTGATATTTATCTGTATATAAAAACCATTACATATGTTATAAAAATAATTTTTACGTTTTTTTGTTAAGTTAGATGTTTTTTACAAAAATTCGAACGAAAACGTCAATGCAAAAATTCATTTTTAATACAGCAGTTAACGTATAAAATAATTTTACAATAAAAACAAATCGTAATCAACTCCTAACAGTCAATTAAATTAAATTACTGTTATATTAATCTAGCATAAAATATACCACTGACGATAATTATACGGAATCGTTTGGCAAAAAAATTCTGCTCTGCCGTTATTCATCACTCGAGAATAACGAACCCGCATAATTATAATCCACAGCATATTTAACAATGAATACAATTTATTCGTCGTATTTATACGAGGAATAAATTTCGAAATCATATTTTCATATATTGTAAGTTGGAATTGTGTTTTTATTCACTCTCCCGCATCGATAAAACCGCTGGGAAATTTGAAATTTCATTTATGCAAAATTCCATTCGAACTTTTTCGATTACATACTCGATTAAAAATGTGACGCAATCGAAGCGTTGGAATATATACCACTAGAAACTCACACAGTTGTCGATAACTGTCCGAAGCATAAAGCTACAGGATTAGTAATGCGCGAGTTAGTGCAAATGTAACTTTGATTATTGTACATTAGCATTGGAACAACCTTCAGTATCTAGAATCAATAGAGAACGGTGCAATAATGATGCTCCATTTATTCGCTTTTATGAAATATTAAAACAAACTCCAGCAGAGGTTCATGTTATTAGGACAATGCTCCATATGTTGTAATGACACGAGTTTCAGGAGTTTCAGGAAAATTGATGAGTCGCTCCTTGCAGAGGTATCAACAATTATCCTTTTGCCATTGCATATTTTTTTAAGAAAATACCACCAAATTATAACACACTATGTGTCATATGGTGTGATTTATTAATGTGATTTTTGTACAATCAATATTCTTGTCTATAACTATAACTATTTTAGTAATCGTCGGACGAGAAAATGCGAGCTCTTTGATAGTAAACACGATTTTCGTTTTATTTTTGAAGGATAATATGAGTATAATAAGATAAGATAAGATGAACAATATGAAATGCATGTATACTTTACATGGATTAGTAATAAATATGTGTAAGATTGCAGAGAGAAAGGAAGACCTGGAAGAAGAAACAAAGAAAAAACAAACAAAAAGAAGAACAATAATAAAAGAAAAATAAGTGACAGACTAAAGATACACGAAGTAAGAGGAAAGTATAAAAAAGCATTACGTTAAAATAAAGAGAAATATCATAGAAATAAAAAAATGCTACGGACTAAACAAAGTAAGCAATAACCCGGTGAGGAACAAGACATGGTGGAACAAAGAATCAAAAGAACAAATAAAAACGAAGAAAATGAAATGGAAAAAGTACAAATAAGCGAGCAAAAATTAAGACTACGAAGAGACACAAAATATGGCGTGGATACACTTTGCAAACAACATGAAAAAATCTTCTATAGGACCCTAAAACAGATGCGAAAGAACATCAAATATGAAAATGGCAAAATATTATAAGAGAAAGAGGAAATCATGGAAAGATGGAAGAGGTACTTTCAAGAACTCCTTGAAGCAGAGCACTAGCAATGGATAAACAAATATTTGCGTCGTAGATCTACACAAAGCTTTCGACAAAACAAGATGAAAAGACGTATGGGAATGCCTGAAGAAAAGAATGGACGGCAAGCTAATAGACATGGTAAAAACTCCATAAAAATGCACTAACTACGTCCGCACTAAGAAGATTTGAGACGACAATAGGGGTCAGACAAGGCTGCGTACTAAGCCCGCTACTATTTACAGTAATCCTGACGACGTGATAAACGAATGCAAAAATTAAATTAAACCATACACAATAGGCAATTGGGAAATGAATAGAATACAGGCGATAGAACTGATATTTGCAGACGCTGTGTCGATCACAAGATGACAATGTACGTAAATGAATGAAAGAAAATGAACATAATAATTAACTACGAGACAAGTAAAGCAACGGTAAGAAAACCTGGAAAAACAACACATAACATAGAAATAGAAATAAAATTGGAGCAAGTAAAAGATTTCAAATACTAGGGGGTATACTTCAGTAAAAAAGAAAAACCGTATTCAACCAAAGAATAAATGCAGCAGGGAGATTATTTAACTCAATCAAAACAACGTTCGTAAGAAAAAGAGAGATACCCAAAGAATCAAAAATTGAAATATACAAAAAAGTGGCACTAACAATACTGACACATGCATACAACATAAACCGTGGATAACACCAGACGGGCAGCAGACTAAATGCCATTGAAATACGATTTCTAAGAAAAATATAATGGAAAACAAAGAGGGACAAAATTAGGAATGAAACATACCTAGATATATTAAACACGCAACCAATAGAACACAAAATACCAGAAGGCAATTACGATTGTTAGGGCACGTAAATAGAATAAAAAAAGAGAGACAACGCAGGTAAGTTTATGAAGCAAGAGAAACAGAGGAGGAAATACGAAAACGTGACAAGCCGAGTTAAGAAAAGGAGCCCAAAAAGGAAAAGCAGTATGGTGTAATTGACGGCAGATCGAAAGAAATGGAAAGAAATATGAGGTAAGCACGGCGAGCTAGACCACGACGCATTGCACCGAAAGGTAGAAAGGGTTAGAATTAAGTAAATAAGTAATAAATATGAAATTAAATTCTTCTATATTGAAGAAATTAATTAAGAAAATTAGCATTAAACCTACACAGCTCATAGGCAATTATATGTCAAACAAATACGTCACCTACATCGTTATTTAAGTTCCTAACATCTAATCGTACTTTTGATAATAGTATTTTCAGTAAATATGTTAGTGGAGACATATCGAAATGAAGAAGAAAAATCAAGAACTAGTGGGGATTAGGGAAGCCTATAACAAGGGAGGAAGAAAGAGTAAAAAGTAAAAGAGCAGCCAACACACTGAAGATTGGTAAAAGCCCCAGGACAAGACAGAGTAACTACTGAAATTATAAGAAACTAAGGCGAAAATGTAATTCAATTATTTTTGAACCATAGAAAGAAGAGAATATTCCAGAAGACCGAAAGGTAAGTCAAATAATACCGACGCAAGAGAACGGAAATATTATATACTTCAATAATTATAGAGGCTTAAGTTATTGGGTAGAGCAGTGAAGACGAGTGCGTACTGAAGAGAAGGGTAAATATGAATCACAAGACGAGATACACAGTGCATTTAGGAAAGGAAGAGGTGTCCGAATCCACATACACACTGTTAGTCAAATAATTCAAAAATCTACTCAGTGCAATAATCGACCATATTTTGCATTGGTCGATTTGAAAAAAGCTTTCGATCCAGTTCAAAGGAAAGTGGTGCTTAAAAGGTCAAAATATCTAGGAGTCACGATAGAAAGAAATGGAAAACAAGAGATAGACGAAAGAATTTAGAAACAGCAATTACATTCCATACAATAAGACAAACAATTATACGAAAGAATGAAATATCGAATAAATCTAAGATGACAATAGTATACATGTCAATATTAGCGTATGTAATTGAGACACGGATACATACAAAGAAGAATGAAAGTAGACTACATGCGATAGAGATAAAGTATTTAAGAGGAGTAAAAGACATAACAAGAAGAGACAGAGTAAAAAATTATATCTACGAAATAAAATCCACAACAGAATTTATAGAAAGAAAAGGTTTGCACTTTGTAATTATCTACTTCTTATAACATAAATTCAATACACACATTGTACATAGGGTTCATTAGATCCGTAGAGAATAATCAAGGAAACAATGTATATATTTCAATTGAATGCGAACTTCAAAATTAGTATTGCTTAATATCCTCGGAAAGAAATTCGTTTAAGTTAGAAGGTATTTTTTGCAAAAATACATTTAAGTGGATTATATTTCTGCACATAGCCAGCGTTTCTATATTTTCCCGGAAGATGGTTAAAGATTTTTATTCCATTATATAAGGGGCCTTTTCTTTTTTTCATTCATTATTACAGGAAGGTGTTTGATATTATGGTCAAGTTATGTCAGTTTTTGAAAACTACAGTAGCTAGTTTGTTACTGTTTGATTGAAATACAACCAGAGTTCAGACAGATATAATACATAAATATTATATTTAAAGTTACTTTAAAGTTCCAATTGATCAACTTTATGACGAATAGATTGTATGTTCTGGTGTATAACAGTAAGAATTGATATGTTCGCTCCTGTTTTCCTATTTTGCAATCCTGGAGCTTTTTCAGACGCTGGTATGTATGTATGACGGATGCCAATGTCTTCTGAATACAACATCGATGACGTAATGAGATTCTATGCCACCTCTGCAGTAGAGTGCAAAATCTCCTCCGTGATTGTGATTGATTTTCCATCTTCGCGCATTATTAACTTGTAGCATGACAGCTAAGCGCGCTTGCTTACCTTCGTCCTTCGCTTTGATTAGGAATGGTTTCAATATTTTTCGTTGGCTTAACACGTTTTCTGGTATTGCGTATACTGTGCCTTTTAATTTTGTCGTATTGATAATCTATATCCTTAGTATTTAAATTGAAAAATTTAACAATTATTGTTCTCTTGCCTTCACTCGATCGGCCTAATCGGTGAGTTCTTTCCATTTCAGCGTCTTTATTACCTTTGTTTCTATTTGACTCCAATATTCTTGTTTATCTTCTTTGGCACCGTAGATAGCTAAATTATTTATATTTATATATATATATATATATCTTAATCTAGTTTACTTTTTAATTTGTAAACATATTGTTTTAATTGTGTATATTCTGCATGCTGTTTTTTAAAGCAGGTTTTTAGAACTGATACATCGACACCGTCTTTAGTTGTAGTTTTTAATATTAGTCCAATGTCGATAATGTCTCATGATTAGTGAGCCCATTTTCAATTTTATATCAAGTTTTAACGTAGTTTTATATGCACTTCGGTACCAAGTTTCCGGTGCACGTATAGTAGAAATATTAGAGAGTAATTTGAATTCAAATTGGCTTCGTTTTACCATTTAGAAATATTTCAATTGAAGCGCAATTCGCAATCAGACAGTTCACATTCACATTCAATAATGAATTTATGATAATAGTGATAAATTAATTAGAAACATTAGTTGCAGAGATGTGCAGTTTCTATTAAAATTTATATAGACGATTGCATCCAAATTGAATGTCAATATGTGCGAAGCTTATAAATATAAAGGGAAAAGTTGTTATTACATGACTGCGAGTATACATTACACACATTAATCACTTAGGCATCCCCTACAAAATGCTATCTTCCTTACAGGAATGCTTCAGATGTATGAAACTGAAACACGGTAGTTTTCAGTTTTTCGGGTTTCTCGAGAACTATAAAATATATCTCATGTATGTTTGTTCCTTTTTAATGACCGTAAGATTAACAAATTTATAGAATTTAAACGTAACTTCTGCTACTTATAAGGAGCGATGATTGCAATAGGGTTATACAATCCTGTTGGTAAGTCGTTTCATGTAAAATTTTCTACAAAAAAGTGTTTCAATATTATTGGTTTATGATATTATACAGTTCTTTGCCCAATAAAGGCATGTGCAAGCTCGCATTCCCCTCTTCGATTGTTGAGTAACCTTGTCAATAAAAAATTAACCATATTTTTTTCGTGCTTCAATATACTTCATATTGGTATAACAATGAAAGTTGTATCATATTTGTTTAGTACAACTAAATTCATAACAAACCAAAACTTGTCAATGTTCTTCGATAAATTGTTATAAATGAAAAAAATATATAGTTTCAACAGAATGTAAACTATTGTAAAAATTATCAAGATTGTTCCATCGAATAAATTCAATAAATACATAAAAAGCTTCGTTTCACCTTAATAGATATACTTACCGCGAGGAATTTTGATCCTCGAAGGTATCTATTGTACTGAAATGATTAATGCCAGCGAAAGTTCTTTCCCGTATCCTTTCATGGCGCCATATAGCATAGAAAGTGCGTGACGAAGATCGTTACCATTGCCAAAGTGTTTTATTATCGTGTAATTCGCTCCGTAACGTTTACGGCCATAATAGACATTACTTACAATTCCTACGCAAACACGACATACACGTAAAGCACATACCAGCGTACGCAGAAACACAAGTTCTAATCGCCGCAGAAAACTTGCATAAAATTGGATATCTCTTTCCGAGCAATTTGGCTCGCGCCGCTAAACCGTAAACCGTTACACAAAAACGGGCACCATTTCGCGAAATTTATACGCACACGAGAAAATTACCTTACATGAAGATACAGTATAAAGTAAAATAATAGTATCATTGTTAAGGCAAAACTAGAAGTAATTTCAATCACTCCGCACGGGAAACTGCAAAGAGGATCGTTCCATTTGCATACCGTTTCACAAAATGAATAAAATTTCCGCATAATAGTAAAGATGATTTTAGTTTCTGCATGATAACGCAAACAAGAAGTCGTTAAATTCGTGCGCTTAAATTTATGTTCTTAAGTAAGCGGCTAAAAGGAGACAGTGCAGTTTATAAAGGAGTGAAAGTTATTGTTGGAGTCCTGTTATTTTATAACTTAATACGAGATCTGTTTTTATTAAACTCCGGCTATCTTAGATTAATTTAATGGTTCGTTTTGTAATTTTTTTTTAATAGTGTTTTATTATTTGAATATTCATATCTGAAGATATGTTTTTAGTGTCACAGCCCTAAATACATATTTGAAAATAATGTTAATTAATCATAATAGAAGGAAAATTTGGAATCGGTCCATGACGCAGTGGTCAGTGAAAGATAACGAGATACAAATCAAACGTCAAGTAGCAATGTAGTTTACTTGTTATAATGAAAATCGTACGAAACAAATATAAAACAAAAATTTAATCGTTATTTTAGATATGCGCGATTCGTTGGAAACGATGAGCTTTTCCAAGTAATTTAAAAAAATTCTAAGTAACTTTGTTAACTTTGAAAATTTAATATCTCTGTTGTTTAGCATAACAAATACAAATATAATATTAAGTTTCACTCACTTTCAGTATTGAGCGATTCTTATTTACCCCATGAGATCGAAGCGAGAGATTTAGAATTTAAGGCCATCTGATATTTATTCGAAACCAAGTAAATATCTGTTCCGATTTTACGACCGATGTTGCTCGTAAATCTTTCGGAGCAAGACATGCACACCGACCGAAGTAAAGTATGTTATCTGGGAGCTTATAGCAGTTTACATAATAAAGCGCCCACTCGTGCTTTGTTTAATTTGCGGCTGCGAAAGTAACCGTATTGGTGAAAATTTTATTAACATTGCTTCGGCCGCATTCTAATTATACAATGCAACAACGTGCCGCGATGTAATTTTATTTATTCACTTCACCACCGACATGTCACGGCTAATTAAGAGTTACATACATGAACACGCAACTGCATATTAAACTATATATGCACCACATACAAAATTAAATTCAATGGCAAAAATATATCGCCAATTCATCAAAATTTATTGATTGCGGTTCGTAGTGACGACATTGTAACAAGCATTTAAATGTATTATATATTTATTTACGTTAATGTACATTATTTGATTTATTTAAGACAATGAGTTTGATATGGTCCATGTGAACCAGTTTAGTATTTAACAAATGAGTTATTTCATTGTAAAATTAACGGCGTAGTGGTCTTGACGACGCAGACCACTACACCATTAATTTGAATTGAACCTGAAATACTCATTTCTAAGATCATCTACATTGTATTTAATCGTTCAGCAAATGCCCAAATGCCTCGTTTCCACAACCTTAATTTGTATACGTATAGAAACAGATTTCTTCACTGACATAGGCGAAATAAGCAGGGCCATATTTTATACTTTTATAAAAAAAAATATTAGTAAACAATAATATTATTGATGTGTGACGATCTTGTAATATATCTGGGTCACAAGTAGCAATAAAGCTCTAACAGAGTCAAACTTGTACATATTAGACTGAACGATTGCTTTAAATATTGCCGAGACAGTCACAGAAATCGGAATTGTTTATAACCAGAAAATATAAAAGACATGCAAGTGGAAGAAACAACGAGGTGGGAGGTTAAAGAAAAACTCTTAGGAATGAAGAATGGGATTCCAATACTGCATCCTATGTAACATTACAAATATTGATAGATATTAGAAGCATAGTTACAACAGCCAACTAAAGGATGGAACCAGCTTCAATATATTTTGAGACTATATTAGTGGTATATTCATTTTCGAAAAAAATCTAATTTATGTTAATTAAGTATTAAAATAATGTCTGTGTTAATGCAGAGGAACTAGTGTAGTGTAAGTAAAGTATTGTAATATAAGGTGTACTTTAGTACATTATATTTGCAAACTACGATGATTCGACAATTACTGATATACGAATAATATGTGGACTACTTGATGGGGAAACTTACTGAAAGGTTTTGATATGTTACTAATAATACGAACTAGGTAAACTTAGTTTCATGAAAAAGTAGTCCTTTTGTAGTAATTTGTTTCCAGTGATACATTTCATGGTTTCAGCTAAGTCAGTGCAAAATTTCACCTTAATAGGTGCAGGCTAGGGTAGAGTAAAAAAAGTCAATATTTTTTTTCGGAAATGGGTACCCTACAATGATCGTGTATGAGACCTAGTAACAATTCTGTACGATTATTTCATTTTTACGACGTCATCTTGAGTCTGTACATTTGGCTTAAGGTTTGAACATATTTGAAATTTTTACATTCATTTTTACTATTTTTTTTAAGATTGACAGATAGTCACTAAATACTTTAACTGTGCCTTAAATACAGACAGGATTTTTGAAAACATTTTCAGTCTGCGAATTAGGCCTAAAGTTCGCCAAATTGTTCGAAATTTTCGATATTTACAATTATTTATATAATCAGTAATATTTTAAAATAGCAGGTATGTATCATCAAGTCCATAGAGTTTATTACTGACATAATCGATTGTGGTGATGAAAATGTTTGAGTACTGACCAAAAATGCTTTTATGATATTTGTAAAGCTGTTTTAGTGGGAAAATATCTCAAGAATTAGAAAACAGAAATCAAAGAAAGCGAGATGGTTCACTACAGCTAATACAATTTTAAGATTACACGTAACTACAAAAACTCCATCGCAAACATTAAAAGAGTTGGCAACCTTCATCGTGAAAGTTTATGTACCCAGCTGGTTCAGGATCAATTAGTTTATAATGGAGCCCAAAACTTGTGGGAAACCATAAAGAGTTACACTTACCTATCTGAGAAAAATCGGAAAATTTTACACAAATGAATCCAAAAACAATGGATACGTTGCTTACTATGAAAACATGTTATGTTGGTTGATAAGAGAGATCATATGAAGAAACATATTAAGACGTATCATCAAGGTTCGATCTATAAAACAAGCCAGTAAACCACTAAGACGGTTTGAAACCCCGAAGATAAATTTTGGAGCACCAAAGTAGGTCTATATGATTATTTGGAATGATGTGAAAGTGACATAACCACATCTCACAAGTAATTTGCCAAATCAGGATTTGCAAAGGTTACTGGAAACCGAGAGTGCAAACTTCTGAGTGCACTCTTTTTGAACTCTCATCAAATACTCAAGAGGTAAAAAGAGCCGTCAAAGTCACTGCTTGCTCAACATTGGTCTGTTATCAAAAAGAAAGAGAAAGCTGAATTAAAACTAGAATGCTTGATAAAAATATCCGTTCGATATATGACACAAAGAAACAATTGTTTCTGTTGAAGACTTTTCTTAAAAATGTAAATACATGCTCTCGTTGGGTGGTGGTGGAAGGCATGGGTGGGACTCGAAGTGCAACCACCTCCCCGTGGTGAGTCCTGGGTAGTTTAATACGACCTAGCGAAGAGTTGCACAATGCAAAGTTGATTAACGAAAGCTATAAAAATAACACTAAAAGAAGATATCAAAAATTATAAAACGTTAAATATATCAAAAATTTGCGAATAAGTTTAAGCCTCATGTGCAGACTAAAACTACCGCATAACAGTATTTAAAAAATCCTTCTTAGGACATTGGGTGTCTGGGGGTTTTTTCTTTCTTAAAAAAAATGTAAAAACGTATAAAATTTCGCAAATTTTCAAACTCCAAATGAGCATACTCAAGATGACGTCGTAATAATTAAATACTTTACAGAATTGTTACTAGGTCTCATACACAGTCATATTTAAGGCAAAATTTCAGCTTAATAGATGCACATATTTCTGATATAGAGTGACTTCATTTTGTTGAACTAAATCAATGAGAGGTCAGGTATTGTCATGATCAAAGTTTTTTCAATTAAAAAAGTACAATTTGAACTAAGTTTTAACATCTTCTAATGAGTAAACATTTAATATTTAAGTAAATAATTTGAAGCTACAATTAATTTGAACTAAGGTTTACTCATTAAAAATAACATAATTAAATCATAATTATCATGTTTTGTGACGTCATATGGTACGCGCGCAGAAATCGATTTGATATAAAATACACCGCTAACTTGTGAAAAGCGTTTAATTTTCGTGCTCGGAATTATTCAGGCATACGCGTCAATTTTGACATTCTTACACCTCTTACTTTTTTAAATATTGGCTGTTATTGAGAATTGACATTTAATGATTTCTTTTCATCATTTTTAATTTTTGGGTCTTTTATATTGTTGCATAATTTTTACTAATTCTTTGTTTTTTTTACATTTTGACGTTTGTGACAACAAACTTTCTTATATACTCGTATTTGACATATGCATTTTAGGTAATGATCGGTAAACTTTTTGGGTATATAAATATATTCGTAATCTTTGCAGATAAAGTTTCAATTAAAAAAACAATGGAAAATTATATTTATATTGTCGTGCTTTTGTTTCCTCAAGATCAAATTTATATTATTGTTATTATTATTTTTGAACTAAAGTTCATATATACGATAATTAGAAGCTTATTATTGTATAATGCATTTAATATTACTTAAATGCATTATACAAATTAATAATGAATAAATGTAAAATATTGCTTTGACTAATCGCTTGGGTAGAATGATTGGTTGTTATACACCACATTGCAGGACGCAATAATTTTACTTTGATGATTGAAAATGTTTATATTTGTATTTGTTATAAAACCAAATGTATTAATAGTTAATTAGTACAAAACTTGGAGTGATATTCTCATGCTATTTTAAGAAAATATTCTGGTGACTGTATTTAAACAAATTATTTCAAACGTATCACACTATGTTAACATTGGAAACTACCATTAATTTCAACAAAATTTCTTCGTTTTTTCAAAGTTGGCTACTTTTACGTTTGCGCTAAATGATACATCAATTGCTTTATTTTCGTTTTGTTGCAATTAGTTTTATTATATTCAATTGACTTGACTAATTTTTATCTATCAAAGCTACATCTGATTTAAACCAATTTCTACGACCTAATAGTTAATTTATTAAGACCTTTTCATCAAATTAACCACAAACCGCGTAACCGGTTGAAATTTGCAAACATCATTTGATTATTATTGGTTTTATGTCGCTGGTAGTTTCCGCACAATCCTGGCAACCTGAACAAAGTACGTTTGGCGTCCGTGAATGCCAAATGTGACGTTTAACTGACAGGTATCGCCGCGCTCGGGTGACGCGACGCGTGAACCAATCGAACGACCGGGTTAGTAAATTCAATTGACGTTTCAAACGTCACATCGCGATTTTCGGCACTCCCCCATTGCGTTACGATGGATTATCGAGGACGTATCCGCCTCTGATTTGCTTCGTAAAATTAATTTAATGTACCGAGTTTTGGTTCATCGAATATACCGTCGGAGGGTTGCTAACCCCGATCGCCAACTGCGCGCGCGACGCCCAGAAACGCACCCGTCGGAACACCGCCTAACCGACCGTCTAACGTCGTGGTCGTTTTACATCAGATTTAGAAGCTATCTTAACTAACGGATCTGAAGTACGAAAACTGCGCGGGAACCAATATTTCGTTTTATAAGAGTGCGTTTGACGGCGAATGTTATGATTCTAGTAAATAATTGTTAGAATTTAAGATAAAATCATTAGTCCTTAAATATAGTGCTAGGCATAAAATCCAAATCATGGACGGTACATATTTTAAAAATTGTACCAATACCTAATAAAGTGACAAACCAGGACATAAATCAAAAAAGTGCATGAATTTCTTATGACACCTCTATTGCTCGTGAGAGCTGTCAAGATTCTACAGAATATAAATATGAACCCGCGATGTAGTAAACCTAAAGTCTAGGATTGAAATTTTAGTTGGGTTGGGTTGGGTTGGGTTGGGTTGGAATTTTATTTCAAAGAAATAGTTGATGATGACTACAACGTTGATGTGGATCCTGACAAGCCACTCACATGAATCTTTGCATAACTCATTATCTTTACAGTGAATGCTAGGTACTACTCGATCTACAATAGTGCCAATTCACATATAAACAAAAATATAATACGTTTAAAAATGTGAAATGAGGAATGTTATTTCTAAACAAAAACCATTGTGTAAGATTAAATCTGTTACTAAAATATAAGTGAAATTTTGACAGTGGCTTTAAAACGAAATCTCTTCACAGTCAAGAAACAATGTAGCATGTGAGGATTTCAAGGACGAAACCTGTTATTGCAGGACAACTATGCCAAGCTTGAAACTGAAATAAATAATATCCACTCAAAAGTCTCTTCAACGGCCAGTTTAATTTTTTTCGAGAAACAACGTAACATTTAAGGCCGAATTGATTTATTAGCTTTTCTAATATTTATCATTTGATTTTAGAATCTGCCCTTTAGTTGAAAATATATTATATATTTTTTACGTAAATGTATAGCGTACTTGTTAGAGTAAACTATATTAGATTTGTGAATAATTTGTATCACTGTTTTAATTGCATAACAAATACTAATACTCTGATTTTCAAATGAACCAGTGGATCAATCCATGCATTGCATATTGAAAGTGTGATGTGATTTTTTTTTAATTATATTAATAGAAATTTCAGCAAATTCATCGATATTGATTAAAATGTTCTTCAATTCAACAAACAATTCTTGAAGTAGTATGTAATTATTACAGATTACTATATTATTTATTGTTACCGTTGGGTATTCTGCAAATTTAAATGCACCAAATACTTTCACAATTGTTTGAATTTTCATCCGGCCTTTTCATCAGACCTTCAACGCCGACATTAAATTAAAAGTAAATTTAGCGAAAAAATTAATTTAAAGTTTCCGAGGGACACTGCCGAGGGACCTGCACTTGCGAACTTTACGTTCGACGGACGTTTTATTGTGCAATTAAAATCAGCAGCGCCTAAAAATTCCCAGTGTTAATTCGGAAACTGTTTTGCGCAAGAGGAAAACAATTTCTTTAGCATATTTAACTCCTTATTATAATTTTCCTCCGGGGAGCGATTGTCCGATCGCTCGAAAATCCAGCGCTCAATTAAAACTTGGAGAACTCACTGGAGCACTGCAGTTTCGCCGGTTCGAAAGCTCGCCGACATAACCGCAAATCTGCAGCACTTACACACTGGAATTATTTTAAAATAAAGCTTACGTGCACCATTTATGTTCTCTTTATGCATTACTCGTTTATGTGGTTACAAATAATTTATTTCAGTCGTTAAATTCATCAGAATGTTATGCGGTAATGGAAGTAACATAAAGTCATAAAGATGCGCGAACTATTGTGGTGTGTGTGTTCAACATGTGCGAAAATTCCATTGTAAATCTTTTCAATGAAAACTTCTGTGTTAAAAATATAATTTATAACAGTGGCAACAACATCTGTTCGAAATTCTCGTTCGTTAACAAAATTTAGCACTTCTAATGGAAGTGGCTACAGTGCAGCATAAAAATAAGCAATATTTATGTTCGCATTTTTACAGTTAATATCAAAAGTTTCGAACTAAATGAAAATGTAATTCACGGACGTACTCATATAACACGGAACGTTATCCACCACACGTAAACTTAGATGTGTTCATAAAACTGCATTAGGTGTATAAACCTTTTATTATTCGTCAGGTGGCCGTTGTCGCAGTAATACAATGTGGTGCTCCTGAACACCTGAGAATTTCATCAAACATTTTATATTTTTCAACGAGTTTTATTATTAATGTTGCAATCGAAAAAATTACGCTTGAAAGTATAAATATTACAAAAGAGAACCGTCGAAAATTCCGATCATATATCGATTTTCAATAACACAAGCAATAAATGTGCTATATGTCACAATATATGGCGTTATTAATATTTCACGCGTTTCATCCACATATTTTACGAGACATTTACTTGGTTTATGGTAGTGATCATTGCTAAATAATTGAATAGTAATATTTCAACAACACATACTATCGAGCATACGCAAGTTGATGTGTGGTGAATATTTTTATATGAAATTTGACATAGATTTACACACGTTGTCTATGCACATCCGCTAATGTGTCAAAAATGTTATATTCTAGTACGAAAAATCTTACTTTAATTTAATTCCAATACGAAAGTCGTAAAATAGATAATACCAGTTTGCGAGGTTCACCTTCCCGTGCCTTTCCAGAGCCGTAAAACATGTTTTACGGCCAAAGAAAACCGTATCGGGGTAATTTGACTTCCCTCTTGACTCGGTAATTGGCGCAAGTTGGAGCTCCCCAAGGATTAAAAATGCATCGGCGATATCCCTTTCATGCATCGATTAAAATGACAACCCCTTCGCTTCGAACGGGCGCATCTGAATCCCCGCATACAACGGTTCCTACGTCCGCATCCGATTAAATTAAAACGCCAAGTAATCGCTTAGAATCGTTAATGACTTTACTTACTTTCAAGATGCGATGAATAATTTACATTTTTGCTGCAGTTTGTCTATTTTGCGAACTTTGCGAACTCCGCAGTCAAATACTGAATGTTTAATGAGCGCGCAAAAACGAATCTTTGCGTGGAAAACAAACGTTTCAGAAAATTGCCGCGACTTCGGTTCGTGCGTCCTGAGCAATAAATGCGAACGTAAAATATGTCCGGGCATATTTTGCTTCATTCGAACGTTGGGGGTCTAAAAGTGATTAGTTTCCACATTTATCACGGCCTACGCCATGAATTTCTGAGCCATGAGTTCGTTTCTTGGGTACCGAATAGCGTCGTTGGAATTAACGACTGTGACGGCATTTACTTCCCGTAGTTTATTTCCGAATGTTTATGGTTTGTAAAGTTAAGGTTGTCGAAATTAAAGCTTTCAACGTCATTACTACGTTAAATTAATGAAGGTAACATGTGACACAACATAAAAATATTTTTATAAAATTGCTCTAATTATTTTTCAATAAAATAGCTACAAAAATATAATGACGTAATTGTATACATATGAGTGGAAAAGGCAATTTCTGAGAATGTGCTACACTTTCGCTTATTGCAGCCTATTTCTTAGTTAATAAATAAACGATTCCCAGTTTAATCACGGTGCGATTTGTTGTTGATTTGATGAGACGCCTATTGACCCATTTTAACACTGATAACCAATTATCAATCTTGGTCTTAGAAATAGAAACAGAAAACTGGAAGCTATGGAAACTATAAAAATTGCCATAAACTGAAACTTAATGAAAAACATGTTTGATAGAATTTTAACGATAAAATGTACTGGCAAATAGACATATGTTTTACAAAAGAAATGAAAGAAGGTAAAATAGAAGAAACAAATAAGGAAGAATACACATGATACAAACAAAATTCAACGGTCAAGGAAAGGGATCAAGACATACTTAGTTAAAAAACCGTAGATGTCACCAACATAAATGGCTTTTTATTACTACTTCTAGAAGAATAAAACTTCGAAAACTAAAATTCTGAGAACGAAGATTAGATGGAAAACTAATAGAAATACTTAGGTGTGCAATAGTAAATGTGTGCAATAGAACCATAAAAGATGTTGCTTCCCCAATACAAAAGATGGAGTTGAAGAGAAAAAATGTACAATAGAAAATATATCAAAATTTGACAAAAAAGACAAACAAATATGGAAAAAACAAAAAATATAAACTACTTCATAATAAAGCACGAAAACGAAGGAGCTCAATTTCTAAATACCATAAAAATAAATAAAGAATGGTACTGAAACGCTGATGGAATTAAAGAGGATGAGCAGAATATTTTGAACTAGGCATAGAAAACAACTGCACAGTCGAAACTGAACAAAACTCAAGCAAAAGGCTGGATATATGACTGGTACTACAAATCAATCAAAGGGAAATAAGGAATAGATCTAACCCTATCGAAACAAATGAAAGATATGAGTGAAGGTGTTCATTAAATGTAGCGATAAACATACGTTTTATAATAATATTATAATAATATAATTATATAATAGCGTCACACCAAAAATATTAAATATTTATAGATCTCCTGATGGGAAATTGTTAAATTTTTGTAAGAAAATAAATTGTGTGATGCATTAAGTGGTTTTGCGATACAAAACATCGACTTCTTGCAGTCGTCAGAAGATGCGAGCTGTTAGATATAATTCAATCGCACGGTGTCCAAATGTTGATAACGAGCAAACTAGGATCACGAACCACAGCAAATCGTGCCTAGACTGATTGTGCAATAATGTTGACATTAATGATTTAAGTGGGTGTAGGGTTTTTCATAATAGCCTTTCTGATCACTCTTCCCAGGTCGTTCGTTTCAAATTCTTTACAAAAGCTGTAAGCCTTGGAAAATAAAGTATTTGAGATTTTTCAACAAGCAAAATTATGATAATATTTTTTTCTCGTATCAGCATGGAAGCCTCTGAGGATGTGGCTGGAATAAATTCCGTTGACCTGTTCGATGGGTTTCTCAGAATCCTGATGTTACAATACGTATAAAAATTGTATAGATTTGTAATTAATTAAAAAGCAACAAAGTCCTAAAACAGTTTCTGTTGATAATACTACTGTAATGGATCCATATGAAATTATAAATTATGTCAATCAATACTAATACAATATCAATATATTTATTATTCAAAATTTCACTAATAATATAAACGGGAAGTTGAACTGTTTCTCGAGTAAATTTCTGCTAATGACATATTCACTATAATAATAACCAAAAAAACTCTAATTCTGTAGCAAATGACGAACGCAGGGTTAATTTTTTAAAGTACTCTTTTGATTTTTTGTTCAACTTTTGACTTACTCGAGAAATTGCTTTTGAAGACTGCTAGAGTTATACCAATCTATAGAGGAGTGAATTTTAATAAAATAGATCCTATATCTATTTTGATAATAGTGTCTAATGTAATTGAAAAATTTATATCGAACTAGATACTTTCCCTTGTTACTGGCTCCAAAATGTTTGCTAATGTCCTACATGGTTTCAGATAAATCAGACAAATCTACCATGACCGTAGTTTTGGATTTTCTTGAAAAATTGTGTAAGGGCTTAGATAGCAACAGAAAATCTTTGGGAATATTTATGGATCTTAGCAAAGAATTTGGTACAGACAATCATGACTTGCTTCGTTTGCTCTTAATGTGTGTAGAGATCCAATTATTACATATTTCTGCTCTTGGGTGGTTAGCATTTCTATATTCTTTGGATTAATTTTAATGATTCATTTGATGTGGTACGCTTAGGCCTATGCGCCCTAGTGAGCTTGCATTCTGGGTAAGTTTTAGTTGACAAAATAATTCAGGTTATTTTACTATGTTTCCATTTCTTTTTCTATTAATTTTTTGTCCTCGGGAGGTTTCTCTTCTCAGTGTAATCAAAAGGTATGTTTGGTTTATTTACCTGGATTTTGTTTTACTCTCTTGTATGGATATAACGGCTAATCGGGCATCCCCTATCACAAACAATCAAACCGCGAATACGGAATCCCCATTTCCATTCCACAATCCGGCTAATTGGCATTTCTATTCGCCTTTACTTCAAGTCGCAGGTATACGATTAACAATTGGTACTGTTTCATTTGGTTCTGCAATCACTAACGCGGGCTCTGAATATTAGAGCAAGTAAGAATCTTCAGAGGCTTACAGAACTATCTTCCGTAGCAATGGAAAAATAAACGAAGAGATCCATGAAATATGAAATATGAGCAATGGCAAAACCGTGCGATCTAATAAAGATTTCTTTGTTAGATATGAAATAATTTCCTAAAAATACAAAAGAAGATGTAGTAAAAATAATACAAAAACATAAAACCAATAAGAACACACAATAGACACAAACGTACTGTTTCAAAAACTAATACTAAGGAAAACGTCAGAGGTAAGGACTGTAGCCCAATAAAATGATTAGAAAATCCGGAACGAAGAGGTGAATCATGATGGAGCCGATTGGAGCCGAATGAAGGAAACACTTAGAAAATCGATCGATATAAATAGACGAGAGATATGCCCAAAATCAGGTACGAGTTCTCCGACCCGGCTTAGAACGGTTGGTTTGAATACATCACCTAGATATTTAAAACTTAAAAGTCATATTAAAAGCAAAGCTTCATATTTTCCTATTATAATTTGTGGATTATATCATCCCAACGCCACCCAATGGAGGGGAATATAAAGTAATATATATGCCACCGCCGTTACAAATATTTTTTAATTGGACATATTGACTTAAACTTCGGGTTTCGAGAAAAAAATAGTAAATGATATTTTACAAGGAAAATTATACGGTCTTCAACTTTGTGGTGTCCATATTGTTGATATTATAGGCTGTAAATGTTCTTTAAATACCACATCGTTGCATGTCTTTGTCTTATACTTTCCGCCAGATATATCTGTACCCGAGTTTGAATCTTTTTTTGACCTATTCGAACAGCTAGTAGTTGGTCTAGCCAATATTTTGATATTGGGCGATTTTAACTGTGCCCTTTTTGTAGACAGTGCTATATATAATCCAAGGTCACAGGTTGTTGGTTTTTGGATGTTGGCAATTTGAAACAATTTTACCAAATTTTAAACTCTAGTAATCGCCTGCTAGATCTTGTCGTTTCGGACTTCGATTGTGCAGTTTCTCATGACAATGCGCCACTAATTAAAGAAGATAGGTATCATCCGGCACTTTCAATTAACCTGTCCATTGTAGTTGAAAATTACTGTAACTTCACCAGAAAGTGTTCTAAATCTTATAATTTCCGCAAGTGTAATTTCTACGAGTTGTATGAAGCTATTCTCCATATCGATTGGAGTTTTCTCGATGACCTTGCTGACGTCAATCAGGCATGTGAGGCTTTCTACTTATCGCTGTACTCAGTCTTTGATCGCTGTGTCCCAAGGTTTAGCCACCAGGCACATAAATATCCGCAATGGTTCACTATAGGTCTTATCCAGAACATTAAACGGAAACACAAGCATCATCGTAATTTTAAGCGCTTCAATAATAACTTTGACTTGATGCAATTTAAATATTTGAGGCTGCTAGTGAAACAACAATCGACAGAAGCATATGCTAATTATTTGGCACAAGTTGAACATTCTTTCTTAAGCGAACCTAAACAATTTTGGTCTTATATACAGGAAAAGAAGCAACGTGGTAGAATACCTACGTTTATCTATGTTTATTGGTGTCGATAATTGTAGTGATCCATTGTAGTGATCCAATCACAATTGTTGATGCTCTTGGGAAATACTTTAATAGTGTTTATACGACCTCTGTTCCTTGTGCCGCGACAGACAATTTTGAGGATAGTGGACTGTTTGTGAACATCAATAGTTTATCTGAATCTGATATTCTCCAAGCTATTTCTAAACTTAATAACAAACTTACTTCTGGTAGTGACTTTATTCGCAGCTTTCTTGTTAAAGATGGTAGAAATGTCTTTGTGGGCCCGCTGACAAAGCTTTTCAACCTGTCATTAAAAACTTCCAATTCTGAAAAGTGGTAATCCATCTGATATTGCTAACTACCGACCGATAGCAATCATTTCCAATCTAGCAAAGGTCTTTGAACTTAGTATCTACTCCCATATATTTCCCATCATAAAGAATTATTTATCACCCTGTCAACATGGATTTATGGTGAATAGATCCACTGTGTCCAACCTAGCTATCTTTACTCAATTTATTTCTGATGCATTGGATTCGGGAGACCAAGTTGATGTTATTTATACAGATTTTGCTAAGGCGTTTGATCGCGTAGATCACTCTATCTTTCTCCACAAGCTTAAAGCAGTTGGGTTTAGTGACCCATTGGTTGAGTTGTTTGCGTCCTATTTATCTAATCGGCCGCAATATGTTCATTATAATGGGTATTCCTCGCAACGATATATTCCAACCTCTGGAATCCCGCAAGGCTCGAACTTAGGGCCGTTAATCTTCAATATCTTCATTAACGATCTCACTAATGTTATTGATTCCCAAAAGCTTCTATTTGCGGACGATCTTAAAATATTCCGCCGAATATCTTCATCGGCTGATTGTAACTTCTTACAAGCTGACTTGGATTACATTCATTCTTGGTGTTTGTCTAACAACCTGCATTTTAATATTGCGAAGTGCAACATAGTGTCATTCACTCGCAGAGCTAATCCAACTCTATTCTTATATAAACTGAACTCCCAGGATTTAGTACGCAACGATTCAGTAAAGGATCTTGGTGTACTGTTTGATGCAATGTTGACTTTTGTTGATCACATTCGGTTTGTTGCTAAATCTGCAAGGGGAATGCTGGGTTTTATCATCCGAAATTGTGCATCTTTTTCAAATACGGATGCATTAAAGTCTCTATATTATTCTCTGGTGAGGTCGCGGCTTGAATACGCATCGTTAATCTGGTACCCTTATTATCATGCGCACGCTCATGAGATCGAATTAGTCCAGAGAAGATTTGTGAAATTCTTGTGCTTTCGAATGGACCATGTTTATCCCCAAAGAAACTCCCAGCATAGGTGTTTGTTATCTCGTTGCAATGTTTCATCTCTCCACTATCGGCGAATCGTGCAGAGCATCGTGTTCTTGCATAAGCTTGTGAACAACCAAATTGACTCATCAGCATTGCTTGGCGAGCTGCTGTTTTTCGTGCCGCAAGTTGCAACTCGTCAATGCTCAACATTTTACCTACCCTTGGCGAGGACTAATATCTGTCTTAAATCTCCGTTATATATCATGTGTAGAAACTTCAACAGCATTTCTGCAAATTGCGACATTAATAATTGTAGTATTAGTCAGTTGAGGAAAATCCTGGCTGAAAATTTAGATCCTTATACATGTTGAAATGTACTTGTTTATCAATATATTTAGTTTTAGTTACACTGTAAACTGTGTGCACAATATGATTACTTTTGTATTTATTTTGTATTTCAAGTTACGCATTGATCTTTTGTTTCTTTTTTTGTATTTTGTCCTGTAATTTGATTTTTTCTGTTGGACACTAAAGGATATTATTATTATTATTGTTATTATTATTTTTAAATATGATTTGTCTATCAATATCTTCGTCACTTTGTGACTGGCAGCATTAATATGTCGAGGTAATTTTATGTAAATTTTAACGATTTCGGGCGATACATAAATAGCAATCGGAAATCACGGAAACTAGCTTCATCTGAATCATTTTTTAAAAGCACATATTTCATACCCGAGCATTTTTGACGTAATTTTCCTTTGGACTACCGGTAACGCCTATGTAACGAATGGGGCTGCGATTGTAAAATATGTTGGCGCCAGATCAATTGAATTATTCTACTATGGAATTATTTATGTGTCTATACAATTTCATTCTCCAATGTACCGTGCTGTGTGTTCAAATTTAAAATTAAACATAAAAATTACTCGCACGCAGAACAGAAAAGCATGGGCGATGCAAAATGGCCCGTTTATTTGTGTGTTTAATCATATGTAAAATTCAATGTGGAAAAACAGTTGGCATTTTGTCATAAAATACGATATATGGCGGTAAATGCAATTGGCTAAAGTAATTCCAAAAAATCATTTCCACAACGTATAATTTAAAATTTAAATTAAAGGTTGATGTAATGGTTATGGTAAAACTGATGTTTAAAATGATCTATGGTTCTATGCATAATGTTTTAATTGTAACAGTAAAACCAAAAAAATGATAATTTATTTAAACTTATTCAATAACGACATATACCTGTGTGATTTTGCGAATCATTTACAACGCAACAACGACGATCGCCAATAATATTACTTTGTATATGAAATAATTGCAACAAAGACGTTAAAGTATGATGGGCGCTTTGGTAATAAAAGAAAGTTCATCAGCAAAGACTTGGAGAGATAAACCTCATTAAACTTCTGAATAAAATACGGTCTGCCAAGTTAGGCGATAAAATATGGGCGAAAGCAAAGATTTGAAAGCCACCCGAGTAATTTTAATAACAAACGTTCAATTTAAGTCTGAACGGGCAGATTTAATGATCACGAAGTGCATACTTCTCGGCCAATCGTGGGTGATTAAGCCGGGAATCCTTTGGTAGCACTGTACGTTTTTGGGATAAACAGGAGAGAAGATGAATACGCTAAGAAAACTTCTGTTAAGAAGCACATGTCGGAGCATCAACCTATTGTAATATCGTATTAGTTACACGCGGGGAGAATAAATGCTGAAAGCCCAGGCTAGGATGGATTCACTTGCAAATTTAATTAATATAAGAGATTTACAATTAATTTCATTGTGACAGATGTTATAAGTTTTCGGATCTAATTATTTTCTAATAGTTGATGCTAGTGGATTAATCATCTGTGTATAAAATTAAACTTTGATTTTCTTTCCACCTACACAGGAGAAAAATATCCCCGGTCATGCAAAAACTGAAACGCATTGAACTTGGAAGTTGCTTAACCTTAGGCAATTTTGATTTATTTTCGGCCAGAAAATCTGAAAGCGCGGATGCCTTGATTAAGAACCCTCTTGTTTAGCCAGAGCTAACGTCGATATTTTTAACGATCTTATTTATTACATAATTGCCCTGAAATTTCTGCGCGATAAATAAACTACGTAGGAGTTTCAAGAAAATTAAATTAGAAGGTGCGCTGTTCTAAATGAAATTTATAGTTTCAACCGTACCACTCATTAGAATTTGTACCCGGTATAACGTTTTTTGTTACATAATTAAGAAATATGTTTATGCTGTAATACATGAATTGTTTTTTTAATTTTTTTTTAATAAGACGAAACGCGGTATTATTACGCAACGCGGACGTAAAAAAGTTATAATTTCTAACTTAAATTAACGAATGCTCGAAGAAAACATTGTTACCCTACAAATTTGAATTAAAATTTCTGCACTCAGAAGCAGTGAAACTAGAAAGTTTCTCCATTGTAACAAGCACGCTCAATTTTACTTGGGGTGTAATTTAACAAGCAGGTACATTGTGAAATACATTAAATTATTTTACTTATTTACGTTCCGCGGCTCATACATACATTTTCGCTTTAAAGTGCGCACAAAGCATTTTAATTAAATTTAAATTCACAACTCGTCGCAAAAACAATTCGAAAAGTAACAATAATTGAATAAAAAGTTTCGAAGTGCAACTGTAAAAATGCCTGGGTGGAATATTGCAAAATTGACGAATTTCTAAATCAAACAAGTTATTTACGCGGAATAATGTGAAAATTAAATTGAAAGTACTATAATGTAACTGTACTTAGCCGTATTGATTTTCACATTTTATTTTATTTATTGATTTTCTGTAGCAAGCGAATTTGTCTCGGCGAGATTTTTAACAGTCCACGTACAATGAATTTATTGTGAATGCAATTTACTTGCTTAAAATGAAACATTTAATTGGAAATGAGTATAAATTATAATTAGTTTCCTTTATTTCACAGCGTCGAATGCTGCTTATTTCTTGCAAATACAAATGCAACGTTCGACAAGAAATTAACAAACATAAAATGATCTCGTCTCCCTCGTATTGATTTTTTCAAACCTTAATAATACACTTAAATATCATGAATATGAAACATTGTAAAGTATTTATGTAAATTTATCACAGGCGCATTATTATTATAAACTGTGCGTAACAATTTATTTCAATATTAAATCAGAGTCGCACCCCATTCAAAATGAGCTCCCGTGTACGTAATTGGCTTCCTCGTAAAATAACGAAGAGGAATGGTACGGTATTAGAGAAGCACTGAAATATTGACTCGTCATATCGCTCGTATTCAACAGTGACGCTGGCTCAGAGGAAACAGCAAACATCGTATCAGCGCATATAGTACGAGTGGGTATAAATATTATGTAAACATAATTTCTACATGAAGGACTAGATTGCAAATTTGACTTTGCGTATATGCAGCACATAATGCATGTATCACATATACGAACATAGCGAAACTTGCAGTAATATTCAGTTCAGACTGCTTATTTATTCAAGTTTTATTAAAAGAATGCAATTTGAATTCTCATGTATTCAGTAGTCCAGTGTAACATTTAACATACTCGTATGTTAAATGTTCGGTTAATAAATCATAAGGATGTATAAGATTGTTTTGTGTGTAGTTAATCTTTTAGTAGAGTGCATATGAAAATTACCTTCTAATGTGCCGCTATAAACTGTACTAGTCTTGAATGGAATGGGTCCACTTGAAGATTCAATAATAACGTCTTCGGCAAATAATGTTGGATTTGGTGTGAGCCTCAATTTGAAAGTCCTGAAAAAAATAAAACTTGTTACATGCACAGCTTAGAATATACGTACCGATATTAACTATTATTGGTTATTATTAAAAATTATTTCAATCGTTTTACACAATTATCGCAAGTTTTACACATGCGAGGAACTGTTCAAGAAGTAGACAATGACTACGGCTTTAAGAACATCCATCTTACAGTCTCGACCTCGCCCCCTGTGATTATTATCTCTTTCCAAAACTCAAAAAACCCTTGAGACGGCATCTGCATTTTATTATTCATTATTCAAACAAAACTGCATTATAAAAATAATAAAAAATTTACACGAATATTTATATAACCGGAGAGTAGTACGAAGCTGGTAAAAAGTTTTAAAAGCATGTCATAAATAAATTAACATTATGTAAAATGTGCACTGAAGTGAAAAAATGTTACTGCTATAGTAAATCTAAATGTAGGTTCATAAAATATGATTAAGACATTTTTTATAATTTAGCAAATTATACGATTAATTGCTTATCAGAAATATTTCTACAATTGTGGGTGTCACGACCGTATATGTTGTAAATAATGATAGTATACATTATTTACAACATATATGGTCGTAACACCCACAGGTGCTTCAAAATAATGGGACATATTTATAAAGACTTAAATTTGAAATGATCATAAAGCACTGTCAACAATTTTTACATATGCGACAGCAACACAACTGTCTCTAGCCGTTCCCACTAACAAGTTGCCACCCCAACCTACCATTTTAATAATAAAGAATTATAATAATAACGGAGAGATTTTTGTCAAATCTTCTATGTACAGTCTGTTGAAAAAGAAACCGGACTCGTACTAGTTCATTTCATGAAACAGTTCCTTTGTTTTTACCACTCTTATAAATTCTGTGTTTGTACCTAAAAAAAATTGGTAGAAAAACAGAATTAAATATACTTAGTGCTTCTGAATATTAAACGAAATTAATTATTAATAACATTACTCTTGGTATGACTAAGGCGCTTAAAGTTTAGAAAATTTCATATTTCAGCTATTTTCAGGAATTTCTGCAGAAAATTCCCCAGTACCGTACGACTAGAATTAATTCATTTGTTGTTTCTGGAGTTGTACAAAAATATTTATACCGAAATTTACAGGTAGCTGTGGACGGGAGAATTTTTTTCATTCCATTTTTACAAAGCTCCTGCGGTGACTTTATGAATACGTATGCATACGTTTTAAATGTATGTATTACTTTGTTTATGTATATTAGTCATATTACGAAGAAGGTGGTTGATTCATAATGAAGGCTTTATGAGTATGTATGTATATTAGGTGTTTCAATAATAAAGAAGAAGAATTAGTAGCAGGATTTGAAAATACAAAACTAGAACTATTAGCAATTTCAGAAACGAAGACAAAATAGGTGAACAGTTGGTGTATTAAAGTAATGGGGGAACACATAATAAATACAGTGGGGTTAATAGAAACGATAATGACAAAGAAGGAGTAGCCTGCTTAGTGAGAAAAGAGAATTCTAACAAAATAATGATATGGAATGCAGTATAAGAAAAAATAGTAAGGGTAGAATATAAAAACATGAACATTATCTTTATCTTTAAGTAGAAGGGAAAACGGACTCGCTGATAATTATCGGAGACCTAAATGGTAGAGTAGGCAATGACCCAGAAAGATCAGGAGAAACAATTGGCAAATTCAGTGAAATAACCAAAAATACGTATGGGCCAAAGTTTATTGCCGCTTATTGAATGCCTTAGTAGTAGGTAATACACAGTTTGATCATAAAAACGTACATAAATATCCAAGGGAAGTGTAATAATAATACTAGTAGAAAGATTTAATAAATTAAAGATAATGTACGTCAAAATAAAAAGAGGAAGTAACCATCACACAGTTCAAATCAAACTGAAACTAATTAGAAACCAAAACCCGAACCAATGACTAGCAAAGTTAGAAAAGTTAAAATACCAACAAATAAAAGATACAAATTGAAGAAATTTCCAAATCGAAATAGAATCAAAAATATGAGAGACACACAAGAAATAAAAAATATGGATCTAAGTGACGTGAAATTACTTTAATAAATTAGTTAAAAACAAGGCAGCAGAAGTTTGTAGAGTCAGCAAAACTACAAGCAGAAGGGAACAAACGGCATAGTGGAAGTATACAATTAAGAAAGTCAACAAGACAAAAAGCACTATAGAAAAGTTATTTGGGGAAAAACAAAGATAAAAGAATGTACGAAATATATAAAATACAAAGAGAAAAACACGCAAAAGAGCGGTCATGGCAAGAATTTGGTGAGCAAATATAAAAAACGCAACTCTACTTACCGGACATTAAGAAGTTCACGGAAAGAAAGGAAGAATCCAACAGAAGGAACATAAATTCTAGTCAGATGGGGAGAGTATTATATGGACATAGAAAATGGAGAACTAATCAAAGGAGACGAAAGCTAGGGAGAAGAAAACCAAGAACATGAAAAAGAAGAGAATAGGATGAAGGCATAATAAGAGAAGAAATAAAATTCGAAGTAGAAGAGGCAGTCAAAAATTTTAAAATAGTAAAGGCACCAGGGAATAGATAAGATATTTGGGAAAAGAAAGTATAAAACTCATACACAAAATGAACACCTAGGAGGTCCCTCGGGACTAGAAGAAAGCAATAGTGACACCTATTTATAAAATAGGAGATAAAATGCTTTGCAGTAACTACTGGGGTATATCTCTCTTATGTATACCTTGGATTAAGAAAACAATTACAGACCACTTTTTGGACAGGATTTAGAAAAAAACAAGTCAACCCAGGATTGGATCTTCGTATTTCGACAATTATCCAAAAAAATAATGAACACAAATAGAGAAATATCATCATCTGCTATAGACTTGGAGAAAGCCTTTGACAATGTACAAAAAGAAGTCGCATGGAGGGTGCTAAAAATAAGTAAATGAGAAAATCATTGAAACGATAGGAGGAAATATGACAAACGTTTAAACAGAGAAGGGATCTACTCAAGGCGGAATACTAAGCTCCATTGTACTGATCACGCACATAGATGAAAAGTGCGTAAAGCAAATAAGGAATATAAATGCACACCATTATGATATCGAAGATTAAAAATTATCTATTTAAGTGAATTTTTATACGCCGACGACCTGATAACACAGGAAAGTTTAAAACATATAATAAAAGCATGATCAGAAACATTGAAAAAGAACAGCCTTAAAATAAATATTAGTAAAACAGAGGTAATGAGTGTCGGCGGAAACCAACAACAAACGAGAATAAAAATTGTGAACAACACAATACATGAAACAAACAAAATACCTAGGATCTATAATGGGCGACTAGTGGACTGGACAGTAAAATCATTAACAGAATAATGAATACAAACAAAATGTATGGAGCTCCATGTGACATATGTTTTAATAAAAAAGAAATCAGTAATAAACCAAAATTAAAATGTACGAAACAGTACAGCACTCACATTGATATTTGGTTGTGAAGTAAAGAGTGTAATTGAGAAAATCGAAACACACGAAACAACTCTGGCGGTAACTAACGACACATGACAAGGATGAAAGATAACAGACAAAGGTAACAGTCAAATCAGTGTGGGAAATGAAAACTGATGGTTGGAGAAGGGGTAGATGTTAACCCATGACTACATGGAATGCAGGAATTAGCAGAATACTGGTAGAGAAGGGTATTACATAGGAAGAAGCAAAGATATTGGCACAAGATCGAAAAACATGGCCAGACATAACAACACTTATGTTAGAAAAGAATATGTAATAAGTAAGTAACCAATTAATCCGAAAATTGACACACATGTTAAGAAATATACAAATAAAGGACCTTAAAAAATTGAGAGAAGATCAACGAAATAAAGCATCGTCCTTTTTACTCGGTAACAGAAGATAGGGTTGCTGTGAAACAGTTACACTGTTTTGTGTCCTTGGTAATAACATTTAATTCATACAAAACCTGTTTTTTTGCATTCCGACGTGTTTTCTTGTTCCATGGTCAGTTGTGGCCCACGCGAGCTTGTTTCGTTACATTATCATTACTTTTCCTGGGTGTATGTTTGATCCAGTTCCACTTTCTTATTTTAATTTCCAGTTCAAGGTTCATTTGGTTCTGTTGATTTTATTTTATTTGTTTTCTTCAATAGTTTCTGGTGAGAACATTTGTAGAATTATTCTGATGCATTTACGAAGACTTCTGTTAATAGTTACAGACCAAGTTGCTCTTCCATATAATAGTAAAGACTGATATTGTTGCTGAAAATGGTGGTATTTGTTTTTCTATTGGCCTAAAACGATCTCCAAAAATGATGCAGAGTTCCAAAAGTTTGCTCTGCTAGCTTTCGTGTTTGTATAACATCGGCCTCGGTTCCACTATATATTAATTATGCTACCCAATATTTTCGTTACTTTTCTTGATGCTATTTTTTTAGTTTCATTTTCAGCCGAGCTATATCCCTTTCTTTCTCTAGGTTGTCGAGCAGGTCTCTCATATCGCTTATTTTGTATATCTCATACTTCTGATCTGCAAATTTGGTAGTACAGGTGGTTCCATATTATCCCAGTTTTGCCTTCAATAGCTTTACTGTAACCAAGGCGTATATTAAATTACGTACTTGGTTTGGGCTTTTCCGTCATCTTGATTAGTTGTACGTCATCTTGATTAGTTGCATCATCTTCCGGAGATAGACAATATATGTCAAAATTTTCGACTTAACTTGCTTTATACCGGCGAAACCGTTAAATCCTCATAGAAGTATACCAGCATAATTCGTGCAGAATTCGTACCGCTGCTTGTTATTTTCTAAGCTTCATTTCTGCTTATGTGCTAATTCATGTAGAACATAAGATTTTGTATGCTAACAATAACGTTATTCCCTCCAGTTGTCACATTCCTTTTAGCGACCATTTTTGGAAGACAATTCCGTTTGTACAATATGTGTGAGTCGCTCAATTTTCCCAGTACTAAATAGTTTTTTCTTTTATCTCATTATCTCTTTCTTTTATGTTATCTCCTGGTGTTTCTGCTGTCAGTAGTTCTTTGTAATGTTGTAATGTTCATGACATTTGAGTAGCTGTTCTTCTGTTTGTGAGGAAACTGTCCACAATTATTTCGCAATTATTGTTGATGATTCGAGCTAAAATTTGATTGTTTCTCTACAGCTGCTGTAGGTTCAGATAATTACACCGTGTATCTGCCCAATTTATTTTGTCAGTTCGTGTACCCCCATTTACTTGTTAATTTAATGTTTTATATTCTTTCCCGATCTTAATTTAACCATGAAGAATAATCTTCCATGTTTAGATTTTATTTACAGGTTCTGACAGTTGTACACAACTATCAGGTGTATTAGATTTACATTACTAATGGGCAAAATAATAGGTTTGTGACAAAAATAAACGTTGCCAGAAATAAATTTGTAGAACCCCGCAAGAACGGAAGTGGCTTCCTCGTTCCACGAATCAAAACTTGGTGTAATAATAATTTTGAGACATCCCCAATATTCTGTACAATGTACTCGCAGTAGTGACTTACGTGTACAGTTTTATAAAATCTTTAGATCGTGGCTAATACAAACGCCGTAAATAAATTATCAATGTCAATATGTATACTCACGGGGGTCGCATGAGGGTATTTCGATGAAAAGTGTATGAATCAAAATAATTTCGCCGGTACTAATAATGTAAATCTTGTAATGAATAATTTTGTACGCCCCACAGAATTTACATGTACGAAATATAACGCTTAAAAACCACACCGTGTTCTGAGTATTTTCTAAAGTTATAAAACTTTTATGGAAATGAAAATTTATACAGTAGATATAAAATTATTTTTCGTCAAACTCAGGTTCATTCAATGTGACTATGAGTAGCCGCAAACCGATTATTTGCTTTCGTAATATCTGTTTTGCCAATCGTCATCGTCACCATGCTTTACGTTACCAATTATGACACATTAAATACCTAGTAATTGACAATCATTTAACAATACATGTTAATGAATTAATTATTATAAAAGTCATTTATTCATCGACAATCAATTGGTAATACGCGAAACATTTTCAAGACCTACGATATGTTCAATTCCAAACTGCTTATACATATATTATGCAAGGCCAGAATAAATAATTTAAATTGTGTTGGTTGTAATGGTAATTGCACAGGTCTGACCAAAATAGCATTGCAAGTTACATTAAAAAATATTTCATAAAATAGATTGAATATTTTGAATCATTTAATAAAAGAATCACGTAATATTGTTTTAAATCAAGAGAGCAATAGAATTAAACTATTGCCTGTGTCTATGCCGAAACAGATTTGATGTTTCACAAAATACCTGAAAATACCCAAAATATTAACTACTCCTATAATTTATCCATATACATTGTCAACATGCAATATAAAGTTTGACAAAATGTTGCTGTGAATCTTTATGTTTATACAACAGTCCGTTTTGTTTTCTGTTTATTATCTAGCACGGTTTTGCTATTTGCATACATGCAACTTTTGCATACCAATGTCGAAATCTAGGGTAACACAACTGTTTGGCGCAAACCTTTTTACAGGCAAACGAACCTGCGCTACACCGAGAGCGATCCACTACAATGTTCGAGTTCCATTTAATTTGCTAAGTTTCCGATGCTTTAACGTAGATTACATGGACGAGACATTTAAACCCTTTTAGGAAAAATTATGTAAGCAGCCAATTTAAATAACTCGAGCGACGTTAACAGTTAAAGTTATTACGGCATTTTTAACTTTTTCATTTAATTAGGAAGACGCAAATACTAAAAAATGTTTGTAATCGTCGTTAATTAAAATGTTTCTCGTCACGAGGTGAATAACTGGTAGCACACCGTCCTATTTTATTATCCTGAAAGTACATATTTCCTTTGGAATTTTATTTACTATTACGTTTAAAGTGAGCCTTAAGCGGGCTTATGGCTGAAAATAAAATAAAAAACACCCTCAAAATAAACTTTAGAATGTTTTTACTATCTCGACGAGGCTTGCACTGAATGGGTTAAATAATTTAAGTTTACTCCACGTTTAGACTAAACCAGATGTAAATCATAATTAATGATTATTTATTTTTTAATGTTTTTCCAGCAATAAGTTTATTCCGTACATGCATTTCAGAAATATAACACCCACAAATACATTTTCTAGATCAGGACAACAAAAACTTTGATAACTTTTCGAGTAAGTTTCGAACTCGATATCGCCCGAAGGATAATAAAGTTGTTCCCTTAGGCAAAGGTGAACACTACAGATTATATTCAACTTATTGATCCCGCCGAAACATTTAGTCATTCGCATTTTAATAAAAACTCTCGTTCAATTTAATTTGTCAGACAGTTTAAATACTTCGGAAAATAATAATTCGTTGGCGCATGAAAATGTGTATATCTTACCTTTCGCCTGGTTTTTTTGCCGAACGATTTGCATATTTTGTCCCCTTCAAATTATACAAAGGCCTTTAAAGTTTCATACATGAATAAAACATGAACGAATGTCATACGGAAATTATAATTTTCAACCTGGAAGAATTTTTCGTATTTTTACGAATGCCACACTCATAAATTGCGCACACACATGTAATTTATAAAATACGGATCGATATTCGCATGCGGAGGAAAAAATCAAATTATAATGGTTCAGATACCGGAGCAAAATCAATTACCGAGCCAACCGTGCGTCGAATTTACGTTTTATTGCTAAGACGGTGTCGATACGTGTCTGTATTTGTAAATTCAAATCGATATGAATTTCCGAACGCAGTCATACGAAGATTAATTCATCGAGATTATCTTAATATGGGCTCAAAAATTAATTTCGGATAGGCCCATAATTTGGGTGATTTTCATGGCAAAATTAATTTTAGAATAATAAGGTTCGTATTAAGAAAGTATCGAAGATAATCGAAACAAAATTCTTTGGTAAATCGCCAATATGTTTACTAATCCTTTGTAGTATTAACAATATTGCATTCCTTGGAAACACAGTACAACACAAGACAAAATTAGGATTATGAACATGTTGACATATGACTAGATCGTTTACATAAATGTGCGAAAACTTTGGGCCCAAATGAAACATTGAGGAACACCGCTATTTACAGTTTTATGTCGAAAACAACAAAATCGATGTCTAATAAGGGTTGGATAACATATGAATGTATATGGCGAACGTTCCCTATTCAAGTTTTCATAAGTGAAATGCAAGTGTTGCCTGACATTGATCTTGATGCCCAAAAGCCTATCATTCAGATTTTATTTGTGACAGAAAAGAACTGATTTACAATAATTGATCCACTTTTTATCTTCTCCCATACCTGGTAAAATGTCAGCAGAAAAATATTATATGGCATTTACAGTGTCTCTCTTTACTTAACGTGATCTAAATCTGTAGTACTCGAATACATATTACTATTGACATTACATTATGTACAATATTAGATGTTAGAGCTTGCATTGAAGTACCAGAATACGTGGATCATCAGTTCATCAATTAAAGATTGTTGTAAATTGTAAATCGAAAGGTGTAAATACATCATTAAATTTCTAATAATCTAAAAAGTGATCATAAAAAATGTAAACAAAAATGTTAATTTCATAAGGAATTGTAAAATGATGAAAAAGTCGAAAGAAACATATCGTCAAAAACCTTAAATATCGTAAAAGTCAGGACAAATTATTTTTATTCGTATAAATTCTTATCAAAAAATGTTAAAACTATCAAAAATTTTAAAAATCTGTAGCAGTTTGGAAAATCATAAATTGCGAAAAGAATGGAAGATGGCCGTGACATTGCCAAAATGCTTATTATCTCCGTTAATACTTTCACGGAAATGATGAGTTTTAGACATATCAGATAAAACAGTTTAAGACCATTGGTGGTCTTTCTATATTTTAAAAATCATTAAAAACATCAAGTCGGATTGGAAAGAAATTTCAGCAAAATGCTTAAGTTTGGCGTAAACTTTTGCGGCATTCATGCACGCTTTAGAGAAAGTAGCACATCAGGATAATATAATTGAAGAGATTACCAGACTAGCGCGTGATGTGTCATTAGAAGATGTTACAGCTGAAGATGTAACCGAACTTTCAGAAACCCACGATCGGCCACTATCGAATGAAGACTTAGACAAAGAAATAGATCGTGAACAGAGAAGGAAGAAAATTAAGAAGAAGCTGCAATTATAAAAGTATAAGGAAGCAAAAATAAAATTTGGTTGTCCTGCACCTGCACGTGCAAACATTCAAAGGATGCAAGGACACAATGCAAGATATATCATCAGTATATTAATATGAAATGCACAGATGGAGTGATGATTGTTATTGAGAGATGCAGCCATTTCCAGTGACCGTATCACAAACATATCATCCATGAACTCATAACATTGTTCATGGAGCCGATTAATTTAATTGCGGTTGGGAACGTAAGAAATGTATTCTTTACAGTAAATTCAGAAGTTGTTTCTAACAATTATAAGTCGATTGTGGACGAAAGTTAGGGCACATTTTGTCATGGGCTTCAGCTATTTAGCTTGCCACACTGGGGTATTAAGCCAGATGTTTCAAATTTCAAGGTTTTATAGCTAATAGACCGTTGATTGACCGATTGATCGTTTTGGACAGATTAAACAGGATTTATCAATTGTGGTGTGTTCAATGGGCATAACTATCATCATTGGTCTACTGAAATTCCATATTTGGTAAATCAAGGAAGATTTCAAGTTCGATTTGGTTTTAATCGCTGGTGTGATTTGATTGGTACTAACCTTTATCGACATCTTTTTGTTCATTTTAGATAATCACTTAATAGGTCCTTTCACCTTTGATTACTATTTTCCTGGTAATACATATCTGAACCTGCTAGCGAACAAGATAATAACCCAGAGAACTATTAACCCTGAAAACGGGTAAAACATTTGATTCCCGCAGGACGCCACCCTGCCCCTATTATTCGTGACGTGCAACATTTTTTAAGAGAAAATTTTAATGCAAGAATTTTTTGAAATAATGGACCAGTACAACTTGTTTTCCCAGCGCAGATAAAATGGTTTTTGACAAATACGATGTTCACAAAAAACCTCATAGAAAGTCCAATATAAAAACTTTAAATTGCAAATTATTAAATTGTCAAAATGAATTATTACATAAGAGACATGTGAGCAATAAATTTAAGTAAATAAGAAATGAATATGAAAATAATGTTTCTAATAACACATTTATAAACTATATTTGCATTAGTACGTCGTTGTGGCCATAAACGCATTTTAGGATTGCAGTGCCAATAATTTTATTGTCTACAATCGTCACAGCGCCCACAATGAATTGTAGTTCATGTTCCAAGACATTACTTGATATGTATATTAATCAACTTACACATTTCCCAGGAATATATTACACCGTCTGATGCACGATGTAAATTGCATGATTCTCCACGTTTTCATATATATCGCCCTTTAAGCGTGAGAAGTAGCTATGGATTAAGATTACTGCCTAGACGGAGCTTGAATATTCTTCGAGACTTGTACACGACGGTCATTCACATCCAACCTCTTTATAAATAAATAACCACATAGGTATTAAATATACAGTCACGAACAAACATATTAAATTATTAATATTAAAGAACTGCTAATTAGAAAATTAAAAATTAAACGAAACCATGAGATTCAACAAGTCGAATAGTCATATCTGCAATATTGGGGTTGTGACCGCTTATTCGCGAACATTTCATTAATAAAATTTTAATTTAAATTTTTAAGTTACTAAACGTGATCAAAAAATACTTTTATCGCTAATTCATCTGCCAATAATCAATATCCAACCGATGATACACCAATTACTAAATTATTCAGTCAATCTCTGACGTACTACAACTACGTGTTAAAAATAACGTACCATTAAAGTTGTATTTACAAAAATAATTTACGATGTATTTAAATACTGCCACGGTATAATATTGAAAGTTTGTGAGTCATAGGAAATCTGTACAAGTATAGGTAAACACTATTAAAATTGTTTGAATGATCAAATATATCAAAGTATACGGCATACTAACTAGATAATTATGCAAATCTAAAGACAAAGCTTATACGAGTAGTAGCAGGATCACCACATGTGAATTCGTATAGATTTTATGTGTGAGATAAGTATTTGAATCTTACATAAATTTGTAAAACTTTTACTATATTAGTTTTGTTTCCACATCTGATATTAATTTGACAGATGCTACGCTGGTGTATTGATCTGGGGAATAAGCTATTTGAAAAACAAACACGGGTCCGACAGGTAGATAATGCCGAAACCCATATCACGCCAGATTTGCGTATCATGTTCTACCCTGTGCTTTTCACTTTGACAAATTTAGGGTTAAGAATCAATATGTTGACAGGATTCAGCCTTCTTATATTATTGTTTATTATCTTAGGTAAATAGTTGCACATCAATATGAAATACGGATGTAACTGAATCCTAATAAATAAGGATTCATTTTACATCAATGCCACACTATCGTGTGCTTTTATTGAAGTACGATAAGCTACCTTCCAATTCAGATATTTACGAATATGCAATATTTTATGGAATATTTGTATGGTGGGCTAATTGGTGATAAACTGACTGATATTTTGGTAAAAGGTTTTATCAAAGATATTCGTAAGTTGTGGCTGTACATTTCCGGAAGCAAATGATACATAAAACTAAAAATAGTGTATGCATGTATTTAATTTTATAGCGACGCTCGCTACTCCTTAAAGTACACTAGGAAGTGCCTTTGAGAATTGCAAATAAAAAGAAGTTTAATTTTTGTTCTGGAAATTACAAAACGCACAACGACCGTTGAATTTACGACACAAATTTAATCCTCCCGTCTGAACTTGCAGGTCTAGACCAGCATATAGTTGATTCTTGGTTATGAATAATAAAGTTTACATCGTGCATGCCCGGAATAGTCTATTTCTCCGTGCCGTAGATCCGTGAAAAATGTATAAAATATGTAAATAAGATAAATAAAACTGCTATCTGAATATAGTTCAGGAGTTGGAGAAATGGGCGAGAACTTAAAAAGTTTCGCCCTGAAAGGAATATAATAAATAATTGTATTAAAATAGGTATGAGGAAAAGTTCAAATAAGAGCCCGCCGCTTTGCGAAAAATCGCATTAAAGTAGGAATTGTGGAATTATATCCGTTGCCACCGCCACACAATATGTAATATGGATATGTTACAACTTAAAACTAATCTCGAGGTAAAAGTTTCGCCGGATTCAGAGATTTAAACTTTTCCGTCCCGCAGTTAATTTATAAATGAAAACTTCAAATTTAATCCGTGCTTTTAAATTGTAACAAATCTTGTTCGATGCTGGTAACTTTCCTTCCCCGAAAGTTAATCCCATTGGTTTTCACGGAAATGAACGAAACGCATTTCGGAATTAAAGCAAACTTAATACAAAGTTGAAAGCAATGAAGAAATTTATTTTAGAAATTATATCTGATACGCAACCATAACAGCAGCTGTGTACGGTCAAAATGTTTAAAAAATTATTTTATTATATTTTTAACATATGCATCATTATTATGCACCACGCCACAAAAGCGTATTCACGAAGCTGTCTTTAAGATCTTTAAAATTTACTATATAAGTTGATGAAAACCTAATTTTTTCCACATCGTGCCTAGATAACTTAAATATTATGCAAATAAATAAACATTTATTAATATTGTTTGTAATTAAATAATCTGCAAGTCTAACCCTGGTAAAATTTGAACAATTGCATAAATGGGCACTTGTCGTTTGGTTACGAAAAACGTCCATAATGTGCTATCTAGTTTGTTTATTGGCCGATCCACATTGTGGAAACAAACATCAAATAAACGAAGTTATTTATCAGTTTATTCATAACCAAAATTAATTAACGACTGTCGACCAACTACACAATTCGTTTTTAATGCACGGATGTAAATATATACATAATACATTAATTTGAAATTGTAAATAGTCAATTAAGATTTATTTGATAAATAAAATTGGTTTATTTTTACATGTATTAGCATACATTATATTAAAATTATTATGGGTTTTCTATGATATACAATTCAAAGTTTGAAATGCGAGCATAATTTAAAAATCGCAAATAATATTCTCATAATTAGTGTTTGTAATTTGTAGCACCGCTATTTTTATAGAAATACATATTTCTTATTTACATTCTTAAAAATGCATACAGTTGTGTATGAGTAGACTTAGGGTTGGGTAGAGGGGCGTATCATCTAAATTATAACGTAGAGCAAAAAAAAGGACACAGGCAATTTTTTTATGTGGTGCCATTCTTACTATTTCTGTCTTGCTGTGGTAGTGCTGGTATTGTGGGAAGCTTTCTGTAAATGAATGGGTCTAGGACTGCCGTGCGCCTCTCGTGTTTTGACGATAAACAATTATTCTGCCACCTTTTGGTTATTAATATTAATCGACATAAAGCCTACCAAACAATATCTGGAGTCCTTCTCACGCACCCAACTAATAAAAAAAATTCCAAGTTATGAAATGATTGCCAAGTAATAGAGTAGAGGAAGTTATAACCCAGCCGCAAAACTTCAATTGAATTGAGGAAATTTTTTGAGGAACAAAAGTGTCCCCAAAAATAATACTATACAAACTAATCAACACAAGTTATAAAATAAAAAAAAGTATTTACCGTTGAAACTAAACTCCACGAAAATTGAACAACATTTTCTTTAATGTTAACTCTGATCTAACGCTCTTTAAGCGGTATAAACGACGTGATGATCAATTTATACCCAGCCTTTTCAGCTCGTAATAAATTACTAGATAATTTACGGCCGTAAGTGGACGACTACTTTCTAGGAACTTCGATAAAAGTTTTAAGAATGAAATCAATACCGGTTAAGAACGTCGTCAACTTAACTACTAATTTCCTGACTGAGATGAATAGGATGGATAACAGGAGAAAAGTAACCAAAGCAGCGTAATCCATTTGAGATTCGATTACAGTTTCATTAATCAAAATTTTATAAAATATATGATGAAATATTTGAGATAATTAGCATTTCTTTTATATACAAATATATACAATATATATATATACTCAGTGACATATAAACTTCACCACCTAGAAGGGGTGGGAATTTTTGGACCAAATTTGACAGAAACATTCGACTAGTCTAAGGTAACAATTGATTAAAATTTGATAAAGAAAACACTTCATCTTTTTGATTTTTCTTTAATAATGTGTTGGTCCGCCCCTATTTCTGATACACTCATTGACCCGCCGTGGCATTGATTCCAGCAGGTGATCAATGTCTTCTTGGGGTATGGCATCCCAAGCAGCCTGTACTTCATGCCGTAGAGCTTCTATTGTCAACGGTGGGTTCGGTAGATTCCTCAATCTTCTACCCATCATGTCCCGCAATTGCACAATGGGCGACAAATCGGGAGATCTTCGGCGACAAGGCAAAAGATTAACATTGGCCTCTTCAAAGAAGTCAAGAGAAACCCTTGCTACGTGAGGTCGTGCATTATCTTGCTGGAAAAGTGGGTCTTCCAGCCCTCGAAGATATGGAAGAACATGTGGTTCTACCACTTCGTCAATGTAGCGTCGGGCGGTCATACTGCCCCGAATGAAGAGCAAGGGTGACCTACTGCCGTAAGCACTAACACCCCACACCATCAACCCCACAGTTCGGTGAACATGCCTCGCAATCGAAAAATCAGAATTGCGCCTTTCTCCACGTCTTCGTCTAACAGTCATCCGACCATCATGCATTCCTAAACAAAATCGCGATTCGTCACTAAAGACAACTCGGTGCCACTCCAAGTTCTATTGAAGTCTTTCCGTGCACCTGGCCAATCGTTCCTGGCGATGTTGAGCAGTAAGGGGTAGCACAAGATGTGGGCGGTAAGACAGCAAGCCAAAGGTTCTTATTCGACGATAAACTGTTCGCAAGCCTATCGGACGACCTTGTTCACCTAACCATTGATCAGCTATTCATCTAGTTGTAGAGAATCGGTCTCTCAAGGCCATTAGTCGGCGATCTTGACGTTCATTGGTTCGTCTTTGAACCCCAGTGCCTCTTCTCAGACGTTCAACCCCATGTTCAGACCACGCATTATAGTTGAGTGGTGCCGTCCCAAACGGTTGCCGATTTCTCTAAACGAAAAACCTGCTTCTCGTAAACCAACAATCCGCCCTAGGTCAAAGTCACTCAATTGCTGGTAAACTTGAGGTCTCCTTCCTCTAGGCATCATTAAACACTTGAAACACTTTAAACTAAAGAACGGGATCCGAAAAAGTGGAACAAATTCAAAAAATGACTCGATAATTGCTTGTCTATCACCACCTCTAAAAATGACATACAATAAATGCAAATATATATATATAACACAATCAATTGGATGTAATTTTCTTTGATCATTACGTTTCAGGAAAGTCACAATTAATTTCATTGTTGACGCTCGCAGAAAACGTGCACGTTAGTGCAAGCTTAAAAATGTAAATCAAGCTCTGATGATATTTGGCGCAAATTTATATGTTACAATGAGGAATAATTATTGCCTTTACTTACGAGCGAATGTGAGCGTAGTGAATCATGCGAGTAATTAGTGCGAGTTGGATGCTATAGTTTTTGAGTATTAAACAGGAAATTAAAATTATAAATTATGATCATGTCCAGGACCATTCAAAAATGCTCTACAATTTAAACGTGCGTCTGTAATTGGTTGAACTATTTAGTAATAAATTATTACTCATGTTACTTATTAAAACTTTATATTAATGAACTGAACTGACAGTGCCATCATAGCTTTAGGTAGTTGAACTAAAACTGATGGATTAACGAACACACTGGAAGTGTTTCAAAGCGAATTACAATGTTGTTGAAATAACATTTACTGCCCATAACAAAATATTACTTTGCAAAAAAACAATCTATAATTCACACCTCCGTGCAGCATATTAGCTCCGGTCGTCAATAAAACTTCTTCGGATGTAAAACACACGGTCATAAAAAGCCCGAGCTTTTTTCATTTTGCCGTCGGAAAAGCGAACCGTCTCGTCGGTTCAAAACGCCGTTCCGGTTTATTGCCATGTCTTATTTGTCTTGTCGAAATTGATACCGGTATGAATTTATTTAACGGAACGGGCCCTACGTAACGTCATAATGGCGTAACATCTATATTCGGCGGCGCGGCAGAATTTATCCCGTTTTTTGCAATAATACGGCGCGTTACGCGCGGTATTTTTCATTTTATTGATTATCTGGTTAACTGCAGGACGCGGCGGCAGCCGAGTTTTCCGCTAAATTTTGTCCCGACGGCCGCGAATATTCATTAACTTTTAGACAATTGTACTGCTGAATAATTATGTTTTAACATCGGATAATTTAGGTATAATAAATTACAATTAAATGCAATTGTGTTCGGTAATTATGATTAATCGCGTTGAAGAATCTCTGTTTAGTTCTTAGTCGAGAGTAACACAACAATATGAGATAAAATTGCAGCTTTATGGGATTCTATATCAAATATTTCTACCTATAAATTTTAATGAATTTGTTTATTTTAGAAACACAAGTACAGAAAGTACAAAATAATGATTAAATAGTGATCCTTTTTCGGATTCTTTGGCAACACGTGTCCAAATTAAATTACCATGCATATATTTATAATTAAAATGTAATTTTAATACCATTTTTTGATGTGATAAACATAATTTGAAAAGACATAATTAAATGTGGAAAATCGCAAACTATTGAATCACGAAATGGAACGATTACGAACAATAAAAATATCATAAACATAATCAAATAGCTTAAATTACCCAAAACGATGATAAACGAACAAAGGAAATCAAAAAAATAAACTCGCTAAAGACGAGTGGTTAAACTTATATTAAACATCACAATTTGTCAAAGAGAATAACTTCACTAGCACTGTATATCACTCTTCTCGCTTGTACTGACTTAATATTTTTGATCAGTTGAGATTTTGAGGCAAGATTTAAAATATTTTGAACATGCTACTTGCAAGAGCTTTTAACTGAATGTGCATATAGGTACAGTCATGTTCAAAAAGGTGTTGTAAAGCTACATTACGGTTGTATGCATCGGATTAAAAAAAAAATATCAAATCATCAGGAATACAAGAAATGTCACTCTAATACTTGTCGCAGCAAGTAATTTCGAAATGCCAGCCGTGAACATTATTGAACGAGCACATATTACTGAATATTTAAATGATGGGTTATCTATCACGGAAGTGGCAAACATTATACAAACAAGTAAAAACAGTCAAGAAACGTACTCTGGAAAAAAAGAAATAGGGATGCTTGAAAATATGATGAAATAAATCAAGGATATAATTTCAGAAATCGGAATAGTCATATATACTAAAAAATATGTGAGTAAAAAAATGGATAACCACCAAACAATGAAACTAGTCGAGAAAGTCGAGAATGTAGCAAAAAAAAGAAGCGAAATACCTGATTATGGCGAGGAAGAATATAGACACGAACGATAACAGACTGCTAAAAGAAGCGGTGGAGAACTTTATGGTCAGGGCTCTAAAGACGGAAGCAAATATAAATAAACTAAAGAATGTACGGTGGAAAACATGTTTAGTGGAAATGGAAACGATGGAGGAGAAAATAAAAGTGAAGAAAGCGAAAGAAAGTTAAAAGAAGAGAATTTACAAATCCAGCAATACATCATTAGAAAGGAAAAGAGAGACAGAAACAGAACAAAAGCGTGATATCAGAAACTGACCATAAACCGTGCATTGTGGAAATGCTACGAGGAGAAGCAAACAATGGTAATAAGAAGGGAGTAGACGGGTACCGAACCAAAAAACTAACGAAGGAAGATAAAAGGAGAGACAAACCTGATGACAATCCGGTGATAAACAAAAAGCTAATTATAAATAAGAATAAAAACAATAAGAGAGGTATAAACGGAAAAGAAACAGCGGAAGTTAATAATAAGGATAAGGGTTTATTTGTATATATGCACTTGGAATGTAACGAATGTCAATAACAAAGAAGGAATAAATGTTGATGGAGCCTGTGGATCTTCTTATATTACAATAATAATACCTTCCCCTTCTCACATATTTAAATATGTGAGAAGGGGAAGGTATTATTATTGAAACAAAGAAGGAGTTAGTAGCAGAATTTGAAAATAAAACTAGAACTACTAGGAATTACAGAAACGAAGAAAAAAGAAAGTGGGTGTATTGGAATAATGGGGGAGCACATACTGATATACAGTGGGGATAATAGAAACGACAATGCCAAAGAAGGAGTAGCCTGTTTAGTCAGAAATGGGAATGCCAACAAATTATGACATGGAAAGCACTATCAGAAAGCATACTGAGGGTACAATATAAAACATGGATATTATCTTAACAATACTAATTATTTACGGACCAAATGACGGAGCGGCTAACCAGGAGCTTGACGAATTCTGCAATAATGTGCAGAATGAAGAAGAAGGGAAAACAGGTTCGCTGATAATTATCCGAGACCTAAATGGTAGGGTACACAATAACCCAGACCAGAAGATCTGAAGAAGATCTGAAGAAACAATTGTCAAATTCGGTGAAATAACCAAAAATACAAATGAACTTCTGTATATTGAGTGACTTAGTAGTAAATAATACACAGTATCATGAAGACATAAATAAATATACAACGGGAGTGGTTGCCCTGGGAGAAAAGTCAATAATAGAAAAGGTTAATAAATCAATGTTAGTGGACGTCAAAGTAAAAAGAGGAAATGATATAGGAAATGACCATCACTTACTTCAAATCAAACTGAAACCAATTCGAAAGAAAAACCAAAACCAACGAGTATCAAAGTTAGAAACGATAAAATACTAACAAATCAAAAGTTACAAATTAGAGACACGCAAAAAAATATGGATCTAAGTAATATAGGATGCCAAAAATGAATACAAAAACAATGGAAAAATTACTTTGGGAAAAACAAAGATAAATCAAACTACGAAATGTAAAAAAAGCGAAAAAATTGCACAAGACGCAAAAGAACGGTCATGGCAAGGGTTGATAAATTGGAAACTATTAGGTGCTTTACCGTATATTAAGAAGTTCAAAGAACGAAATAATGTATTCACTGACCAACGTAAAGGACAACGAACGAAACTCTATCCCAAATGGAAGAGAATTTTTTGTAAGATGAGAGAGTATTATAGGAAACGATAAAATCTTTGTGAAGAGAAGGAATAAAACTCACATACACAATGAGGCAGATAGTGTAGAACACCCAGGAAATCCTTCAGGGCTGAAAGGGAGTAATAGTGACACATATTTATAAAAAGAAGATAAAATGATGCAGTAACTACGGGGGTGTATCTCTATTAAATATACTATGTATACAAAATTTTGCAAATGATGATATGAAATAGATTAGGAAAACAATTAGAGCCCGGGTTTTTGGACATGCAATGATGATTTAGAGGAAACAGGGCAATCCATATGTACAATAGATTAGCAGAAAGCCTTTGACACTGTACAACGAGAGTGTGTTAAGAAAAAGAGGAGAAAGTGAGAAAGTTATTGAAACGATAATATGTATGTATGCTGAAACTTTAAATGGAATGATACCAGCTACAGAAATAAAGATCTTGCGAAAAATGTAGGGGATAACAATAAGAGTTAAGACACTAAGCGAAGTAATCAAAAGGAGGCTGGAAGTAGAAGTAGTAGAGTGCAATTGAGAAAATCGAAACACAACAACTCAGGTGGTATGGAGATATGACAAGGATCAAAGACGATCGACAAGTGAAAACAGTGTGGGAAATGAAAACTGAAGAGATGCGAGTAGACCGAGGACTACATAGAATGTTAAAATTAGCAGAATACTGGCAGATAAGGGTATTACATGGGAAGAAGCGAAGACATTGGCACAGGATCAACATGGCGAGACTTAATAACCTTTGGTAGAAGAGGGTTCGGGATAAAAGTAACCGTATATGCTTAACTTATAGATTGACTATCAAGTGAATTTAGTTGAAACCTGCATTAAGAAGTTCTTTGACACACATAGTTAACTCGTTGTTTTCGGTTCACTGCCATAAAAGTCCAACTCAAGCCAATCTGAAGTAGCATTCAATAACGTTGTTCATAATATTATGTGTTTCTTTTATCTTATTTTTGAAAATCCAAATTGGTCCATTATTCTCATACCCGCTACAAATTCTTCAAGTAATGTTTTGCACACGTAACGTTTGTTAGTAAAACGGCTTACCATCTATGAAAATTACTAAAAAGGCAATCGCAAACTAAAAACAGTAATTGATGCACTGTTCACATTATGAATATGAATTTCAGTTGTTTATGTGAAGCATGAATAATAAATTATCGCATGTTTATGGGTTAAACTTATACAATTCAATTTCATATTCACCACTAAAGAAATTTAAGGACTCATTTGGTTTTATAACATGATATTTGCAACTAATTATTACATCTAAAATTAACTAGCATGAGAGTATCAGCAATGCTAAATAGCAAAGACGCACTTGATTTAGAAATGAAGTTAAAGTATTAAATTTATTCAGGTATCGTCAACGTCTGCTAATGATTTTTCCGCGTAACTGTAAAATTTTAAATAGTAGCACCTGTACCACGCCCTTCAATCGTCTGATTAACCCTTAAATGTTTAAACAGTTCACCACATTTATCATGATAAATCAAATAATGATACCTAGTTTACTTCAGTAGTAATTAATCATTAATAATCTGAAGGACGTAAATTTTAATAAACGTTATATATAGTCATATCTTACAGCATTATTATATATATTTTATGTATATATGTATATAAAAAACAAAATGCAAGGAGTTCAATATGTTTTATTAACTGAGAATTAAATCTGTTATCATGGAACTACACAAAGTTAATGCAGAATTTATACCATTTTTGAAATAATATCAGTATCGTCTATTGTATTAGACATTTGTAAAATCTGTAATTTTTACATGACTTGCATTTTCAAATTAAACAATATAATATACTCAGTGACATATAAACTGCACCACCTAGAAGGGGTGGGAATTTTTGGACCAAATTTGTCAGAAACATTGGACTAGTCTAAGGTAACAATTGATTAAAATTTGATAAAGAAAACACTTCATCTTTTTGATTTTTCTTTAATAATGTGTTGATCCGCCCCTATTTCCGATACACTCATTGACCCGCCTTGGCATTGATTCCAGCAGGTGATCAATGTCTTCTTGGGATATGGCATCCCAAGCAGCCTGTACTTCATGCCGTAGAGCTTCTATTGTCAACGGTGGGTTCGGTAGATTCGTCAATCTTCTACCCATCATGTCCCACACGTGCTCAATGGGCGACAAATCGGGAGATCTTGGCGGCCAAGGCAAAAGATTAACATTGGCCTCTTCAAAGAAGTCAAGAGAAACCCTTGCTACGCGAGGTCATGCATTATCTTGCTGGAAAAGCGGGTCTTCCAGCCCTCGAAGATATGGAAGAACGTGTGGTTCTACCACTTCGTCAATGTAGCGTCGGGCGGTCATACTGCCCCGAATGATGAGCAAGGGTGACCTACTGACGTAAGCAATAGCACCCCACACCATCAACCCCACAGTTCGGTCAACATGCCTCGCAATCGAAAAATCAGGATTGCGCCTTTCTCCACGTCTTCGTCTAACAGTCATCCGACCATCATGCATTCCTAAACAAAATCGCGATTCGTCACTAAAGACAACTCGATGCCACTCCAAGTTCCATTGAAGTCTTTCCGTGCACCAGGTCAAACGTTCCTGGCGATGTTGAGTAGTGAGGAGTAGCACAAGATGTGGGCGGTAAGACCCCAAGTCAAAGGTTCTTATTCGACGATAAACTGTTCGCAAGCCTATCCGACGACCTTGTTCACCTAACCATTGATCAGCTATTGATCTAGTTGTAGAGAATCGGTCTCTCAAGGCCATTAGTCTTAAGCGGCGATCTTAACGCTCATTGGTTCGTCTTTGAGCCCCAGTGCCTCTTCTCCGACGTTCAACCCCATGTTCAGACCACGCTTGATAAACACGCATTATTGTTGAGTGGTGCCGTCCCAAACGGTTGCCGATTTCTCTAAACGCAAAACCTGCTTCTCGTAAACCAACAATGCGCCCTCGGTCAAAGTCACTCAACTGCTGGTAAACTTGAGGTCTCCTTCCTCTATGCATCATTAAACACTTGAAACACTTTAAACTAAAGAACGGGATCCGAAAAAGTTGAACAAATTCAAAAAATGAGTCGATAATTACTTGTCTATCACCACCTCTAAAAAATGACACAAACGTCAAAAATCCCATGACTACTTGATGATTGGGTTTCAAATTTTAATCAATTGTTACCTTAGACTAGTCCAATGTTTCTGCCAAATTTGGTCCAAAAATTCCCACCCCTTCTAGGTGGTGCAGTTTATATGTCACTGAGTATACATTCAGTTCAGCTATTCGTTTATTGAATATAACTAAATGTACAATATGAGTCGAGGTCGGCCACAAATAAACATTTCATGTCGAAATTAATAAAATTTGCGTGTTGAAATAATATAGCAACTTTCAGTTGAGTTTACATTGAAACATTTAATACAAAAAGTTTATAACTGGTTTAGTACACTTCAAACGAACCTAATGTAATAACAAACGCTATGTGTACAATATTTCGATATAAATTGGATATCTGATAAATAACACCATGTATTTCAATTAATTTCAATGCAATTTACTTAACGATGGTTTAAAATATGTTTCATTAAAATAGTCTTTCTCAAAAATGTTTACTGCCAGTAATAGCGCAACGAAATTTGCAAGCTGGGAAATTAACGTAAGTTCAACTTCATGTTAGGTAAAAAGTTAATGCGTTTGACGGGCTTTGAAAAAGGAAAAAATAAGAATCCAAGTTGTAACAAGTTGCAAAAGAACATTTGTTCGGAAAATTATCATACTAAAATACACGCTTTGGAACTTTAGCAAGATTTGAAAAGTTTCGGACAGATTTACTTTTAAAATATGTAACCGTAATAAATCTCCTAACTTGATAATGTTCAAAATAAGTATATTACGTTCAAAATATATAGCAAAGGACATCAAACACGTTGTTTAAATTTACAACGATATAGTATATAACTCAATAAAGCAAAAAAATTGTCTAAATAAATTGTTTGGTTGTACATGTATTAGTAATAATTACTTAAGAAAAAAAGTTGTAAACGCAACAAATACAGCACATACAAGCGCGTACGAAAAGTTGCCTATTGCTGCAACATATAACATTTCCTTGCAAAGGACATAAATCGAAAGAAGTTACTTTGTGTAGGAAGATTCGAAAATGTTAACCTCCATTCCGGTATCTTGAAGGTCGTGAATGATTCATCGGCAATCACGGTAATTATTCCGCAAACAAGTTATTTGTAATGCTCCGGTTGGCTCGTAATATTTAAGGTACACACTACGTTGACGGCAAATTTTAAAGTTACAAGATATGACGTCCTGATCTTTTGCTCACAGTGCATACATGTGGTTCATATACGTTTGCACATTTTTATAACTAGTGATTGATTAAATCAGTTGATATTTCGCCAATCAATAAATTCATTAAATTATCATCACTGACCTATCAAATTAAATTAAATTAAATTGAAATTCCAAATGAGTATAAGCTAATAAGCAAATTAACACGGATGATACGCAAATCATTTTTGGTGCTTTTATTAAAATCAAATACGGTTATGAAGTTCAATGCAGCGACTTACCGTCCGAAAGCTTTGATGTCCAAGCGGATGTGTTTTGGTTCGTGGGCACCGCGCCGAACGCGTCGTTGGATGCCGAGCAAACTGACGTCGTAATGGGCCGGTTCGTATTGTCGTATCCACGAATTTAAATTAACGTCTGGAAAGAAAAATGACGCATTAATATCAAAGGGAACTTTTCTGCTTATTGCGTTTCCTCAAGGGGCGATGTTTCAAGGAAAATCAATCATTATAAACTTGGAAGGATTTGATATTAAATTAGAATATTCAAACGAGACGTATCGAAAACCTCGTTTCGGATCCGCTCGCGATTACCAATTATAATATTCCAGTCGGTATTACGTAAGATTGCATTATAAAACGAAGGTGGTTGGCAATGAAAATATTTACGTGGAATTTTTAGTGTTAAAATGTCACGTAAAATTTCCAATCTTTATAAGTTCAATTCAAATTCAGAAATCACCGAACAATTGGAAAACTATTTTATAATCACAATATTTGTTAGTAATTATTCGCTTCATTACGTGGAATTTTTATAAATGCACATTAAAAACTTCAACTTTCACTTTAGCACGAACTTTAAAAACTATATAACATCAAAGAAATATGCGGGGAGGACAATTAACATCAAAACGATTGCACGTATATTTTTTAATTTTTTTATTTTATTTATTTATACCAGGATAGCAAATCAGAGGCATTGTAGCACATTGACCAAAATCACAATACTTTGAAAATTCATAAATATTTATGTTAAATTGACGTATTGTGGGAATTCCATATTTAATCCATGATGTATTTGGCATAGGCCCAGTTTATATTTGTTGACTCACACGTTTGTAGGCGTTGGTGAAATTTAACCGTTTTCGTTTATATAAGTTTTGACAACCAATATGGGCAATATTTTGTTTGCATTTTAGATTAGATTCCGCATGCCATGCACGCATATTGCTGTAAACCTCAATGCCCCGTCAGCGCCCTATGACGGGAACGTAATTTCGTGACGGTCAACTTTATTTTACCTCAATAATAAATTAAAATAACATACATCGCACTAGTTTACTCGACGTTAGCTATGATGTCAACTTTTCGTACCAGATAATATTCTAAAAGCAGACAACGTGTACTCTGATCAGTTAAAATAGTGCAACGTTGATTTATTTGTGTACTCCTAATTATTTTTTTATGATGGATTCTAATGTCCGGTGCTTGGGAACATTGTACACCTAAGCCGTATGACAAATTTCTATTTTTACTTTTGCCCTCACTCTTGGGCGATATGTTAATTGTTTATTTCTAATTTTGCAGGCACATTTGGGCTACGTGAAAATTAATTATTTCTAATTTTTGCCAATACACATTGGCGAAAAGGTAATCGAAATATTTTTTTATTTCTAACTCTTACATGGGCAATATGAAAATAGTTTAAATTACATTATTTACTTCTAACTTCCCCGGTCCATATGGGCGATGCTACTTGTTATTATTTTTCTATGTTTGCCTTTTGTCATCACACATGAGCGCTGAAGTAATTATGTATTTCTATTTTTGTCGTCAAATACACATGCATATGTATGATGATTCTGTATGTTTGATGCCCGAATTGTGCCCGTGGAATCAGGATATTGCTTTTTGTGGTTTCTTCGATGTTACGTATCCGTCTCGGTGGAATGCGTTTTCCATCTAGTAACTCGTCAGTACCACTACGAATTTCGGCGACGATTAGCTGCCTTGATGACAACTGAAAACAAACGTCTAGGAATACTCGATGGCAAACTTTGAATGTGAATTTACGTGATCTTCGTAAAGCAACTAACTCACTAGATTTTTGGTATATGTCAGCTCTGCAAACCTTTATTTTATTTGAACATATTAATTTAAATAGTTTTATTTTCATAAATATTTGTGGCAGTTTTTGAACATTTAGTTAGTATTTGTTATATTTTTTTTTAGAAAACCAAATCATAAAAATACTTTATAACGCTTCTTGTCAAGCCGAACCTTTTGTTGCCTATAACTCTTTCATTTTAGGTTTTTAAATAACCATTACCATTGTATTGGAGGTAAACTTTTATATGCATTTTTATGTATGTATGTGTTATATTGTGCAACTTAAAATATTTACAATTTCCTTGCCTCAGCAAATGAAGTAATTGTCCAGCGATTAGTGATGTACACATCAACATTTTAAAGAGTTGATTAATTAACGACTTTCACAACCCTTCCTTCATTAGGTCGATTATTATTTGTAGCATAAGGTAGCTGAAGCAAGTTTGGAAGTATATCTTCTTCGTTGACATCATCGTGTAGTTTTCAGCTGATTTTTAGAAGAATTTTGAGACTGCGCTTAAGAGACTAATTGATCTCATCAACTCTTATTTAGGTTTCAAATTTGTAAACATGCGAATTTACAGCTAAAATTTAGAATTTGACCTTTTGTCATTCATGTATTATGTAGGTTAACTACGTACGTATAAAATTTTTTGGTAGCAGATCGCATTTTTGTTGATTGGTAAGGCTTCGATATTTTCTGACACCTCCTTAGCTGATGCAGATGATTTCGATGTACTAAACAACATGCAAGGTGTTGCCCGGTACACTAGTACAACAATTATAAAAGTTCTAGACAGGAGTTTACCTATACTTGTTGGATTTGTCCAAGTATCTTGAAGAATGTTGGTTGTTCATTTAATCGTCGCAATTTTTTTATTCTTCCCAGTTTTCATGCAGTTTGCTAGATTTCTTGATTCTCTGTTCATAATTTTCCAACCTGATGGATATTGTATCTACAGCTGGCTATTTCTTATTTGATTCTCTGATAGAGATTTCGTGCTAAAATTGTTGGTGGTTGGAAGCCTATTTCGTTGCCAGTGTCACCGTAAAGTACATGTTTGATTAATTCCAATACATCATTTGGAGGAATATTAATGGCTTGTCGTTTCTGAAAAATGTTTTCTGTTGTTGTGAAAATGATTTAGTTATCTTAGATATACAGTGCTTAAATAAATGTCAGGTACTAATGCTATGTCTACACTGTTTCTTGATCGAAATGCAATTGGATATTATTATTCATATATTGTTCTAGTTTGGTCTTGTGAACGCGAATTAGAACACGGGCTATCCGCGTAAATTAAACAAACGAAATTACGAAAAACCGCTAAGATTTCTACACGGAATCTCTTTTCTAGTGGGTTAGGATAGCCGATTCCTAGATTTTGGATAGTTAATTCGCCTTGTTCTCCCGGTCTTCCCCGTTAATCGCGTATAATCACCCAAAACCATCAGCGTTTATCTCGAACAATATTTATAGATTAAGCTGCCACCAGTTCGAAGCAAACGTGTAGGTCGTCAATTAGATTCGAAGTTGAAATTTAGTTTTTATATCCAATAAAACCATGAGGTCAATAAAGTGTAATTTAAGTATATTGCATAATTAAAACTAAATTACATTAAACATAATTATATAAGATGTACTTTGTAGGCTACTAGTCGAACATGATTTTTCGTGAGAAACTTAAAATCATTATTATTATAAAAGTCACCTTCAACCGTTAATCTAAAAGGGAAGAAAAAAAACTGCCCTTGATTTTTCTGTTTTAATATCAGTTTCCAGTTAATTTGAGCTTTCTCTGGGCGAGCTCCATGGCTTGAATTTTTCTCAAATTTCGCGGGCCCCGATGATAACTGTCTCGATATTAACTGTTCGTCAAAATCCTATTTGTTATCACTTTCGGAAGCCAGAAATTTAGATGTGGTTTTAAGGTTTGTTCATGTGTTCGATGCCTTCCATTGGCCATGCTATACTCGATTCTAACTGCCCAGGTTATTTTTTATCATTCTCGCTGACGAATTTATATCTGTGGTCTTGTTATTTAGTAGTTAATCAGTTTAAATAAATATAGCATTTTCTGCAAATATGATGAGAAAAAGTATCGATCAAAGAATGGGAAAAAATAAAATAAAATTTATTGATAGTTTCAAATTAAAGTTTGTGATAACTGCGGCTTATTTTATCTTACAAATGATTACATGCCTTCACCGCTCCCTCATATTCATACTTTCAATACTTGTCAACATAACATAAATCATCGTCCTCATTCGTCGATATTCTCGTTGAGTGATGTAGTGGTAGTTCTTATACTATATGTCGAATATAGTATAAGAATTAATGTAATCAATTTTAATATTAGATAAAGTATGTCTTTCCGTTTGCAAATGTTCAGTGTTCATAATATTGTTAAACACATTTTTCATTTAATTTTAATAATGCACGAGTTAACTCGCAATATTTATGAATTACGTCAAATCGAATAGCACCGATTTGATGAAATGTAATGTAATATATTTATTGTTATATGCAAGGCGGAATTCATATATTTAATTACAAAGTTCATGGTGTGGAAAAAAATGTATTTGTTAGTTTGAATATCGAACATTGAATAGTTTTCAATAATCGTGTAAATTGGAGGTTATTTACTGAAACTAGTGCCTTGTCATCAGGTGCTTACGTTACAGGCACAATGTTACAAGTTAATAGATAATATCTTAATTGAGTTGGTTAATAATGCACCAGTTAGTTTTCGTAATATTTATGATCATATCAAACCGACCCACTCATACATACTTATTGTTACTGAATAAAATATACAAGGGATAATCCATTAATTTATTTACAAAGTTGATGGTATGGAAAATATATGTATTCATTAGTTTGAATAATGATTAATGAAGACCTTTCATTAATAACGTATGTTGCAAAAGTTTTGAGAATTTTTTTCAATTTTTTTCAATATTAACGACAATATAATGTTTTGGCCTGATTTGGCTTCTAGTCATTATGCCTTGCTTACGAGACTGACGAACTGGCTAGAACAACACAGGATACCTTTTGTACCAAGAAACGACAACCCTCCCAATCTTCCTCAAGCAAGACCTATCGAAACTATTTGCGCTCAGCTGTGTACCAAAGTTTATAATAATGGCTGGGAAGCTCAAAATGAACAGCAGTTAAGAAGGAGAATAATGCTGAAGATCAGAGAAATTGATTTAGAATCTGTCCAAAATCTAATGAGGAACATTAAGAGAAAGTTGCGAGCCGTGGAAGATCATGGCGCATTGGCAGTACTTTGAAATCGTTTTTAGTTTAAGAAATATTGTTATTTTCAGTTGTTCTTATTACAGATTAAATATATTATTGCAAGTTTCTTTTTTAATTTTTTTTTTAAATTCTCAAAACTTTTGCAACATACGTTAGCATAATTTTGGAGGTTAATTTTCCAAATCTCGTGGTGCCTTATCAGGTACTCACGCTTACAGGAGCATGTTACAAGTGAATAGATAATTGTTTTCATTGAAGTTATTTAACAATACTTAAATTTACAAAAATCTCTAATAATGAGCTACAGGAAATCAGTACACTTCATGCATTGGGAATATAAACTGTTGGGAAATACATGTGGTGCAGAATGCTTGCCTACGATATACAAGGTATTATTGAAAGTTGTACAGATATTTTAACCGGCGTTAGGGCTTGTCAAATAGATACTAAATACTCACACATACATTATACAAAAGTTTATGGTTTATGAGAAAAAGCTGTTGGAAATACTGATGTAATACACTGATGTTTTCAAAAAAATTTATTACAAGAAAAATCAGGTAAACTAGGTATTATTTATTAAGAAAATAAATTTTTTTTTGGACAACTTCCAGACTAGTTCACTAGTTCAAAGTGGCGAACCCCGTTTAAGATACACGCGTTTGCTCTGCGAATCCAATTATCTTGAATACTGTTCATAAGTTGGTGATTTTGACCAATCTGCAAAGCAGCATTATTGACTCATCGCTCAAATTCTTCAACGGTGTCAACTGAGGTGGCATAGTGGCAAGTGTCAAGTGGCAAGTGACCCCACAAAAAAAATCACAAGGATTTAGGTCGGGTGAACGTGGAGGCCATAAGATAGGTCCGTTATGACCTATCCAACAATCTGGAAATCTCTCATTCATTCAGGTAGTGACTTGACGTACTTGCCCCATCGTGCAAGTACCACAATTCCTGTCGCACATTTATTGGAATGTTGTCAGGAAGTCCAGGCAACACATTTTCCAGGAAATCTAGATAAATGGTCCCAGTTGTTGGTTTTGGCAAAATGCGAGGACCAACGAGATGATCTCTAACAATACCGATCCACACATTAATGAAAAATATTTGCTGGAAATGATTTTCGTTGATAGCATATGGGTTTTCATCATGTTTCGGCTATTAAAAACGCAATTTCTAGTAAAAGTAGCTTCATTAGTGGCCAAGACGAGAGTGATAAAATCAGGATTTTCAAGGTGTTTATTAACAACCCTTTCACTAAACTTAAAAGTCGGTTGGTAAGAGCGCTTGAACTTTTCGAACATGAAAGGGAAACCTTGTTCTTTCAATGTTCGCCACACCAAAAAATGGGATACTCCGCCATCAGCGGCAAGGCTTCGTGTGCTAATCTCCGGGCGATTTTCAATTTCCTGAAGTATCACTTCTTTTGCTTCTAGCGTTTCATTTTTTTCCGTTGACGACCAATATTAGTGGTGTTCATTTCAAATGAGCCAAATTCTTTCAAATGACGAACCACATTTTCTAAAGTTCACGAAACAATCTTCGTGCCAGGGCTGCGTTTCCGCGAGCTTCATCGTAGACCAACACCATATCCGTTTTTTCGCCATTTGTAAAATTCATTGCGATGAATAAATAATTTTACAAAGAATTCAAATGAAGGTTCATAAAAATATTTGATATGTTCAATAAGAAACGACATATCGCTGTATTACTTGATTTTTCTTGCAATTAATTTTTTTGAAAAAAATCAGTGGCTCTCGATCTTTTTTGTTAATATTTCCAACAGCTTTTTCTCATAAACCATAAACTGTGTATAATGTATGTGTGGGTATTTACTATCTATTTGACAAACACTAACGCCGGTTAAAATATCTGTACAACTTTCAATAAAACCCTGTATGTATATATATATAAGACCTACTATATTTTTTAATATTTATTTATTTATTTATTATACAATTGACTGGTTTTTGTAATTTTTTGGATTCCATTTAATTTTCCGATGAACATGCTTTATAATTTTGTTTAGTTTCTAGATTACTACATTTGCATTACCTCTATTAATTCTTAAGGTATAGCAGAGTACTACAATTCCTGCTGATTATTAAATTTCTTTGACATTTTTTATCTGAAATTTTTATATACATTTTTTGTATAACATTTATTTCTTGTGTGTCATTTGAATAAGATCATGAGACCAGTCGTAAAGAAAATTGTAAAATAATACAAATGTTATTTCATATCCTAGATAACACAATAAACGAAATCAACATTGTGAATTGATGGCCATGTGTATAAATCACGATAGGCAGGATAATCTGTTCATCGTATGAGTGCCTTTCAACTATTGGCGGATATATAATTGACAGATTACGAGATCAGGAGCCTTTTCTATGGCAATGCATAATACCAGTCCGAAATAACAATGGCGTTGCAACATGATTATGCAGTGAATATTAGATCTTTAATCATAATTTCATAACGTCCATAGTAGCGTATTATGCACAAGTGCTACAGCGGTATCATACTCCTATAAACCATATTCCACTTTAATTATTCCGAAACTAGATAAGCTTTTATTAAAATTACGTAAATATGCCGTGGCGCACAAAGATATGTTCGGTCGCATGCACATATATTTAGTCTTTTACACGGTTGCATAAATATGGAGTCTATTTGCTGAATATGCGGTATTTAACTCGCTGCAAAATTTCCATTTCAAAATTACGTGTATTCGAAAACCGTATGCAGGCTCCTAATCGAAACAACACATCTCGCAGCAGTTTTGAAGTTTGCTAGACAGTTTGTATAATAATGTTGGTTATTAAACTCGGAGTAATGCGCTATGCGAATATTAATGACCGTTTATGGAAACACGGTGATTTTTTTTTAATACGCATATCAAATGTTTCAGTTTTAAAGCTACATTTATTTCGTTTTTAGTGGCGATGGAAATTTATATTTAGACACTAAATTATTAGCAAGACAGATTCATAATCAGATCGTGCTCGTTAATTGCGCCGATGCATGCGCTATTTATAATATAAATACTCACGACGAAAGCATTATTAAACAGAGCAGTTACAAATTAGGTCGCAGGCATTATGGCAGGTCATAATAAATTGATAGTAAAACGAAAAGTGCTTTAATTTTAATTAATTACGCCAGCAATCACCAGCGATGCCACATGAAAAATAATAGTCGATAGTTTACAGGACGATATTATTTTATTTTGTTAGATGAGGAAACGTTTTTTCCAAGTGTATAAAAAAGAGCTTGTACCGTTAAAACCATTTACCATTTAATAAATATATTTATTTCCAATTCCTACTAATAAAATGCTCATTTTCTATATTAAATTTCATTATTAAAACAACAGTTTAATCAAAAGGATGAATAAAATGTTCACGTTGCTATTGACAACATTAATATAATTAGAAAAAATATGATATGATAGACGTGAATAAAGAAATTTTATCCACTCAAAAACATTATCACACTCGCCTTCGCCTCGTGCACTAAACTCTTTTTTCGTGGATGAAATTGGACTTTATTCACTTATATCATAAATAGCTATTATATTTGCATTGCAACTCAATATACTTTTGTACACAATATGTATTTTATTTAACATGCTTATATTTTTCCGTCTACTAACTACAGCAGTATTCTTTTGTTTAAAGCACGTAAAGGAAATTCTTCAATTACTCAGGTTCCTTCTTTCTTTTTTATCCTTTATCGTTAGCGTCATCGTCATCGTCAATTGCAGTGTTGGATTTGATGGCTTCCAAAATCCCTCCCTTTCCTACTCTACTTACTGGAATTTCTATTTCCTGTATATGTTTGAACATTGTTTTTCGTATTCCCCTGTTCCATCCCCCATTTTCTACACTGCTCTACCTCTTGTTACCTTATGCTACACGCATTACATGCCCAAACACCCCAGTGCTTCTTTAGAATTTGTTATTGTGTCGTGATTCAACATTCGTACTTTGTTACTCCCAGTATTTCCCTAGTGACGTTCATTGGCATTAATATAATGTTTTTTCCTTTCCATTGCCACAAATCCATTGCTTTGTAAAATCATAGGTACTGTTTTTATGAGTATGTGAATTTAATTATGTTATTCATCTGATGCATCCATGTTTTGGTGCTGTAAAGGTTAGCAACCTTTTTCATTGCAGTACAAACCTGTAACCATTACTTTCAACAGATTGACTTTTCCTACATTTTCTGTTCGTCTCCGTTTACCTAATTAAAATAAAATAAATATTACCCTTACCACACAGTCATCATCGAAATGTACATTCAGATTGAATAAAATGCTGTGTGGTAAGGGTAACATTTATTTTTATTTTTCCAACCGTTTTACTATTTACCTAATTCATTAATTTTTGCCTTTCCCGCATCTGCTTGTGGTCTGTGTATGTTGATTTAAAATCTTTCATTATTCTTCTGTTACGCTTCTAATTGTACTAACATTTGCCTCGCTTCCCTGAAAGCTGTTATCCCTCTACATTTCATCCCTTCCCTTTCCATGTTGTTCTTCCTGCTCATCGATATATCGGCCCTGACGTATACCATTTTTATGCAATAATATCATTGTTTTTTGTACGATATTTCCTTAACTGACGACGTATATATGAGTCACATGTATTCCTTTACTATTTCTCTTACCTATTTAATTATATCATACGTTGTTTTTTCTTCTCCACGATTTTTCCATTTTTAGTTCTTCATAGCTTTCTTTTTTTGTAAAACTTTGCAACTTTCTCCCATACCTTTCTATATTTTTTTGCGTTACCTATTTATACTCCTTCATGTCCATAAATTTATTTGCAAAGTGATTCAACTTTTCCTTCTGTTTTAACTTGCACATAATTATCATTGGAGTTTGTTTACATGTTATTACTGAAGTCTTTCCAGCTACTCCTGAAAACTTGTTTCACTGATGTCTTTGTAGCGTTTCGTTTACTAGTATACTCCTCTTGGCGTTCCGTTAATTAAAATTTTTTGATATTTCTTCCACGCTTGCTTATGTTAATTTATTTTGTCATTCAACTAATCGTACCACCATTTAGTTTGGAATTCGATTTAATCTGCGTTTCTCTCTTACTTACTGTTCTTTAAAGCATCTGCCGTAGGCCATTTTATTTCCATTATCGAGTTATTTCGCCCCTATTCTCAAATCGTCAAATTCCTCTTAATTAAAATTTGATGCTCTCTTCTTCTTTAAATTTTTAAATATCTTCTATATACTTCCTATAGTCCAGGGATGGCGAACCTATTTCATTGCCCGTGTCACAAATTTATAAATAATCTTTATGAAATTACTAACGTGCCACACTAAAATTATATAACATAAATTATGATTCTCGCATTTGTTTTTTTATTTTAGACTTCCTCTCGAGAAAAGAAAATTATTATAATTCAATAAACAATTTTTATTAAACAAATTTATTAATATGGCAAGATTTTAACATTAGATCTGTTACCAATTTATTAAGGGTGATTTAAATGTTTCATAAAATACACACAAAAAAAGTTTTTGTAGTGTGTTTTTTGCTGCATATTAGATGTTAAGTATTTTATATCTGTGTTATACGTTTTATTTTTAAAAGTGCGCATGCACAACTTGATCGTTTTATGTCTAAATTTATTTTTTATAACATTTATTTCCAAAAATAGTGATTCATATGACCTCGTCGATGAAAATATTGATAAAATTGCTTTGCTAATGTTTTTAATCAAAGCTTGCATTCTATGTGGTTAGAATTTCATTTTCGACATCTTATTAATTAATCGATTATTTTCAATTACTTCCAAATCTTTTCTTAAATCAACGAATTTTGGTTCCACATGGACCTTGACTGGAAATCAATTAATTGCATTTCTATTTAATGCAAATTTAACCAGTCAAAGAATTTTAAATTTAATTTATGAAACGGTATATTACCGGGATATGAGATATATTTTGAAGTTTCTTCAAATTGGCTAAAGTGCATAAATCTTGCAGAAAATTCCTGGATCGAGGATTAAATTATTCAATGTTAGAAAAAAATTGTTTATATTCGCAAAATCTTTTTATGAATTTCAACGAATGTTGCGATTGAAAACTTGTAATTTGAACCCTTTGACGAAGTTTACATTGATAGTTTTATTTTGATATTTAACTCGTTTAAGGGAGAATATAAATTAGTAAAAAAAAATTTTTGAAGAATATTCTCATTATTTAGAAACACTTTAATTTCCTCCAAACAATCAAACAAAATTAAGTAATCGTATGATGAGTTTAGCTCGGTTAACAATTCCTGTTCCAATTTTCATTTATTTAGAGCGCGAGCTGATAAACATTGGAAATTGACTACTCATAAAATCATTACTCATTAATATCAATATTTTCAAATCTGGCACATAACGATTGCTGGTGAATAATGCAAAATAAACCAAGAATTGAATGTCCAATACGTTTTGTAAATAATATTAATTTTGGAAGTATATATTTCTTTTTTGCTCAATGCATGTATAACTGCATTATAAATGTCTACTTTTTTCTTGTTATTGTTAGTGTTGATAATTTCCTCTATAGCGTTATTTAGAACATAGTAACGTAAAAAAATGATAAATTATTTTCAAAGTTTGGATTGTTAATTTTTCTAACTTATAAAATAAAAATAATACCTTCCCCTTCTCACATATTTATTAAACACTTTTAATATGTACATATTTCAACAACTATGTTGTCATCTTCAGAAAAATTAGGTATCTACGATAAACAAAACAAACATAAAAATAGCAACCAACACTAACGCTATAAAATAGTAAATAAATATGAACCTTACAAGTTAAAAATTGTATCTTATAGCAATTCATAAAGTGGTGACCTCGGAATCTGTCCATAATCTGAATTAATTAAATTTAATCTGTTCTTAAAAATAAGAATACTTTCAAAAGAATCTAACTGATTGTTATAAGATACATTTCTTAACAATTTTAAATTATTCAAACTCATAACATGTCCAGATTCGAATATATGTTGGGCAACACTAGATTTTTCCATTCTATTATTTTTTAAATGAGCCATATGTTCTTTGTAACGAATTAAAATAGAACGTCTCGTTTTATCACATGTACTACAAGAAATACCATAAATTCCCGATTTTTGAAAAACTTCTACTTTGTCTTTAGGTATACCTAAAAGAATTTTCAAACTATTTAACGAAACAAAAATTACTTTAAAATTTTGATGTTTAAAAATCTTACCAAAACCTTTTGTAGAAACGTGCAAAGGAAGCTTAATAAATTTATTAATTGACCTTTCTAAATTTAAAGTTGTAGCATTTTTAACAAATAAATTATACTTACATTTTCGCAGAATATTGTTAATTAAATTATCAGAATAACCGTTATAACTTGCAATTAATTTTATGTATTTTAATTCATTATCAAACCTAACACGCGTTAACGGAAAATTTAATAAACGGTTAATTAAGAAATTAAAAGCAGCCATTTTATATTGGAAACTATGGTTAGAATCTGATGTTATAAATCTATTAACATTAGTTCCTTTTCTGTATATATCAATTTCTAGTTTATTATCATTTCTGATAACCAACGTGTCCAGAAATGGTAATTAATTATTCATTTCCATTTCATATGTGAAAGAAATTGTTTCAAATTTAGAATTTAATTCTGATACAAAAGATTTAATATCACATTTAGAAGTATCAAAAAGCGAGAAAATATCATCAACGTATCTAATCCAAACCCTAGGAAAATAAATAGCGTCTTCTTTAAATTTAAGTTCGAAAAAATTCATAAAAAGATTTGCCATAAATGGAGATAAACTATTACCCATAGCTGCACCTTGTGTTTGTTGGTAAAATTTACCATCTACTTGGAAATAATTTTGGTACATACATAGCTTCGTTAGTTTAATATATTCCTTAATTAAACAAGGTGGAATTTCATTAATTTCTAAAAAATGTTCTAAAAATTTAATAGAATCTGGAATAGGTACGCTGGGAAACAATGAACAAACATCAAAAGAAACTAAGATTTCACCGACTTCTAACTGTAAATTATTAACTTTCTTTATAAAATCTAAAGAATTATCCACTGACAAAGTGTTGAAATTGGTCGGTAAATTCTTAAATTCCTCTACAAGCCACTTAGAAATTAAATAAGTTGACGAATTAATACTGCAGACAATGGGTCTCATTAAATTACCAGTTTTATGTATTTTTGGTAAACAATACATTTTCGGCATGACAGGATTAGACACTGATAACTTATATTTAACCGTAGGCGTTAGTAATCTTGGACAAGACTTAATGACATCTTTTGTTGTTGAAATCATGCCAGGCAATGGATTTTTTCTCAAAAATTTATATGGACCACTAGCAATCATCAACCTAACTCTATGAAAATAATCTAATTTGTCCAAAATTACCAACGAATTAGAGAAATTATAGAACACAAATTTCAAGTGAATGTTAGAAAATTGAATTCGAAATTTTTGAAGATTTGTCCCAATGGAAAGAAGAATGAAGGCTCTGGATTGGTAAATGAATCGATAGTTTGCAATCAATCGTCGAAAAGTTTTTCCAAGGATGAATTGCTGCTACTTAATAAAGGTTTGAAATATGCTTTACCATTTCGAAACGCGCCAATTGACGAAATAATAGCAAGTATTGAGGGGTCAATTAAAACTCTGGATGAACCTTCTAAAAATTATTTTAGAAAAGCTTGTAGAATTAAGATTTCCGAAAATTTGCAACGTGCAAATAAACATCCAACGAATTAAAAATTGTTAAAGATTTATTGTCGAAGGATTGTTTTTATCTGAAAGCGGACAAAGGCAACAAGTTGGTAATTTTGGACAAATTAGATTATTTTCATAGAGTTAGGTTGATGATTTCTAGTGGTCCATATAAATTATTGAGAAAAAATCCATTGCCTGGCATTGTCCAAGATTACTAACGCCTACGGTTAAATATAAGTTAAGTAATTGATACAGAAAAGGAACTAATATTAATAGATTTATAACATCAGATTCTAACCATAGTTTCCAATATAAAATGGCTGCTTTTAATTTCTTAATTAACCGTTTATTAAATTTTCCGTTAACGCGTGTTAGGTTTGATAATGAATTAAAATACATAAAATTAATTGCAAGTTATAACGGTTTTTCTGATAATTTAATTAACAATATTCTGCGAAAATGTAAGTATAATTTATTGGTTAAAAATGCTACAACTTTAAATTTAGAAAGGTCAATTAATAAATTTATTAAGCTTCCTTTTCACGTTTCTACAAAAGGTTTTGGTAAGATTTTTAAACATCAATATTTTAAAGTAATTTTCGTTTCGTTAAATAGTTTGAAAATTCTTTTAGGCATACCTAAAGACAAAGTAGAAGGTTTTCAAAAATCGGGAATTTATGGTATTTCTTGTAGTACATGTGATAGAATATATGTTGGGCAAACGAGACGTTCTATTTTAATTCGTTACAAAGAACATATGGCTCATTTAAAAAATAATAGAATGGAAAAATCTAGTGTTGCCCAACATATATTCGAATCTGGACATGTTATAAGTTTGAATAATTTAAAATTGTTAAGAAATGTATCTTATAACAATCAGTTAGATTCTTTTGAAAGTATTTTTATTTTTAAGAACAGATTAAATTTAATTAATTCAGATTATGGACAGATTCCGAGGTCACCACTTTATGAATTGCTATAAGATACAATTTTTAACTTGTAAGGTTCATATTTATTTACTATTTTATAACGTTAGTGTTGGTTGCTATTTTTATGTTTGTTTTGTTTATTGTAGATACCTAATTTTTCTGAAGATGACAACATAGTTGTTGAAATATGTACATATTAAAAGTGTTTAATAAATATGTGAGAAGGGGAAGGTATTATTATTATTGAAATATAAGAAGATCCACAGGCTCCATCATTACATTTATTATAAAAAAATTCCGTTATAATTAATGAAAACGTTATAATTTTTGTGCGTTCCATCAAACTTTCTTTTCGTGCCATAGGTGCGTCATCCCTGCTATAATCCATTCTGTAGGGTTTTTATATAGACTTAGTTACAAACTCATACTTGTCACCTATTGTTTATTTTGGCTGAAATGGATGTGATCTCATGTCATATCAAAGCAATTCCAAACAAAGTTTACACTTTACACCATACATGGAAATACATGATTACGAAGAAATATGCATTTGACTTTTGACTGCCGTATAATGCCCAGAGCGAAAATTGTTATGTCAATTAGCCTTATCAATTTAGAAAATTCAACTAAGTATATACTTTTTCAGTCATAAACATTTCGAACAATAAGATGTCCTATATCGAGGGAGACTTGTACTTATTTATTGCCACAATTTTATCATGTTCTTGTGAATGATTCTCATCGTCGAATAACTAATCGTAATATTATTATCTCAACCAATTTTACTGTAGTAAGAAGACATACGGAGTTTTCCATAACATGATGGAGGAGAATCGGTGATCATATTTCTTCGTCAACAAATTTTCCTTTGTATCGAATGTACGAATATTCCGATTAAATAAATACTACCCTGATGTGAAGCGATCTTTGAGAAAATGCGATGGTGTTTAAAATACCAACAAAACAATTATATCATGACCGATTACGATATTGTATAATAAACTGTAAAACAAAATATTATTGTGTTAAATTTGGTTGGTTGCTATTGAGTTCTCAAAGCAATACAACCCGACTATTAAATGAGAAACTTTCCTATCTCATGCTCGTTGAATCACGTTCAAACAAAGACGTCGAAAACGATTACTAGCATAATGAAAATTTTTCGATGAATATAACTTGCGATAAGGATTTTCTACGTATTTGTGAGTTGATGTTCCAAACATTTAAATTTTGTACTTTGAAGTTAATATAGTATATAATAATATTGTTTCAAACCATTTATTTTGTAATTTTCACATGACTATTTAAACTTATAGCAATTAAAACTAAATCCGTACTCCACCTAACACAAACTCTATGAAGTAACTGAACGCAAAGTACTAATCATTGAGATGTAAACGTTGTCGTATAATACAGAATTTACTTAAATTCATCAACGGTCTTGAACTAAAATTCCAAATGACGCTAATGAAATGTGAATCCTAGTCTTAAAACTGTCTCCCTAATACAATGCGATAAACGAACAAAATTAAAATAACGCAAATTAAGCTGTAATGAAACGAGACAATAAAAATTAAATGAAGATATTGATATAAATCATTAAAAAAGAAGAAAAACAACAAAGTTGCAACAGGAATAATTGGAAAATCATTGAAAACCAAATCATGTTCTACTAAAAAATCATAAGGAGGAAAATACAGCACAATTGGTTGTCAAACAAATTTACAGAAATTTGCCGGCGCTAGTACTTTATACAACAAGATATACCAAAATCGAATATATTCAAATTGTAAATAACGCAAAATATTTAAAATTTCACATCGGAAAATTCCACAACGAAAATTCTTCCCGCTAAACTCCAGCCGACCATAATAATCGCGATATATTTCCCCGAGTAATTTCCCTTTCGATTTTCTCCTCCTCGGTTGGGGGTAGCTCGCCCCGATTGCGATGCCCGCTTCAATTTAGTACGTTTCTTTGCAGGTTTTGTTTATGTAAGCAACGCGAATTCCTAGACGCGATAAATTTATTTTATCTTCGGAGAATTACATTCCTGGCAGATCTGATAGATTACAAGAGCAATGCGAGGCTGCAGTGTAACCATTATACCTAGGATTTACTGTTTGATAGCGCAAGTGTCTGCAACAATAAATTACTATGGATTTAACGACGTGTGGCTTTGACGAGATTTGTTTAACATGCAACCGGTATTACAAGGACGGGTGCATCGTGCGACGCCGTTAGATTATCGAAATATTTAAAGCGATGGTGACATAATACTGTGAAAACAAGTTTACGGAATTAAATTAATCGATCACGATTTTTACAAACTATTAATTTTAGTAATTGGAGTTATCGAATTAATTTTTAATGGCATATTTATGATTTTAATGGCATTGTGCAACATCAAACATTTTATGTATCATAATGTGTCTGTCATTAACTATAAATCATGTTAAATTACGGTAATTATTTAAGTGTTACTCGTGCAACATAAAATTGAAAAATTAGCAAGGACACCATAATGTATCTAAAAATATACGATGATATTCATGTCAAGAACAAAGGAATTGAAACAATCTTGTAAGGAATCAGTGCATTTAAACCAAAACCAATTAGATGAACGTTTAGACATTTAACGTGCGGAAATTGCGAATTCCTATATTAACATAAATATCAAAGAGTTTGTTGTGTTATAATTAAGTTGTAGAACGACAATGAAAAATAATATATGCCTTATGTTATAGACAATTTTCAATACAACGAATCAATTGCAGTTTAATTTGTTGTCCTGCAACATCAGACTTGTACAGGATGTGCAACCACATATACAATAATATCATAAGTGCATTATAATTAAAGTTAACATAAAATTATATGAATAAGGGTATGAATAAGAACAAATCAATATCATCATCCCAAAAATTAAAAAAATAACTAACCAACTAAACGCAGAACACACAAATATAATTTAATGCAGATGAAATTTAACTGTAAATTTAGCTAAATGCACATATAATTAAACTGTATAATTAAACCTATAATTAAATCTAATGGACATAAAAACTTGTATAAACCAAATTTCAATCACACTCGTCAATATCCATTTATTTCACTTCCATAGACGTATCCCCACTAATTGAATAGATGTGTCAAATGTCAGACTTAATGATCCCAACGATATTGTAATAACGTAACTTCAGCCGAATTCGTTCGGGTAATCTAACGGTTTTGTAGTGGGAGGCTTTATATTATTCCGCATATAATTCTAAAAAATATATTAAGGATGTGTGTATATACGTCGGTGGACCACTTAGATAGCACAAAAAATATCCAGTAGTTATTTTATTTGTCAAATTAATACATTTTAAATTATTTTTTTTTATTTTTCTTTTATTACATAATATGGAAATTAAGGAATTTCCACGTAATTCTTATTACAAATCATAATTATTTTACTTAGTAAAATGTTACATAAATTGCATGATTCCACCTGTCGTGTCCTTGGTCACTGAATGTTTGTGTTTCCCAGTGTTTTACAATATGTGGACTGAATAATTAATCGTGATACTAACAACAATTCCTGGTAACTATTTTTAACTACATTTGTGATTGTGAAATAAAAAAATATTGTTTACTGCAAGGACTGCGAATAGTCGTTTAAAAAAAATCCAAGATTTATTTCGTAATAAAAATAAACTTTTGAATTTTATAATTATTCCTTGTCGCAGTAATTTATTACAATAAAATATAATTATAAAGCAATTAAATGCCACTCCTTATAGGAAATCAAAATTAAACTTATTTTGTTGTTGTGCATAAAGATACGAACTAAAAAATTATATACTTGACTATGATACATAATTAAAATATGTAAATTATAATTATAAACCAATAAACTTATTTTAAATTCATACTGTAATTTAATCTTTACCATAAATCGTCTAAACTATATTGCAAATAATTTGAACAATAACATTGATAATAAATATGTAATATATATTTTGAATGCAGACTAAATGAAGCATATGTTTTATGTAATACAACTAAATTATATTAAAAATAAAGTTTGAAACAATAACAATGAAAATTGCTAATGAAATGAACAATTATTTTACAATTCATTCCTTCTTTTCTAATGTATTTACAAAAGTGAAAATAATGCCTACAGATAATTACAATGTCGATAAGGTGCCACAATCTAATGAGCTAACTGTCGCAATTAAAGGGTCTGATAAACCGTGCCCGTCGAATTTTTAATTTAATTTTGAAAACGTGTCGGTCGTTGATTAAAACTTTTCTCATCTCTGTCGACGATTATTGATTTTCGCGCTCATCCATTTCCAATCCTCACGCAACAAAGAAAATCCTTTCGTATATTGATTTATAAGAACGTAAATAATTCCGGCCAAATATTAAATGCGCTCACAATAAATAAATCATTACGCTGAGCGGGCGTTCCCGAAACGCTGCATATAAGACGTGTTTAAAACACAAAAGGTTGCAATTTCGCCCACCCGTTCAAAATAACGGAAATGAGGTCAAATAACCAGCGGCAACTTCAACATTTCTGATAAAGAGTCAATAAAGTGCAGACTCGTGTGGATGCTACTTGCATTCGAAAAGACTTCATTTACTTCATATAAAAGTTGCACAAAAGGAGGAAACGGCGAAAATAAAGGACTTCTGTTAGCGGTAAATGACGGAATAATTTGACATTTAATACCGCCCCGAACATCCGCGGCATATATAACAAGAAAATGAATATTATTTATTGGCCGTTTAAACTCGGGTGTATTTATATTTCAAGGGACACATCTCTTTCGCGAAACATTGGCGCTAATAAATATACTCAAATTAATAGGCAATTAACACCAATTTGCGGGATTAATTACGAACTAATTAAATAGTACATAGTGCGCAGAATTCTGATGTTAATTAATTTAAAGACAAACCAATTACGCAACGACATTAAAGCGCAATTGAATAATTCATTAATAATCGACGACTTTGTACAGTTTCGTTTGCGCAAACTAAAGCCGCATTAATTAAAACCTGGCGACCTAATACCAATCTTACTCGTGCGGATATAATTACCAATATTATCTACTCAATTTGATATTGGATTTATTCAACATTGGAAAAGCCATAAAAGGTAGGAACGGTTTAACCCAGAATTTATGTCGAAAGCGCCACGCTGAAATATTTCAATAGGTGTAAAACCGGTTTTATAAATGTCTATTAATGCGATCAAATATTTCTTCCATTGTGTCTCCTTTTTTCACGCGACCCTATCAGGCTTTTCTCCTTTACGTCAGCGCGAACGCTTGCAGTGTGGGTCTTCAAAACCTTGCCTGTATAATAATACATTGCAGTGAATTAAAATCACTACAATAATAGACGTCACATTAGGTGAGAACAAACCGTGTTGTGGAGGAATTAGTGTAAATTAATAATGATATGAGGGATACGTATTTACCAGAAAATAAATGATGAGTATAAGAAAAGCGGGAATGAGGAGTGAAACAGAAAAATTAATGGGAGCTATCTTCCATAGCCAGGAAGATACAAAATGAATGGATGTGGGGGAGAAATTTGAGGAAAGAATGGAGAAATGCCATAATATAATAAAAACGTATTGACAACATGGAAAAAGACTAAAATACTAGATGAAAATAATCGTAGTCCGGAAGAGAAGACACTCGAAGACATTAGATAGTTTCAAGCATGTCTCACTAATAAATAACCTACAAATTATACAAGTCAACGATATTAGATAGATTAACGAAAGTGGTTGATGGCACAACAATACCAAACAGACAGGTTAGCTTTATAAAATTGAACGAGTTATAACATGTAACTATAAATGATCAAGCCCAAAGGGAAATGGAAGGTATCAATTAATGACGTAGGTAGAGTGCTAAAAACGGTATGCAAGATAGAAAGTGTAAGTACTAATGTTGTGGCTCCAGGGACTACTTCCCTCTACTGGCTATTATCACAACTAAGTTAACATTATATGCATTACGACACGTAGTCTTTAGCCGGATCACGATTGGTCAGCTCGTATCGGTCTCCGGTAGTACTTTATTTGTTAAGTCAAATGTGACATAAATATTAAAGGAGAAGAATATCGTTCACATTGGCTCGGGTGTTAAATAACGCACATTTACGTACTTATTTACAAATAACCCATTCTGAACAGAAAATATTTGACATATAATTTAGCTAATCATTCACTTGATGTTCTGATGCCTAAGACTGGAGCTGATTAAGTATTGATGTCCGTTTATACTTCTTGACATTACACATTATAAACACTAATAACTAATAAATTTCCGAATATTTGGAAAAATGCATGTCCAGTACCAAAGATATCATGCCTGAAAATTATGTTGATCTACGACTTGTTTAATTTGAATTTAGCTATCAGTTTAAAATTAATAGACGATCTATTTTTTAAAAATTGTGACGATGGCAAAGTACCAGAATTAAGACGCTTAGATTTCAGTAAAGCAATCCGACACGATCATTCTCTCCTATTAACAATACTTCACTACTTATCAGATAGGTCTCAATATGTCAATAAAAGTGGCATTTCGTAAACCAAATATGTAAAGGTGTGCCCCAAGCGTCTATTCTTGGACCACTGTTTTATATAACATATACTATTTCTTTGTATATTTGTATAAAAACCTGTAATATTCAAATGTATGTATAACTCCACCATTCGTTCAAGGTCGAATATTGTCGTCGTGGATTGTCCTATTTAGATCGGATTTTGCAATCAATTATCAACAAGTCACAATTTATTAATTAACCCAATAAAACCTTTGTTGTTGATATTTGGAACTAAAGCTAATGTCCATTTAAAAATTGATAATGTCTCTACGCCAATTGTCAATGAAGCAAGGCATCTTGGTTTGATTCTGGACAATACGTTCAGATTTAAATCACATACACCAAAGAATATTAAAAACGCGTACGTTAATCTAAAACCAATATACCCACACCGGAGTTACATATCAATTAAGTTCAAAACTTTAGTCTGTGAAATATAGTATTATCTCGGTTCACATATTGGGTGCCGGTGTATGATCATCATTGTCTTTTGAATACCGAAACTGAACAAATGCAAAGAGTACCAAATAGTCGTTTAAGACTAATATTTGGCATAAGGATATATGACCATATTTTGCATAAACTAGATGATCTCAAGTGGCTGAAGATACACCATAGAAGATATATGCAAATAATGTGTTTATACCATGAAATAATCACAATTGGATGGCCGCCTTAAAATTACATTCAGTGAGGATGCAGATGCAATTAGGGTTAAGTTGTTATATTACTATCTAGTTGTGAAATATTGCTTTTTCTTTCGATAATGTTGTTGTTGTGGAATATAAAGGTTTAATTATTATTATTATATAATATATCTAGAGAAGCATTATGATTCTTGTTACACATATGCTGAATAGGGGAACATTTTTTAATATTTATTCTCGGAGTAGACAATTGAAACAGAGTTCTGAAGAAAAGCTACCTAAGGATTTGAAAATTTATCAAGTGCATTACTGCAGACAACATAGTTATTGAGGACTTATATAAGGCAATTATTTAAGACTTTGAGTAAATCCAAGGATTTTATTATATATCTTATATATCCGAAGAGATAGATCTTCACGACAAAATTCCCGCAGTTAAAAAAGTATTAGCACTAGCGAAATCTCTTGGGTTTGCTAGTAATGTCTTATGGTTTTGAAGATTCACATCTTATAGTGTCTTTATGTTCATTACATCATCATTTACCATAAAAAAGTATCCCCAAGTAACATTTGTTGTTGTCTTAATAAGGTTGTTGTGTTCCGTTTACATAACATTTATTACAATCGCGTAGTTGTGATAATGTATGTTATTTGAGAAAGTCATTACGCTACGTTTAGCAACATTCAAAAGCTACCAATACAACCCACACCAAGTATTTAACGCTTCCAAATTCTTTTACATATTAATACAATAGGCATTCAATATTCGATAGAGTCTCAAGTCGTCGGCGAATTGTAAATAACGAAGGCTTATTAAGGAAACAATATCTTAATATAAATATATCCAAAGAAACTTGAAGAACTCTAGACGTGGAATAAATGAGTGCAAAACGATGACAAATAAACTTGTTAAGTTTTGCGAAAAATCTAAAAAGTCGTAGCTTTTCTACTGTGAAACTTATTAATCGACAATAGGACTAGCTGATGAAGCATCAAATAAGCCAACAGTACCTATCTGGGGTCCTAGAATAGCTATCAGTTATTATTTTATATTAAGTCCCACTAATTGTATTGTTTTTCGATTTTCATAATCATCGTTGAGGGTTGCTCTAAAAAAAGACGTTCCAATATCAAAAAGAAAATTTAAATCTGCGAAAGAAAAATAAGCTATGTAAAATTAAAACGAATGAAAAAATACAATCACTAAAGAAAATGGGAAATCAAAGCATACAATTAAATAACTTCGACGGCAATAAAGCTTAAAGTAACAATAAATAGAAAGTAGTAAATGAACAAACACAATTGTAAGTAAACGATCAAAATGAAAGATTAAACATGAAGAAAAAATAAGTGATAATCAAATAAAATGTTTTAAAAGAAAATGAAAATAAACTAAATAAATAAATAAAATTGAATCAACGCAGCTAACAAATAGAACCTAAACTATGAAAAACAATAACTAATCGGAATAAATGTAAAATAAAAGAAAATTGGGAAGTAATAATGAAATAAGAAAAGGGAATTAAAGAAAATATGAATCTAAAAGTTAAACAAACGAAACCAAATAAATTATGTAGGATTTGGGAATATTATATTCAATTATTGTTATATTATTAAATGAACGCAAAGAATGTGAAGCACAGAAGAAATAAAATCAAATAATATAAATTGAATTCGTAAGATTCTAAGTTCACCTTTTCTTGGACTATTTGGTTCACTTACTCCACGAATAATTTTTGCAACTATATAATTGTATTTAAGTTTATATCGCAATTTAAACGTTATTTTATTATGGACGAACCAATGAATCAGCTATGAATTAAGTGATACTGAACTGATTCGTGACCGTGTACCAATTAACGTATAAAATATTTTCACACAGTTGGTAAGGTATCGGTTTCTTATGAACAATTAAATCAAATGGCGAATAGGTAAGCTAAGATACAGGCCCAGCCTCTTATTAAAAATGTGGAGATTTCATATAAATCGAAAGTAGACTTTGGTTTTAATTTAATTTTTTCAAGCGATATAACCACCCGTTCAGTAACACTGTCAAAGTGAAATATGAAAAAAGGTAGCAAAGGCATAGGCTATTTTCATGTTATCATTAAATGTCTCTCTATTATAAGCCAATTAGAATCACTCTTACGGTATTTTTTGTGTGTTACAATCAACAAATTGCCAAAATTTGTTAGTGTGACTTCAAATATTGTTTATTATATTAATCCCCCTAGTGTTTATATGAAGTATCATTACATTTAATTCGCTCCAATGCTGAATAATTACGAGTTTTATATATTTTCCAACCAATCGGCTTTAAGTTTTTAAAGAATTGTAAGAAGCACCAAGTTTTTCCGAAGTTCATACAAATTAAAAAAAGAAAAGCGAATATTAACTTAGAGAAAATTATTAATCAAGCTAAACGTCGATGGTTGAATGTGGAAATAGGATTCCATTATAAGAAACTGCATATTTTGGAAATTTCTTCGTATAATATATATTTGCAACTTTCTAAACAAATGGGATATTTTTGATCGTAAATTGTACGGCATCGTGGAGAAAAAAGTGTCCAATAAAAATTCAACACTAAATAGTAAGTTTCAACACTTGCTGAAATCAAAAATAATTGTTAATACAAGTAATTGCAACTATCCAAACAATTGGGTGATAAACAAAACGTCTATCAAGTTTACTCCTGAAGAATTAAAACTTTTAAATAATGGTTTAAAATTCGGTATACAGCCAAGAAGACCTCCAATTGATGACGTTTTGAATGACTTGGAATATGCAGCAATGTCATTAATTTCAGAAGCACGATTACTTTTTATACATGCAGCTAAACGAGCGTTGGTGAAACAACTACAACGAAGATCGAAAAAAGAAGACATGAGCGATTTACAAACCATCGATTTGTTAATCAAGAAGGATAATTGCGTATATTTGAAATCTGATAAGGGTAATGCATTAGTTATCGTAGATAAGTTTAAATATATTTCGGGTATAGAAAATATGTTAAACACAGGCACATCAAATAATTAGTAAGAATCCTATTAACATTTAATAGATAAGAGATTACATTTTCGTTTAATCAATAAAAATCCTAGCATTCCCAAACTATATTGTTTGCCAAAGTTTCATAAACCTGATGACTCTTATCGCCCAAGAGTTTCAAACATTAATTCAGCTACTTACAATTTAGCAAAATGGTTGGTTAATGAATTTAAAAATTTCAAGTTTGACAATGATTTTTCCGTAATGGGATCTTTAGACTTAGTTTCTAAATTGAAATATATTAATTTGGATCCAGATGATTAGTTGATATCCTTCGATGTTGTTTCGCTTTTTCCTAATGTACCTATTCTTCACACCTTAGAAATGTTCCTTTTTAAAACATAATTCTGTTTCAGTTTTTAAAATTAAGGAATTTGTCTCACTTACAAAATTATGCATGGACCAAAACATCTTTTCTTTTAATGGAATTTTATATAAGCAAACTTTCGGAACGACTATGGGAAACCCACTTTCTCCTTTTTTAGCAAATTTATTTTTAAATAACTTAGAAAATGCTGTAAAAAAACTCCAAGAACGTGGTTTTTCCAAAAATATGGTTTCGTTATGTAGACGATATTTTTGCCATAATAGATAAAAACTTTGATTTAGAGACTTTTGTTAATTTTTTGAACCGTCAATATGAAACAATAAAATTTATTTATGAACTTGGAATTGATAAAAGTCTCTTAGTTTTAAAAATTAGTATAGTTAATAAATCTTTTGAATCTGATGTTTATAGAAAAGAAACACCCCAATAATTATATTCCCAATAGTTCGGTGACTTTTCATAAATATAAGAAATCAGCTTTTCATAGCCTTTTCTATCGTCTATTTAGTTTACCCTTTTCAAAATTTAATTTTGAGAAAGAATTGAATTTACATTTACAATAAATATAGATAAAAGTTTTTTATCAATTCATTGACACTTTAACTCCAACTGTGGTTACAAATGTTAATAAAAAGTTCTTTAAGTTAACTTTCCACCCTTTTTGGCAAAATTGTCTATCGAATCTATATAAGAAATTTAAATTAACTCCGGCTTTTTCAAACAATAATACTTTAAAAAATTACCTTAATAATAACATTAATAAAGAACATTTCATTAAAAAGTCTGGTATATACCAAATTAATTGTAGTTTTTGTAATTTATGTTACATAGGTCAAACGAGAAGGAATTTAGAAATTAGATTAGATTTTTGTCATTCATGTCATTTTATTAATTTTGAGACGTTTGAATTCTACTGAAGATGAAAGCAGTGCTTTCGAAATGTACATCTAGAGTAAATATTATTCTACCATTGTGAAAAAGTGGTTGTGTTAATAATTTTATAATGGGCTTAAAGTTTATATCTTATTAGAACCTCGTATCGTAGTTAAAAAACAGAGCAATACAAGTTAAAAAGTAGACCTTTCTGAAATTGTAATACACCGTATTTTTCTTTTGCTTGTTGGTTAAATTGAATATAAAGTTCGTCCACAGATCTTTCACAACCCAACCCAACCCAAATTTGATAGAACTAAGACGAATCTCATCGTGTCAGAATTTGTATGCCGTTATATTGACTTAGGTCAAATAACTAATCCATTTGATTATTATTTTAATATAGAATTACAAAGTCAACTTATAACTCCCTTCCACCAGGTTGAAATAAGGTACTAAATGCAAATAAAATGAATATTTTTAAAAGTAGATGTCACTGCTAACAGATCCACAAACTACAAATTTAATGCCAGTTGTACCGCCAAAATAGACGAATTGATCGCCAATAGTACCACTTCACCACTGACTACAACTCCTCACCAATAATAAATTAAAAACTAATTATCTGTTCCATATAAAAATAAGTCATCAATATGAACAGTTATTTTTTTGACACCGATTGAAAAAATCATGCAAAACGGGGTGCAATTTTGTAGATAACTGGTCGATACTATCAGACGCCACCACTATAGGCGTATAGTTCACATACAGAAATATAATACAATTCGTGATATATCGAGGCAGATCATTCATAAATAAAATAAAAACAATGATCCTAATGCAGAACGTTGTGGTCATGTATAGTATATTAGAACATCACGAAGTTTCATAAAATTCATCAGACTTCACACCACAGGCAATCCACTTTTTTGACATAAACTAAATATAACGATAACTTGTGAACTACAGATGAATTAAAAAATCCTAACGAGTGCAACCTCTCTGATAACTTATATATATATATATATATTCTTATTTACCATTTTGTAATACAGTGTGGTGGAACTTCATTATTATTAAAAAAGGTACATAATTAAATATTTCGTCATTATACTGTTATATTGCTTTAATTTCTTTATGTTTTATTTTAACTTGTGTGATTAAACAACAATTTAAACACCTGCTAATTATGCGTTATTATTTATGGAAGATAATCCTTTTCAGAATATACCAGTTAATTTATGCACGCATCCTGCAAAATAAACCCTTTGCCGCGCACTAATATTAATTTAGCTGAGCTGCAGTGCATAAATTGAACATGAGAGTAATAAAAATTTAAATTTAAATTGCATTTTAACTAAATTAGGTAACAAATGATCGAGCACTTTGCAAAATAATTATATATTAAGCGGATACACAGTTAACGTTGAAATTGATATTAAAAAAAAATTACGCTCCACCAGGAACATTTTCACATGAAATAATCCAAGAGCAACATTCCGCAAAAGCACATTAATATTGGGATGTGGGGATGGTTTTTATAAAATGTTTAAGTAAGCTAAGAATAAATAGAATGAAAAGGAAATACAAATTATTCACAATTAATATTTAATTTAGGATACTAATACGATGTTTAGAATTGAAGCAAAAATTTATTTTATTTGATGACATTTTTATGACGATCAAAAATTGCGAAATTTCTTTGTTCACATTGAATGGTCCAACAAGATTTTCTATCGATGCAAAATTTCGTCGATCGCATTAACCAATTCCAAATGATTAATTAAAAGGGGTTTGGTATCTATCTAAAATTTCGTTGATCATATATGTTGAATGATCAGGAAGGTGCAATGTAATGGACTTGTCATCGATGTTACATTTCGTAGGTCACACTGGGTGATCGAAAATGTGAAGCACATTTTTAATAACCAATATTTTATAAAGTAATTAATTAAATAGTACATATGTACTTGATTGATTGTGTTGCAGATTGTAACCATTTCATTTCGTTCTATTTTTGCAACTCACGGTTACGATAGTTACCTAGAACACCTCGTAATAAAAGTTTTAGGTGGGAACTTAAAACATTTTGTATGAAAAATAACACTTATAAATTTTATCTCTTATACAATAGTCATTTATAAATCTGCATACTAATGTTATGATTAACTGGATTCCTCAAGGAAAACTACAGAATTCATTTCCAATTAATCTACTCCCACTTGCGTAAAAACAATCGATAACATAAAGCAATTTCATACCCGGAAAAGAACAATACACGTTTTCTGAACCAAGTAATATATGTTCGTATGAATTTGAATCACGACTTGTCCTCAATATACCAAATGGAATATATCATGAGACGTACAGCAGATCCCCAGATAAAACAATCCAACTAGTGCATTAAATCCGCGTTCTATTTCCTCCGGCAGAAAATAAAACTCAATTTGACCTTATTTTTGACTTATACTTTCTATGGAAGTTGACGAGACATCATCCCGAACTTCCCATTACGTCAGTTCGTAAATGTAATAAGGAAAATATTACGACGCGGCTGTTTTCGCCTGTGCTGCGGCGAAATATACGTAACATCTACGTAGCTAGGCGAGGTCAATGAGTTTGGATATGAAACACAGTAAATTGTAACTGAAAACACTCTCAACAGACAACGCAATGCAATACATAAAAATTGCGAGTTTAGTTTAATGAAGTTGTCGTCTGCGTATAGCTGACGACTCATATTAACATTCTATGAGGTCTAGACTAAGAATCTCGACGAATTCGCCGTTTGTTTCCGTAATTCCTCAGGAATATAATGCCATGCCTTGAATATCTTATGAAGTCTTAAGTATTCATAAAATTTACATATATTTTCTACTAATGCCCATAACTAGACTAGCACAGTGTGCTCATTTTGAATGTTTTTGGAGTACATTAATGGATAATAAACCAGTTGTTTTAGATTCAACATGTAAATTAAATTCAGTTATAATGCTTAAAATAATATAAGGTTTTATATTAATAAATAAAATATGCAATAACTAAATAAAATCACTGTACCAACACAAGTGAGTAAAAACGTGTAGCCTGATATACAAATAAACGAGGCATCGCATAGTGTATATTATTATGAAAGTGACACTATCGATCTGAAATGAATGGCTATTGGATGCATGACATCAATTCCCTGAATACCTTACCTTAATCTAAATATTTGATGTCGCCATTCCTAGAAGCATTGAATTCAATAGCTATCTACTATCTGTATTAGATAAATAACTTGGAATCATCGTCTGTCACTAAAGTTATGAAATAATTTAGCACCCTGATATTAATATATGACTTCTCAAATTGTTATTTTCAATATAGTAATTAGGTCATTTCTAACGAAAAATCACTACCAATTATTAATTTAATAGCATTTTCTATTTTCGCAGGGCTTCTCTGTTGTTCTTCATTCTGATGCTATTTTACGACGTACTGAGTTATGTAATTATTATTGTCACATTTTTATTGCCATTAAAATTAAAATTCTCTGAAGTACTTTTGCAGATATGAAAATAATAATGATCCTTGAAACACCAACTTTTAACTGCCACTTCAAAGAACAAACTTGCAAAGGTTAAAAACGACATGCCTGCATCCAGAAATGTTTTATCTGAATAAGTCTACTATTTTTATTGTTTTATATATTTCATTTCCACGTTGCACAGCATTTTTGCAGCAGGATTTCAAGTAGATAAAGACCTTCCTACTAAGAATATTGGTCACTAACGAAACAGTCTTTCCATTTGAACCCATTGTTTAAAAATATTGAATTCAATGTAGTACAATTAAACAGCAAAAGCAAATTTTATTTACCCATGAGATACACAAATAAAACGTACTGAAATGGTACATACACAATTTCATCAAACATAAGAGGAGCTTTAAGCATGACTCACGTTCGGAGCTTATAGATTATATATATTGTAATTAATTATTAATCGTAAATATTTACTTTTCTCTGTTGTGGCAACGTTCGTACTCAAATGCAACTAAATTGCACAAAGCTTTGAGGATCACTCATCGAATAGAGTTTGTGCAAAAGACCAAAAAAATATCATGAAGTTATTGGTATAGTGGTTTAGAATCCCAGCCTAGTAATCCTAAGGTCTAGGCATGAAGTCTCTCTCAGTTGGGGTCATTGGAATGTAACAGGGGCAAAGTAAATAGTAATAATTACTTTACTTAGATTTAACCAATTCACCGTTGTTATAGTTCTATAAAACGCAAAAATGTCTGTAATGCAAATGTTAATAATTTAAGGAGTGCAAACGTTGAGGATATTTGTTATGTCATTATTGTCCAATGCGTGCAAACGTTAAAGTAGTTTATCTAGGAGTGTATTACGATATTAAAGGTGTAGGATTGGGTTGGGGTGAGTTGCGTTTGCTTGATATAAAATTAGTATTCTTAATCATTATAATATATATATTATAAATAGGAGGCGAAGTATATGAAGTATGGGAAGTATGAGAGTAAGGGGAAAAATATATAACAAAAATAATTTACAACAATTATGTTACTTACTGTTATGATTAATTAATTGCTCCAAATGAAACATATTAGATATTTTTAAAATTATAATAATTGTTTCTGTAAATAATACATCAAAATGCCAAGAATTTGCATTACAAATTAAAAATATAATTGACAGATTTTGATAAATTTGTGAAATTTGTCAAAATCGCAAAAAATTTATGAAATTTCCAAATTAAATCAACAATAACAAAAAAAAGTGAAATTTGTTATAAATTGTAGAGAAAACGAACGAAATTGTGAAAATATGTTCGAATTTTCAAAATTCAGAACAAAAATATAATAAAGTGTATTGAACAAATTAAGAGTATCGAAATTATCCAACAAAAGAAAATTATTAAAGTTTCCAAAATCAAAAATAACGGCATTAAACATAATTGCTGAAAATGTTTGATATTTCAAAATTCAGAATAGATAAATAAAAACTAAATTCGAAAATTTTAAATTGGCGTATTTTGACGAAATTGTCGAGAACCAAAATGAAATCCAAATAATTTTCAAAACTGATACACAATATGGCTTCAGGATAAATATATATCGTAGAAATTAAAAAAAATTAAGCACAAATTTTGAGACAATTATCGAAAAGCCCAAAACGAATTTTGCAAAATAGGAACAAAATATCGTAATAAAAAAGCAAAGGCATTGAAAATAATTTTCAAAACGATCATAATTTGGCTAGATTATGAAAAATAATTGAGTTAAGTGCTAAAATACCCACAAAGTTGTTCAAAGTTCAAAACCAAACAAAAAATAAATTTAAAATGTTAAAATTGAAAAGTTTCAGAAAATTATTGAAAAACAGAACGAAAATTAATTTCAATGAATATATCATGTTGATTACAGCTGTTTCGCTTTCACTGGCTCATCAGACCATTATTCATATAGTCGTTGAAGCTGTGAAGCAAATATTGACGTCTATATGGCGTTAATACTCACTCACACAAAAGTATTTGTCATTGATGCTTGCATGACTTGATGCATCTTCAGTAGATATACATGTGGTGGCCTGATGCGCTCAGAGATAGAGAGAAAGCAAAACAGCTTGACCCACCTTGATACATACGCTGAAATTTATTTTCAATATCGCGTTCTTTATTTCTGAGGGCTTTGAAGTTGTTGCAAGTCGCTGCAGTCGGTCGGTCGAGATAGACCACTGCGATTACATTGAAGCACGAGTGTGTGGGTTCAGATGTACATTACGTTAACACTCACACACAAACCATTTGTAACTATTAACAGTATGTCAAACGACATTTTTTTATGAAGGGAAAACAGTATGGTACCTGAGGTGTGGCACTGAATCTGCTTCCTTCGTACACGACTGATCGCCATTTTTAAGGATAAATCAAGCGGATCCTCATCACTAATTCATAAAGGGATACCCCAGGGCAGTATCTTAGGTCCAGTCTGCTTATTGTTGTACATTAACAATCTGCCAGCTAATCTACCTTGTTGCAGCCTATGACACCATGATGATGCTAAGATAAGTCGTTGACAAATCTAGAGCATCGATTACGGAAGGCAGTTCGTGGTGCTCAGAATTGGTTCACAGATGTCTCGAACTGCAAAACCAAGTCGTCTATTTGGACGCGAAATTGACTTAGAAAACTGATGTAGATTTTCTAGCAGAAAACCTTGTCCGAGCGGTTTATGCTGTTCGACGAGTAGCTGTTAAGTTTTGAACTCCTCAGCTGCAGCTGCGTACTATTTCAACCAAATACATTATTATTTGTATTATTTGCTTTTGGGTAATTGCGCACATGCAGCAGGATACTGATATTACACAAGAAGGCAATCGGAGCGATAGAAGGAGTGGGGTAGAGTACTAGTTGTAGGCAACTGTTACTTAGACTCCAAATACTGACACTGCAACTTTCATTCGGGCCAAACTGCTTCAACTTAAAAGTTTTTTCCCTCATGACAGAATCAGTAAGAGCTCAAATCTTATAAGGCTTGACATAGTAGTAGTGCCTAACCACAGCTTAAGGACTGCAGATGTGAATATTGTTGGGTATTACTTGTTTCTCTTCCTAATAGTTTGCAAAACCTCAAACATTTATTTAAAAAGGAGACAATAAACCTCAACAAACACTCAAAGTCGACCCATATTCGATAAAGGAGTTTTTTGGATTTTGTTCAGCGTACAAGGCGAAGAATTTTTGATTTTTATATGTAACTTGTAATTGTTGTTAATAAATCTATCCACTGTGTTAACCCAACCAAACTAAAGAAAACGTTAAGGTGGTTTTGAACAAAAGTCATAAATAAAGAGCAAATACAATTAGGAGAAGACGATGACTGAAAAGCACAGCTTTACAGTGGTAGATATATTTACGTAGATCACTCGTAGGTGGTGCAAGAAATGATAATACAACATGGGTGAAATATTCCCACAATGCTCAATTAATTTAAAAATCAATAAAATAAAATTATAGCTTGCGAACGTCAAAAAGACATTTCGCCTTCTATATAAATCTAACTTCAAAATTACGTAAAAATTTCTTTCAAGTCAAAAAGATAATTGAATTTATTAGGTGCGGCGGAGAAAAGTGAAGAAAAAAATTAAAGGGTGTAACATTACTACGAAATTTAGTGAAAACTTCAAAATAAGAAAAGATTACCGCTTCCAGCATAATAATATGCAATAATTATAATTTCATTTGATTGGCACATTAATCATAAATAGAAATTCAACTTAGTAATAAAATTCTCATCAGGTTGTTTGATTGTATTTATAATAGTTCCAGCCATTCCTGGCTCCATGGTTTAATCAAAGACATCAACTACTGTATTGTATTGTTAAAAACATTTCCATATTTTTCTCGTCCGCAACGTTCAAAGTAACTTCCCGCTTAAATTAATGTTCCCAATATGTCGGCTTGATTAACCCCAACGATAAAATAAATAAATCAATATCTCTCCCACAAGTAAAACAAATTATCTCAGCCGAACGTTGCATTACGCGTTAGTTCTTGTTTTAGCTGGTCTACAATACCACGCAAACAAAGACTACTCCACTCAGTCGTCGTGGACTTTAATTCCGCATTATCAATTCCAAACAATTCAATAAAAATAGCCGATTCATTAATGGAAAGAATTAAAATTTTCAAGAAATCTAATGCATGTTAATAATGTTTACCTACACGTACAGATAAGCTACTCAACTTGTGTAATAGATAAATTTAAGCACATAATCAGTTTTGCAACACAATTTTTAACAAATGTTTTTAAAGAATATATAATTAGTTCTAAGTCAAATTTACTAAACAAATATATATTTACAGTTCCAAGAAGTCTGATATTGATATTGCTGCATTGATATTGCTACAAACATCATTCTGAGATACAGTGTAAGTTCATTGGGCATGACCTAAATAAATTTTGACATAAATTATTCTCCTTCTACGCCTAGAAAGCTAATAACTCAACTCCAACTCGGACTGCAGATTTCTTCCGGGACTTACGAACTGTGTTATCCATGTCAGGAAATAAATTTCTACTTTAACTAATCCAATATCTTAGGTAATATAAATAATACAATGTCATAATAATACGTTAATAATTCATTTAATTTTATTTAATATGAATTGAACAAATACTGTTAAACGAGAATTTTAAATTTGTGTAAATAGCTCGGATAGTTGTAAGTGCGATCCTTGAGTATGGTGATATTGAAAATGTTGTTAACTTTTGTGGATTTAGTTTATTAATTTTTTTCTTTTTCTCGATTATTTAATGAAATTCTTTATCGAGTTACTTCTAATGAGTAATCGAGGAAAATCTTGAAACTGAAACGGGTCGAAGATTTGCCGTCGCTGAAAGCTGAAATGAGTAGAAAATGTCAACTTAAAATATGCATTGATCGAATACTCCTTGAAAGAGCGGAAGCGGTCGTTTAAAGATAATGGACGGCTGCAATGTTTTGTTCGCTAGTTCACGCTTCAGTTGGAAGATGGACTACTTAAGCGACACGTTAGATTTTAGAAGGTTTTTACTAACACCCATAAAATAGAAGTTTATTGTGTGACGGGAAAAAATTGAGGGTAGAGTCATAAGTATTAATCAACTTCCCAAAACTTGAAGGCATTCAACGCCCCGAGAGAATGTTTATTATTGACCTGTTTCGTAAAGCGGACGCTTTTCCACCGTACATTAATGAGTAAAAGTTCGTGCAAAAAGCAAATCGAAATTTATTACCCCCCGATATTATGTGAGGTCGAATATTTCTGCTATTATCATTTTTGATGTGAATTTATAACAATTTTCAAAGAATCACAAATTTATTAAATCGTTATTTCGAATCATAATTACTGAGTTTGCGCTGAGTTATAAACACGATGACAATAAATGCCAAAGGCACGTTTGCAAACAATCTATTTCAGAGACACTAAGAAAACAGACGAACAATAACATTAAACACAAAAGGATTAACCAGAGAAGTGGAAATATAAACATTTTCCAGCAGTTTTTAATCATTTCCAGCCGCATGTTGAGAACCACAACACTTTCATCCTTTCTACGCTTTTTAGCAAATTAGCACTTGAGGATTACCACAAAAAGCACTTTCAGACAAGCCTGTATAAATATTTCGCACGGTCGCTGCTCTGTAATCATATATTAAACATTTACGTCGCATTTTTTCCACACTGGCGTAAAAACCACCGCTCCACGTCCTCAGTTGAAATGGGTTCGGCAAACTCTTGATAGTTCGACCGAAAAAGACGATTTACTTTTGAAACTTGACTGAAAGCTTTGTGCAAGAAATACTCGGATAAACGAAGTAGCTGCTGGATGTGTGACGAAAATATATTATTCTTGTCGTGTATTTACGAACGAATTTAAAATAATATATTGTACTGAAGTATAAATGGATACGTTCTTCGTATCCAATTTCGTGTCCAATTCCGAAGGACCAAGCTGCATCTGAAGCTTAGCGAATGTATCAAATCTAAAAATGAAGAATTAACGTATTTTTCCTTCTCGCTGCAAAACGACGAACATATTTAGAAATACTCATATTATAACACGGGTTTAAACTACCTGGAAGATTACCTAAATGTGATCCAACAAAAAAACCATAAAGGTGATACTAACTACTTTGTATTGAATACATATTTAATGGTTGCATTCCTCTACATGAAATATGCAAGCTGTTACGCTGGTGATCTTCGTGCACTTCATACAATAATTGGAATAGTTCTCACGTTCACATTCATGGTAACGGCTATCAATGAAATAAGTAAAGTGCCGTAAGGTAATTTTAAATGCCGCACCCATCTCTTGTTATTAACAGAGGTCCTAGATTACAGAGACCCATGCAAATATGAAACCGCTACCCTTTCTCGTGATTAATTATTTATACAAATAAATCAAGTGCGTGGAACGTAATACTCCGACGTTTTAATACGTGGAAACGACTGCATGCAAATCAGGACTTCGTCGTGTATTAAGAAAAATAATAATTGCAAATATTACTATGTTAATGAAGTTAATTTTAGAAGTAACCTTGAGAAAATAATGAAAACCCGTAATATACAAGCACATCTGATTACATTTAATACGTACTTATTAAAATGCAATGAGTTTCGCAATAATTTCAATTGTTAATTCAACATTTAATCGATTTATGTTCAATTTGGATATTAAAGAAAATATAAATAGGTTCATAATTTAAAATTCATTTTCAAATTAGTAGAGTTGCTTCTACTATGTTCATAAGGTTTTCAGGTTATAATATTATCTAGGTTTAAATAGTTATAGTTTATAATATCAATTATATTAGGTTTCTTAAGTAGTCTATATATTAGGAAAGACAACTTTACAGAAAGCAGTTACTGTTGTTCGGTAACAATCTGGGCAGACGTCAATATTATGTCTAAACAGGATGCAGGGACAAGCTCGCTTGTCTGTTACGTGCCACTAAAGGAACGTTGCTTTAGCTACACGGTATTTTAATACGACATGTCATGTTTATTAGAAAAATTTATCAGCGAAAATGCCACAAGTATGTGTATGTGTATGAGTCAAATACAACAAAATTAATTGGTGATATCACGAATTTATAAATATGGCAAAAAATGTGTAACCAAAGAATTCGCACAGTACATCTCTGTAAATTAAAGAGCTATTGTTTAAAACGTGTGCAAGGCTAATAAATCATTCTTCCCAATGTGCGTTACATTAATTTTTTAATTAGCGAAAATAAATTAATGGAGATATTAGCTATATGTCACCCTATTGTTAACATACCATATAATCATGGAATACATTTATCCTGTAAAATGCCATTTAATTTTTTTGAGCTTATGTTGGAACTGTTGAGCAAAGTTTCACAGAATCATATAAGTTTCACATAGTGTTTAACAATGCTGAACGCAAAATGTTGTTATCGAAAGTTACTTTCGAAAAGCTATAAGCTTCGAAAATAAAGTTTATAAAAAATTATGTCGACGTCACATTTACTACCAATATTGCCAACGTTGCCAGGTTATGAAATATAAATTCGCAAGAAAAATGCTAGAAAGCAATGAGGTCACGTTAATGTTTTTATGCGTACAATTACAAAATTTAACGGGTATTAATGTAATCAATATGTGTGTTTTAAATAAATTTTATTAATGTTTTTGACATGTAATGTCAAAGAAGTCCCAAACGAAAACAATATGATTAAAATGATCAGAACACGACGAGATCCTTATAAATAGGAAGGGGATATAGGAAAAAGAAACACAAAGATCAAACCAAAATTTCTACATGGGAAGAGATAGAAGAAACAATAAAAGACTTGAGAAACAATGGAAGGACAGGAATTAATGCAATGCATTCAGAAATGATAAAATATGATTGAAAAGGGAAAATCTTAATATGAACGTCTCCATCAAAAGTAAAGTAGATTAATTTAGCAGAGACGTATTTGGGGTATATTAGGCAGGGTCCAGAAGAGGATGCTTGGTGGTGAATTAAATATATACCTTGGAATTTGTCAGCCACCGAAGAAGAATACCAATGTTTATCCACGAAAAGCAATTATGAAAATTTAAGGCAAAACGACGATTGACGCCGGGCGTACCTTTATCGGCAATATAGAGCCGAAATTTATGACATGGAGGAAATAATAATACCTTGCAGGTCAAAGAAGAACATAACAAATACTAAAAGTGGTATTAATAATAACAACAAAACTGTACATAAAATATAATATCAAAAAGAAAATAAGAAAATAACAATCCAAGATAGCTCACACTCTAATTGATCATATAAATATATCGTCAAAATACACATTAGAACTCCTACAAATCTGGAATATAGGACTTCTCAACATGGCATTAGTCCTGCAACTGGGAGTAAAGAAAGTCACACTGGTTCTGGAAGACAGCCTCGGTACGTTGAAAAAAATTTGTTCCAATAATAGGGAACAATCGACTTTATAATGAATTAAATTGCGTAAAAAGTTTGCTCCGGCAATAGCTCTACGAGTGTCCAAAGAAACCATATTATGCTCAAGCAGCAACAAATCATGCTCAGTATTCCTTGCGGGATATATACCATACTTCTTAAAATTTAAGTATTTTAAAAATCGTCGTTGAACTCGTTCAAGTTGAAGTTTCTGTGAAACGTAAATTGGGCTCCAGATAGTAGAAGTGTACTCAAGCTTGCTACGCACCAGAGCGAAGTAAAGACTCTTAATGGCATCTTGATCCGAAAAATGTTTAGAGTTCCGCATAACAAATCCAAGAGCACTACCTGCTGACTTACGTGCATGCATTACTTGGTCTGTAAACGTTAATTGGCTGTCAAATAAAACACCCAGGTCTTTAACTAGGGATTTACACGTCAACACCTGCATATTTATATTATAGTCAAAAGAATAGACTACCTTCTTCTTCGAAAATCGCACCACACAACATTTATCAGAATTTAATTGAAGTTTATTCTCTTGACACCACCGTGACACTCTATCAATATTCATTTGCAGATGCAATGCATCATTTATGCTATTAACTCGAGCATATATTTTTAGATCGTCGGCAAAAGCCAGTGCTGTGCAGGTTAGAGAATCAAACAAGTCGTTGATAAATAATAAGAAAAGTAGCGGCCCCAAATTAGATCCATGTGGTACACCTGACGAGGCTATGTATTCATCTGACTTAAAACCATTATAGCTTACGTAGTTAATTCTATTACATAAGTATGACGTCATGAATAATATTAGGTTAGAATTAAATCCAAATTGGTCAAGTTTGTTTAATAATATATGGTGATCAATCATATCAAATGCCCGCGAAAATCTGTATATATTACATCCAGTTGGCTGCGATCCTTAAAAGCAATGCATATGTCCTGAGCAACACACATCAAATTTGTTACTGTCGAACGTCCTCTCATAAACCCATGTTGCACCGGCGATATCCTTGAGCAAATATTCTTATAAATAGCGTTGTACAAAATTTGCTCAAATATTTTAGCAAAATTGCAAAGAATCGCAATAGGCCTATAGTTGGCAATGTCAGAGTGATCTCCCTTCTTGTAAACAGGATTTATTCTTGCCTTCTTCCATTTGGACGGGAAAGAATTAGCCAGATTAAAAATCACATTCAACGGTGTCAAAAATACCATTCGACAATCTTGTATTAGAAAAGAAGGTATTTGGTCATGGCCCGCAGTAAAACTGGATTTAAGTTTGCCAATGCTGCTCAAAATATCGTCCTCACTGATACTACGAAGATCAAAAGAATAGTGAGACAAAGCAGAGTTCATAATAGTCTCTTCAGTATCGGAACCACCAAGTGTATATACACTGGAGAACACCTTCGCAAATCCTTCCACAATGTCGTTAGGTTCCTCATAATATACGCTGTTACTATGCATTACTGATGGGATGCGAGAAATACCTTCTTTAAGGTGTATAACTAGTGATGGGAATATTCGAGATGCGATACACGAATTAGTCGATTATTAAAATCTCTCGAGATAATCGACTAGGCACTCTGAAAGTTAGTACTACTAAATTAGTAGTCGAATGTCGGTCACGGAATGTGTGCGAGCTGGACCGAGAAGCTCAATATCTCGGGATCGACTGCACTCCGAAAATTAGTACTACTAAATTAGTTGTCGAACGTCGATCACGGAATGTGTGCGAGCGGACCGAGAAGCTCGATATCTCTATATATTTTAACCCCACCACTAAATAATTAATTAATTAATAGTACTTCCAGGTTTGCACAAGCGAACAAGTTAAACGAAATAGACATATTTATAGGAAAGCTAATAGATTGTATTAGGTTCTGTCTTTAGCATTAGCATTGTATGGACTTGATGAGACCGCAGATAGTAATAATTGAAATCATTTTATAGGTTTGGTAAATATAATGTCTGAAATAGAAATATTTCATAATAACAAAAATGTAAGAATGCTGTTTTCTCGGGCTTGTCAAAAACAATTCAAGTTTTAAAATCAACATTAACTGTAGCGCCGAGTTTAATACAAAAAAAATATGAGAGTGATTGATTATATTGCAATACTGGCTGATTGTGGATTAGGCCTAGAGGAGAAACACATTTAAAAAACGCACCTCTGCCGCTTGGTTGTTACAGAAAAGTGTGTATGTGTGCCCCATTGTGTGTTTGTCACGAACCGCCACTGTAATTAACGAATACATTTTTGGTGTACATACAACAACACTGCAAATATATGAGCACGACGTATGCACATAAATAAGACGAATATAAGCAATATTCGCCTTCTCTTTTACAGCGTCGTTTCCATAGCGACCTACCGCCGCGACGGCCGCGGCAGCCGGTATATTTGACACTCAATATCTCATAAGCGTTAGATTAGGGCATTCATGTACGGTTGAGGGAAACGTATAATCTTTCACGAACGATCAACGACCATAGCGAGTGCATGCTATGAGAAAAATATAGCGCATCCCCACTAAAGGTAGACTAAAGATTTAAATATTCTCGGTTATATAAAAAAAATAGATTCACATCCACCACAATGTACGCTTTGAAATTATATTTGATGTAAAGATATACGACGTGGGGCGTTTAAATAAATAAAAGACGGATTGGCACATATTTTTTTAATTTACAACTACGAACAAAAAAGACGGAACTGCAGAACTGCCGATGCTTTAAATTACTATTTCGCAAAGCTGTGTATGTGTATGTTCGTATGTTGCCACGTAGAAGTTTAAATACGGTAGCATGTTTCCATGTAGTTCTTTTCATGTGAGCTGTGTAACTCAACCCAGACCTCAATACAAAACTTCTAAATAGATTCGGCTCAAAACAGGGGAGATATCACTTCAGTCATAACAAATATACTCAGCGACATATAAACTGCACCACCTAGAAGGGGTGGGAATTTTTGGACCAAATTTGGCAGAAACATTGGACTAGTCTAAGGTAACAATTGATTAAAATTTGATAAAGAAAACACTTCATCTTTTTGATGTTTCTTTAATAATGTGTTGGTCCGCCCCTATTCCTGATATACTCATTGACCCGCCTTGGCATTGATTCCAGCAGGTGATCAATGTATTCTTGGGGTATGGCATCCCAAGCAGCCTGTACTTCATGGCGTAGAGCTTCTATTGTTGGTTCGGTAGATTCCTCAATCTTCTACCCATCATGTCCCACATATGCTCAATGGGCGATAAATCGGGAGATCTTGGCGGCCAAGGCAAAATATTAACATTGGCCTCTTCAAAGAAGTCAAGAGAAACCCTTGCTACGTAAGGTCGTGCATTATCTTGCTGGAAAAGTGGGTCTTCCAGCCCTCGAAGATATGGAAGAACATGTGGTTCTACCACTTCGTCAATGTAGCGTCGGGCTGCCCTGAATGAAGAGCAAAGAGCAAGACCTACTGCCGTAAGCAATAGCACCCCACACCATCAACCCCACCGTTCGATGAACATGCCTCGCAATCGAAAAATCAGGATTGCGCCTTTCTACACGTCTTCCTCTAACAGTCATCCGACCATCATGCGTTCCTAAACAAAATCGCGATTCGTCACTAAAGACAACTCGATGCCACTCCAAGTTCCATTGAAGTATTTCCCTGCACCAGGCCAAACGTTCCTGGCGATGTTGAGCAGTGAGGGGTAGCACAAGATGTGAGCGGTAAGACAGCAAGCCAAAGGTTCTTATTCGACGATAAACTGTTCGCAAGCCTATCGTACGACCTTGTTCACCTAACCATTGATCAGCTATTGATCTAGTTGTAGAGAATCGATCTCTCAAGGCCATTAGTCTTAAGCGGCGATCTTGACGTTCATTGGTTCGTCTTTGAACCCCGTTGCCTCTTCTCCGACGTTCAACCCCATGTTCAGACCACGCTTGATAAACACGCATTATTGTTGAGTGGTGCCGTCCCAAACGGTTGCCGATTTCTCTAAACGAAAAACCTGCTTCTCGTAAACCAACAATCCGCCCTCCGTCAAAGTCACTCAACTGCTGGTAAACTTGAGGTCTCCTTCGTCTAGGCATCATTAAACACTTGAAACACTTTAAACTAAAGAACGGGATCCGAAAAGTGGAACAAATTCAAAAAATGACTCGATAATTGCTTGTCTATCACCACCTCTAAAAAATGACACAAACGTCAAAAATCCCATGACTACTTGATGATTGGGTTTCAAATTTTAATCAACTATTTCCCTGGACTAGTCTACTATTCCTGCCAAATTTGGTCCAAACATTCCCACCATTCCCTTCTAGGTGGTGCAGTTTATATGTCACTGAGTATATTATAAAAACCATAAACATATCTCCCCATTTTTACTGTCTTCATATTTTATTAGTTGTACTACAGTTCAATACCAGAAGATTTCTACGTTTCAGTTTAGCAATGAATGTGACTCGTTTCATCACTGTCGTTTAAAATTTCAATATCATTTTCTTCCATGAACCCAAATTATAAACGTGTCCTCCACGTACCACGTACCAGCATGTCGGCTTCCTGTCGCTGGATCCTATCACTTCAAGTTCAAAGGTTTACATAAACATGTTATCACTGGAGAAAATTGCACTAATTGTTTTCGATTATATGTAAGGCTTCTTACACTTATTAAAGATGTAGTGACTAGTTATCGGCTGCTGCAGCTGCTTCCTCAATTATTTGTCAATTTGTAAAAGTAAATGATAAATAGCGATATCTTTATATAGAAATATAACGCAGGGATATTTTGCGTTATCTTTAAATGCATGTAATGAAATATCTTTCAATATAGATAGATACATAGATATAAAATTTGCGAAATTGAAAATTACAAATAAAGCTAACAACAACTAGCTCCATGAATACAGAATTAGAATCAAGGTATTCCCAACGGTCTAGATAAATATTTACCTATTTGCTAGCCTCCTAAACGAACATACCATAAATGTATCCACCATAGAGTAAGTTAATTTAATGATCTACGAATATATCTATCAATGATTTGGCTGGATACCTCGCTTGATTAAAGAATTGTTGAAAGATTTTGCTAGGAAGGCAAACAATTAAAATATGTAATTTCAAGGGAAAAACGAGCTATAACTTTTTAATTAATTATACCCAGCCACACAGCCAGTTTTCATGGAAATCTCTAGCATCAACTATTAGATATTATTACCCAACGTAACAAGAGAATATTTGAAATTTTATTTTGCGGCACATCCACCCAAAATATGTTTTCTATAGTTCACTGATCAGACATGTCGTCCGTCTATTCTACTATTAATGAGGCACCACATGAGACAACACCATCACCAATCCATAATCTATAGCAACCTCCGTGCTCAGTGTGTTTCAAGGGGGGCACAATCACAGATTCCAATTGTTGGTGATACGTCGACCGTTACGTTTCCAATACCGATTCCAGAATAATAATTTACCTAAATGTTCTATACTGTCGATTTTATCTATCAACGACGTTCGAGAAGTTATAGGAAATGATTGCTGTGCAACGAAGATATCGGAACGGAAATATTGCAACGTGCATGGTACTCACACACCACAAGACTACTACGACGAGGATGATCAGTAGAAACATAGTCAAGACTCGTCTCAGCAACAAAGGCCATTACGTCATTCTGTGGTTGAAAATCGATAACCTAGTAGAACTTCGAGCAAATAATGAATAAATCCTATCAGCAAAAAAACATCAATAAACTGATAGATCTTCCAATGGGGATAACATTCAAACAGTCATTCAATCCAATCAGTCCAATCATTTAAACTTATTTTAAAAATCGCTCTTCAATTTTTATGGTCCTTATAATCGACCAAGTGAGCTCGCTATTCGTCCTATTGTTAATAAATACATGACACAAAGTCAACAACACGTCAACGTAATGTGCGTCAAAAGGAACTGTAGCCGTGTAAGTGTTGCGGATGATCCGCAATTATCAATTGGGCGTCGATCGCAACAGTTTGAACTTTGTACTGCGACTGTGTGGACGATTTTGCGAAAAGATTTCGGTTTACAATCGTGTACGCTCCAGCAGATGCAGGATTTAAAGTCACGAGACCATTGATGGTGTTTCGAGAATTGGGCTCTTGAGCAGCTTGAAGTCGACCCTCATGTTTATGAAAAAAACTCATGTGACTCAATTACATCCGCAAAAGTGTACTGTTTGGCGTGGTTTTCACAATGATGGCATAATCAGTCCTCACTTTTTCAAACCTGAGACCCGGGCTCACGTTACAGTCAATGGTCAACGGTGCCGGGCAATGATCAGTAATTATTTCTTGATCCGGATGATATTTGACATATCGCGAAATGGACCTGTGAATTGTCCACCGAGGTTATGCGATTTGACATCACCCGATTACTTCTTATGGGTCTATGTAACGTCGAAAGTATATACTCATAATCAGCAAACTATTCAGGCGTTGGAAGTTAATATTCAGCGTATTATTGGTGAAATAGATCCCCAAATGCTCGAAAGTGTAGCCAAAAATTGGACTGACAAAAAAAATATGAATGAAAGTTTCCACAAATATTTTAGCCAAAGGATTCAACTTTACGGCCACATCAGATCACAGTCAAAGAAATTATTTGAAGTATAGAACCAGCTACATCACACAAACGAAACAGGGACACAGCTGAAATAATTCGCCGAGATGTATCACGGGTCCCACAGTCCATCAAACTTCAAAAAAGAAACATCATTATCACTCTTCTGGCAGACAACGGCAACGTTACAGTCAACATGAATGCTGACGAATACAACAGGAAAATGTCATTAATACAAAATGCTGCATACAAACCGATATCAAAAGATCCTACGACGTATTTGGAGAAAACAACAAACGACAGAATTGAAGTTTCGCACATCGATCCAGAGACGAAGAAATGGCCGAAATTATACAGATTACTAAAAATCCAAAACCCGAATTTACGACCTATTGTGAGCTCCAAGGGATCAACAGTTTAAACACTAGCACGATAACAACTATAACCATATGCTGAAAAATCAAAATCAGGCTGTGAAAAATATTTGTGTTAAATTATAATTTTCCTGAAACTGTCAGAATATTGTCACATACTAGTCCGCATTTCATTTTGTTTGTGGCCTTTTGTAGAATTTTTCTAGTGACGAGTAGTGTTTTTTCTAATAATGGAAAAAAATTAGCACAGTGATGTCATAAAATTTCTCACAAAAGAAGGATAGAGGAGTCCAATGGAAATAAAAAATCTGTTCAGGGTGAATTTTCACCTTCTTATAAGACAATGAAATTTTAGTCAAAGCGATTTTAATGAGGGCAGGAATCCAGACGATCCTCCAAGTGGTCGACCAAATTCTGAAGTAGCTGAAAGAAAGTTTGAAAATTAGCAGGTGCGTGCCAGATAGGTACCGACCATGTCACTGCCACATAAGACCACAATGAAGGGTAACTATTATGTTGATATCTTAGACAAATTGTAAAACAGGCAATAATGGAAAAACTCAAAGAAAAATTCAAAAATTGAATTCTGCTTTTGCATGACAATGCGTCAGTGCGCAAGGCTGTTGTTTTCCAGGAGGCTCTGAGGATTAAATCGTCCACTCTACAGCCCTGTAACATGGCTGTTTTCTGTTCATGAAGTTGAGGGGACAAAGATTTCAAAGCTAGGAAAAAATGACGTGGGCCATTGAGTTACTTGCAGAGCAATACAAAAAATTGATGGACATTAAAATTGAAAAATGACCAGAGACTTTTATTGTATTTTAACTCCGTTTTTATCAGCTTGTCCTGTTAGTTCGAACTGCTACTTTTATTATCTGAAAAGACTCAAATTTACAGCACATGCGATCGATCGATCTCCTTCTCTTATTGTCCTTCGTTACTTTTGAACGTGGAACTCCCTTCCTACGTTGATCTAATAATATTATAGAAATATATTGGTCCAATTACGATTGCTCTTAAAAATAAACACATAAATGTAAGCTGTATTTCCTGCCAGTCCAGCCCAGGGATTTCATAACCAACTGAGTATGAAGTCATTGCATGTAAGTATGAGACCAACAAATTATTATTAGCAGTTTCTAGACTAGTGTTGCCTTTACAGTTGGTCCAACTCAACCCATCCAATGGAAATCTATTTAATAAAAACCCCGTACCAAATCAACGCCGGCATTTTAAAATTAATATTGTCGTGTTATCGTTTTGCTAGTCAAATGTTTTTACTGCAAATTGAACCGCACTTAGGGCGATAATAAAAACTAATTGTAAAAGATATAAAGGCATTTGTGGGGCATTTGAACGTCCATGTTGCTTAATATTAATCAGAAAGGGTGCATAACTAACCGTTTAATTACCCATAGAAATTATTATTCGCAGCAGATACGGCCTCGGATAAAAGTTTACTCGTTATAAGACGAATCCTTTGACGTCGCAGATCCAATTAGAAACAAATCGTCCTGCTATAAATCTCTGACGTTGTTAAATTTTGTTCAAATGATACACACCATGATTCATTTTACTAATTCGCTATAACATTTATATATTTATCTTTCATTTCGTAAAACATATTATTATTAAAAAAAAATAATGAATTCAGGATTAGTTGATCCTTTATTTTATGCTTTTGTGAGGCGAATTATATAGTCAAGGGTAACACATAAAATTAAAACTGTATTAAAATTGTATTTATTTCAATATTGTGTTTAATTGATATCGAGTTTTCCATATCAAATTTAGATTATTTTAATCACCATTATAACTGGTGCAAACTTAGATTTATACTGTACGCATGGTTACTTTTTTCTATTCCTAGATTTGCAATCAATTCTTCAGGAATTTTTATACTACACGATTTTTTTAATATATCCAATCAATCCCAACTACAACTATGTGGGTGCAATTATGTCCCACTGCGTGCATTGTCTTATCGAAAACCTTGCTTCAAATATTATCAATTTTGAAACACAGTATGTAGATCTAATGCAATGATGGGCTTCGTTCAGTTCCACTAACATGTTCGCATCATTGAGGTTGTAATGATTAAGTGGTAACTCCGTTAACGTGAATTAAATTTACATCCTGGTTTCATATTTACATAGTTTTTCTATTGAGAATACAATAAAGTTTTCCTGAAAATTGTCTTTAAAACAAACTTTTGTCGAAATTTATTTAAGTATGAAATATGTATTAGCTGACGTGATAATTGCAGGACGAGCTCGATTAACTAGTAGATGCTGTAAATTCTTCTTCAAAATTCACATTTGGAAGATTCCTTGATTAGTGAAAGTAGTTCTTTCGCAACGACCATAAGCAGTTGTTACAAGGTGATATGACGAAACTGCGAGGTAAATCCGGGCAATTAGAATACAACGGCAACACGTAATACGCGGGCTATTAAATTTCACTAATTATCTCTAAAGAAATTAACGAAGTGTGAATTTAATTCTACGAATCGCCCAGGAGATTTGCATTAACAACTTTAGCATAAATGAAGCTTGCATTCGTAAAAACCATCACACAAACAATAATTTAATCTATTTCAATGAAACTACACCGCAATAATATAATATCGAGATTAAACCAGTAATACGGACAAAGCAACAATTTAAACAAGGTTGAAATTATTAAAATGAAATTTGTGTCAAACCTAATGGTATATAGTTCGAAATGCAATTAAAAATTCAAATTACTTTTTCGTAGCAACGGAGTATTTACATTAACATTTGAATTACGATTTATGTTCCGGACGTAAATTATAAAATATATCGATGCGTCGAATCGATATCTTTTGCAATATCAATTTGTATTTCGTTGAATTATTCAAAACAATTTATTCGATGGCCACTTGTGTGTACAGCGAGCGTTTACGTGTTTCAATAAGCGCGGACTGGAGATTTTGAGGAAATAAAAACACCGCATTAATACTGCAATGTGTTGCAAAACTTGCGATCAATGGATTTTCCTCGACACTAGTACCCATTTAAATAAAGAAATATCGTAAATTATTTGCGGGCTTTTACATCTCATTGCTCTTTTCTTGACTCGTCACCAAGAGAAAAAAGAATTGTTTTGTTTCGGCGAGTGTTCCATCATCTAAGATAAAAGTAAACAAGACAGTTTGCAAGATTGCACAGCAACGATTTTAAGCGGAATTCTGTAAGAGCGTCCCATTGAAGACAGCGTTTCGTATTGCAACTGCTGTCAGCGCAAACCAACGCGCCCGTGCACATAAAAGGCGGCTTTAAAACTAAATTTCAAAAAATGTCGTAATTAGAAATGCCTTTTTCCATATTTCGATTTGCATGCATGGGAGAGTAAATAATAAAAATAATCATATGTTAAAATTGCGGAGTTATCACGTTCAACTTTAATACAGAAATTAGTCATTTTGAGACATTTATTTTGTACGCGCGTTAGAGTAGTACGAGTGAACTAGATTTATTGTTGTTATCATTGCTTATGTGTTAGCAATTCAACGATAATTGTGTACATAAAAACAACCCCATGCCCAATACGTGAGGGCTTCCACGAGAAATTGCCAGCTGTTTCTTACAACACGCCGTAAAAAATATTACTTCTTTGATTAAATTTTTTATTTCTTTTACATAATATAATAGCATAGTACTTCTAACGTTATCATCATATTCACTATCCTCTGCAATAAGTAATACCGTAAATAAAACTAATTTTTTAAAATTAAAATATTTATTTACTCATTCGTTTAATTAAATGGAGTACGTTTGCCAACAATTTGTATATAAAATAGATAATTCGATGAGGATGTTTTACCCATAATAAACTCAATAGTATAATAATTATTGACCATTAAATAGTCACTATTGGTTTACGTATCCCTGATGTTTACACACTAAAAGCAAATAAATCTTGTTGTGTATATTATGCGGTGTTTATCAGTTGAATATCGACAGTTGGCGTTTTCAATTTGCCTTATTTCTCGTAGTCACAGAAAATATTTATTTAAAATGACATTTACACATTTATTTTGTTTATAATTGTGGGTGCTCGGCAATATAATTTGTCGATTGGTGACCAAAAACTATGTATATTCATATGCATTTCAGGGAATGTAAATAAAAGTGAATTATGTATTTCTATAAAAATGGCGATGTTACAATTTATGTCTCCAAAATCAGACGTATACAGCTAAAAACATTTACTTAAACTCCTCACAAATATTGTGGGGAGTTTAAGTGAAAGTATCATCCTTTCCCAGTAGTTTGTAAAATCTAAAATATTTGTGATTTTAGATTTTAGCATTGTAGCATTTCCAATCCAAGTCAATAGTACATGAGTCCATATGTTTAAACATCCCAACATGCATTCATTTTATTTGCATTTGAAGTAACTATGTTTATTTGACGTCAAGAAAATTTAACGAGCCCTTATTATTTCTTCTATTTCAGACAAAAATATGTCTGCGTTTTAAATCAAATAATTGTAATACATTTCGTCAAGCAAATAAATATCCTTCAGTTACATTACAATATATGCGATTGTATGAAAGAAATCCAGTGAGAGAAACAATATTACTTTATGCACAGCATTCTCATTTCAATAATATTTTATCACTCTTCACGCAATATGGAGAACAACGTATACTACCACTATACATTAACCTGAAACTGAACTGTATTTTCATATTACAAAGATTATTATTAAATTGTGCGAGTTTTATGACAAGTAAACATGACATGAATAAATTACTGATCACAGAAGTATATTAAAATTAGTATAAATTAATTATGATGTTCTATAAATAATCATAAATGTAAAATTTTGGTTGAAAATATATGACAGCTGAATCAACAAATTAAATTGACTTAATAAAATAGGTGAGATAAACATAGAGCATATACTTCGTTTTTATCTCATTACTTTACAATAGTTTCTATTGATTTCGTTTGTTCTTACTAATAGAATTGAGGATGTAAATCATGAAATTTAATCAATTAATTGAAATGAAATAAACAAATGTTATTCTACTGCATTGTGAGCATCTACACGACATAAAAATGTAACAATGGCCTACGGAGGGTTATACTGGAGTCGATGTAGCCAGCGCTGCTAGCGATAAACGGGCGTACCTTAAAGCTCTATTTTAAGGCCAAGATATATAGTTATCTTTTATGTAAATGGTCGGACCATCTTAAAAATAACAACACGATGGCACGTTTTTTATACTACTCGTAAACATTTAAGTGCTGAAAAACCAATCCTGTTCTCTATATATATTAAGATAAATATCACGAATATTCATATATATGTGACGTATAAATCTCACACTGAGGAATAAAAGTCCAGTCTCATTCTCTTGCTCCGGATGAGGATCAAAGTATGCTAAAGGGAATATGGCTACACGAGCTTTTATAGTCTTATGAAATTTCCCAATGTGCATATCATAGTTTGGCGAAATTGCACAAGTTGGAAATTGGAAAACGATTTGTATTTTACATTGAAACTATCGTTCATGAGTTAAGGACACTTTTAAGAAATAACTTACAATACATATTGTGGCCGACAACTTCAAATTTATTATCATCGCCTATAACATTTAAAAAACTTTAATTTAACAATATTTTCCCCGGCATTAAATGCCCGATCTGAAACGAACACACCTTCTATCAATTAAGGAAGGGAGTGACCTGTCTCACTCGCCTATATTAAAAAGGGGATGATAGCGAAAGACGAACAAGGGGAGCTCTCTTCTGTTAGCAGATCAACATAAGTGGATTAAATGCGGTCTCGTATTTAAACTTCGCCTCCGTTTCCCCCTACGCCAACACATTTCAGCGAAAATTAATTTTACATATCGTGACTGAAAACTTCGAAAAGTAAAAATGATGCTTCGGTAAGACCTTTGATGCAGAATAACATCCACATTACGATGTAAAAAAAAACAACTTTCTATTATGAAGACCATGGATCATCGACATTGTTTCAGAATGGATTGTGTTGAAAACCGGACTTAAAATTGATGCTTCGTAAAAATAATGGAGGATATATTTTTTTAACGAAACTCACAATAGCATTGTTGCAAACACGCCATAAGTTATATTGATGTCGGTGGCAATGACATTCGTGTGAAAAATTTACCACTCGCCTAAAAACGCAACCATATTACGTTTAAATTTTAATTATACATGTACAATGTAAAAATACATTAATTGCAAAGGTGATTTTATTTAGATAATTCTATGTAATTCATATTTTTACATGTAATCCAGTGCCCTGTATTATTAGTAAAAATACTGTGTAAACATAACTCCAATTATCCGTTCATTCTAATCATTAATTTTAAAGTAAATAGGTCACCGCAAATCCAATTATTCGCTTTACCAGGTCAAGTATTCGAGTCACTAGATTTGCGCCGAAACATAATAATATATGAGAGTTTCAATCCAGAATTTCGTTACCAAACAGACGAGACATATTAATTTATAAACGATTCATTATAGATGCTACTCAAGGCAGATAAATTCAGCATAATATTAATTTAATTTAGCACTAATTTAGTTTTTGTTAAATGTAAGACTACTTATGTAGCATTCAATACTTATTATTAATACCGTACACTCTAGAACAATATAAAACATCAATGCTGTTCAAAACCATTTAACATTACATTTAATATATCTTAACTAACTGTATTCTTAGCGTGAAATATTACCAGTAAAACAAACAAACACTTCCGAATACGACACAGTTATATTACAAAGTTTTAATCGAAATCCTATTGCAATTCAACTTTCGCTTTCTGATTAGCAAACGCAACGGATTTTCATCATCTTATTTGAAAATTAATATCACATTGCCTTATTATTTCACCTTACAAGTAATTTTAATTTTGCGGTTGTAACAAAGCAAATTTTCATGACAAAGGCGTAAATGAAGTTGGTGTTCGATGGATTAAAAATTATCTACGGTCAGGTTAATCGTACCCCGATAAATAATAGCGCAATCTATTGCACAAGGCAATTTGTTATAAAAATATGTAGGCCGACATTGAAACAAAATTCGTGTGCTCAACTTTCTAAACGCGTCATTAAACTACACACATAATGGAGGTTTTTTTGCACACCATTTTCGAAGCTAATATAAATTATCGCGGAAATTTATTGGAATATTTTATGGGGAGAAATTTCATAATTTGCATGAAAATCCCCCGGTTATCAAACTCCGATAATTCATTTTTATGTTCTTTAATGTATTTTCGTGTAATCGTAAATTTCGGAAACAAATGCGGGCATAAATTCCGATTCGTTCGTGAAAAAATGGCGGTAGAACTAAATAATAATTATATGAATATTCGTGCATACAGGTTCGCGGATAAAAAAGTTATGATTATATCTGGAGTAAGATGTATTATTTCCAAATTCAAGTTAAATGTTTCAATTTAAATAAATAACAATAATGTACATTTCGTGACCAAAATAATAAATAAAGTTACGTTGGCATAAATTGTTAGGAGCAAAAAGAATCGCATAGGAAATCCCATGATAATTACCAGGCAATCAAATTTTGACTTCCATAATGATTTTGATGCAAAATTATATTTAAGACACAACATGATGATTGAATTGGCGTGGATTGCACATTTTTGACTCAAACATCAATATTTGTGTGATCATAGACTGGTGATGAAAAAATAAATTGTATTATGCAGGAAAAAGTTTCCAGAATGTATGTGATATCTTTTCAGTTGAATTTCAGACCGACGGTATTGGTCGGACAGATCTGCCCTTCAACGTCTAGTTCTAGAAACAATGATCAGTTTTGAACAATTGCAAATTTAATGGGGCCAATCAAGGAAGTGTACAAGAAATGCACAGGTGAAAAGAATTAGATATGTTGGTTTCCGTATATGAAAATAGAGTAGCAAGTACAAGGCAACGTGGTGAAAGAATAGTACATTCCGTAACAGCTTTAAAGATTCGACAAAAAGTATAAAATCATATAAATATGAGTGGCATCAAGAACTATGTATACATAATTGCAGTATTGAAGGGAAAATGAACATCGATTTATAGAAATTAGAACCCATTACCCCTAATAATGTAACGTATGGGTAGACGTATTTTGTCACCACATTATTGGTCCGATCTTGGGCATAATTTAAATGGCAAAAGGTTCCTGAATTTACTACAAGATCGCATTGAACCAGCAGTAGAAAATGTTGTTCGAGAAGATCAGGAAATCTGGTATGAGATGGATGGTAGCCCAGCTCACGAGACACGTGTAGTGCAGGAATCGACAATTTTCCTAACAATGCTAAACAATGGCCATGGCAAGCTGTAGATCATTCAGCACAATCCTCACATCTTTCACCAAATGATTTTTTTTTTTTTTCATTAAAATCTAGAATCTCTAATGACACTCGTTTTGAGAACCTAGAGGAGTTAACGAATGTAATTTCTGGGTAATGTTAGCTTCACCCATATCATTTGTATTGAGTTTCACAATCATTTGGATTATTGTTTAAGTATAAGTTGAAGATTAATTGCACATTTAATTGAAAAATATTATTATTATGAGTGTTTGTAATCCATTCCTAAAAATAAAAAAATAAATGCAATGTGGTGCACAACGTTTCCAAGATTTTCCAGTCTTTTACCTACATGCTTCTTCAATGAAAAACCAATTAGATTTTAGATGCTTCAATAAATTTCTATTATTTTAAATATTCTATATGCAAATTCATTTTTCGATTTGACCGTTACCACTTTCGTTTATCATGCACTTTGCCAGCCCGTAGTCAATGGTGAATTGATGTTTTGATTTAACCCTTTAAAATTTAGCCGACTTAAATCGAATTTTGCTATAATATTTGAATGCAATACAGTTGCAAATATGGCGAAAGTCTTCAAAAACAACGTGACAATATAAATTAAATTGGTGATAAAAATAATTTACATTATTTGCCAAACACAACAATTACAACTTAATCTAATAATTTGTAAGAATGCCAAAGCCATTTAAACCTACGGAATTTTCGTAGGCTGATTCGATTCACAGTTCGTGTTTTTCATTGGCCTGAACATTGGTTCGTTGTTCCTGAACATAGCCACATAATTGGATATTTCAGAATTTGGTGAATTATTCTTAACTTGTATTGAATAATGAATGCATGAAGAACTAGTGGCAGAGTTACACAAGGCGACATATCCCGTGAGAAATTGTAGCCGCTAATCTTAATGTCTTCAAACCTTCTTTCGGTTGAACACTCCGTTGTTTCCAATCTTCTATTTTCTGCAAGTTGTGCGATTTTGCAACTTTTCTCCATTTTTTCCCCTCCTTTATTGCATTTCACCTTCCTCGCATACCAGGCCTCCATAATCCGTTACTTCCCTACTTTCATAATTCATGTTCGTTTTCTCCTATTTTCTATGGCCCATAAATTCATCATATTACTTTTCTTTCAACTATATTTAGATTTCCTTCTTCTTCCTTAGTGTCTTTATGATTTCCCTCATTAATTATTGAGATATTGGAAATTTTTAACTTCTTCATTTCTTATATAATCATTTTATATATTCTTTGGTTAATTTCATCTCCTCCGGTACTTATTAATTCCGAGCATATCAACATTTCCCAATGTTTTTCTTGTTTAATCATTGATCAATTCTCTAGATTGTATCATTATTCTTTGGCCGTCTATTGCCTCAGTGTCACGTTCGGTGATGGTCTCTTCCATTAGTTTTTCTTCACTTTCGATATTCGATTATATTCTTTTCCTGATCGATCTGCTTTCTAACTTGTTGCTGCAACTTTGTTTTTATGTTATTGTCTTTTTTACTAACATCAATCATTCTGTTTATCCATAATGGTTTCTATATTTTACATAGCTTTGTTCTTTTGTTTTCACTTTCATAATCTTCATATGTGTTCATTAATAACCATTAAGCAAATCAGATAAATTTGTTTCTCTTCTTTCTGTACTAACTCACAATTACACTCAACCCATTGATTATTTCTCTTTTATATCAGTATAGACTACTACAATACTACAATAGACTACTTTGAAGGTACATTTTATTTAACAAAGATTGCAACTGCTCCTTCTTCATATACAGTGCGCCTATGTAAGGGAGACCTAAACGTCTCAATAATAAAATGAGTTGTACAAAATATTCATGGAAAATATGTTGTGCAATAAAATGTTCAATATTCAGTAATACTAACGTAATAGTCGTCGCAAAAATCTAATAGCAGTTCAGTTCCATATAATCGCTTTCCAATGTCGTCAAAAAAAAACACGGAAGCACACACATTAAAATAAGCCGAAAATGCATTCAACTTGAAATATACACATCAACTTTAAGACTTAATGCAACACATTCTTGTTCTACATCATTTCTAAAATTAAACGCTAAAGATTTGGTGATAAAACCACAAAGAAATATTTTAGGTTTTTAGCATGTTTACATAAGTTGTTTTTTTAGATGTAGTATTGTATTTATGTATACACAAATTATACATTGTTTGACCAACGTCGTTGCTGGACAGTTAGTTTTAGAACAGTTAATTTTGCATATAGAATTTGTTTGTTCTTATTTTCGTTTAAATACTTGTGGTTTAAGTTGAATATTTGCTAATTTATATAATTTAGTATATGTATATAATGTATATAACCAGTAGATCATGATGACTATGATTTATTTAATGTAATTCGGCATATTCATGTATCGCTTAATAAAAGGATTCAATGGTTGGAAAAACGAGTGTAAAGACTTTAGTCCTCCTAAAACTGTCTGATCACACCACGAGATAATCATGCTTTGTAGTGGTGAACTTTGACAATAAGAGAATTATAGCTCTTTTATGTCTCGTTAAATGTGATAAATTTAATAAAAAAATATGATGCTAAGGTACTTTCATTGAAACGAACTCTCTTTGCATCATAACAAATTACTCGGATATTCAATTACATGAATTGAAGAATTCAAAACAAAATCATACTTTTTATTCTGTAATCGTGCACAGATGTAACAGGAATAGTAATATATAGGCGACTGCACCCAATCACAATTTAATTAAAGATGTTTACAGTAGTCCCACACTAGGAATACAAATTGAGACAACAAGTTGTAGTTTATGAAATAATGAACAGTTTGTCGCAAATATCGTTTTGTGATTCCATAGTCATTATCTTTGTGCTAATCTGCCTTTCACAATCTTTTTTTCGCCTCTGTTTCATTTGCCCCCAATATTAATTCTTTTAAGAAACGTAAGATCTATCGATTTTGTTGCAAATAAATATATAAGGCAATTGTGATCGACAAATTATTATTCCGCGACAAATTAATAGCTAGCATGAAAATTGAATATATCCGCAGCTTTAAGTTTAGTACCAAAGACTAACACGATGTTAATGTACGCAATATTTTTACGGTGGGTGCAATTTAATATTTTGGGAGCTCTTCACCTCAACAGTTAACCCAAAGAGAACACATCGAACAGATTTTATTGTTATAGTATGATAAAGAATATTAGAGAGAGAGCGGATATGTTTAGAACAGGGGCGAACTAAGGAAATTAAAAATAGAATTTATCCGACTCTGAGAGGTTGTTTTGAGTTAAACAAGGAGAATGAAATGGAAGAACTAGGAGAAATGATGAAAGAAATGATAAAGAGAGAATCGAAATCTTCGTCGCAAAAGAGAATGAAATAGATATAAGAAAAAATAATATAATAACAGGAGGACAGGAACAAGTAGTATGGGGAGAGACCAAAAACAATAAATTAATAATAAGAAATACAAAATTTAAACATAAGAATATACACAAATACACAAGAGAAGAAATAGAAATCTATGATAGACTATTTCTTAATAAGTAAAAATAAATAGGAAAATGTTAACAATAAAGGGCAAGAGAAGTAAAAAACAGAAGAAAAAATATGAAGCTACTAAAAGAAAAACAATATCAAGAGAAATACCAAAGAATACTTAATGAAAAATTAAACAAACACAGTAAAGGAAATAAAAACTGAACCGAAAAAATATAGTATATAATTAAAAGGAAGAAAGAAACATCATCATCTCCAAGAAAGAAAAGGACTATAAGGAATACATGATTCAAAGGAAACAAGTTAAAATAGTAATACAAAAAGTAAAAAGGAATCATGGGAGAAGTTCGGGGAACAAATGGCAGAAAATTATAGGAACAACAAAAAACTATTTACGGCACCCCGAAATAAATGATAAGAAAAAGGATTTCAAAATGAAGAATAAAATGGATAAAGAATGGAATATAATCACTGCTGGAACAGAAGCTATAAATAAATTGAAGATAGAGAAGGCGCCCACAATAGATAACATAACGTCAGAAATGATTAAATACATGGGAATAGAAGGAAGAAGGCAACTAACCGACACAAAGGAACTAACAAGAACAATAATCCCAACAGAATGGAATAAGGGAGTGATAATACCCATATATACAAGAAAGGCGACAAGAGGAACTGCAATAATTATATAGGAATGACCTTAAATAATATATCAGAGAAGATAAAGGCTGGAATACTGGAAAAAAATAAGGGACATATTACGACAATCAATGAGAAACTAACAAATAAAAGAAGGGAAGCACATATATGCCATATAGATCTAAAAACGCCTTTGATAGAAACAAAAGAGAGCAAATCTAGGATGGAAGAGAGCGAAAAATAAATAAGAAAACAATTGAATTAACGTATGTACTGAAACAATAAGAATATTTTTTAAAACTTGGATAGATTTCGGCGTTACTTGAAACTCCATGATCACAAATTAAAACATATTCATCTACCTGATGAAGCCACGGTGTGGTGAAACAATTGTTGTAGAGTTACAATAAATTTTAACCAAGTTTTAATTTGTAATAAGAATCTTTTTAGAACAAATAGCGAGAAATCCAAAGAATTCAAGAGTGAAATAGGAGTTCAACAGGGATGCATACTTAGCCCACTCTTTTTCAATTTAGAACTAGATGAAGCAGTGAAAGCGATGAAAAAGAAAATTAAAACTAGGATACTGGAAAATTGAGCAGCACCGAATAGGAGAAGTAATGTTCGCAGAAGCGGACCTACAACATAATATAGAAATAATAGTCAAAGAACCAGAGAAATGAAATGAAAGCTAATATGAAAATAAATATATATAAAAAAACAAAAAGCAATGCTAATAGCCTGGGGATGATAGAAAACATAGAATAACAATCCAGTGAAAGGACATCGAACAAGCTGAAAACTAGATAAAGAAATAAATGAGAGGATAGGAAAGACTGGGAAATTATTTAATATGATGAAGAAAAGCTTGTTATGGAAGCAGAAAATACCTAAGGAGATACAAATGGACATTGCGAAGAGAGTTATACCATTATATATAGTTGCGAAACATGAACAATAGAACAATAGATAAACAAAAGACAAGGATAAATGCCACAGAAACGACATTTCTAAGAAAAACAGAACAAGACTAAGAGGGTGAGGATACAGAATGAAAAATATAAAAAAAAAATATATTGAACCAATAATAGACAAAAATATGGGAATGCAATTAAGATGGTTGGGACGTATATGCCGATCGAATGAAGACAGGTTGACAAAAATGATATATGAAACAAAAGCTGCAGGAAGAAACTACCCGGAGAGGTCAAAAAAACATGGAACGATAATGTTAAGGAAGAAGAAGGGAAGAAAAGAATCAATCCAGTAACACAGGACAGGAAGAAATGGAGACGAATATATCAGACAAAAAAGTAAAAAAGTCAAACAGCAATGTTTAGCACCCCTATTACAGGGAGCGTTATTTTAATCGTAGTTATTACGCAGACAGCCAAATACAGCCACGGATCTTAATAACAATTAAAACATTTAATTACTAAAAATGTTGTAGGTACCGTTCTGGACCTTTGCGTTTCTAAATGCGGTAATCATTGCAAAATATTTACGCCCAGCCATGTATGAACTCTTAAAATACTGTAATTAATTACTGCACTAGTGGAAAAACGCTTGTTATTAAATTAAAGTAGTACGCCGTTAATGTTTAATAAGCACATAAAATTATCCTATTAAAACGCAAGTCATTTTCAGCGGCATTAGTGAAGCTAAATAGTAAGACATAGTAATATTACAAATTTCTAAAGAACCGATTACAATGAAATAATAGAAACGCAGATCCGGTGTTACAAAGTAAAATTACGGTGAAGCAAAATTGTTTCTAGAAAATGATGAAAAAGATTTTTAACTAAATTACATTAATATTATTATTAAAGATCAACAAAAAATAATGAGTCAATAGATTCTTCGTAATTTTTGTAAAACTGAAATAATATGGTGACATGGTAATAATAATTTTAATTTTCTCATGTAGACCTCATATCTGATATGCGTATTTTTCAATAACCCCATAGTGCTGAAAAATATGTTATTATCCACGTTCTTTCTTGTAGTAAAACTATTGTAATTTGGTATTTATATTGACAGTAATTTTATAAAAGATAAGCTGCTTCTGAACTGTATCCAAAACTTCATCCTGTTGAGTAATTGCCATCTTTACTGGTCATTGAATAATATACTGTTATTTAATGATGCTGAATTTATTGTCGTAGTTTTGCTAAGAAATTTATAATTTTTTTATGTTATAAGATTTTGGATTTTCCAATAATTGTTGATATGCAAGTGTACTTTGCTTTCATTAAAAGCACTTGTTTTAACCGTATATCTCGTGCATTGTCAACCTAGGAAAGTTCTTATATTTATAGATTTTAATATCAGCCTTCAACTGACTCGTTGCTGATATTATCTTCTAATGTTATCTTCTTCAGTTTCTAGAAATGTATTTACTTAAACTGTAACTTGCCATACCGAACTACACCACATTACTAGAAATGTTACTTGGGCTGTTTTGAGGTTGGGTTGGATTGAGTAAATTGCTTTTCTGAGTTTGCCTTTATACCTCGTTTCGGATTTTTAAATTCTCAACATCCGTCCAGCCGGTGCATGCCACATAAGTATACGTTTACGCGGACGAGTTAATTAATATTTGCATGTTCTCGACTGAAAACTGAAGAGCCGTACGTTATTGACTATGGAGAACAAATGCAAGAATTGTCTTATATTTGTAGTAGAGTTGAAGTTAAACTTGATCACACATTTTAAAAGATTTTTGGGAAATATACATTCTTCCACATCACACAATAACAAATATTTGCAAATGGAATATTTAATGAGTAATTAATATGATGCAGCAAACATTACTTGTTGACTTGCTCGATATTGGAAAACCAGTTTCCACATCAAAACAAGAACATTTAATTACGAATAGGATATGTAACATTTATGTCATGTATAGTCGCTTAAAATTCGATTGTATTTTCCTTAACAATAAACCGGTTTACAACTACTTTAAAAAGTTGTCTCCTAGTAGTCTTGTACGTAAATAAATATACGTTACACTTTCGCGCAGTTGGCTATATAATAAATTAATAGCGCGCACTCGATTCTTGCCACTAACGTAAGTGTAATATTTGTTAAAGTTATAAAACAACATCGAAACTTTTACTTTCATTTAAGTAACTTTGTATATACGTAATTCATCTTTCAGGATTTTACGTGGTTTATGTGCGATATTAAAGCGTGCACATTTTACTCCGGTGTGAATAAGGATTGGTTTCACGTGTCGTCCTGGACCGCGCGACAAATATTTATTAACTTCTCGGACAAGAGTCGACGTGCACCTAAAATATTCAAAAAAGTACCTTTTATAAGTTGGATCGGGTTCAACGGTGTGGCAGCCAGGTATACAGCAAAGGTAATAACAAGCACAACACTAGTCCAGACTCCGGGTATCAACATTTTAAACCGGACAATCTTAAATCACGGTTAAATTCTTTGGCAGTTATTAATGTCATCTTACAGTTTATCCGCCGCCGCACCGATTAACTGGGGTTTCGTTTGCACCTGTACATGTTCACGTAAAATTTACCGAACATTTGTTAACAGCTGTACAGAGCCGCGCACAAACTAACCGCACACTCACAAACAACTGATCTCTTGGATACATTCGTGCTTAGATGGTAGCGTGTCCGCAAGGCGGACCTGAACGAGCTGATACGACCGTTTGTACCTGCGCGCATTGACCCTGAATTGTAATTAGATTTTTTTATTGTATTGTTTCCTCTTGATTGTCATTCTAAAAACACATTTGAAAATCACCGTAAATACATCAACCATCAACGATTATTTGCCTTGTGGGAATTTTTTGTTGTTTCGACGTTAGTTAGGCCATTAAACTATTATTGTTTGCAAGCGCAAATGTTTGAATTATTTATTAATTAATTGTTGTGTTAGCAAGTCAGAATTGATTTTCTGTACCACATACGCAATATTAAAACCAATGTGGGAACTGTGAATAATTTATATATTAAAGTAAACTAGCAGGGCCAGATAGACTTTTACATCTGGCGTATTTGTTGATAGCCTGAAAAATTATAATCAAGGACCGCAAAAAAATTAATTGTTAAATGTGAACTAAGAGCCTTGAAACTTATGTTTTAAAAGACATTTTCGTAACTTTTACAGCTGCTGCAACTAAGTGCCCATAAATTGGTGAATCACGATACAATTTTCATAAAAAATGTTTTTTTGTCCTTTCTTTGTTATGAAAAGTTGGTTAATAAATTATATATAATATTAATTTACTTCTTATATTGCATATTCCGATGAAAAAGTTATAAAAAAAATTTAATTTTACAGGAGATGCGAAAATTTTTCTATATTTGAAAATATAAATAAACTGAGGCAGACTTCGCCTAAGGACTTTGAAATATGGCAAAATGAAAATGTAATAAAAATATTACGGAAAAATAAGACGGATTGGGAAGTTATAATTCAATACTTCCTTAGTAAGCTATTTTCAGACATTAAAGTTATCCTCTGAAAATAAGCTTACTTTCGGGCTTGGAACATAATTTTAAGCACTAAATGTAATTTCCATAGTTTTTCACCACAAAGTTTCACAAAATGTTCTTCGAAATGTATCCCTTTTGCAGTAAATCTTCATTTTTTTTCATGTAGCTGACGTTTACAATTATGAGCTCTTTTCAGGACTGGCAATTCAGGCAGTTTCAGCTGATCTACGTTTTGAATTTTTGTGTTGGCCCGTTTCCTTTGTAAGACGGCTACAGTTTTGAATTGAAGATCAGAGAAAGAAGTTTTATAAAAGAATTAGAACGGTTAATTTTTTTCCAACGATGTTTCAATTTTTTATTACTAGCTGGTCCGCGTCAGAGTTTACATTAGTTAGTTAGTTGCTAAGTCATTTATTAGTTGTTTGATAATCACAAAATCGTCACGGGCTATTTCTAGTACGCGATAAGGTTCTCCTTTTCCTTAGCAATCCTGGATGAATTGGTCTATAACAAAAATAGATCCTTATGTTAAAGACCATAAAACCTATTTTTCGATGGTTGAATGAGTTGGATCTCCTTCGTTCTGGGTATGGCTCATCACCAGAAACGTTTATGTTATTCCATGTGCATAAATCAAAGCTGCTACCACAACTCTGTTTTTTTATTGCGCTGCACAATTTTCGCTGTATAGTGTAATCTCAAAATTATCAAATTGATAATTTTTTGCCTTATGTTGAAGGTACAATAAAATGCAGGCACTAATCTCTGTGACGCTTTTCCGCCCGCACCTTCATGCCACACGAAAGACAAGGTGTTCATCCTCCACTAAACCAATTACGGTTAGATTTACGATACTAAGCTTAAATCTGTAATAACATACATGAAAACGGCTTATATATCATAACAAGCAAGGATAAAGTTCTTACTGCACAATTTTTTGACATTTTCTTTTTTATTGTTTTCCTCCTGGTATTTGTATATCCTAATTTTAAATTTACTTTTTCACCTTGAATAGCGTAATAATAAATATTACAAAGGTTGCATTGGTCCTTTTTTGGTACATAAAATGGTATATTAAACTCCCTGCTGAATATCTCCGAGAAAAGGTAGATTACCATAGGGTTTATTGAAATTTTTATTCACATTGAAATTTTTATTTTGCGGTTTTTCCACCTTCAATGTATTCTTTGCTGGAGTGAGCGCGTCATTAGTGGCTCTCGATTCTGGGTATTGAGGTGATATCCTCCACAATCTCGTTTTTCACCTCATCTTCTACCCTTCTGTGTTTCTTATGTTTACCTCTCATCGCCAACAGATCTAGAAGATTTTCTTGTCTCTATTTGTTAACATTATATAACATTAATATCCAAGGTTCTCATAAAAAATAATTTACGAACTCGAATTTTTTATTAGTTAATTTGTTGTAATCTATAAGTTGGCTTAATAGACACCATGTCTATTGATATAAACTCACTTTTTCTATGGATATCCTTTAAACTGTAACATTCATTAAAAATTAATTAATTAATTTTCGTTAAGATAATTGTTCTTGCTACATTCGTATGTGTATTTATCAGCAAAAAACTATGTAATAATTTTTGCAGGTACTAATCTTGTTCTTTTCTTTAATCCATTCCTCCGCAATATTTTCCTATCCTTTTCGGTTCTGTACTCTCTGTGTCGTTTTCGAAACTTTCTCAGATTCTGTTGGATTGTCTTGTGTAATTGTGGTTTGGAAAATCCTTTAAAAGACGTGTGACTAACTCTGCATTGCTGGGCCCTGGTGGACTCTACGGCGCAGAAGATGGACGGGGATGTAGAGTCTTAGGATAGTGATGAACTTGGGTCGTACTCAGGATCTCTTACATCATCTCTTAATATCATCATGGTCTTCACAAAAATCGGTTTCATTATCAAAAATGTCTTTCTTTTATTCTGATCTGGATAATAATTGTTATTACCACTCTGATTTTCTGCAGGGCGAAGAAGTTCGCTTGTCGACCGGTTTGTTTCCCCGTTATAAATATTCCTGTTATAAATATTACTGTCGTTGTTGCCATCTTGAGGTGATTTGTAGATGTTAAAATTATTAACATTGATATTTTTCAACGAAACGAAACGAAACATCTCTTATAGTTCCGAGGAAAACGACGAATAGTACACTTTTTGTCGGAAGTAAACTTCGATAGTATTTTCTATGAATAGAACACATACTACTGGTTTGAGGGGTATGGCAGAACATGTATACAATACATTCTATTCAAAACCGAGTCAGTTTGATTGTGGTGTACCTCAGGGGTCAACCTTAGGACCAACCCTGTTTCTGGTTTTTGTTAATGACCTCCAGAGCGAAATGATTTATCTAACTAACAGTTTGCAGATGTTGCATCTGATTCAGTACCCGCACACTTAGCGTCAAATGCAATCTCTGAAATGTCCATGTGTTGCGGCAATAACTCCTTGTTGATGAACGAGAACAAAACCAAATTAATAAATTTTACTATTAAACATAACGTTGATTATAGCCTATCCATTTTGAGCCATAATAAATAAATTCCTGAAGTTGAGGCTGTTACATTCCTAGGTTTGCATATTGACAGGCATTTGAATTGGGATGTGCACTGGGCATCCTTTGTAGTAAATTGTGCTCAGCGCTTTATGGATTGCAAATGTTAAAAAAAACATGTGTCTACGATCTCTATAAACCAATATTATTTCGCCCACTTAGAATCGCATATGCGTTATGGTATAATTTTTTGGGGATCGACTTCTAACTTTAAGGATGTGTTTCTAATTCAAAACGCGCTATTAGATATATGTGTAATGTACCTTATCGCACACCTTGCCAACCGTTATTTCGTAAATTAAATATACTGACTCTACCTAGTTTATATATTATGGAACTGATGCTATTTTTTCTAAAAAAACATATTTTTACGTAATTGCGATATTTACTCAACTATGCCACACATTTTATGAAGAGGGACCCTATTACAAAGCCATTGCAGCATATAATGCTGTACCTGATGATTTAAAACGTGCAAAGAATTACAGAAACTTTAAGATTACTTTGAAACAGTTTTTGCTGGAAAAGGCGTTTTATTCTTTGCATGATTATGTGTTGTGATGTTTTTACCAGTATTTTTAACTTATTGTTTATATTGTGACCATATTTGTATTTGTTGTGATGTATGTATTTTGACAATGCTAATATCTATGGATCTACAGCAATAAACATATTATTATTATTACTAAACCTGTACGATTTCATACGTTTGTCAAGTAATAAATTAAAACAATATTTTTTTAAATAGATCTTACTTTCAAATCAATTATTTATATTTTATTATCAAATTCATAGCTCCATCAAGTTTCATTTCAGTAAATAATCTACTAGTTTCGATGGCATCGCAATATAATGTAGGCGACAAATGATATTATATTATCACAATTAGTGCTAGAATTAATTAACAGAATAAATTATAAGTAAACAATATCCTCGTCGACTTTAATAAAATAAACAAATTAACCAGCTCACCGTTTTAGCCAGCTTTAACCATCTATGAAATAAATAAGTGAAATCAGTTTTGCACTCCTTGACTTAATACTAAATAAACTACATAAAGATACTAAATAAACAAGACTCCCAAAGCTTTAGAATACTATCACTGTTTTATACGAAGTTTACAATCAAATCTACAAATACACAAATTATATAATAGATTTAATAAATTATTTCCACATCACAGCTTTAATTATCGGATAAATAAATTAACTACCTCGCCGTTTTCAAGCTTTTAACAATCGATCGTAAAGCAAATCTATACGATGTACAATAACTCCCTAATCATAATAATTAAAACGCGACTTGATTTTACAAACGATAGCTAAACTGAATTGCCAATCCAAAACGTTAGATTTGCCACCTAAACCCGACTCTCGACTGGCGACGACAAATACATTCATTTAGAGGTTTCTTTTTAGTATTTAGTTTTCAAGTTAATAATTATTGATAATACATATTTATACAATAGTAGCAATACATATATATTTATTTGTTTTTAAGATTTATTCACATATTTCGCAAAAATTTTCCTAGTACATTTAAAGTACATACTCATAAAATTGTTGTAATATACAATAATAATGTTACATATACAATTACTCTTATTTTTTATATTCAAAAACAGTAGTCTGTGTAAGCCTACACTAATTTGCAATATGAACTAATCTAATAATAGAAAACGGACTTTTTAATCCATACCTTGTAACCCAGTTTCAAGCTAGGCGCAGCTCGTGATTTGCAATAGCCCTTTAATTTACGATAATATTTCTCAGCCGTTAATCAATAATCAATTGATTAAATTCTGTTAATGTCTCGCATTCAAAATTGATTTGAATTTTGTTGCTACAGTAGAAGGCATTTTACAAATAAAGTCAACCTATATTAATCTAATATAATGTACATATTAATTAAATAATAATTATTGAGTGTGTTATAAAAAACTAACACATGGCTCCATAGTTAAGTCGCCAGTCTCAGCGTTCTTTACGAGTAAAAAATACGTCAATATCTAGCAATTATTACAGTGAAATAATAACAATAACAATTTTTTGATTCAACAAAAAATTGCAAACAGAAAAAAAATAACATGCATACTTTAGATAAATTCGCACTAAGGCGAAGTCAATATAACTAAGCACAAAATTGATTCTATCTATTGCTCTGCGAAAATGATTCCTCTCAGCCGACACTTGAACCGCGATAGGGGATATGTTTTATTGTTGTATGAAACCGATCATAATGAGAAGAGGAAACGCAAGAAAAAATCCCTGAAATCCTCAAATCACGATTGTGGACGTGGGACCTAAGTAGCATAAAGTTACATAAATAAATTTTAATTTTATTTGTGGTTGATGTTGTCAAAAGCTTTAGAACAGGACAGTAACTATATACTCATCTGTTACCCTGGAAGTACTATCAGTTATGGGTGATAATGCTGTAGACGTCTGATGCACCTTTCTGAAATCTGATTGCGTATGAGGGAGAATTTGATGTACATAATCCCGCAACTGTTGATTCATATTTTTTCCAACACTTTGGACGCAAGTCAGAATATTTACTAGGACCCGGAATCTTATGTAATGGGACTCACCAATGCTTCTTTCCAAATAAGTAACGTATTTATAAAGGAATTAGAATTAGATTTCAATGATAAAATGATACTTTTCAATTTTGCTTTCAGAAACACTAGAAAACTTTAAACTTTCCGCTAATATATTTATTTGAACTATAAAATTGCATTAAGTCTGGTGACGATGATAAATTGATGATGACGATGCTTAAAAAACTATTTATTTCATCCGGAATGATTAGTTCCGGTGGAATTGTGAATTCGCGCCCGACTTCTTCAATATGCCACAGGGATCAGGCGCTTTCCAATTATTATGTTATTACGCCGAGCCTCTATAAATAACAAATAAGCACTGTTTTCACGAATGATAAACATATTTGTAAAATTTCTGAGTTACTTGTATTCTTGCAGTGAAAAGGATTTTGGATATTCTTAAATCGTCGTAAAGCGTAATCATGTTCTTTCATTAAAAGTCTCGTATCGTCCGAAGAGGGGCAAAGACGTCAAATAAAATGGTCCAATTGTCAGTAATGAAGCCCAGTATACCATCTACATCGGAAATATCATATATATTTCTCGAAGGCAGAGCATGTAAAGAGGTCCTAAACTCAGACTAAGAGAAACCCTTCAAATCACGATAGGTTATCAATTTGGACGGACTACCGGCAAAGTGTAGTTTAAATATGAAATGAAAAGTCTGTGATCTCTTAAGTGTAGATCCAAAAAGTTAGTACAAATAAAATTTACTGGCTTATTTGTAATAATGACATCTATAAGAGTACTGCTAAATGCAGTTACTCTTGTAGGAAAGTGCACAATTTGCGATGGCAAGTGTTTGAAGGAATTAATTACTGGTAGGTGGAATATGGTAATGCTATTCACAAATGTTTACGATAATGCAGTTAAAAGAATTTCAAAAGAAGTAGATTATTCTGCATAAAGACGTTACTCAATAGATATTTTGTCATACTGTTCATACCTTAATCCCAAAAGACTGCTATGGCGGTTCATTTTAGTTTGATGTGATAGACGTAGATTATTTGCTACTACAGCGGACAACTGGGAAATATTTGTTGGTTTGTTGGTTCAATTTTACCATTTTTATTCAAAATGTGCTAAATGTGCGTTCGCAGAAACGCAAATATGACAGAACACATCGGTTTATGTAGCAACTCCAAAGTATATAAACCAAATTAGTGTTCAAAATACCCGACACAAAATAATACATCGCACGCAGGCCGAGTGCAGAAATCTTTTATGGGTGAGTGTAGCCCTGTAGTGGCCATGTCAGTACAAATATATGTCATAATTTATAAGGTGAAGTAACACTAGTAACTGGACTTACTTATGCAGGATGGAAACTTTCCACGAAACGATGAAATTGGCGAGTAATTAGTGTGACTTGAATCCAATCGAAAATGTTTGGGATCTGGTACATATAAAAGTTAGACGGCACATACTCACAATTCTTTACAGCCATAAGAAAGTAGAGTAATCATGGAAATTTTCGAGCTCGAGATTCAACGGAAATACACGTTTTGATCTCCCGTTAACCTATTCTGACTATATGATGTATGTGACGTATCTATGCGTGTTTTTTTAGCAGTGCATATATGTTTGTGGAACAAGGGAAGGAAAATCCACTTTCCTTCCCTTTAACAAAGTAGTATAACGATAAGTAATATTTTAGGTGAGCCTTGTTGGGCGCTCCTATTAATTAACAGTTGGTAAAAAAATAACTCTAAAAGCTGACATGCACCCTGATGTCATGTATTATGAAATATGTGAATGAACAAGAAAGATCGTTGGCCGAAACCAATCCTCTTTTTATAAATTTATAATTGTGGTTGGTTTCAAAATTTTGCGTACGCCTTCAAAGTCAAGTAACACACACACTCTGTCAGTATCAACTAGTGATTAGAAAAAAGACAGTCAATCAGAACTTAGAACGTATTGATTGAAAAACATCCTCAAACATAAAGGATAATATTTAGTCATAGGCATGCATTTCTAGGTCTAAAATTTCTTTTGTATTTTTTTTATTATTAAACCCCATACGCTCCCCATCGTGTTTGAATCTATAAATATTGAAGGGCCAATATTCAATATTATGTCCCTAAACCGTTGTGTTATTTATCCTCGCCGTGTGATGGAGTAGTTATACTTTGGGAATATAATCTACTTTTTTGATAGATATTTGCTGCATAGAAGGCAGCATAAAGTTTTCCAAAATGTTTTGGTAAGTTGCTGCATTTAATTGACTGTCGATTCGCCACGCTATTCCTCAATGAGTCACACGCACCCAACCCCAAACGTTCACTGAAAATCGCTCGCACCTGTTCCTTGGTGCCACATATGCTATATCTTACATTTGGCGGTCGATAGGTAAGTATACGACCATCGCTACAAGTTCCAAGACTTTTTTGTCTGAAAATACCACGTTATCCCAAAAACTTGGAGGTCGATGAATATAATTTAAACGAAATAGTATGCAACACTGCTTATTTTCTTCAGTGAGCAAATTTTTTTTGTGGCACTCGTCGAATTTTTCACTCGATCACGATCCTGGGAAATTTGTTACAAATACGGCGTCTCTAGTTGTATCAAAAGGTTCTCCCGCAAGTGATTTAAAAGATCATTATCTTCATAATTTGAAATTGTAGGATGTCCTAAACACGGTCTTCTAGTTATGATTCCTTCATCCTCCGACCTTTTCTTTACTTCTTTACCTGCAGCACTACTCTTATTCAAGCTATAGTGGTTTTCAACTCTTCTGATGGACCATCCCTCTTTTAATTTTTAAAGAATAACTATGCTTATTAACTGATTTAACGTATACGAAACCATGTAAGTGTACGCGAAACTTTTGAAATCAAGTGTACATACCTTCTTAGGGAATTCATTGCTATTCAAACTTTGAATAAGAAGAGAAAACTTCTATGTTAAGAAGCTCTAAAATATGTAAGGTGAATGACTTGCCAACGTTCTCGTTCATCGAAGTCCAGATTGGGTTCCCAATAAATTTCTAATGCCCGGTTGTTCAAACACAACTTAAGGGTTTAAACTAAGGCCCACGTTGAACTAATATTATTCAGACGGGCTTAGGAAAAATACATCTAATGTGGACAATAGTGCCATTCTTATTAAATTAATGTTTATGTTTATTTAAAATGGTTTTTTTTTCTATTATATATACAGTGTCAAATAATCTATGCTACCTTTAATCTGCGTAAACACATTGTAAGTGATGATGGCTTCCATTGTACTTTTGCGAGAAACACAACCATAGCACAGTTGCTCATTAACCGCGGCACGAGCCTAGAGCTACCTTAACATCCCTAATTATTCATAATAATTTTCCTCATACTTGACCTATTCTATTAGATAATAAATAGTATTGAGCTGGTTTTACTTTTAGTTGAAAAATTGCACAGAGTACATTTAAATTTCGTAATTCAAATTTTGGATACAATCAATCTTAATTTAATTAATAACGTCCAGCGTATGCTTTATATCCCCTACGCTCCCTCGTGAATAGATGTAACATCAATTCGGCTGAACAAAAAAAAAATCGCCATGTAATTTAAAATTAATGTAGCTCACTATGATTGATGGCGTAATAAATTTGTTTTCAAATTTCTGCCGTGTCGGTTTTAGTTAAATGAAATAACAAAGAAATTCCGTAAAAATATTTTTTCACTCAACATATCTGTTCTATGTTGGCATAGGATATTATAAAATATGTTGCACTAATAATCCTGATATTACGCCACATGCTTTTATTAAAACCTTGCTAAAACCCTAAATAAGTAGAATAATTAATTTTCCAAATGGTATATTTACGTAAACGTAATTACTCCCTTATACTTTATGTGTAAGGATGTATAGTAATTATGAAAATTTTCGACCTCGAGATTTTAACGGATATACTCGTTTTGAGGTCCCTTGTATCGATTCTAACTATTTTCAGAATGACGTCTGTGTGTCGGGGTGTGTGTCGGGGTGTGTGTCTGACTGTGTATGTCTGTCTGGCTGTGTGTCTGTGCGCGCTATACTGCCCAAACGATGAAAGCTAGAGGTACGAAACTTACGTGTTTCACAACTTTTGTGAAAAAAACTACCACCAAAAGCGCCAAATAAGCGCAACTAAAATAGTTTGCAAGTTGTACGAAATTTTTACTTCATGTTTGAGTCAATTAGGGGAATTTTTGAACAAACCGAAGATTATAAACACTTAAATTCTTAATTATTAGATTTCTTGTTACGGAATGAAACAACTCAATTTTTCCATAACATGCATGCCATTAATAATAATTCTTTCCACTCGTAGTGCGATTTAATTCCGATTTGCACAGCCAAGTGTCGGTGTTGATTATTTCAGCAGCGTTACGTGAAGTAAATTGCTGCGTACACGCAAAGTCCCCGATTTAAGAAATTGAAGAGCTCACCCGAACAGTCGACTCCTCCAACGACTCCGTCCATTTGGATGCAAGATCGACGCCGCCATCCAAAAAGTCCGTTCACTAAACGTTTAAAGTTTCTCAGTTTATCAAAGAATCGTTAAATTGCGATTTAATTTCACAAACGCCATTGTGCACTCACCAAACGGTCGCGTTTAACGTTTCTCGGGTTTTTATCGGCGCGACGGAAAGTTACAATGCAACGCGGAACAAACGTCCGAAAACTTATAACGCTCGTTCAAAATTGAGACAAGAAGCGTCGCAATTATGAGTCACCGTCGACTGCATGACCATTTTTTTGGCGGAAAAACTGCCCATTGCACCTAAGCGACGTTATCTTTGCAATTTTTGCGGGGAAGTAATTATCGAGTTTTTGATGTGTCTGCCGGCGGCAATTAGAAGCAAAGATTGTGTCTTCATCGATTGCTTATGTACAAATTACTATATAAAATAAATTACATATTAATTTATTATTCGTAAACTTCATATGTTTTTTACTTTCTTATACTTTATGTAAGTACAGTAATCATGAACATTTTCGAACTCGAGATTTTAACGGATATACGCGTGCTGAGGTCCCTTGAATCGATTCTGACTATTTCCGGAATGACGTCTGTGTGTCCTGTTTTGAAAGCAATATCTCAACTGGAAGTGATGGTTTACTCTTATCACATTTTTCCATACCTCGAAAACGGCACATGTTATCGAAAAACTTATTCTTACAAAAGTTAACGATATTGATATTAAACAACTTTTATATGAAATGTTTTTTTTTCGAAAAATGCATAAAAAAGTTCAGTGTGAACCACTGCTGATTTTTTTTCATTGGTTCTTAAGCCTAAAATCCTTTATGGTTATATGCATTTCCTAAGCAAATTAGTTTGTTTATATAGACGTCGCAATATTTTTTCAGTGCAATTTTCACGTTCAAATCTAAATGTTAATGACAATTGCTTTTGACGTCAACAACTAGGCAGTTTAATAATAATTTTCATTATTATTTCCCAGTTCATTATTAAAGATAAAATAAAAGTCACCTTCCCGAAATATAAAAGAATTGTAAATAAAATTGCAACAATTTTGTCACAAATAATATTGCTAAAAAAGGGAAATTAGTCTAAAAAATCTGCTGAGGAGTTTTCAAATAAATTGCTTAAAATTTCAATATCTTTAACTTTTATAGGAACAACTTCTTCGATAACTTATAATTTTCGAGATTATTGTTGGTAGTAATGATTATCAAATTTCAAGTTTCTAGTTAGTTCCAATGGTCTAATGAAAAAAAATCGTTTTGCAATGTTAAAAGTTATTGCGTCAAACGTTTTTGCAATTAGAATGGTAATAATAAGAAAAAAAAATTTGCTGGTATAAAATACAAGCGGTGAATAATTTGTTCAAAACACATTGGGAAAATTTTAATATAAATTAAACCTGCCAAACATTGCGACGTTATTTTCAAGTCAAAGAAAATTCCTATATTTCTATATTTCATAATCTATCATATTTTCTTCGTGTACATATCTCGAAATTAGTTTAACAATCTTAAGAATGAATTTCCATTGTTACGAATAAAATTCGTGGTACTCGTTACCAAAATTATCAATTATAAGATACGTCTTCAGATATTACCTGAAAATAGTTTGATTTAAGAATATTGATTACTGGTAAGAAATTTATTTGAATTTTATGTAAAAAACAAATATTTATTTTTGTCTTATTCATACAAATGTAATTTCTTGCCGTTGATGACATGATTCTATCAGGATACACATTTTTATTGAGTCTTCGATAATAAAAATAACCCTTCGCTATTTTAGTAGTCACTGAAAAATAAAATAAGATGTACGCTGCAACCCAATACCCACTACAATATAATAAACATAACTCGTGGAAACCTTTGGTATCTCTAAATGAAAAAATTCATGAAAAAGTCCGTTTCGTTCAGCATGATGAATGTATGCATCATCTTAATAAAAATAAATGTAAATTTAAACAAACATGAAAACTCGTAAAACAATTTTTTATAATAGTTCGCACTACGAAAGGGGATATGGACATTAAAACTCCATTTAGAGAAAAAACCGTAGATGTGATTTGAGTTATCATCTCAAAAACAAACAATTCAACACACAAAATACATATTGATGACTTTATCAGATCTTTATTTGTTGGAAATTTTGCAATTTAAAATAACAAACTTTTATTGTTCCTATATAAAATAATTTTTAAATATATTCTACAAAACTTAAATATCGTATATGTATTGTATAAACCACCTCAGTACTATTAGGGCGCGCTATATATACGAGGGCTGTCTTTTAAGTCTCGCATATATGTAGAGTTGGAATAAAACAGTAAATAGCTTTTAAAGACTTTATTGTTTTTCCAAATAGTCTCCACGAAGATCAATGTACTTTTGCATGCGCTCGAACGAATTCTGGAAGCAGTTATTCCATTGGTTAGGAAAAATGTTGAAGGCATCGGAGTTTTTTGATACCCAAGCTTCTTTCTCTTCTTCGGTCAACAGATACGGGACACTAATTTTTTTACCGCCAATTCTTCGGCAATTTTTTTTGAATTGAAGTATTTGACATCTCGCGTCATATGTCGATCTTCCTTGATAAGCTTATGCACAGCATCGACGTTTTCTTGAATGACTATTGTCTACTGGTGTGGTGCTTCATTGCCGAAAACAGAAACCAACTCGGCCAGGCATTCATATAGTTCTATTCATTGTTCGAATAACTTGTCAACTTTGAAAATTAATTGTATCTACAACCCTGAAACTTTGGATTTAGGTTTACTAAAGATGGAGGTTAGATTTTAGTAGTGGCATTTGATTAGCACCGCCTACATACCTGTATGCAAAACTTAAAAGACAACCCCCGTATAACTACGTAATTTAGACGAATAAATTAATACCAATATGCATACATATTCAATATGTTTCAATCACGAATGCAATATATTTTCTTTTACTTAATTTTAATGACTGACAGTTAACAACAAACAAGTAACATGACAATCCAATGGGTAAAAATTTATACTAAAAAAAATTTATTTAAAAACCATGCAAAACATTTCCGAAGAAAGTGAATTATTTACAGTTTTAGAACTATATTCTCTAATATATTTCCTACTTTCATTCTTCGAATTACAGTTTATGAGATAAGTATCTTTCCAAGTGTTTATAGTCGAGAATTTTTGCTTAAATCTACTAATTAAATAGAAAATGAATAGAATAAGTTAATATTGAGATATTTTATTTATTCAAATGACAAAAACATTTTTTAATTAAATATAATGCAAATTTACATAATAATAAAGACATTGGTGACAGTGAAATTGCTTATTCTTGCAGATACTCAATATTTACCAATTGCATGCCGACTTCAATATCAATAATTCTTACACTGCAGAACGTTAATAAATGAACTAATTTTATATGCTCTCTTCAAAGCACCGTTCGCAGACTCACTGGAGATCTTGAGTGTAGTTTCAGCATCGGCGGCATAGATAATTAAGTTGCTCTTAAACCTCAACAATGTTTAATTTAATAATTATACCACAATATGTATGTATAAACAACGTAATTTCAATTTAATCATAATACTATCTTATTGTGACTATGCCATACTTCTACAAAGGCGATAAATAATAAAGGGTGCATCAAAATAAAAGAATCACCATAAAATAGTACAAAACTATTGTACTACGAATGCATTGAACCAGGTTCTAGCATCCAGACAAGTTTGATAAAAAATGATGACAATAAACACAATGGGACTATTACCAATGCATCGAACCAGGTACTAGCAACCACTCATTTGTCACTGCTAATTGCAAACATAAATGTATCACATATCAGCCAATATACTTACGACACTAGTGCCCGGTTTCACAAACGCTAATCGGTCGTTAACGGTTTGTTAACCAATTGTGAAAAGTTTGCCGATTTGTTATCTATCGTTAAATATTTGACGATGGACAGATTAAAGACTCGATAACGAACCGGCAAACTTTTGAATATTCGTTAACAAGCCGTTAACGACCGATTTGCGTTTGTGAAACCGGGCATAAATGTTTCAAGCAATTATTCGACACTGGTGTCATACCTTATATGATATATATGTCCTAAAGTTTTAAAATAGAGACACCTATTTTATATTTACTAACATAGAGCTTGGTTGGAAAATTATTTAAATTTGTAATGAATTAAGAATTAGTATAAGCAAACACCCTGTTAAAGAATTAGAGGGGTGACGAAAAAACTTAATTTATTTATTGTATGTTGTACATTTAGCGTATAAATATTCATATGCTGTAAAAAAATCTATAAGCTATACATAATTACAACTTTATAAATAAAAATATTTAACCACTTAATACATTAGTATATCAATTTACTTATTGGCCACTGGGCATGTAGAAATTTGTAAATGCGATAAGATACAATATTTATCAATATGACTAATCCAATATTTAATATATGGTGTGTGTGCGATAAATTAAACTAATATTCTTATTTGTAAGAATGAGCAACATGTATGGGTGATGTATATCAATTTAAACTGTAAAAATTGCCAGTGTTGGTTCAAAATCGAAAAGATACATATTCCTTACAGGTAGCTTATATTAAACTCATTGTGCTTATAAAAAAAGTCAAACACAAGGCTCGACGTAATTCCCAGGGAATAGACCTGTTATGCCGTCCATTACGCCTTCCCACCATCCATCATCATTCTTTTTCAAAACATATATAACGGCACTTTCTTGAAAACTAAGTTCGTCGTCTTTATCGGCGTAGTAATCATAAATAGCTACAACTGTACAAGAAATTACATCAGCGCTGATGACGAATTGTGAAAAGGTTTTATACCTTTTTCAATATAGTTTTTGGGTACCCATCCCGGTAGGTCTTCTTCATCCGGCACAATTGGCATAACTCCTGACGTACGAGGTCTGCCAAAACCTTCGTGCTCATCCTCGGGGGGTGGCGGTGGTGGTAAAGGTGGCGACTGTGAACCACCACCTCTGGATAATCGACCGTGCGGATGATGCGACAGAGTGTGCATGCCCAAACTACCGTGTGGTACAGGATTATGCTGAGTCATTAAGATAGAGTGGTGATGACTGGGGTTGGTAGGTAACGGCACGTCTTGATTTACCAGCGGAGAAGGTGGTGCTACAATCATTAAATTAACAACACTAAACTAAAGATTAAACAAACAAGTAACAAATATTACTTTATGTCGAGGAAATAATTGTAATATAACTCAAGATACATACGAGGCATAGTCATGTGATGTTCGGGCAAATAGGCAGTGTTACCCGGAGGTGGAGGGGGCGGAGGTGTTTGAGGATGTTGTTGTGATTGCGATTGCGGTTGCGACTGTTGCAGCTGCTGCTGCTGTGGATGTACCATCCCAACCGGCGGTGGTGCCATTCCTACTTGTGGAGGAGACATTGCTTGATGTTGACCAGCTAACGGCAATGTACTATAACCAGGACCACGCTCACCACCTCTTCTTGGATGTCCAATGGGGTAATTTGGTGCATAATGACTTGGTACTTGTGGTGGAGCAACCGCCGGAGGTGTTCGATATTCACGACTACCCTTGCTTAATGTGCCACCAGAAACGGACACTAAGATTTAATAATAAAAATAATACAAGCTAGTTAAGATTGTAACATTATTTAAAACAGTCATCAAAGTATAATTAAGTTTACATTCTATTCAATGTAAATTATAAATGAAATTCTCACCTTTACTTCCCGTCCGTGTAACTTGCGGCGGTGTTGGAGGTTTCGTTGTCGGGGCAGGACCAACCATGGAAGAATTGACAGACATTGCACCTATCGACTGAATGCTGCCTTGGCTAGATCCCCTCGATTGTTTCTGCCTTGGAGTGCCGGTGCTTCTAATGCCATGACCGATATCATCCAAAACTGTAAAAGCTACTTAAAACTCACATCAACTAAAATGTACACTTTCATTACTTGCATAATCGATTGGTTTCCGCACATATTTGATTGGCTTTTCCGGATTAGCCGGTGCTATGATTTTATACTGCCTCGCTGTTGATTTATTCGCAGTTAACACACCAATTTCACGCCGTGCGACCTTCTCTTTATGTATCATGACTGTCTGGGATATATGGTTCATTTGACTTTCCATTTCGGCCAGCTGGGCCGCTTGGAGCTCCAACAACTGCAAGAAATTATACGCAAGCGTGTTTATCTGATATGCCACACTCGCAAGTGATTGTGTTGTGTAGTTTTTCGTTTCTTCTAAAGCCACTCGCTTGTTGTCCGACTGGAAATAATTCGCTTCGCAGTATGCGGCGACCCTTTCTAAATTTGTGTGGTTGTCTGTTAAATTGTTTCGCCCTTCGGGGATCTCCGATCTGAGTAGTGCTGCTAGTTCTGCCATCGTGTCGCAATCACTCACCACTCCCGATTCACGACTTGGACTACCTAGGTGTGTACAGTATTATTTCGTTATCGTTAATACAACAATATTAGATAAACATAACAGTACAATAAGATTATTACCGTGGGCGTAGAATCCCACACTCATAATAAAGCAAAGTTATAATTGATTCATTCTTCTGAGACAGTAGTTTCGCATGAAGTATAACTAGGTACGTTTGTACATTTACATAAATATTAACGCCTAACGAAAATGTAACCCTACTGATTTACACTGACAAACTATGACGTCACGATTTTAGAACATTCAAATGGGTGGAGTTCCAACAGACGCGGGAATTTCAAATAATTTTTTTATGGTGATGAGTGATAAGCAGTGGCAGGAATTTCCTATAACATGCTATTAATAAGATATAATATTAACATGTTGTGTGATAACGTTAGAATGTCTTGTGGTTTATCGAGTTAGTTATGTTTTTTTTCAAAACGTTTGTAACATTTGTCAATTCCATTTAAACGAAATAATTATCAAAATATGCTGCTCAACGCTCCATTTCATCGTTTGAATCAATAAACAAAAAAGTAAAGAAGCTAAAGATATGCATAAGCCTCAACAACCCGATCCATATGCTTCGGATACATATCCTAGCCACAGGATTTATCTTTGGGGTCACATCAAAGCCCAGTGGAAGAAATTATCTGCAATGTAGAAGTAGCTTCACAAAAACTAAACAGGGACATATACCGCAGCTCCTACTGTTTAACAAACCTCCAAAGAGAAACATAGGAAGAGAGGCACATTATGCTCTAAAAAATCTCCTGGTAAATAAAGAAATCATTCTACGAGCAGAGAAACGTAACATTACAAAGCTATGAATACCGATGATTACAAATTGAAAAGGAAGTAAATATTCGAGGATATGGCCGACAAACCGACACCATGAATCAAGGTGCCAGAACTTCCGAAACCGAAACAGTCCAAGCCGGATATTCCATTACGAGCAATTGTGAAATCTAGAGCACCGATTCAATCACTGGTAAGATATCTCACAAAACAGCTACAACCATATGCTGAGAAATATAAATGATACATCAAGAATGCAGATCACCTAACTGAATTGTTGAAGAATTATTTAGTACGACCAATTTCTGTTAGTAAGTTTCCATGCAGTGTCGCTGTTTGCCCAATCAAAGAAGGTATGTAGAATAGAAACACAAACCAGATAATTATATAGAATTATTTGAACGCTGTCTTAAAAACTGTATGGTGACCAACGTTAGAAGCAAATTGAAAGCAGTCAATAGGATCACAGCTATCACCTATAACAGCTAATTTATTTATGGACCCTATGAAACCAGAACATTGGATACTGCGCAAGGTATACAGGATAACATGGGAGAAAACAACTTTTATTCTCAATTATCTGAATTAATAACATCAGCAAGTTGTCGTTCCTAGATGTCCTTATAAAGACGACAACCGCTATATTAACATCACCATCATCCAAAACAATTCCACTAAAGTATTGAAAGCAAATAGTTATTTGAAAACGTGAAATACAGAAAGCTACAAAAGGAAGACAGAGGAAAACGGCTTCCGGCCATATATAAAAACAACAAAAATCAGCATCAGACTCAAGGAGAATATTCGACCCTCATCTAAAACTATGTTGAGAAACCCAGTAAATGAAAATCCCGTTAGGAGAACAAGGAGTACACGAAATTGCTTGTAGTTTACCTAAAATCTAAAGTCTAACAGACAAATAGACGCTGGCAAGACAGGACACATGACATGTGAAACAAAGAGACACGTCGTCATCACTGGTGAAACGTATATTGACCACATATCTTACGCCACGAATAATAAGAGAAGCTATCGAAATAGAGACAGACAGAGAATCCTAATAAACGAGATGATGTTCAACGACTTCCCAGAACATGAAGTCGCAACGTGAAATCTAATACGAATCACATAAGAAGAAGGAGCAATTAAAACATCAGTATAAGAAATAGTAGTACAAAGTGGATATCATAGCCTTGTGGGTGAACGCTATTATACGCTATAGTAATTCAAAGTTATAGTGTGCACTGTCACCAAAATTCATTTCTTGAACTCCAACCTGGAGTTTTTCCCCGACGAGTGACAATATTGGTGCGGAATGGTTCCATCAAGGCATGTGTGTTATTGTGCTATCATGAACAGTGGAATGCATTGTGTTATCGATTTCATTCCTGAGTGATCTAGAATGTGCATCGAGATGTTCCAGGAAGGAAATTGACAACTCTCACCATTAAATAAGACGAATACTATCATGGGTGTAAATTGCATACATATACTCAGTGATATAGAAACTGCACCACCTAGAAGGGGTGGGAATTTTTGGACCAAATTTGGCCTCTTCAAAGAAGTCAAGAGAAACCCTTGCTACGTGAGGTCGTGCATTATCTTGATGGAAAAGTGGGTCTTCCAGCCCTCGAAGATATGGAAGAACATGTGGTTCTACCACTTCGTCAATGTAGCGTCGGGCGGTCATACTGCCCTGAATGAAAAGCAAAGGTGACCTACTGCCGTAAGCAATAGCACCTCACACTATCAAACCCACAGTACGGTGCACATGCCTCGCAATGGAAAAATCGGGATTGCGCCTTTCTCCACGTCTTCGTCTAACAGTCATCCGACCATCATGCAATCCTAAACAAAATCTCGATTCGTCCCCAAAGACAACTCGATGCCACTCCAAGTTCCATTGAAGTCTTTCCGTGCACCAGGCCAAACTTCCTCTGGGCATCGTTAAACACTTGAAACACTTTAAACTAAAGAACGGGATCCAAAAAAGTGGAACAAATTCAAAAAATGACTCGCTAATTGCTTGTCTATCACCACCTCTAAAAATGACACAAACGTCAAAAATTCCATGACTACTTGATGATTGGGTTTCAAATTTTAATCAACTATTTCCCTGGACTAGTCCACTATTCCTGCCAAATTTGGTCCAAAAATTCCCCACCCTTCTAGGTGGTGCAGTTTATATGTCACTGAGTATATTTAAAATTAAATGTTCACTTAGAATCAAGTACGGTGGGGAATCCATATAGTTTACACTTTAATTGTCCTAGTACAAGTTTGTAAAAAAATTGCATCGTGTAATGGAGTAAGTTAGGTAATTCAAATATTTAAAACATAATTAATTGAAAATATGTTAAAAGATTTATGTATGTACGACCAAAAAAAGATATATTGCAAGATTGGAAAGACCCTCATTGCGGCAAACTGCTTAACTTAATTATATTATATTATATTAGCTGTATTCACGCAAGGGCGGAAATACGTTTTACACATGCGAAACCAACGTGCGAAACTGTATCAAGTTCTACAATGAAATTGTCATTATGTGCCATTTTAAGAAATGCATTGCAATTTTACAGGATCAAAAAAATCATGTAGTTTAGGGGGAATAAAATTCTAGATTTAACTAAATTTATAGTTAAAATTGATATTTGTATTTATTAATATATAGTGTTTGAATAAAAAACAAATTTGACTTGTAAAGTAATCAATTTTATACTAATAATATTAAAACAAATTAACAGAGGACATTTCAATTGAAGCAATTATTCAACTGAGAAGCAGGTACGGCGAAAATATGCATGCGCTTCATCACGCTCATCTCCTTCCTTGGGAGCCGGGCACGCGTAAAATCCATGACTACGCATTCTCTCGTTGATTTTCGGAAACAAAATCGTCCATCATCAGTTCTATGTTACTTCTTTCTTGTGGAGTTTGGATGATGATGTTATTTCTAAGCACGTACCAAATGTTTGAAGAATAATATTAGCATTCATGAGGGCATGATTTGTTTTTACGAATTGAAGTAAGAAGTATGTCTAAACAAATGCTTCTATACTAATCAGAATTAACTATTTGGAAAGGTGGGACAACGAACAAATTTTCTGAGTACTTATATCAAAATACCTAAATGCCTCATTACAATTTTCGTCCAGGTTCATATACGCAATTCCATGTCTAGATACGATATGTGTAACTTCCTCTAAACCAGTTATTCATTCAACGCATTGTAGATAATGTTGTGGTCCTATAGTAATTATTATATTTTAATAAATTGATTCTAACATTGTAACATTGTAAGTATTCATAAATATGCATAAAATATAAAACTCCATGTAAGAAAACTTATAATAACTTTAGTTCCTACTTTTGCCACTCGTAAATTAAAATGAGAATAAGACATCAAATTGGATATTTTTTTCTGAATAATTTGTTTTTCCGATTTAATCTTGAAATCACGTATTTTTTGTAAAGCAAATTGATGCACCACATATTCAATAAATCCAATATATTCCTACTTTATGCTTTCTAGTATATGCGTGCAAATGTTACAAGTTACAAGTGCAAATTGATTAGGAATTTACTATACTGTTTAACAGTGATAAATTTACCCATACGGTGTATATACCATTAATCCCGGAAGCGTTAAGGCTTAAGTCTTAAGACAGACATCCAGAATGATGACTTAGAGTTTTTGAGAAAACTGAAGAAACTCTAAAACTTGTTTGCAATTGTTTGTCTCATATCTATTTTGTTTATAATAATTTTACAGTTTTAAAAATATTTCCCATTCCATATGTTTCCGCATGCTACTTGACAAAGTTCTTAATTTGTTTTGTATCATATTTTACATCAATCTTTGCGACCATCACTAGGGGTAGCTTTAGTGCAGATTAAATACATACAAACTGTAAGAAGTAATTACATAATTTATTGTTTACAATGTTAAATGGTAAATTATATTCAATCGATCCGACCATGTTTTACAAATAAAGTTTAACTTAAAAAATAGCCGAAAAACTTATTATTGCACTTCGAACATTTACGCGGGAGTGACTCTTGCATTTCTGAGCAAGTTGGGACTATTGATACTACAATTAATCCAATACCATTATTGTACAAATATCTAATGTTAAATGGAGGTTTTCAACTGCATGATATTTTAAGCGACATTAAATTTGATACATTTTTAATTAAAAATAAAACAAATAAGTCTACCCGAAAAAGTTTGTTAGAGAAAAACACAAGTTATACTTTATTTATAAATAATTAACAAATGAATTCATAAATAATGTTATAAAAAGTATAAGGAATCTAAAGGAAACATCTATTTTAAAATATGCCAATTATAAAATAACAACATCGATTATTTACGACATGCACTAATAATTATTAAATAATTGTCTCTTTTCGACCATTAAAGATACCAACTTAATTAATTGAGGTACACGAAATATATTTATATTTAAATAGAAGAACATCAGTCATAAATAAAGAAACAACGCTACCGTTGCATTTGACAAGATTCATTTAGCGAGTGAAGCGTTCCGAGGGACAAAGAAAATTCTTACACAACAGTTTTGTACAAAATCAAAAGATATATATTTTATATCCTTCAGAAGTCTCCATTTTGTTTGAACAGGACCTAAACGTACAAAATTTAAATAATTAATGACTATAACCGCTTATTGAAAATACAAACGGGAATGGACCAACCAACAATTAATTATTAAGGGAAGTGTCAAACATTTTTATCACTTCTCTTAAAGGCGTGGTATAATCGTGGTCCATTAAAAAAGTTCTCGCCACCTACGTGGTTGTAAGATAATATTTTTGAAACGATATTTAGATCGTCAGTTTGTCTGCCTTTCGATATACCGGATGTATACAATAGATTATTGAGGTGTTGATTGACGATGGGTTGCTGAACTGGAAATCCTGGTGCTACTTGATAATTTTCTCCATTGGATCTCAGTAGTCTTACGTTCGAAAGTTGAACCGATGGTTGTATGGCTACGTTATTATAGTACTGCACAGGTCTGTTTGGTTGCACTTGATAATCGCTGTTTAAAAAATTGCCGGTAATAGGTTCCTTACGGTACACTCTATTACTTTGTTGTGGATCTAATGGTGCCACATCGATATTTTGGGCGTAATTAAAATGATGGAATCCGTTTGGAGGTGGTGTCAAAACGGATTGTATCTGGTTGTAAGTCGACATTTGTATGTAAGGCGACTGTCTAAAATCAATGGCATTTCTAACTGGCAAATGCTGCGCGTTGAATGGTAGTTCGCCAGCTTTATTCAGCTGCTCTGGATTTAACGAAACACTAGACTGAAATGACACTAAAGCACCGTTCTGTGGATTTTGTTGAAGGGGGAGATTTGCTGAAGGAACAGAAAATCGATTCTCTGTATTCAAGTGAGGTTGCTCGTTGATGGTGTTATAAGACTGTTGCGAAATAATCTGATTTTGGGGAGGATTTGGGATGGGAACGAATGGTTGGTCGTTATGTTGTACCCTCGTTCGTTCATCTAAGAACCGCTTCTGTTGATCTTGTAATAATACTTGCTGTTGAAGCAAAAAATCTTGTTGCTGCTTTTGCTGCTGTTGTATTTTAAACAGCTGCTCCTCCAATGCTCTCTGTTTCTCGTGCAACACAATTTGGTTCCTAAATTGTTCCCGTTTCACCAAGTCTTGCGTGTACAAATCTTGTTGAGATGTTTGCTCGTTCAAAAACTTCGTGACGATAGGCACGTGCTCGCTTTGCTTGTAAATTGGTTCGACACTTTTCGGCAAACCACGGGCATCTTGATGCACCGTGAACGCAGCCACTAACGGGGCCGAGAAAAACTGCACGTCCTCCACTTTAGCGTCGCTTTCTTCAGTCGTCGGCGAAGCTATCGTCGGCGACGGCGACGTAAAAGAAGTTTTTGGCGTTGCCGATTTGGCCTCGTTAAACGCGAACTGGTTCGGTAACGAATTGAAATTCGTCGACGGTTTTTTGGTGATATAATTCTTCTGTTCGGGAACGTGTCTGCTGGAGGCGCTGGCCAAAAAGTGTTCGGTGTTTGTAAAGTTTCTCTGCGATGGTTGGAACGACGTGATCGGCCTGTGCTGCAACCCGTTGCTCTTCTGAACCACGACGATTTGCCTCTCGCGCCCGGATTCGGTCGTCGTCGCTACGTCTGGAGTTCTGGTGAAAATGGACACGGCCGAAGCTCTGGCCTTTTCGACGGTTTTTTCGTCACGATAATTGGAGTCATTGGAAATTGAGTCTCTTTCTTCGTTTTCTAATTCCGTTAGGGCTTTTAGCAACGCTTTACGTAAGCTAGAGTCCAATGTTCCTGGTTTAGGAGTCACCTCGTTTAGATCTTCTTCTCTGCATTTTCCGATTCTTAGTGAAACTCCCAAAATGATGACGTAAATCTGTAAAAATCGTTAATCATTAGCACAGTATACTTGAAAATGCGACCACGGATATGCCAACATCTGGGGATGGGATGGCAAATAAAAGATTAAATGTAAAATCATCACATTATATGCATTTTGTGGTCCAGCATTGGTGTTCTAAACCAACCCTACACCCATCCCACCTTGATAGCCAACGTCTTGTAGCATCTGCCGATTCGGCAAAATGAATTGATCATTTGAGTTAAAATAAGCGGTAAAATAAAAGGTGAACATGGATCGATGTTTAATTAGCGATAAAGAAATTGAGCACAAGATATAGCCCAATTGAACAGCAAAAAGGTTCACAAAAATTATAGGAAGAAGTGACAAATTAACAGATATAAAGGAAATTGATATCGTCAAAAGAAATGAAGCCAATCAAAAGGGGTTCATCACAACAGCTCTGTTTGCGATTATGTAATTAGAATATATTTTAACAAGTTTTCAAAATTAATAAAATCAAGACTTGCGGCTTGCTATTTTAAGTAGCATATCAGTCCAAAGTTCTGTCCATGTTGAACAAATATATTGCAGCAAATGCTGACAGAATAGAAAAAATGTCTATTGGGAATATCTGCCTAGGATACATTATAAATATGTATTTAGGCTAAAACTTATGCTCTTATTAGATATTAGCATCTTCCCCATATGTATGTAGCCATCATCCTTTTCCTAGCTGCATAATATTTTGTGTCTTTTCATTATTGAAAACTTTAATTATTTTTTTACTCCAAGCAAAGGAAAAAAATTTAACTCACGATTTCTCAATTTAACATTTTAATATCGTTTTGTCGAAATTAAATTTAATGACTTGCAAGTTTTCGAAATACAAAAGCTAATTTACACAAGTGAAAATGCTATTTGTTATTGTAAATAAAGGCAGTGCCGACAATTGGAAAATGCATGAGTGAAAGTAAGCACCAAGAGCAAAGATGTGCACTTGGTACTACATATTATGGACGAACGCTTCTGGCCATTAGTGGCATACTTCTGAAATTCCACGTCTGCGGTTAATTAACGTGAGATTATTAACAACGTACATTTTCTATTCGCCAACGCGCAAAGTGTACGTATTATAGTTCATTTTGCAAACTTTACAATGAGTACGTTATTGTTAAGTTAATTGCATAACAAAGCAGCAGTAGGATCCAAACGAACTACTTACATTAAGATGTTAAACTGTTGTTAATATGAGTGCGCTTTCAAAATTCCCAATATACTGGACGATTAAATTACTATACTGTGTGTAAAAAACTGAAGCTTTTCTTTTTTAAACCAATTTTTTGTGAATTGTTTGAAACGCAAATTAAAACAGATGTTAACAGATTTAATCGTAACACAAAACAAAGTTCATAAACCCAATTACATACAGAAAATACTATTTACTTTTCGTAAACACAACTAAATTAAGTCGCTAATAATTAGAATTATTGGAAAAGACAAAAGTCAGTAAGCCGTACCAATATATAAAGTTAATAAACACTTAAAACCTTCATCACATCAAACCTTATATTTACTTTAAGGATTTAGTTGGGTTAACGTGAATAAGATCGTTCATATTGGCCTGCTGTTTTTTTTAATTCTTAGACATTTCTTTCGAACACCTGAATAAATTTATTAGTGAGTAAATTATACAAGAATCGATGACGGGCAGAACTTCGTACTGATGTTGTAATTTAGAACAAGCGTTCATGGTTTAACTGTTCCTTCTACCCCTAATTCTGAATATTATTTGATTTTGTCTCAACTCAAAATAGCATTTATTTTGGTTCGACATTCCCAAGGACAGATTTAGAAATATCTTCATATTGGAGATTTTGGCACATGCTTAAATTTTGAACCAATCAATGGCGATGGTTGGGTTCGGCATCGTGATGACTGTAACAGGTTGGAATCGGTTATAACTAACAATAACACTTGTTTTTGTTCGGTCCTCTTTTAAATCGATATCTATGTAGAAAATCATACTTTTATGTTGGGGTTGTAAATAAAATGCTAACCCCATTCCACGATGGAATGAACTTAAAACTGTGTGCATTTCGAACGAATTTCTAAATCAGATAAACGTATAAAATATTAAAAAGCCAAACTAATCCATAGTAACTCTATCTAATTTTCCAAAAACTATAACGAACTCAGGATATGGAGCTTTAGGTAAAATTTTCCACAGTTATTCATGGATAATCTTCAGTATTTAAAATTCAATCTCGCAAAGTATATTTAAGTGAAAGTCCAAGCCATTGTCGTCTGTGTCGGACACCCTAATTATACTGCTTGATATACAGAATTTCTATATTGCAATAATAAAATGCAAAAGCAATTCAGAGGTTATGTTGTGTCGATTTGGCCTTCAATTAAATGATGGGTTGAACCGTTGCTCGCTTCCGATCTTTTTTAAGAGTTTATCATGCAAAAATTTCAAATAGAAACTGAAAAATGGGCTCAACTGAAGGTGTACTTCAGTTGACAAAAATCAAGTATTGTGATGAATACAATCCATGGTAGGATCAAGATGGAAGATGTAAAGCGAAATAATGAGGGGGGGGGGGCAGAAATTGGATTAGTAAAAGAGGAAGATTATGAACAGGTTTTCTAGTTCAAATGTTAAACAGTTCGATTGTTGAATTCACACCAGTGATTGTGAAGTATACGAATCGATGGGGATAATAGAAATGTAAGTTTGACAAACATGCACGCACCTACGAAGGATAAGGAAGATGAAGAACGATAAGTTTGCTATGAGGCAGTGGAAATGGGCTAAAAAAACGCTAAGGCACAATGTCAAGATAATTCCGCGAGATTATAATGCAAAAATCGGGCTGCAAGAAATATATGTACCAACTGTAGGGAGATGTAGCAAACATATGGGAAGTAATGAAAATAGAAAACGCCTGAGAGAGTTTGAATTTGAAAAGAAGCTAGTGATGAAAAGAACACAATTTGTAAATAAACAGATTCATAAGTGAACGTGGACAATACCTAAAAATAAAATCAGATACATCATATATTGATATAAGAGAGGTCGAAAAATTTATCAGGAATATTGGGTGCTACAGGAGGGAGGATATGGACAGTGATCACTATTTATCTGTAGCACATATGAAAGGAAATGTATATATTATACTGCACTTGAAGGTCTCTTAAAAAAACGAGAGATAAAAGGTGTGACACAACACAAGGAAAAAATATATAGCAAAAGATAGTACGATGGAGAAGATAGCATATAGAAAAAGAAGAACGGCAAAAGAAAAAAGACAATAAATAATGCAACAACAAGAAGTACAAATTACGGAAGATTTTACTAGAAGATAAAATAAAGAATATGGAGGGTAATAAAGAAGATATGCCAGAAGGGCGAACAAATGCAATTGTAGTTCTTTTATATAAAAAATGACACAGAACTGTATGCGACAATTACAAGGAAATTGTTCTGTTAGATCTACATAAAATATTAACCCACAATATACGGAATAAGTAGACATCATATAGAGAAGAAGCTATTTGGGTTTAGAAGGGGCGGTGACAGATCAAATCCTTTCCTTAAAACAAAGCCAGAACAACTGCTACGAGCATAAAATAAGGCTGCACACTGTTTTCATTTTAGGCCGGCGTATGATTAAATCATAAGGAAACAACTATATAAAGCCATGGAAGACATACAAATACCAAATCAGCTCATACGGTTAGTACGAATGGGACATACAAAAGCATGGGTAAGAATGATTGCAACTTTATCAGAAGTTTTCCAAATAGAAAATAGGCTGCGGCACGGTGACCTGCTTTCAAAAGTTTTAACATCGTATTAAATACGGTAATAAGAGCGAGCGGATTGAATCCAAAGGGAACAATGTATAATAATACGCACAAAATGTTGGCGTATGCGGATGACCCAACTATAATAGCTAAAACGGAAAAACGGTTGAGCAAAATAGTGAGAGACTCGAAAAAAGCAGCAAGAACAACATGCCTAGAAATCGAGCAAAGATCAAAGTATATAGTTGAGCAACATATGTGTGATGAAAGAGAAACAGATATTATAATGAATGGAATAAACAATGAAAAATGGAAAAGAATATGAGTTTGAACGTATACACAGTTTCACTTACCTAGGAGTGCTTATAACGACAGAAAACAGCAATAGCAAGGAACTATGTCCGAGACTAACAAATGGAAACAATGCAAGAGGAGCAGTGAAGAAATTGTTAAATTCGAAAAAATTATCATTGCACACAGGAAGGATTTATAACACAGTTATCAGACCAACAGCAACATATGCGTATGAAACATGGGAAAGAAAGAAACGTAGAATAATTTACGGTGGGAAAAAAATCGTTGTAGTATGGGCGAGAAGGACAATGCGGAAATAAATAAGCACTATAGCGAAGCTAATATAGTGACAATAATGAAAGCACAATAGTTATGTTGGTTAGGCCATGTGGAGCGACTGACACAAAGGAGAGTGACTAAAATAGTGTCGAGAGGTGGAATACTAGGACTAAGACGGAGATGAAGATTAAGGAAAGCGTGGTTGCCTGCAATAGAAGAAGACATAAAAGTGTTAGGTACAAGATACTGGAACACATGCCTAAGGATAGAGATTAGTGGAGAAAGGCAATGAAGACAATATTTATATAGTGACCATGCAGCCCTTGCAGTTGGTAATATTGGCAGCTCATGAAGCTTAGCAAAATGCAAGCTAGAGTTGCTAAACAAGGCAAGCGAATTATATGCCGGCCATAAGATATTATGTGGAACTATAAATAAATTGTTCGAGAGAAAAAAATGTAAATAATGAATAAGAGAACGTTTATATGAACCCCAACTAATTTGAATAACAAATCGAGATTTATTGAATATTTGATTGCGTCAATTTCCTCTCATTTAGAATGCTTAAGAGCAGTTTTTATATGCAAATTGTCATCGATTCTATTAAGAAGAGAACAGCTGAAAAACGCAGAAATATGCAGTTTACGTTAGAAATGCAATTTTACCAATAATCTCGGTCCTGGTTTGTAGAGCATTTATTAACCACAACGAGGAAGTAAACTTCAATAGATTCATTAGCGGGCCTGTGTCCGCGTCACTTTTTTACTTATGCCTTAATTATTATTACATCAATACTGGCTATTGTTTGAAGCAATAATGTTACTATCCTGTAGTCCTAGAATATTGGATTTAAATCAAGTTTCAATTTGATTGGAATCCGCAATTTATTGATAACCATAATTAAAAATAATCCATATTATATTACTATATATAAGTCGTGGGATTTGCGTACATATCGGTAACCGTACGGTATTTGATAAAATTGCGAATATTCTTGTGATATATATTTTGAATATTAGGTAGCTCTCTTCAGGACGGGATCAATGGTTATATGCGACGTATTATGTACGTTTAACTTTTTTACGTTGATGAATATTTTTTTTTCAATTACAATAAATATATGACATTCTGAATAAAACTGTTTTATTACATAATAACCATACAAATGGACTAAAATTATTAGGAATATAAATAGTGTAACTAGTCAAATTGCTGAATGGAATTCCATGGGAAAATTAAAATTTCTATGCGTATGTTAGGAAAATTATATGTATTACACCGGAAACTACCATTTCCTCCCTTTGATGAGTTGATGCCCCGCTTCCCGTCGGGCATCAAATGAAATCGAAAGGAAATAATGCACTTTCCTCCCTAGTAATACATTTATATAATCTGCTAGTGCCGACGTAAATATTACTGTTTGCCAAAGATCTCTGTATGCATGGCGCAATTTGTCTGGATATTGTAAGCTTTACAACGCAATACCCGACATTTATCGTCATTAATTGGCCCGAATATCCAGACGCTGATTTTCTTTATAATTTTGTTATCAATTGCATATTTTGTAAGAAAATTACAAGTTAAAATTTGCTCTTTCACATGAATGGGCTTTTACAAGTAATGTTGATAATGACTTTTACTTGATCAAAACCAAAAATTGAAATTTTAATATGTGATTGCATATTAAAATTACATTACATCGATTTTATGAAATTCAGATTGCAATGTTTTTGCATCCAATAATAGGAGCAAGCAAGCCTTGGCGCATCCATGTCTTTGTATATTGGCACACAAATCGTTAAAGGTCTAAATGTAAAGTTAAAAGATTTTCTATGTAAAATATCCTAGAATGTGAAAGTATTGTTTTACACACGGATGTTGGTATTTAAAAAATGCGCTATACAGAATTTTGCACACAAAATACAAACACGTAAATCGCATGGCACTGTACTTATTGTTCTGTGTTCAGTAACATTCGTAGATAATATTTACTGCTGCTTTTAATGTAATTAATTTGCGTAAGCAATTTCATTTTAATATTTCATACTTTTTCAATTATTACGGGAAAATATTTATGGGATATGTTTTCTCATATACAATGAGTTTAAAATAAATGTGCAGAAATAGTCCTGGATTATTCTATAATATTTACTTCACGTCTTTCGATAAAACCTTTATTTTTAAATTTAACTGACATTTTTGAAAATAGCGTATAATTACTTTTGATTAAAATTTTGTTTTACTCCATTCCAACCTCTATTATTAGCCATGTCTTACATATCTTAAGTTGCTTTATAAATAAATTGCCAATAAAAAATTGTTCAATCACATATGCTAACTTAATATTCCGATTAGAAAATCCACGGTGAGTTTAAATTTTATATTCATTTTATTGCCATTCGTATTCAGCAAATTAATAGCAGCACACTTCACGCACGAAATTACTTTTCCTTTTTTGCGCTTGCACATAATAAATACAATGCCAATATCATTAATCAACACGGACTGCATTGTACCGTCGGCATATAAATAACCAGCCAGAATACATTTAAATAAATACGTCTGCAGTTTCATCGGGAAAGTTGCAAGTGAAACGTCTCGATGAATTAAATATACATGCACAAAGCAAAAATGCATCTTTATTTCGATCAGTAATTATATTTGTACTGCTACATACCTGAATTAAAAGTGCAATTTGGGTTATTAATATGTGGGTAATTAATATCCAGCGCGTGGCCGTAACACTGACCTTGTGAACCACGCCAAGAACACACAGAACTCTCTTTCTCTCTTATGCTTGGAAGAGGTCAGTAATATTCTCATTAAATTGCAGTATTGTATTTCGAAACTGTAACTAAGTGCAAGAAGCGCTACTTGTATTTTACAGATGGAATACTTAAAACATTTTCATTTTATGACATCTATGGACGAAAATCTTTCTCAGACATAATAAATCTTTAACAAGTATTACATATTCCAATTTTTGAATTGGATGCAAAAGTAGAGCAATCGTTAACACAGAGCTCTAATAATCCGCGCCCTCAAACATTTCGAGAAATAATTAAGAAGTATAATAGTCATAGCATAATCGAAGTAAAAAACATTTAAATAAAGCACACAGTAAACAGAAACATTTATTTAATATAATACTTCAGGTTATGTAATTTTCTTTAATTTGGGTAATTATTAAGTTTATTGTTCTTTGTCCCAAATTGATGGTAATTGGTTTCTTCACGTAGTGTTTATTTTCATTTATTGTTTCATAACATTCTAATATCTTCATCTTAACGAAAATAGGCTACGACTTCCGTTTACTGTTCGCATACAACCCACTAATTTATGCAAATAAAATCTAATCTCGGTAATTATGAAATGCAGGCACAATATTTGTACGAGGTGAATTAACTTAGAGCTTTTACTTATCACGTACGCCAGTGTATTTAAAATAGTACGTACATGTTAGTAGTGCACCGAACAATTCTGTCATAAATTGTTATTATCTCACGATGCTGTGTATTGACCCTGATGACATGGGTATCCGAGTGACTTTCAAATACTTGTTCTTAAAACTATAATAGACAGCTTTCTCCAGACATCTTTCGTAGACGAAATGTAGGGTACCATAGATATTATAACTCGATATAATCATATTAGTCGTCCTTGTAGGAAGTTTCTTTTTTACTCATTTTTATTTATTTTGTGAATTACGGGTTGAGCACGTAATAAATACGCTATTGTTGGCTTCATTAGAACGAGAAAGTGGTAAATATGAATGAACGAAGAAAGTTGAATAAATGGAAATAGTAAATTTGTGTTTATTCAAAAAAGTACATATTTACTGTCCACGTAACGTAACTGTGATAATAACGAAAATAATGCATCGTAAAAAGTTATATGAGATCATTTAATTCGGAATAACAAGTAACATTAATTATGTTGCCATGTCTTGTTGTGAGTTTCAGATGTGAAGTGGATAACATTGACAATAAAGGAAATATTAACGAACTCGTAATTTGACCACACCTGAACTTGCAAATAACTTGTCTGGTTTCAAAGTTGTAGTGGGTGTTCATAAAAACAATGTAAATGAATGGTTTGATGAATAAAACGTAGCAAATGCTTTTATTACACATCATTAAAACCAACATTAATACGACATATATGAATAATCTTCTGTGAGCAATTGTTTCATAATTAAAGAGAAAACGTATTTTTGGATCAAAGTAAAAGCCGCTATATATATGAAAACTATGTTCTTATTACATCTCCAAGCATACGTGTGTCTATGTATCGCCATAGGAATCACAAAAATCATTTAAGGAAATATATTTTTGGTTAAATACACCCGGATTCTGGGTAGATTGTAATTAAATGAGAGGGTAGGGAAGAATGTAAAGAACGTTATTAATTAGGCTCTTTGTATGTTACTTAAACATATAATTATAGAAAATAGTGAAATATTAAAATCATATAATATTAAATTTTGATAATTTTTGGTCATAAACATGAGAAAGCAGAGTATAATCAATTACATGAAAAATACAAGCTACAATGAAACATTCAAAAGAAAGTAAATTTATTACAGTCAAAAATATCCTTATTTCTTCTACATTATTTTCGTCGTTGCATTTGGCCACATAACAAAAGTTTTACAGACGAATAATAGCAGGAAAATAACAGTAAAAACAAATCATTTGCAGTTGTCAAATATCAGCAAAAATTAGAATGCAGAAAATAAATTATTTTTAATTGACACAGTGACGTTCAGATTCCGAAATGGTTGGGGGCATAGATGGAGATTCAAAGGGCGACAAGAAAGATCAGCTAGAAACGAACAGATAGAAAAATTATATGAATCCCAACGATGGTTGGACGACATAAAGAAGAAATTATAGGCCGTCTCATGGCCTAAAATAGTTTAATTATTTGGCATCCCACTCCAAAGCTTAGATAGGACTTGTGAAGCCTTTAGATGATTATTATTTGTTTCGTTCTAACAGCAACAGTTGAAAGTTTCAAGAATATATTACCCCATCTGTTATAGAAATTGTCTGTATAACATTTGTTTGTACATGTCTAAAATTTATTTACAATCCCTTCATATACAACGTGTTTAATTTGATGTTTGTTTTTAATAATTTCTCATTTGGTAACAATTGGTTGGTGCTGCATAGGCTTTAAGATTTCATGCGTCAATCAGACATTTGTAAATAACTCTTACGCATTTCACTGGCCTTAATTTCTTGTCCATACAAAGATGATATTCGTTGAAGCAGTAAAATTAATGCTTAGAGAGCATAGCAATTGAAACAAATATATTTTCATATAAAAAAAGGGAATCAATCGAAATCTCCCCTTCTAATGAACTTAAATTGCCTTCCAATTTGCAAAATTTCCCGAAATTGTTTAAAACATTATTAATTGCGTCTACAAGTTTTCGAATCTTTAAGCACCATCGTTGTAATAGTGCTAGCGCAATTAATATTGGCAAGAGTTAGCGAGAAGAATCACCTGGAATTGTCTAATTAAGAATCTTTGTAATAATTAATTGGGTTATACAAGTTTGAATCGTGAACAAATCTTCGCTGAGAAATTAACTTTCGCTCAATTAATCAAATTTTTATACACTAACGTCAAATTAATATAATGATAAGCTTTGAAAATAATTATTTAATGGTTCTTGCTAATAATTTATTTAAATTTATTTATTTATAATGAATTGGAGTTTAGTTTTGACGTTTACTTTAGACTTTCCAGAAACTTCAATGTTCAGTTTCGATTGCTGACATGTTCGCTATGACGGGTTTGTTAACGTGGTAAATATAAATAGCATTCAACTAAATTCTTGAATTTCAATTATCATTAAATTAAAATGAAAAGTTCATGCTATAATATATTAGATGTTAATCGTCAATATATATTTTTTCATACACCAGTTCAATATACAAACGAGAATAGTTTGGTTCACCTATAGCTCCTAGTTTGTGTGGCGCCCTTAAATAAATCTTTTTAAATCATGCTATCTCCAACGTTGTTTCGACGATGAATTGTAAGTAATTAATTGACATTTTGTTATTTAACTACTTAATTATTACAAGAATAAAAACATTGTTTAATATGAAGTAACTTTTCTATCCCTGGACATCGTTTGCTACAGCTTATCAAAAAATATATGTGATAGTAATACATACGTGAATTAAGTGAATAATAATAATCATGAACTAATGACAAGGAAATACTTTCGATAAATGATGAACAAATCTGCAATTCATAGTACCTACTAAAAAATAATAATTTCTAATCGACACTACAATTTAACGGTAATGAAATTTCACAAACGTAATTTCACTTTCTTTCTCATTCAAAATTTATTTTAAAATACTTTAAGATACACAACACGCTAAATATTACGATTAATTTTATCAATATAAAGTACTCACTAAACGCATGCTGATCGATTAAATTCCAATAACACGCACTCAACAACCAACCCACTTAACACCGTTCACCAAGAGTCAATGTCTGTGATCTCTCCAAAGAAGAAGATCCGTGCTTTACCGGAGAAGTAGAAACATCCATCCACTTTAGCAGGTGTTTTATTCGATGACCCCGATACAGTACAAAAGAGGGGTGGAACGGAACACACCCATACGTTGATTTCGAACCTGAATTGAACCATTAATAATTCATGTAAACCATCGATAATAGGACGTAATTAGTGTGTTGGTTTATTCCATTTTCTCTTAAGCAAAGTGCGCGTGTTTGAGTTAGTTATTAGTGAAATTTGCTCCTCACATGCGATTTTAAGTTCAGAATAAGCGAGGCATTGTTGCAGCCATAATAGGCTGCAATTAGAAAATTGGTTATTAGGCATTAAATGAACAAATATTGATTTAACAAGTCTGTTTAGAGTTGCATCTTCAATACGTTTAGATTATTTACAACAAAAGGTGTGCTGAATAAAAAAAAATTGACGGATTAATTTTATAATAAAATAGTAATAAAACAAAGTATATCTAAAATTTTCTGGCTAATGTAGCTAAAATATATGTGCAAATTTATTTTATTTCGATTTTTAAAACTTTTCACATACCTAGACATACATTAAAGTAATTAATTTGGAATAAAAATTAAATTGGTTGTACCAACTTGCAACGAAAATATTAAATAAATAAAAATATTTCCTGTGCGTTGAACAATTGCATAATGTTATTTGCCAGGGCTTTTGTTCAGTAAAGGTTACAGCTATTGCATTAACAATACGTGCGTAAGAAAAGTAACGATGGGCGTTTTCATTTAATTTCTCATCATTTACTTCATCAAAATTTCTCTTCCTTAGGCGAAGTTATGTCGCGACGTTTTTGTCAACTGATTGAATTTTATTTTAAGTAGCGTTACAAAAAGTACCCTCGAGGCAAATATGAACAATATCGCCGTTGATGTATTTTTAAGTATTGTATATAAGAAGAGTCATGGATGATTAATTAACAATGGTTTGTGATTTTTGGATCTGATTGTCAACGAACAGGTCATGTTATGATTTAATGCAATTGAGAAAGTTGTTTGTATAAAAAATGTTACTTCCTATCAGCCAATGGGAAAAATGATCTTTATTTTCGCAATATAGGATTGTTACTTACTTGAACCCACTTGGTAAAAATTATCCTTATTTATAATCACAATATAGATTGCATTCCAAAAGTCCCAAGGCTATATTTCTATATTAACTGAAATAATATGGTGTCCAAGATCTTAAAACGTGAGTTAAGAAATATGAAGGAATTCTACGAAACGGGTTCGTCGCTCTAAACCACGAAAAACTAGATCGAATTGAAACGACATAAAGTTTTAATTTGGTTGTCTTAATAAGAAGAATTTCTATATTGTAGAAACTAAAATCCCAAAACATCATATTAAGGAGCCATTGCATAGTTAAGGGGTATAGTTTCCACTTTTTTTAGTTGGCATGTAGGCACAGTATTTTTTGATGAAAATAATGGAAATGTACTATAAATTCAGACAAATATGTTTTAATGATTGAGACATTTCGTAGAGAGCAATTCACTCAGATTTCTCACCTCGACGATAATACATTACCTAAACAAGATTGTGTAACAGCACAGCCAAAGAATTTTCCCAATGTATCGCAATTCAATTGCAACATTCGCAAATATAGTTTTAACCTAATAGTTTGCTGTCTTCACAATAAGCTAAGATCTTTGATATGATATTTCTTTTCGTCCTTAATTAAGCTTTTGAAGCTTAACATAAGTTTTGAATTTATACATTGTTAATTCTCCATAGATATATTTAGAAAATTGTTGTTTCGATTAATATTTTAATTATCAACAAGTTTTTCTAACAAGAAATTGTGAACATTTTTGGCTGTACAAAAGTATTTGGGTTCTTTAGTTGTTTGGTTGAATAAAACACTCTCTTATTAATTATATGTATAGTTTTGAAGGATTTTTATACTTACTTGGATTCTTGAGGTGCGCAGTCGAATGAAACAATATTTCGCAACTTATTTACTTTGAAACAGTTGCGAAATTACCAAATTGTGTCAAAGAATTTGGCTTTACTGTTTTCGGATGGGTGTCTTATTTCATGAATCATATTATGTATTCATAAATACTTAAAGCTTCAACAATCTTAAGTAAGCACAAATGAATTGTTTATCCTTGTAAACGCCATTAATAAATAGAATAGTCGAGACAGAAACGATCATCTTGACTCAACTCAACAACGAAAGATATTGATTCAAGCACCGAAATAAAATATGTTTTAGAACATGCTATTAAATTGAATGATTTTAAAAACAAACACTTGAAGATCTTAAATCTTTGGTGTTATCAATTAAATGCAGGAACTATGGATAAATTATTGATTATGAATTTTCCTTACGTTTATATTCATATAGGTAATATCCTCGCTAAAGAACATCATTCATTAGATATAAATTATGTAATAGATAGGTACGTACTCGGACATAGTGACAACTTGTAGGTTGTGAAATAAAACACTGTTTGACTAGTCGTTTGAATGAATTACCTGAACGAAAAATAAAGACTATCAAAAAAAATTACGTCGATTAAGATTGCAGAAGTAAAAGTGAAAATATTCGTCCCATAGTTTTTGAAGAACCAGTGCAATGCAGATATTTATAAATTTATAATAGACCAGAATAAATTAAATTCTAACTAATTTTAAGTAACACAATTTGGGAGATATGAGTTTTTACGAAATGTTATGTTGAAAAGATTGTGATGTAAAGTCAACTAGAAAAGTTTCGTCGTCTACTTCTTGAATACATAATAGTACATAATATGCTATTATTTTACACATATTTACAATCACCAAATCATCATCCATTTTAAAAACATGGACCATTCCAACATAGACTAACTCCTTTTCCAATGAAAGTTTGTGTTAGTATACCAGCGCCGTTCAGACGTCAATATCATCACACTCGTGTCTCCTATTATGATCACATAGCAGAACGAGTGTAGCGGTATTGACATCTAGATGGTGTTAGTATATTCACACGCTCTTCTCGAAACTCACGTTTGCATGTCTACATTCACCTCAGCGGGTGTATTGTTGGTGGTTTGATGAGTTCTGAAGGATGAAACAGGTGTCATATTTTTTTTTTAAATTAGTCAATACATTTTTATCTTCTGTCCTACACATTGCGGTATACCGTAGCGACAAACCTTTCTGTGTAAACCCCTCCGGTATACCTGAACTGCTACCTTGCGCATATACAGTAGGGTAAACCATACTGGGCTTTCAGTTCAGGGCAGAAAATTGCAACATCTTCACAAGACGACGCAATTGTAGGCCTCTGTTTTCTGCTTACTTACATCCAAGCCAATTTAATGGAAAAAAACGCGACAAAAAGTGATTGCAAAAAAGAAATCAGTTCGCATTTACACATATTAGAACAAGAATTAATTGTAGATCCCGTAGATTTTCTTAATACTTACGTATGGACGAAACAGTGTACCGAGGATTGCTTTTCGTATTGTCTTCTATTATAGAAAAGAACAATACAGTTATGAGAAAAGCTATTTCTCCTCACGAAAGGCTGTCGGCTATCCTGAGATACCTTGCGGCCTCAAATTTGCAACTTTAATATCAATACAAATTCTTGGAACAATTTTTCCTGGACCTTGAAATGCCATATACAAAGTTCTGCGACATATCTTTAGGTATGTATAACGAAATTGCATTTTTTCAATTATAATCTTTTATTTTATTTTTGATAATAATACAGTAAGATAATACATCTTATGTACAATTACGGTCGTAAAGTAATCAGAACTTGTAGATTCGATCCGTCATGATGCGTGCTAGGTGTTATTTAGTATTCCTGATTGGCCGAAAGTAGCACGATTATCAAGATGTCATGACATGATTTTCCACATACTGACGTATTTGAGTTGGGGCTAGGACTTCTTGGAGTATATGAATAATTACTTTACATATTTTCAATATTATACCTATAGGTACGCTGACGAGACGATGGGATTCCCATTTCAGCATCAAAAGGTATGTAGGTCATTGATCATTTTTTTCAACAATTGTGCGTTGATGTTTTTCCAAACCTCTCACCTTAACAGCCACAATTTTCCTCAAGAGATTATATTGATCTTCTTGTGCATGAGGTCTTTTGAAATGATCTCGCCCCTGACATCAACACATCTGTGAACAAATCATTTTGTTTCTTTTGGCTAATGGAGTTGGGTCTGGAGTTAAGTGATCGAGGTTCAACTGGCGCTCCTTGTGCACTACGTTCCTCTTCATTGTCTCTTAAAATATCATACCATAAGCCCCAAATAGTGACTCTCTTCAACGTTTTCTTAAAAATGTTCATATAAGATGTAGTGAAAAACATGTATCATTTATTCATTTGTGTGTGATACAAGTTCATGATTCTTCTGATAAATGGAAATAAATTGCAAATTCGTTTCATGAAACTTGGAATTTTCCACACTGCATCGATGTGGGTGGAAAGCATATAGACATAGTACCCCCAGGACACTCTGGTCCCTATTATTACAAATACTGAGAGAGGCATAGCATAGTCCTTTTAGAAATAGAATACTACATCTTCAGAATACTAGATAAAAAAAAACTGGAGGATAATGAATTATACATTCCACAGTCCAACGACGTTAATGAAGAATTCCCAAATGTTCCTTTTTTGTTTGTCGCTGATGATGCATTTCGAAAACCCATTAAAACCCATTAAATTTACTTAGCAAAGAGATTTTTAATTACAGATTATCCTAGTAGAGTAAGACATATTGTGGAAAGTGCATTTGGAATACTTGCCTCACAATTTCGTAATTTTAATACACTAATTGATTTAGAATCACGGAATATAGTAAAAGTAGTGATGGCCACGGGCGCACGTTTAATTATTTGATACAGCAACGATCTGGTTCTTATTTATCACAAAAGTGTTTGTATCATGAAAATACTGAACATGGGACTATTATTTTTACAGGCTGTGATACTTCAGAATCGAACATGATCGTACTTGGACGTCGAAACCGGGGGCTCTACCTCATACCTCAGCTAAACAGGTTAAAGAGGTTTCACGTTGGTCAATCTATTTCCTGTCGCCATCAATCTCCAGATCGTCAATTTGAATATTCCATAATTTGTCATCTATCTAACCCACAACAAGTTTTCCCTAGATAACCCTGTCCAAATATCCCTTATTTATCTTTCCCTGTTTTACAACAAATTACCCTATTCCACATCCATAGTTTTAAATTTAACTCGTAATTTAGTCTATTTCTACATGGACCTCTGAAAAACCTTATGGAGACTCGTGGGTTATTATGTATTCCTATGTGATTTTCTATGGCCAAGATTTAAATTTACATCCTTCACTTTTTTAGTATTCTAATTTCCTCATCGTATACTGATATATATATATTGTCTATTAATTATTGGAGATGTCTTCACCTATTCGTATCAGCTTACAAATTTCTTCTCTTTTAGCGCATATCTCACATGATATACTCAAAAGTGTATGTGGTTGTCATTTCTTGCCACATTAATTAATGCAAAAAATGATCATTGCAAGGGATGGTTAAATTAATCGAATGTCCAAGGTTAAACATATATCTATTTAAAAGTAAGTACCGATTATTTTATAAGAGAGATGATGTAAGAAAACTCGTTGCGTTATTGAGCAGAATTCGATGTACAAGAATTCTAAAAATTCGTAAACTACCGACTTTTTAAGTTTGCATTCGAAAATTAAACTATTTTTGTAATAACTTCATTTGTGCAAACAAATGTTTAATTTTAACATATTTCTTAATCCCTAAGTATACTATGAAATATAATAATTCGTTTTCATAAATAATTTGATATTAAATATTGATTGTCGATAAAAATCAAGACACTATGTTGACACATCTAAAGGAAAAGTATAAACTGGGATGGGTTACTGTGGTATAAATTTCTCTTTTAATAATTAAGAAACCGTCACTCAAACAAGATTATGCTATGTTAATTCGGCTCATGAATTTTCATTGTGAAACGATTTCTTTCGTTTTATGATCCGGTGATAGGTGCTACAAAACGATAGATTTCAAGATATTTTATGCAGTTATTTCATTCGTAGAAAGTTAAAACAGTATACATAAATTGTTAATTAAATAAGTACATATTATCAAAAGCGTTTTTTATATGTACTTACAGTGTATAATCTACCATAACGGGGATCGACTAATTTGTATAATAATGTTTGCCAATGTTCATGCTAACAACTAAACAAGTGCGAAGTCAATGTATCCTTGATTTTGTCGTAATTATGGTACTTTATATGGATTGTTAATTGCCACTCAGTGACTCCAAGAATGAAATATACTTGTACTTTTTTATTCATATAATTTTGCGGTTAACGAGTGTAACAATTGTGGTTATTATAGGCTAAAAATTTCCGACAACTGACTTTACCAATGTGTGCGTGTACATTAAACTCAGAAGCCCAATTTGATAACATTTTCACCGGTTTTTAATAAATATATCCGAACACACTTATTTAAAGCCTCAACTCAAGTTAATCGCTATTATTTCTGTCGCGTTTATTAAGTTTTATCTTGTGTATAAGACCGAAAATGTAACCTAGTGTTATATTTATACAAAATCATAGGATGGAATTATAAGATGCCGAGCTTGTTAGGAATGAGAGAAATAAATAAATGTAATGTTTAGTAAATTTTACGCAAATGCGATTGCTTTCAACAGTAGTTGACGTAAACTTGGGAAGATAACTATCACGCCCGCTTACATCCACTTTTCTTCAATTCATATGTTGAAAAATAAAAAAAATGAAGAATACAAACACACATGAAAAGAATCGCAAGTAAATAAGTGATCGAATCCTAACAAGTAGATGAATAAGACCGACAACATATTATGTTATTGGTGAATGGGGCCTAAATATAATTTGTATTTACCTGTATTTTTTCTGCTGTTTCCATACAGCCAAATTTCCAAATGAAAAAATCACATATAGTCAATAACAATATTTTATACATTTTTTAAATAAATATTTGTAAAGTAGGATGAACCCAATTTTCCCCAATATGTTCCTACCCATTTTACAAAATAAATTCATTGATGCGGAACATAACAAGCATTAAAATTGCATGTTGTTGTATGTTGGTTTTCTATTGGTTTAAACTGATTAATAGTGTTATGTCGACAAGTATTTAATTTATTTCATAATAATTCAAACACAAGTTAAAGACAAAAGGTGCGAATTCATGCGACACCAACTGGCAACATTTGAGGGAAAAGCAGCCGTTCAATGTGTCCTTTTCTGATAGCCGATCTTGGCGCCCCGTGGCCGGGTCTTCCCCAAAAGCCCTCCCAAGTCGCAAAATGTCGCTCAACCGTTTTCATCTCATCTTCTCTCATTTTCTACAATAAGGTATTATAAGATGTACCATAACAGTGGATATTTTATATGCCTTACCTTCATTTTTTCACTTTTATAATTGATTTGATTTGATAAATCGGTCAAATAGTTATTCTCTTTCCACTTTATAAAATGCGCACTAGAAAAAGGTATTTAGATTAATAAGATGGCCTTCTATCGAAGGCGATGCTCTAAACACGATACTTACTCGTACTTCATATCTTTAGTAACGTCAGTTGTAGATAGAGGTACCGTTGGTGGATACCTTTTCCGAGCAATAATGTTAACAAGATCTACTCCATTTCCCTTGCTTTCCAGCAAAGGGGTGAGCTTGTATGGTTTTATGTTAACATATTTTTTATTTTCCTTATTGTTAGTATTTGGATTTTTCTGAGATTTCGAAGTAATTCGTTCAAAATTAATTTGTTTTTGTTTGAATCCATTGTAGTCATTTTCAAAATCATTTAATGTTCGTCTATTGGACCATCCCTGTAAACAACAAAATGTCAGTTCTTCGTTTTTAAATAAACTCAAATAGAGTCGTCCCTAAATATTGTAACAAACATTTAATTGATTGAAGTAACTAATTAAATAATATTACATATTTATGCTAGTAGTAAATAAAAATACATTTTTTGATATTTTCTTATTGATATAACCATGAAGAGCTGGGCCTATTTAATGAACGTAAAAAAATATTTATATACTACCATCGATTTCATGAAATCCAACCCAATTTTCTTCGGATGTCTCCAGAGAGTTCCTCCAGGTCCTGGTTTTCCCCAAGGAGGCGTTTTAATGAACTGGAAACGAATGCTAATATTATACATGACTAGCGTAATAAACGCCATTCAACTTACCGATGCCCTTTCCTGTATCAAACTTTCGATCTTTTCTTCTTCTTTTAGCCTCTGCTTTTCCCTGACTAGCTTATCTAAATAGTTTACGAAATGTATGAACACGTAGCAGCGTCTTTTATTACACTATTATGGTCGAAAGCGAAAACGTTTTGGTCTGAATAATCAATAATATGTGTAAAAAGATTTACGAGTGAAAACTTTTACAACTTTCTCCGATGATATTTGCGAATTAATGAACGCAGTTGAATAAACATTTAAATTTATCACATTACACGTGTGCATTAACCAACGCTGTACATGTTGTAGTCGGTTTTCTAACGCATTGTTTGATGGTGTGGGATACTTGTTTACTTTTTGAGTATCTAAAGTAAATATTTCTTTTCAAACAGAGTTGGGTAATAATTAACATGACCAGCTAGGCAATTATTATTTCATCTAAGTGATTTATATGTAAAGAAATAAATTCAATAATATATACCATGTAACTACTTAACTAAAATCTTAATCTAGAAGTAAGTAAGTCAGTTTATTTATAATTGTCAAATTTTAATCAGGTCGAAATGATTTATGTAAATTATTTGATGAATAAATATTTTTAATCCATAAAAGCATTTTGGTCGTTGACATTTAGGTACTATAAATGTGAAGCGAAAGTCGTTTTATGTTTTACAACTTCGTGGAAATTGGAATTTCTCCTTGAAAACCAAAATATATATATTTTAAGCAAACGTTGTTATAATATATGTATCTGGGTATCATATAATAAATTATTGTAAATTATGCTCGAAAAGGTTTGGCTTCATAAAATAAAGACTGGACGACTAAGATAAACATTTGTAAACGTACTGGATAATAGTATTGGAACTGATAAAAGCTAATTTATAAATTGACCAGAATTGCAGACCTACCATTGAAGATCTTTAGAATGAATCGTGAACAACAATATTAGGATGACCTATGTGTAAAGTTTTAGAGGTAAAAGACAGAATATTCGCTAAAAGAGTACATTGGCACAACACATTGCTCTCAAAAGTATTAAAACTGATATTTATGATCGGTGGGATATCTTATCAATAAATAATAATCGCCAGATACAACGAAAACAGATACAGAAGATTGGTGTAAAAAAGTAGTTATAATCAGCACAGGAAATGAAATGGACTGATCGGCCCTGAGGAATGAATGTACTCAAAATCTATAGCAAGAATGAATTTTCTTTTTATTATAAGTTTACAAAACTATGCATGCAATTTGAAAATAAAATATATCTTAAGATCACAGCAAATAGTTTTCTTGGAAAACGTCTTCTTTCGTCCATTAGTGCCAGTAGTTGGTACTTAAACTCATTTCTTATTTGCATATGCTTTAAAATGACACTTGATATATAAGCAATGCCAGAAAATATTAATAGTCATCGTTTTTTATCTATCAAGTTAATTTGTGGGAGGGTGAGTTGTGAACTCATTTGGTACCGTATATTCTATTGAAATCGCTTTAATATTGTTGGATTATAAATATATCATTTTTACTAATATATTACTAATGTGCCTGTTACACTAAATGAATACACACATAAATATGAACCAAAATAATAGTTCTTTACCTGAGAAAATCTTCTTCCAATTTTTTTATAATTACTCGTGTATCTGGCCTAATTTTCGTAAAATTTGGATTCGCAAAATGAACAACATTTTTAGACAAACTCGTTTTAATATTATTAAGGTATCCTTCGCATGAGCTGCCAAGGTGTTCTAAACACATGATACCTCAACAGCAAAATATATCTTGCAGTATTCATATACATGAGATTATTAATAGTTAATTTGGTGCATTGTTGTGGTATTTATTTAACAGGTAAGTGGTTTGTGTTAACTCAAAGTTGTAAAACTGTACAGGCGGTAATAGATATAGGTATTTTACAGCAAAATTTTCCGCAAAATTGCAAAAGAGAAGAGACTGTTTCAAGCAGCTAAAAACCAAACTAGAGAAAACTGGCATGTTGGAAAGACTACGGTGTTTAGGACCTTATCAAGTAAGTGAAAAATATTCCACTTTATCCCATTCTGAGATGAAGAGCAATGATTAGATTGATGATTTATGAGACTAAAAACAAAAAATATTTTGATGAGAAAGGTTTGGTATGGTGCAATTTCTAATGCTTTCGTCATCTCGCAACCCAACTACATCGGCGTTGTTCGGTGTGAAGCCTGAGATGCAGAGTATTATATCCAGAGATGTCTCTCTAATCTGTCTCAGTTTTTGAGCAAATATGCAGATGATGAAATAATGTTTTGGCCTGATCTTGCTTCATGCCATTATGCGAGAATCACAAGAGACTGGTACGAAGCCAACATGAACTTTGTACTGCACATTTCTGGGCAATATTGAGACGGATGGGAATCTTACAATGAAAAAGAATTGCTACACCGTGTATCCAGAAAAAATAGTGAAATCAACGCTGTGGTCGTCGAAAGTGTGATGAAACACGTCCAGGAAAAACTTATTTGACTTTTTGTTTTGTAATAAGGTTAATTAAGAGAGATTGTTTAAATGTTTGATAAAAATATAAAACTACTGAATATTTTCACAAAACTTTCAGACCGTACGTTATTTTGTGGATACATTTCATTATTATCTGTAGTTTTGTACCTTTGTATCTCTTATCGAACACGTCACAACAAAGCCAAAAATGCCTATTAAAATTTTCAGTTTATGTTCTTTTTATAAATCCTCTTTTTGCTGAACGCTTAAAAAGATTGCTATTAATGATCAGAAACAAAAAATATTTTAGAATCACACGCATCCAAATCCTAATACAGGCCAGGATATCAAGAAAAGCTATGTAAACTAATCAGCTTCTATATCAGAGGAAGTTAATATTAGTACATAAGACTAAAGGCCAAACTTTTTAACCTAGTTATAATAAATTATACGAACAAATGCAACAGGGGCGGGCCACACATAATTTAGTTGTAGTAAGATAAAAGTAGCAGCGCAGAAGTATAAGATTTCCTGGGAAATATCAGAAAACATGGAAATCACCCTAGTAATGAGAAAAAGGATGCCAATAATATATGTAAAACCTGATCGAAATGCAGCTACGGACATCAATCATTACATGGTAACCACTAAGTAAACGAAAAGGTTATATCAAGACTGAAATAGCTAATAATAATAGCATTGTCAACTACTAATGGAAAGTATGACAAGGGAAAGGCCAAAGAATCAAATGAAGGAGTTGGGTAAAAATAAAAAGAAGTAGTAAAATGGAAAGGGACACGGGACGACGGAATTTATATGGAGCTGAGGCAATGACATGTATGCTGACACACGTGCTCTCTTGTAGGCGCTTTTTAATAAATATTATGAGAAAACTATATATTCCCCAAAACAGGCTAGCAAAATGACTGTCAACTGGACATGGACTAAGAACGAATATAGGAGATGGGTGCCAAACAGCGAGATGGCTGAGAAGAAGATCGATGGTGAGATGGGTGGATGATGTTGAGGTGGATATATGATAATTCTACCCGGCTGAGATTCTAGCATGTTCCCCTAAGATGACTAGTCGTAGACCCAGACAACTAGACTTTCAAGTGTATTAGTTGGGTCGAGCATATAAATATCAGTTGTAATAAGATATGTAAAAAATAACACTAACCACACTAAAACTAACGAAATCAACTTTCAAATACCTAGTTGTTTTTTATATTCCTGTTGCTCGCGTGGGTTCTTTCGATACCTGATGTTATTATCAACAGCTTGTCTCAAGTCTTTACCCCATTGAAATCTTAACATTGGATCCTCTCGAGTCTTGATAACATTTGGTGCACCACAGCCTGGTTTTCCAAGGTTTAGTGTTCCTACCATCCGTTTTGACTAAAAAGAATAATTAGCTCCTATATTTGACTTATTGACAATACACGTAGCATTCATAAACAACGTTTATAATAAACTATTTGAAAATGAACAACAATAAATTAATTTCTAATACATTTCTTGTTACCTTTTGTAATTCGTCGTCGGGAAATATTTCTTCTAGTCGCAAGTTACCCAAACCTCGTGGTTTTACTGCGTTGTTCCATGGCCAATATTTTTCATTTAGTGGCAGGACCTAAATTGTAAAAGTCCTTGGTCAATAATCATAAAGTTATCGAGCTAGATCAGCTTGTATATTTTTCTTTCTTATTTTTAATAACGCGACTTAGTGTCCAACGACCTCGTTTCGTTAATAATATATGTTTAAAATTAATATTATTTTGCACGTTTTCAACTAATCCATAAATATGATCGACAAAGAATAGTGTACAGCTAACTCATTTAACTGATATAAGTTAGGAATTAATTTTTATAATTATACATTTCCGTCATAGGTTATTTACATCTTAATATTTCGTACATTTTAACTGCGTTTCTGGTTAAGATAAGCACCGTTTACATTGTTCTGGCGCAATTTTGCATCAATGAAGTGCCGATATTTGACATTTACATTGTATCTGCTTAACTTCGAACAACATTGATTGCAATTATTATAAAATAGGCAAACATTTTGTGAAATGTGAAACGAATATTCTTTCACATGATTAATAATAATATATTATTCAACAAGCAGTAAATATTGTTATTACTGAACGGGATGAAGTTTGTATGCACGTATATTACCTCAGACGCATGAGTATTGATTGGCAACTTTTCCAAAATCATTTACATTGTGTAATAATTTATTACTCGTAATTACCGTGAATTAAGTTTAATCGATTTATGTGTTCGTCGCAAACTCAAGCTCGCAATAAGGCAATAGGATATTAAATTTTAAATGATCGAAAATTGAAAATGTTTAAGTAATCGCAAAATGAGTCATTCCTCCCATTTTTACAATAAACGAATTTTAATGAAGATATTGTTTAATCATCATTTCTAACTGTGGTAAAAATGTCTCCAATTGCTTAACTAACTTATATTAAATTCAAAAAATGATATAGTTTTAGAATATATTGTCGTTCAAGCTATTATATTTTATTCGTATAAATTATAAGTTAATGCAGTAAATGTATGACACATTTGTATTAATATGATCCATACTTAATAATTTATATTTGCGTAATTAATTGGTTAGTTTTATGATTAGTGTTTAGATTTATTAAAACATACCTCTTTATGTAGTTTACACTTTTTTGCCGTTGCCATTTCTTTTCTTTCATTCCAAGTTCTCACTCTTTTATCAAAAAAATCATCATTTTGAAACACTTCATCATGGACTGTCATTTTAATTATTCTTACTATAATCACTAATATTTTGCAATTTCAAGAATAATGCAATATAACGTGCGAATAGCGATTGATATTACTAATATCTCAGGAAGAAATGTCGAACGTAGTTTTTATGGTTGAAATACGTTCCGTTGGTGACGGGCACCGGGCCTCATTCCTAAAAGTTCAGCCGTCTGGGGTAGACACCCAACCCCGGCGAATGTCACTCATTTCCTTATTGTTAAGATAGTCAATAAATTATCTGTAACCTCGATTGCTCGCGGTCTATTTATAACATTTAACAAACGCACATTGCCGATCGATTTCGACCGCGGGTATTAAGTGACAAAAGTTACATTAGTTTCAAAATAATTAATGGGACAAATGAAATGAAATGGGTAAAATGTATATTTTTCATAAATTCCACCACTGAAATAGTTTCAGTATGTCTTATAGATTATTGACAATTTCGATAATATTCCAAAAATAATTATTACGGTTACGATATCCATACAAAGGAATAAGCTTTTGCTTAATTGTCTTACACCACATCATAAATAAAGCTTTATTGACTATGTATCGATAAAATGTAATACCATAGAAATTGCTGGGGCTTGATACATACTTTATTTTCACAGATTTGTCTTAAACATATTCAATAAAATAAAATAATAATAAATGATTAATGGTAAATGTTTTATGTCGTTTTTCAATCAATAACTGTTTCATTTAGCAAAAGACAGAACTTGGAGTTTGACCTAGAAATTTATTGTGTAAGTTGTTATTGCACATGCACATTGGTTTATTATGAAAAATATAAAATTCAATACCTGACGCACGTACATGATTTATTACACACACATGAATACAGCAAATATTTTTCTATTTTCTTTCATTTTATACAAATTACTGTATCAATGTTAATAAATATAAAATGAAGTTAGCATTAATAAACACATTAAATTCGCACAAAGAACACAGTTTGGATACATGGAAGATCGTTTCATCTTGTGCTTAGTTCTCCTGAATTTTCCTGCAAGCAAAGTCAATGCCTTCACTGCTAACCTTTATTAGTTATAATGAAATATTTATTTGCAACCCAAAAAACAAAGGTGTACGTTTTTAGTAAAATATTAGAAATATATTGTTTTATCATTGTCCAAAATTATTTTTCATAATACAAAAATATTGTAACTAATTTTTTACTTCGTATCTCAAGTAACTAACGCAGAACCATTGCAAAATTTCTATAAAATAAAATAAGTTCCAGCTCAATTATGCAATAATCGGTAAATTTAAAACGATGGAAAAAATTTATGTGATATTCCTAGAAAATGCCAGGCATAATTTCAACATTTTTAATCAAGTTATTTTAAAAAGGTATATATTATGCCATATCGATTATAGTATAATATTTTATCTAACGAATTCAGTGAGTAGAAGAAAAATTAAGTAATTAAGTAATTGTGGGCAACACAGTATATGTAAATGGAAACGACTGACAACATACTATACCTCCACATCAGTATGTGAAACAAACACAAGTATAGTACTTTTCAAATTATTTATTCGTGAAGCTGTCTACAGCCACTTTAAATATAAGCACATTTTTTTCATTTAATTCTTTATAACCAATCGCAGTTTCTTTTACTTTCGCATACCACCTGACGACATTTCTGTAAGGCGATAAGTCGAACCCCATAACTTCAATCGTTGACATAGTTGCAACGATACTCAAATCGGCGAGGGTAAGTCCATCCCCAGCCGCGTATTCTGAATTATCAAGTAACGTGTTGAAAAGATCGACTGTTTCTCCTAGTTTCTTGTACTTTTCAGGATCGGGCTCGCCTCCACCAAATATAACTGGATACTAATAAGATTAACGTAAGAATAGAAAAGCTCTATCGCCGGCACATGCTTACGTAACAATCCCCGAATGCCTTATATAGTCCCACATCGAAATATAATCTTTGGTCGATTATTGCGCGATCCTTTGGAATTTTCGGGTACAGTGAATCGTTTTTTGCGTATTGATTAACTAAATAAGTTAATATGGCACGACTTTCCCATAAGCGATACCCATCATCGTCTATTGTGGGAACGGTATGCTGCGGATTAATCTGTAAAATATTACGGTTCAAGTAAAACATGAGTAATTTGCTAAAATTAAGTTACCTTCAGAAATTCCGGTTTAAGTTGGTCCTTGTTCATGAGACTAATGACTTTGCAATTTAATTTCAATCCAAGAGCTTCCGCTGTTAACAGGACAGCCCTACATGCCGAACTTGCCGGTTCATAATAAAAATCGATGCCCATAATGCCATAAACTAACGCAGATCTGTATACGACTGCTGCCAAAAATTACGGAATTTTTGTTGCGTTCTTTGTACAATACGTTATCTTATCTAATTTATTGGTGACGTATCGTTATTTTTACAGATAATTTAAAATACAGAAAAGATTATCATTCGTAATTCTACCACATCATCCGTATATACCTTGCGTTGTGATCATTAAGACAAAACGTTGTTTGCTGTGATTCCAGCTAAATTTCCTGTTTACATTATCCTGTTAATAGAGTACTTTTCACTTACACACAATTTTGAATTTAATAGACGAGTACTATTTACATGCATTTCCAGTATCCTACCATAATTTTTTATTTTATTATCTTATCCAAATACATTGAACCTACTGCATGTATTTTAATTTACATAATGCTATTCGACCTGCTGAAATCGATATACCTACGTTTTGCTGAACGAAGTCGATTTATTAATATTTTTATGATATTACCATGGATTTAGTTAATTTTAGGGATTATAAAATGCAAAATGTGTAAATCTCAAAATTTCTGTTTTTGCATCTGCTATAATAGTTTTATTAATCTGTATTTCACACTCACAAATAAATTTATGTAATTTTTCCACAGTTAAATATATTTGGTCGTACATTCTATCAGGAAGTATAATGGAGCAATAATATCATACGTACTTTGTAAAAATTGTAACTTGTAACATCATTAGACCCAACATTTCTTCGATTTACTAAAAATAAAAATGTATCAATTAGGGTTCTTGGTATTCGCCACTGACGAGGTAAAATATCATTGAAACAAAATTGTGTAACGATCCAACGTTTTACCTTACGGACCTGTTTAATTAACACAAGAAAAAACTACACTTATAAAAAAGATTAGAGGCAGAAGGCTTGTGTACCTAGGAGTAATCGCAGAAGAAAAAGGAAAAGAAGAGCTTGAACTGCTGGCCATAATATCAAAAGGGGACCATAATTGTGGGAGTATGGTGAAATCAAGAAAAACAAAATTACGGATTTAAAAGCCGTTTTTAAGACCCACGCAGAGGAGACATGGGTAAAAAGGGGATAAGGAATTGCTGACGAGATGGGAAAGGAAATGCCCATATGTGGAAGACGATAATAGAAGAGGTTTGGACTAGAATGGACAAACTGAGAACTGGAAAATCTATATAAGAACATAAAACTACGTACATTAAATCCCAAAGAATAAGGTGTTGCAGGGTTGTTGGTACACAAAATTTGGGACACTTGATTTTTTTCTGAATTTGTTTACTTACTGCGATCTTTGTTAAGGAATATTTGCTCTGTGTCGAATACGTTTTCCTAGTTTATCGCATATGTGCTCTATCGGATTTATATCCCGACTTCTTGCTGGCCATGCTAATCTAGGAACAGTAACTCCATGTTTTATTAAGGAAAACGTTTTTAAACAATGTCATTATTTGCCAGGCAGTTTTGTTGGCTCTGTTTGCTTGAAAAGGTATTTTATTGTTATTATAGTTATTGAATAATTCAAAAATGCAGTTTTTATTATAAAATCAAAAATTAAAAAATTCAATTTCTTTTCCAGCCAACTTTTCCGCCTGTAGCGTATTTTAATGCATGATTAATAAGTACGTGTTTATTAATAAAATCTCAACAGGGCCGCATTCGAATAATTGTTTGCATTTGTCAATATTATGAAGCAATAATGTAGGCACCTTGGCAAAGCACGTTCCTTCCCGCTTCCTTCACCCTTTGATATTTATTCCAAATCTTATCATCTTGTTCTCATTAGTTGCAATGCATTGGGATTACATATCCCATGCTTCGATTGTCTATATGGCAATGCTCATCTGCTCTTTCACTACTCTTCTCTCTGTTCCTGACAAATTTGAAGTCACATGGAAATATCTGGATTGTGATCACTTCTTGATAGTTGCCAACCTAACATGCGCATCAATATCTCAGAAGAAAACACGAGGAAAGTTAATGCTTATATATAATGGAATATTGCAAGAACCTGAAGAACACATGCTGTGAATGCCATTCGCGCGGGTTTGAAGAGTACTGAAGCAAAATTGTATGTGTGTTTATGGATCCCATGGACATAAATGTGGCAAAATGACAAAGAAAATTTGATTTGATTGTTAACTACAGCCAGAAAGTCAGATCAACAAAACAAGCAAAAGATAAAAAATAGAGAAAATGCCTTCTGAATCGAGAAAATCAACGTGAGTACATTCCCACTGTGGTTTCTGAAAAACAGGTTAATATCTAATCACATTTACATTTTATACCATATCCCCTTTGCTACAAAATAGATGCAAAACAAACAAAACAGATAGCCAAAAGTTAATTTAGACACTGATAAAATTAAAGCTCACTGGATAAAATCTTTGCATATGATATATAAAATCTTTGAATATGACGCTGAAGAACTCTGTTAGCAAAGATTTTGGTAAGCGGTAGATAACCTATTGCTAATGTGAAGCTAACACTGAAAAACCAAATCCGTATCTTTAAGAATAGTGCTTACGAATACATGTCAAAGTTGCGTATTGAACTTTCTTCTTCAAGAAATGTTCGTGAATAAGTTAGACAGGAAGTCGAGACCTTTTGCCAATAAAAAACTATCTGATGTAGAGCTACACCAGCTAGATTAACTACAGTTATCACTTACGGCTACAATGTAATTGTATCCTTACAAAATTGTCATATCCTTGCAACCAAATTATAAATCGACAAGGGATGTCATATGAATGTTACAAGTCTAGCACGTTTGTGAAAATTACAATTCGTAGCATTCGTTTGAAATGAATTCTTCTTTAATGTCATAGATCACATTACTAACATAGACAATAACATTATTGTTTTACAGGCAGAACTACTGGAGTTCGGGATAAATTCGTGTTGTTATTATTATTCAACTAGGTTTATTAGATTCCGGATAATATATACGCCTTGAATGTGGCAACAATCCAACAATACCGTGAAATTTGTTGTAATTGAATATGCTTTAGTACATAATAAATAAATCAATACGTTCTGAATTAGTTATTCGCAACCCAACATACAAGCCTGTATGTTTTTAGTAAGATATTAGAGCTAACAACTGCAAGAAGCAAATTTTTAGTGATAGTTGTCCACATTATATTTTACTCAGTTGTTTATATATATAGTAACATTAAATTTATGAAGTGCTCAAATTGCAAAAAACTATTTCAAAATATCTGTAAATTAAAATTATAGTCTAGTACTTATTTAAATTATATAATAATAGTTTATATATTCTACTGTTTCTAGTCCAGAAAAGTCAATACTGGTCTGGAAAAGTTTTAAAATGTTTAACCAACAAATGCATTATTTTACATATATATGTGCACACGTACATAAATATATATTTATGCGTATTTCAATTAATTTAATAAACAAGGGATGATTAAATAAATAACTATTATATCTAACGTGTGTATGTAAATAGAAACAACATACCTTTATATCTATATATGAAGGTGTCTGGATGTTAATAAATTACTATTTATAAACTGCAAGTCATTTCGTCCTTGGATATTCTATTACATTTCCGGCAATGTAATGAACTACACGGCAGGAAATTAAAAAAACTATAATTATTGTTCTTAAGCTGTGTCGAATATAAACAAAATATGGAGGTAGGTATATAAATATTTTCTGCTCTCCTGCAGAACATACTTATGTTTATTTAGCCCAGATAAATATATACATATAAATGAGTTCTCAGTAAATTTTTACAGTTCTCGACTTTATAGAATTTTATCCCGTGATTCATCACATATCGATTCAAAATAATAAAGGCATATGTATGGTACTCTTTCAATTTATTTTTTCAGCCTACGGCTGTCTGCATACCCCTTAAATATAAGCACATTTTTCTCATTTAATTCTTTATAACCAGGTGCAGTTTCTTTTACTTTCGAATACCACCTGACCACGTTTCTGTAAGGCGACAAGTCGAACCCCATAACATCGAGCGTCGACACCGTTGCAACGATACTCAAATCGGCGACGGTAAGTCGATTTCCAGCCGCGTAATCCGCATTTTCTAGGAGTTTGTTGAACAGCTCGACCGCTTCTCCAGCTTTCTTATACTTTTCCGGATCGGGGTCGCCTCCTCCAAATAGAACTGGGTACTAATCAAATTAACACAAGAATTCAGATAATCGGTTTCGCCAGAAAATGTTTATTGCTTACATAGCATTCCCCGAATGCCTTATACAGTGTTCCGATATCGAAATATAATCTTTGATCCACTATTCCGCGTTGCTTGGGATCCTTTGGATAGAGTGAATCGTCTGTTCCGTATTGATTTGCTAAATAAGTTATTATGGCACGACTTTCCCACAAGCAATATCCATTGTCGTCTATAGTGGGAACAGTATGTTGTGGATTAATCTGTAAATTAAATGGTTCAATATTTTTGCACAATGTATTGTACTAATAGTATTCTAGGGCATACGCCCGTTCAGTGTTGTATAAATAATGAAACATTTCTGCGTTTATTATGAAAGTAAGGAAACACACAGGCAATCGCCAATAATTTAGTTACCTTTACAAATTCCGGTTTTAGTTGGTCTTTCTCCATAAGATTAACTATTTTGCAATTTAATTTCAATCCTAGTGCTTCAGCTGTTAACAATACAGCTCTACAAGGCGCACTTGCCGGCCCGTAATAAAAATCGATACCCATAATATATAACACTATGCTAGATACTGTGTAACTGACTGTGATGTAACATTTTTTTGCTTTCTATATATAGTGCGTTATCTTATTCCATTTCCATGTGATTTGTTATCGTTATATTTTGAGGATAATAATTTAAAATAGCACAGTTTAATATACGTAATTAAAAAATCAAGAAAGTCATCGCCGCTTGTTGTATATTGTTATGATCGATACACTTACTTAACATTCCTTAAGACTAATAAGTATAGCCATATCATCGTGGCACTGATAAGAGGCAGCGAAATCAGCATGTTGCGCGTTGCTTTGGGCGTAGAAAGAAATAAAAGGAAATTAGTTGGAATTAGACCTGAGCAACGCCAAATAGTATTAAATTAGACAGTAAGGAAATAATGGTAGTTGGAGCGCTTAAGAAGTAAGAGCGAAATGAATTTAGAACGTGTATGAAGGGGCTCCGCCATTCTCATTTGCCTTAAATTTTGACCATAAAAAACCTGCATTTGCCTTCTACAATTAGCACAATTACCCAGAACCTTAAACTTTAGCAATTCCATCCTCGATTAAGATCGTAAATAAAAGACATTCATTAAAGACTTTCTACAATTGTGTTACGTATTGGAATAGACTCGTATGTATCTTGTATACGTATGTATTTCAATGAACGTCAATTTAAAAATGCAAGTCGCCGGGTATCAAATTTCATATCCTGACATCTAATGCTTTGGTGTAAATGCGGTGTAACTCAGTGATGCGTGTAAGTGAAACACGGAATGTAAATAGATATTTTCTGAGGTCGTGGCTTATCTTGATGCATTTCGACCGTTGCATGTTATAAAATTACTTGTCTATACAAACAAGGCGTACAAAGATTAATTAATGAGTTGGCGCTAACGTTCCAGCGTTTCACATTAATGCCATTTCATTAGCACTTTGACGCCATCACCTTCGGTGTAATTTGTAATTCGCTTCATCGGATAGCCAGTAAAGACAATCAATTTGCCATGTAAAATATTTAGGAAACAAAAATATCAACAAACGCCAATAATTTTCTTTCAACTTGTTTAAAATTTAGGAGAGGATGCTAAAAACTGTATTTTATGATTGTGATTGTCGCTGACACCAATTTGAACAGACCATAACTACATATGACTAAGCAATTTCCAATGAATGTTTCCAACAGACTTTATGTGCTTGTTTTAGTAATGTGCATATTGCTTCCAGTATACTTCCAGTCAATGTACGGTAAACCGCTTTAGTGATCGTAGGTGGATTTTATCTACTCATTTTATTTATGGACGTTAACAACGGAATGCTTTTTCGGTTTAACAATAATAATAAAATAAGATAAACCTCTGTTTCTGGGAAAATCTAATTGAATATATGTATAGTATGGGGTGATTAAATGTTTTTATGTAATCGTAGTACATTATCAAACTTGTATCTGCACTTGTATTATTCCTTAATTATCAAAGTATCTTTTTATCTAAATCGTGCTAAATGTACTTGCGATTTATATAGTACAATTTATATATTAATCACTAAAATAGATAAATAACCTTGTTGTTCTTTTATTTCTGAATTTTCGATATAGAATATTCAGTAGTTAAAATATTAAATATTAAAATATTAATAATTTAGCTTTCATTTATTACATTGCACACTATAACAGTATTCATATATTTATTAATAGAACACGTGAAGTAAATACTATAAGTTTTTAAAATGCATTGATGTCAGTGATGCCAGAAATGCATAATACATGCATCAATGCAATGATCATTAATTATATATATAGATTTGCTCTACAAATGCGGGAATGTCCTCGCATGAGCGCTTTTTTAAAGCATGGGCGACGAAGGAGCTCGATTTTAACCAATCAATTAAATGAAATATATATTAATTTAAATGTCCCGCTTGAGACAATACCAAAATCCTTTGTTATTATCATGCATTATCTTCGTTTTCCAACCTGTATTACTAAACTTCATGGCATTTTAAGCATGATCAACGATAAGAAATGCAATGCTTATTTTAAATTCTCCAATTGGTTGATTAAATAGTGAAACATTGATTTATAAATCAAAACTAATTTACGTTTCTTAGGAAGAGCAACTCAGGAGATTATAACTTACCAAACTTACCAAACAAAAACAAAAATCATACATGTAGTTGCATTTTGTATTGAATTTTGGAAATGATATACAAAAGAATTGCTATAAATGAATCACAAACATGTAGTATTTCCGCTTATGTTTTAAACAAAACGTGTCAATAGATAAGTTTAACGATGATAAGGCGGTGTTCTTTTCATTTGCGGCTCGGCTTAATTGGTTATTTTCGCTTCTCAGAGATCTGCGGAATTCGTTTGAGAACTTTCTTGGAAATATATAGAGCTATATTATGAATGCACAGTATTTTAATCTTCAACGGGCTTTATTATTATTAACTACTGGTTTTTAGATTCATAGTAACGAAAGAAAATTGTTTTCTTGTCCTAATCACAAAAACTACATTACAAGGACCTATTGACATTCTAAAGATATTCGTTTAAGTTTCTTTATATAAGCTATTTCTTACCACGTAACTACACGTAGTCCTTATATAGGAAGGTGCTTGATTTTTGGACTCATTGCACATACTGATTACTGCTCGTATTACACAATATTATGTAAAAGCTTTATTTATGTACGTACGAGTATTTTATAATGTAACACGAATATGATTGAGAAAATATATTTATAGAAGTGGATGTAGCAGCGACATAGCAATATTTCTATTATGGATACGATATACGAGGGCGAATCAAATATGAACCGGACTTTTGTTTTAGAACATTTATTGGTACAGTAAATAAAATTCTGAATACACCTTATTTTTCTGTATAATGTCCTCTTTCATTCACACATTTTCCCACCGAACCGGACGTTTTTTAATTCCGTTATCGAAGAATGTATCTGGTCGCGTCTATGACCAATTGCACCTTCGTCGTCGTCAATGTGATGACCTCCCAGTTCTTCTTTGAGAGGCCCAAACATGTGATAGTCATAGGGCGAGTCTTCCAGTGTTTTCCAATTAATTCTGTCCTATTATTCTTGGGTTAATGCAGCTGTGATGGCCGAGCGCTGTCATGGAGCAGAATCGCACTTAGAATAGGGTTTTATAAAATTAATTGGTACATTAAATAAATTTTTAATACACCGTATTTTTCTACAAAATCTCCTAAACACACATTTTTCCCACTGACTCGGAAATTTTTTAGTTATCAAAGAATGAATTTGTACTCATCTATAGCCAGTGGCACATGAATGTTTTTACACCTTCGTCGTCGTCAAAGTGATGCCCTCCCAGTTCTTTGAGTGGCTCAAACATCTGGTAGTCACACGGCGACTGGAGCAGCATCACACTTCGAACAGGCATGTCTCGCCTTTCTTCGTCGATAGGCCAGTTTCACTTTATCAAGCAGTTGGCAGCAGTACGCAGCATTAACTGTACGCCGTTCATGGAGAAAATCAATGAGCAGTATGTAATCCTCCTGAAAAATTAAGAAGAACTTTCCCAGCAGAATGTCGGGTCTTGGCTTCCCACGGTGCCACTTTTTTCTCTTTCGTCTCGTTCTCGCCCGAACCATATACTGCTATTATTCTTCGTTTTTCGCTCCAATTTACTAACTCAATGGTTAAGATTTTTTTTTTGATATTGCTTCCCATTTCTGCAGGGCATTTTGCGTCTCTACTTACTATATATCCAATTCCAGCACAACCTCCTTCTTTTTCCCCCACTCCACTGAATATTTGTTCATTTTCCTGTTTCCCTGTTATCTCCAGTTTCTCCCTCTCACTTCTTACATTTTCTCCGTTTTTAATATATTCGTTTATTTGTTTTCTTCTAGTTTCGTGCTCCTTATTCTTTTCCATTTTCCTTACCCTCTCTGCTGTTGTACATTTTCATTACCCTCTCTGTTGTTGTATATTTTCTATCCTTTTTACTTACTTATACTTTATGTATAAGTAAGTATAGGAATCATGAAAAATTTCGATCTCGAGATTTTAACGGATATACGCGTTTTGAGGTCCCCTGAATCGTTTCTGACTATTTTCGGAATGACGTCTGTGTGTGTGTGTCTGTGTGTGTGTCTGTCTGTGTGCCTGTGTGTCTGTGCGCGCTCTAGCTTCCAAACGATTATAGCTATAGCTCTGAAACTTTAAATTTAACATTTGTATGTAGCAAGGAGGAAAACGTCCTATTTTGAACACAATCACTCAACCGGAAGTGATGGTTTACTCTTATCACCTTTTCCCATATCTCGAAAACGGTACACGTTACGGAAAAAAATATTCCTACATAAATTATAGATATTGATATTTTAAACAACTTTCACTTGAAAAGTTTTTTCGAAAAACGTAGTATAACCAAGTATAAGTAAGTTTCGTGCGGACCACCGCGGATTTTTACTTACTTATACTTTATGTATAAGTAAGTATAGGAATCATGAAAAATTTCGACCTCGAGATTTTAACGGATATACGCGTTTCTGACTATACGCGTTTCTGACTATTTTCGGAATGACGTCTGTGTGCCTGTGTGTGTGTCTCTGTGTGTGTCTGTGTGTGTGTCTGTGTGTGTGTCTGTGTGTCTGTGCGCGCTCTAGCGTCCAAACGATTATAGCTAGAGCTCTGAAACTTTAAACTTAACATTTGTATGTAGCAAGGAGGAAAACGTCCTATTTCGGACGCAATCTCTCAACCGGAAGTGATGGTTTACTCTTATCACTTTTTTCCATATCTCGAAAACGGTTCACGTTACGGAAAAAAATATTCTTACATAAATTATAGATATTTATATTTTAAACAACTTTCATTTGAAAAGTTTTTTCGAAAAATGTAGTATAACTAAGTATAAGTAAGTTTCGTGCGGACGACCGCGGATTTTATAATATTGGGATCGGGCGGCTAAACATACGTGCGCCCTCCACCGCCTAACTATTGAAGGTCACACTGTGACACTTTAAGTTTAGGATTAGGTATACAGCGCATAAAAAACGCAATATCTGAAACTGATGGTTTAATCAAATCAACTTTAAAAATATTCTTACATAAATTATAGATATTGATATTCTATTTAACAACTTTCATTTGGAAAGTTTTTTCAAAAACGTAATATAACTGAGTATAAGTAAGTATCGTGCGGACCACCGCGGATTTTTTATTTCGTTTTTGCCTCTTCTATTGTTCCAGCAATGTTATTCCATTTAAACCACTTGTCATTTATATTTATTTTCTCATATCCTATCTTGACTCTATCTCCTCTCCTTCGTGTCTATTTTTATCCCAATTATCACAATATTGTTAATTTCTGTTCATTTCTCCAATATTTTCACATCTCTCTTGTAATTTTGTCCTTCGTTTGTTTTAATTCCGCGTTATCATTTTTTATATCCTCAATTTCTGATTGATGTCTTCTTGGTTCTTTGTTTCTTTTTGTGCGTTTTTAATTCTGCTTCTAGTTATTTAATTTCTCTGCTTATACTGAACACCGCATCTCTTATCTTCTATAGTTTGTCTTCTTCCTTTTTATTCACATTTATATTAATATTTAATATCCACGGAATGTGAAGGCTTATGATTCACGAAACTCTTTGTAAAGAGTTTATGAGTACATATACAGGTGTTTTATATTTATTTAAAGCTTCATCGAGTTGTTCAAAATTATATACTACCATGTTTAGGTCTAAGCCAGTAATGATGGTGATGATTTCTCTTATTTCTATACTTACGAATGTGTATACTCAAGTTAATTTATTTACGACTCCCCGAGGCGAAATTACTCTTGGCTTATGAGTAAATCTGAAAGTAAATTATTTTTCAAGCCTTTGACCTTACGTAACTAGCAGATTTTCGTCGAAAAAGTAAATAATTAATACACGCTTTCAAAATGATATATTCAATGTTATTGTTTATTTTGATTTACACTTTGTTTAACTTTCTCCAAATAGGATAAAATAACATCTTTATCCATTATTTCTTCGAACCCAGGAGCAGTTCCTTTTACCTTCGCGTACCATCTAGTGACATGTTTATAAGGCGACATATCGATACCGACGATGTCGAATACCGATATCAACGCAACGAGGCTGAAATCTGCCACGGTAAGTTTCGATCCGGCAGCGTATTCGGAATTTTCGACGAATGTGTCCAAAAGTGCGATTTGTTCTTCAATTTTCTTCAGTTTTTCTGGATCGGGACCTCCCAGCCCTAAGAACACCGGGTACTAAATACATGGGGTTAGAAAATTATTTCGAATTATTTTGTTACTTACATAACAATCGGCAAATGTGTGGTACACCCCTTGGTCGAAATATAACCGCTGATCGACGATTCCTCGTTGTTTCGGATCTTTTGGGTACAGGGAATCGTTTTTTCCGTATTTACTTACTAAGTAAGTCATTATAGAGCGACTTTCCCATAAATAAAATCCATTGTCGTCAATCGTTGGTACAGTGTGTTGTGGATTAATCTTTGTTTATTCGGATATAAGGATTATAAGGATAAAAATATAATAGTATTACTGTTTGAAGCAATTATATCTGTTAATTATAATTTACAACGGAAATGTCTACAAATACCTTACCTTTATGAACTCCGGTTTCAATTGTTCGTTTGCTAAAAGATTAACATTTATGCAATTTAATTTTAATCTTAGAGCTTTAGCTGTTAATAATACTGCTCGGCAAGGCCCACTTGTCGGAGCATAATAAAAAGAGATAGACATAGTTTCAGTACGTGACACCTCGCAGCACTATCTGACAACAATGCGATACAATAATTATCATGATTTCGTCTTATCGTACGGTTTTGGAAGAGGGGCGTTAATCAATCTTTTAATCAATTCGTAAAAGATCAAAAAGATTAACTTTCAGGTACGTTCACACAGAGCTACTTTTCCTTCGCAGGATATTAAAATAATAACCACGTGAATACTGCGATGTGAACATCATATTATCAGGTTTGTCAATTTACATCATCTTGTATCTTAGACAATGGATTTTTACTTATTGATGTCTATAAATTATCGACTTAACTCTATTAAAATATTTTAAATTATCCAATATTACAAACTAAAGGCATATTCAAACGTATTATAGAAATACAAATATAGACTTATTATTATTTTATATTGATCTTATTCTTATATATGCCCGGGTACAACTTTTTCTTTGTTAGTTTACGTTATAATTTGGACGATATGTTCCCCTACTCAACCATTAGCCGATTGGAGACACCAAACTATGTACATTTAGTATCTGCATTTCAGAATTTGTAAATTAAAAGTGAAATTTCGACAAAAATAGCGATGCTACACTCACATCAACTAATTATACAACTTGAAACATATTCAATAAAAAGTCCAACTGGAATATGCTAACTGTGGTTTGACATTAATTATTCATATCTTCCCTTTAACTTGGGACCAACTCACCTCTATAGGGTTGAATATGCATAATTTCATAATTTTCTTCGAAATATAAATCATTTGCTAATGGAATTGTTCTTATTTCTTCTTTGCCAATTTCAGAATTTAGTTTGTTTTAATTGTAATGGTAATTTGAAATACCAATTACGGGGTGACAAACCTGGTATTAAGTAAATAACCTGGTATAAAGTAAGTAATAAAATATTCTTACCTGTCTTTGATTGTAACTGGTTACGTCAAAAACATAAATATTTTCGTCTTAAACGCAGTAAATGTCAAATCCATTTAACAATGTATTTAAGAATAAAGTTTCCTTGAATTGAAATAAAAAGATAGTGTCATCGATACAATTTCTTGAATATTATCACCTACTTCGTGTCATTTTAAAAAATATACTTTGATGCTACCCAAACTTTTGTCAGGACCGTTAGTGATAAAAATATTGAAATAAATACATATCGAACTCTAAAACAATCTTTGGACGGAAACAAGAAAAACGTCATAAATTCTTGTTTCCATTAATCGTAAAAAATGAAATAAATCAAAATTGGTGTAATTGATCTTCTAATGAAGATGTAATGAATGTATTTGTATTTTTTATTGCGCATCGTTTTCTCACTTGCCTTGCATATGCAATTAAACTGAATCCATGAATGATGATCATTATTTCCCTTTTGTGACTCTTCTGTACTCAAAAGTATCGCAAAAACGGTTTGCGAAGTCGATTGTCCAACCTGTACCTTTATGCTGCGTTATTGATATTTCGCACTAACGCCTTAAAACATTTCATATATTGATAAGGTACTAAATTTAATCATCGCTGCATGTCACATTTATCTTAGATTGTTCTATCTTAAATATATAGGTCAGCTTTATCTATTTCGAGTGGATTTGTAGCAATTGCCTGAGTGATGATAAAACAAACACTTAAAATCGATTTTTATTTTATGACCTAGATTCTAAAAATATACTGATTTTAATAATTCGAGTACGAGTATACTGAGTGAATCAATATCATGATACATACTATAAAACATCTACACATACTTACTTCGCACCTTGAAACCCTCCGTAATGAGGCAAAACGTCATCCTGTTCTAGAATATAAGGGACCTCTATTAAACCAAGATGCTCAAGTGAAAGAATTATTCCTATTTGTGAACCACTATGTTAAATATGGTATGCTATAAGATAATAAAATAAAAAGTTATTATAACTGTTATAAATAAAATCAGAATTCTTAGAAACTTAGTACGTAATATAGACATTTATTTTAAATAACTCAAATCAAAATCAATGTCCGTAGAAAACAAATATATCAAAGTCACTTATAAAGTTTAAAAGTTGATTGCTATTAAAAGAAAAACACTTAACATTGGAAGAACTAATATCTTTATTGTGTCGATAACAAACAATGTCACGTTGCAATTCAATTAATTGCTGCACAAATATCAATTAATGGCGCCACATCTGGCCAGGTTAACACAAATGTCTTGCAACCACCCCTTCCCAATTCCCAACGAACTTTAGACTTAATAAGGAATGCGATATAGTAAACTAAGCCAATAGTAGTAGAATAAGTCGTGGAACTACACGGCTTGACTTACTAATCAGGGAAACTCGAAGTTCCACATATAAGCCAAATGGAGATAGAATTGAGGCAATACATTCAAAGGGATAGACAAACATTTTATTCTACTATGGTATACACACACAATCATTTACTGATTATTAAATACCGAATAATTGATGTCAAGTATTCAATATGTGAATATTTATTCGTGAACATAGTTGTGAACACACAGTATTTCTTTTTCAAAATTGAAATGATATAAAAAGTGCACGAGAAAAATAAATATGAAACCAAAAAAAATATAGTACACGGCTAGAAAATGTATTGGACATCACAGAAATGGGCTCCGCAGCATGGACAGAGAGGAAATTAATAAAAACCATAAAAGAGAATAAGCAAATTCTTTAAAAAGTAATTTAAAAGACCACTAAAGCAAAAACTCTGCAATAAGTATAATAGGCCATTAAAACGTCAATAAAATAACATGACCTTAAAGCTGGTAATACATAGTGAAAAGTGAAGTAACCTCTTCCAAATGAGGACAAAATCCTAAAAGGACATTTATGATCCACACAAGGGATCATCCTGGTCCGTTACTCTGTTTTCCTCCTTCCATAACTCCGACAGTTTTTTGTTGTATCGAAGAACAGGAAGAGGCATTTATCAAGTGCCATTTAAAAAAAAAATGATATGTTCCCTCTTAAACTTCTGCGAGATTGAAAATTCATTGACAACAGCCTGTATATACAAGAGCATTTTTAAGGGCATTAATACTTACATTGACTATCCCTTAGTCCACGGATAAAAATTACCCTCCAACCAACTATAACTACCCTCTCACTTACATCATTTTTTAATGCAGTCTGTATATCTAAATTTTCACTAAATAAAATCTGTGAGTTTTGAAAAACAAGTTGTACATGAATGTAGTATCCACAATTCTTTATAGAATTCAAAGATGTAAAAATATAGATTGTGTTCCATTTAAACAAAGTAACATTAGCATAAAAATACGATGAAATATTTTAATAACCCATAACATATCAAAATAATACCATGACGAAGCTTACTACGACAACGCAAGGGCTTACAACAAGAGCTTATTATCATAAAGCTGTGTAGCTTCAAATTTATTTCGAAACATTTTTTTATATATATATATTATCATTCACTCGTTAAACATATTTGGTTTGGTCAGTTATTTATTCTGCTTTTGTTTATCCACCATCGCCCTAATGACATCCAAATTTTTGTCATTTAATTCTTCATATCCAGGCGCAGTTACTTGTACTTTCGCGTACCACCTAGTGACATTTTTAAATGATGACATGTCAAAACCAATAACATCTAACGTCGACACGGTCGCGACGAGACTAAAATCTGCCACAGTCAGTTGGTCTCCAGCCGCGTATTCTGAATTTTCAAGAAATATGTCGAGAAAACCCAATACTTCGCCCACTTTCTTAAGTTTCTCGGGGTCGGGTGTTCCTCCTCCCATCAAAACGGGGTACTAAATAACATACAAGAGATTAGAAAATTATGAATGTTACCGATTATTTTTTATACTTCTACTTACATAGCATTCGGCTAATGTCTGATACAACGTTCCCATATCGAAATATAACCGTTGGTCAACGATTCCTCGTTTTTGCGGATCTTTTGGGTACAATGAGTCATCCTTTCCGTATTTATTTACTAAATAAGTTAGAATAGCACGACTTTCCCATAGATGGTACCCGTCATCGTCTATCGTGGGAATAGAATGTTGTGGGTTAATCTAAAAGATAAAATTAAAATTTAATTTTGAGTGTTTCAAAAAAGGTTTTGTTTCAGAAAGAGAGGATTAATCAGAATGTTAAATAAAATGTTACCTTTACGAACTCCGGTTTTAACTGCTCTTTTTCCATAAGATTGAGAATTCTGCCATTTAATTTTAGGCCAAGAGCTTCAGCGGTTAGCAATACAGCTCTACAAGGCGCACTGGCCGGTGCGTAATAGAAATCGATACCCATACTATTAATTCCCACAACTCACCGTTGCGATACAACTATATATTGCCAAATATTTTCGATTTTTATATCCAGCGTTATCTACTTTGATTTGGAGAAGATTCGTGTGCCAATCATGTCGTTAACCTTCGTCATGGTAACGATTTATTTGTGGCTTAAAATAGCCCTCTCATCTCTGTGATTCCACATTTGAATAATTGTTAAAACGTATTATCTTCCATATGAGTATCTCGAAATCTTGCCGGTCATGGTTATACGAGATTTGTTAGTTAACACATTTACTTTTATGAAGCTTAGTGCAATTAACGATAACGTGTTTGAAATAAAGGTATGGTGCCAAACAAACAAGGTATTTATATTAATGAGAATAGTAAATACGAATATTAGGTTAGTTGCTATCATGTATGTTTTAATTTGGTTAAAATTTAGTTAATCATTTATTAAAAACTATGCATTGGCAATTTTTCCTTATTTAATGATTGAGCACAATCGTTGATGCTTGGTCATGTGACAAGATACCATAATGTTACCCACCGTTTGGGTGACGATAATGTAGCGTTGTGTTTCTTATAATACTGAGCGTGACTTCGACCTGACAATGAAAATGAATTGCAGATAACACAAAAAAACTAAAAAAATATTATTCTTCTTCACTGTTAAAGTGTTTGACCCTGTTTTCTTCCAGAAGTCCCTTCAATTTTCTCAACAATTCCAGGACCTGTCTCACAAGAGCAATTCTTTCTCTTTTATGTCCATACGCTGTAAATACAACACTTTGCTTCCATATCTTACGAACCTCTTTTGCATACAAATTGTTCTAGTATCTTCCATACCATCGTCAATTCAACACTTCTTTTCTATTTGTCCCACATACATACCCGTCTTCCACATCATTCTCATTACAGTTCCTTTGATTGCATAATTTCCGGCACTGCTATTACCACTGTGTTTTAAAAAATTGCAAGTAATCCATCTCCTTGATTTAGAAGTTCATCAAATATGAATTCTTTTGACATCCCATGCAAGCCCGTTTTAATTAGTCTTATTACTTTGTCACTATTCCTAACTGGATTAGTATTAGTATTATTTCACGTTTCTTAAAATCTAATGCATAACGACAGGAGAATGAAAAGCAGGACATCCCAGAAGATGTTGTAGATGAGGTTGTGCTCAGCTGGAGTATTTTATCAATAAATACAGACGTCAAGTTTTTAAACAAAAAATGCATCCTCACCTCACCACCTGTAAATAAGTATATAATAAATAATAGATATTGTTAATTGGAATATTAGTTGCACCAAAGTTGAAAGAGAACAAACTCAATTATGACGAAACCTCATAGATGTTAAAGTGCCATCAGAGTGATTCCACCGATATCAATATCCTTGAAGCTTTTTCAGAACATCGACAGTAAAGTTATGAAATGCCAGCTTAGTTTTATAATATAGGGACGACACAATTGATTTTGGGCATAACAAAACTGATTGTAAATCCAGTGTGAAGACGTCATTATTCGACAACGTATCCTAAGCCTTTTCAGATCCCGCCTTCTCTTTTAAAATAATGTTGTTGTTATATTCCATTCCGGACAAATTGTGGGTTACAAATGCAAGACAAACATCACGTTCGTCTTTTTTATGCCGACAAAGTGTCAAATTCATATCATCAAATCAAAAAAGTGACTTTACATTTTTTTCTTGCAAAAGTCATTCGGATGCTCTTTAAATAGCTGTGCTTTGGTGTTGCAAATATGTCCTAGGTATAATTTAGTCGAACTAGCGCAGAAGTTTTTAGAAAATACATTTACATTTCCATTTCAAAATTCTTGCGGAGTTCAACCTTCCCTACGTTTCTCGTAATTTTAGAAGAGCGGACCCATTTTTTTCGCCGACACGTAATGTTGGTAAAAACATCTTTACAAACGTTAATTTGACAACCATTGCTTTTTAAATAAAATTCCGTAGATTTTAACCTCCTTGTTACTTCTTCAGTGCCTCTCTTTCTGGATTTAGCTTTAATATTTGTAAGTGCTCCACAGTTTTTTCAAATATTACCTATCTATCATCTTCTATTACAGCTTTGCATTTTAATACGCAATTTTTATTCTGATTTAGTTTGCAATAGTACGGTGGTTTAATTTATTATTTCTCTTTTCTTATGTTGTGTATTTTCTTCGTGGCTCCCTTCAGTTTCAGGATTATCATCAAACTGGTCATTAATTTCAGAATCATCATTATTTAAATTTTAATTATCTTATGGAGTATAATCCAGTCGTTTTTTCGTCGTTTAATACAAACGTATTGTGGTGGTCAATCATGTTAATACCTTTAGAAGGTATTAAGGGCTTTGCGACAGTTCTGCATTCTTCCTCTTTATGCTCGAAATCTGCAATATCCGGTAAGGTTTACCAACCAAAATAAAGTCTTCATTTGTAGCACTTAAAATAAAATTTTGCATGTTCAGTGGTCCATTATCTCCCTTTGAATTTCGTCGTAACCGCCATTGACAAGGATATTTTCTGAAAGACAACCTTGTTCAATTAACAAATTATTGTGCGAGAAATGACACCGACAAGAAGAAGTACCTACTATATAACATTAGTACCAAAAACTAATTCAATGATTCTGTAGATGTATTGCTTATTAAAAAAAATAAATAATAAAATTGATTACCTATCATCGACGGAACCAAGATCATTGGGGATGACATTTTCTAGTATCACAGAATTATCTCTTTTATGGTTTGTGTTTTTAGCCATACTTAGTATTTTTAACATTGTTTATGACATTATTTCACCTTCAAGTAAAATATATTAAATTAAAACTGCGCCAGGAAATGTACGAAAATGACGAATTTCCACGAAATAAATCATCTATTGAATAGTAAAAATTACATATATCCGTGTTCAGGTTAATGAATATAATTTTAACATGCGTGTGAACTCGATCACACACAAGTAAAGTCGCATTAAAATGAAAATTTATGTCAAGAACATTGACGTATTTATTTAATTTACTCCACAATTTCAAAATGTGGTGGGAAATATGTGGAAATGTGGAAATCAGCAGTCTAAAATAGCAAGCTATGACGAAATTCTTTAATAAGCAATGACTTGTCAACATAACTCGCTAACAATGCCAGTAAACTGTGTAGTGTTAAGGATAATTCAAACATAAATTATAAAATATATTTTTTATTTATAATCTCATTCACGCCGTTTAATCTATTTCGTTTCACCAGTTATTTACTCTGCTTCATTTTAGCCACCATCGTCTTAATTACATCTAAATTTTTCTCACATAATTCTTCGTATCTAGGCATATCTGCTTTTACTTTTGCGAACCACCTAGTGACATTTTTATAAGGCGATATATCAAAACCAATAACATCTAGCATCGACACCGTCGCAACGAGACTGAAATCTGCCACAGTTAGATGGTTTCCAGTCGCGTATACTGAATTTTCGAGGAACGTGTTGAGAATACTCGTCGCTTCTTGTACTTTCTTAACTTTTTCGGGGTCGGGTGCTCCTCCTCCCATCAAAGCTGGGTACTATATAACGTACAATGCATTAGCAAATTATAATTGTTGCCGATTATTTTTATACTTACGTAACAATCAGCCAATGCCTGATACAATTTTCCTATATCGAAATATAAACGTTGATCAACAATGCCTCGTTTTTGTGGATCTTTTGGATACAGAGAATCACCCTTTCCGTATTTATTTACTAAATAGGTGATAATAGCACGGCTTTCACATAGATGGTACCCGTTATCGTTTATCGTGGGAACAGTATGCTGTGGATTAATCTGTAAGATAAAATTATACCTGTACTATATGTGTTTCGAAAAAGTTGGGCGCTCCTATCAGCTGCATTATATTCATATTGAAGTTAAAATACAGAAGGACTTTTATAACATTTTACGCGCCACTATCATTGTTAACAATACTCTTCTTCAAATTAGAGCCATAATGAATTTGGCTTGGGTTTCAGTAAAGATAAATATCGCAATACTTTTAAAAATGGTTACATTGCTAATATGCTATATGCTATTGCAGGGATGTCCAGGGCATTGTATGATGTGCTTTAATTACGAACACTTTGCTATATTCGTATGAACACATGTTTTTACTGTAAAATCGAACTTATATTCCATAAAAACGCTCAATACTTACAATTACATTATTAGAGAATGTTAAATAATATATTACCTTAACGAACTCCGGTTTTAACTGTTCTTTTTCCATAACATTGACAATTTTGCAATTTAATTTTAGCCCAAGAACTTCAGCTGTTAACAAAACAGCTGTACAGGGTGGACTACCCGGCGTGTAATAGAAATCGATGCCCATGTTTGTAACACAACTTACGACACTGTTATGACACAACTATCTTCTAAGAAACATTTTCAATTTATATAAACGCTGTATCTGTATTTTTATTAGGATGCGACACGTCTACCAATGATTGCATTGACCTTCGCGTGGTTAGGTTGAATTAGTGATTTAAAATAGCGCACTCATCTCTGTTATTACGTATTTGAATAATTATTACATGATATTATCTTTATTATGAGTAAGTTTTGAAATATTGCAGGTCATGTCGCGTTTAGAGTTTAAAACACATTAGATGAGTAACCAATAACTTTGTGTGATGCATTTTGTAGTTGAGGTTTCTGAAATTGATTTATGATAACAAATATTTTAATGAGAATACCAAAGACGTAATATTCGTCTTTGGTCACTTAGTTGATGTCGTTATTTAATTTGCCACGAAGTTTGAAATTGAAATTCGTGTAAACATCCATTTGATTAGTCATTGATTGGAAACATGACAATCTTATTTCATTTGATTTAATGCTTGATAATTGGTTATGTGATAAGATCCCGCACGGGTTTGATAAGCCTTATGTACATAAAGTATGTCCTTAAGGTTAAAACATGCGTTCCTGAATTGATTGTTCTAGATTGTTTATCGATCTTATTTTATGCGTGTACATGTTTTGTGTACAAAATATTCCTCTGTGGCCATATGCCCGGATTAATGTTCAAAGAGTACTCATGAGATACATTGTGAATAAGTCCCCATTAATCTTGGCAGTAGCTTCAAGATAATCATCAGGATTAAAGGAGTAATACAGCTGTGTATCATCGGCATACATGTGTACGCCAAACATTTAATTTAAGAAAATTACGATTCATTTCAATAAACCAAATCCATAATCAATACATACGTTAATGCATTATCACAGGTAAAACACCTCAAAATAAACACCAACAGAAAAAAAATCAGAAAAAATATTTCTATAGAAAAACCCTTTACAAGTAGTCACTAATCTATGTCCAAGCTGACACACAAATTTGATATTTTGTTGAACTTCTATACGTTATCGAAAAATATGAAACTGGGATCCGATGTGTCTAGCCTTACTAATTGGTGAGAGCTATCGTGAATGAGACTAATTAGATGTTGTCCTCTTTTACATCGGTGGACCCTTAACCTAACATACTTATTTAAGTTGTTTTAGTTTTTAATGTGAAGAAAAAATGATAGATTTGATATAGCTGCAAGAAACACATCAAACTCAAGATACCAACGAGACCGTGGTGTGTCCCTTTTTGACATAAATTAAACAACAAAATATTTAGTTGAGTCAAATTAAACAAATAAGTTGATTAAAGCTCATACATGAGCTTTAGGTTCATACATTTTTGCACCATAAACAGTCAAAATATTTCAGTTCAGACATTTAAATTATAATAAAAACCATTGACAATTTTCATTAGCGTTATTTTTTATGAACAACAACAATAAAAATTATAACATTTTATTGAAATAAATAAAATATATTATATTAATATATGCCGTTTCACAGAATAGCAAAATTGAAACTCGGAGTACTCAAAATATTTTTGAACAACATTTTCTATACAACAGGCAAATTACGATTGGAAGATTTAGGGTCCATCTAAAAGCATCAAAATAGCATCTTATATGTGCTCCCAAAAATTAAATGTAAACTTGAAATTTTACAAAGAAAGAAAGTCAATGTAAATTTTAGAGGTAATTTCGAGCAAAAAGTAACTTATGGGAATGTAAACAAGTGAAAATCATATTGATTGATTTAAACCTAAATCAAATACGTATAATTGGTGGTATTTAGAACAGTAAAAAATAAATGTAAATGTTTGAACACAATTTGGTAGAATAAGAATTGGTAATAAAATCAAAATACGCGGTCGTAAAAATTACAAGGAATATAATGACAACTAAACATCTGAAAGAATTAATTGTATGTATCTGTAGACTATATGTAAAGTAATTGAAATTACATGTAAGCAGGGTCATATATAGGCAAACGAGGCTGGACAGTAATAAAACATGCACTTGTATGGTTGTAGGTATTTATCATTTCTAGTATTCGTTTAAAATGTTACATTTTTAATGAAGGAACTCCATAATTTTTGGTACCTGGTTCGAACTTTCAGAATATTCCGCTGGCTCTCGTAAGTTGATATAATAACATATTTGCATTTACGGTGTTCCTATATTTCATCGATGTGCTTTCACAACGATTGAAAAATTAAAGAGATACACAAGATTAACAGTTACAACAATAATGATGGAATGCTTGTCGCAACTTGAATGCCGTACGTACATATATAATAATAGTGATTGAATGCCCTAATTCTCGTTCAGTTCATATGCTGCTTCGAATGGCTAAGAAATGTTATGCATGCACATTGGTTGGATTTATGGATCTGCTCCAGTGTTACTTAATTTTTTCCAATATAGGCATTAATATAACAAAATGTTTTGTTGTATAGGCAAACAATAACTAAATGTTGATTTGAATGTTGCATTGTAAAATTTTGTCCCCTGTCATTCAACATGTTTTTGTAATCCACGTCAATAGTTGTTATTGGCTCATTTTGCTCTAATTTTGAATTTCTGAAATCCTTCGTTTTTAGATAAACTCTATTTGTGTTATTCGAACATGTTATCCCGGAATACTTGGAATAGCATTTTTGAAATCATTAATTACTTTAATCTCTTCTTACGTCGAAATTGTATTGGACGCTCACAAACTCAAGTTGATTTTCATAAAGGCCACGTTGTTTTGCAATTCTTCTTCTTTTAAAACTGCTTGTATTCTTATGGTAGTTCAAATGTAACTCTTTTGAAATTTTTAAAATTATTACATAATAGTGGTAGAAACTTATTCTTTGAAAAATATACCCTCAAACGTGCTTTAACAAATACCGTTTTTGTTTATAAGTTTATCAATAACATGAAATTGCTGCCTTATAGTCTCAGCAACTCTATTTAACCAACTTATCGGTTAAATAGAGTTGCTGAAACTATAAGGGAATCAAGTGCAATGTAAGTAGGGATAACACATTTGAGGCCCTTTTAACCATGTGGGTTGCCGCGTTGGAGAGCATAAGTAAATTGTTGCTGCTGGGAGTAACTTCTGGCACGTATATTTATAAATCTTGACACTGTAATACTGTTCGTTGCTTTTAGTTCCTTAGAATATATGAAATAGCCGTTGGTTGGAACTTTGGCACTAAAGGCCCTTTATGATTAGATTTGCGACATGTAAACCAAATGTACTTGCGTCCAAAACTAAATAGTTTCGTTTTAAACAGAGATGGCATATTTTTTTATTACTTTCGTCTAGTACATGAAACTTGGATTTGAAGTTAAATAAGGGGGTACTTACAGGAACACATTGATGGAAATAACAAGGTTACCAATAATTTGTTGGCGAACGGCTCGTCGTTTCTTATTTGTTGCCTCTTGACGTTTGAGACAAAAAATTGACAAAATTACGGATTTAATATTAAGGTTTTTTGTACCTCTATAAAGGTACCCTTTTAAATATAATCAGCATATACTCACCACATAAACGAGGTCGTCCACATGAAACCTGGATGTGGTCGCGCCAAAGTGAAAATTTGATGTTGGTGCACCTTAATTTAGTTCACACAGCAATTTCAAAATGTGGTGGGTGTACAATTTGTGGAAATGTGAGAACCAGCGGTGTATAATAACAAGAAATTATGAAATTCTTTAATAAGCAATGACTTGTCACAATAATGTGGTGTCATCAAGCAAGAACATATACCTACGATGATCCTGCAGGTTATTGGGTGGTTTTAAATCTAATTCAAACACAATTTACGAAACTTTTTTTTTATTTTTAATCTCATTCACACCGTTTAACCCATTTGGCTTTATCATCTATTTATTCTGCTTCATTTTATTCACCATCTCCCTAATCATATCCATATTTTTGCTATTTAATTCTTCATATCCACGAACAGTTAGTATTAATTTTGTGAACCACCTAGTGACGCTTACATAAGGCAATAGGTCAAAACCAATAACATCTAGTGTCGACACCGTTGCAACGAGACAAAAGTCCGCCACTGTTAGTTGGTCACCAGCCGCATATTCTGAACTTTCGAGGAACGTGTCGAGGAAAGCGACCGCTCCTTCTACTTTCTTAAGTTTCTCGGGATCAAATGGTCCTCTTCCCATTAAAACTGGGTACTACACAACGCACAATATATTAAAAGATTGCAATTATTACCGATAACGTCCATACTTACATAACATTCAGCCAATGCATGATATAACGTTCCCATATCGAAATAAAGCCGTTGATCAACGGTTCCTCGTTTTTGCGGATCTTTCGGGTACAGGGAATCATCCTTTCCGTATTTGTTTACTAAATAGGTGATAATAGCACGACTTTCCCATAGATGGTAACCATCATCTATCGTGGGAATAGTATGTTGTGGGTTAATCTGTAAGATAGAAATGCAAGGTAAGTATATTTGGATAAAATTAAGTACAGTAGGACGTTTATAATATGTTCTGCAAGCGCGGATACAGGATTTTATTCAGGGGGGGGGGGGGGGCATTTTTGTGTGGTTTTACCTATATTTTAGAAAATTCGTTTTAAATAAAAAATGATAACATTTTAGTTTGTTATCCATGTAATACATTTGAATAAGGTTTTCTTTCTGTTAAAAAAAATGATAATTCTTGTACACAGGTAGTGGTGTCCTTGACGATTTAAAATTTAAAATTTGGTCGAAATAAAGTTATGGCAATTGCCCCTATTGCCCCCCCCCCCCCGTATCCCCTCCTGATTTTCTGCACCAATATCGTCTTCTGTATGATTATGAAGAAGTTCTAATAACAAAATAAACTTAGTCATCATCCATTTGACCTGGATTTCAGTCAAGGTTAACATTTTAAAACGTTTAAAATTTTATGCATTAATAATATGCTATTTGCTGTTTATGGAGGTTTATTGCGTAGCATTTGTTTCATGTTTCACGCCAATTTCTTGCAGTTACATTATTAGAGATTAATTAGAATGTTAAGTAAAGTATTACCTTTATGAACTCCGGTTTTAACTGCTCTTTTTCCATAGTATTGACATATTTGCAATTTAATTTTAGCCCAAGTGCTTCAGCTGTTAACAATATAGCTCTACAAGGGGCACTAGCCGGGGCGTAATAGAAATCGATTCCCATAGTTTCAATTTGAAACAAGTCACAGCACTGGTACGATACAACTAACTGCTACCAACTATTTACGGTTTTTATATACCCTGTTATCTAACTTTATTAGGATGCGACGCGTGTACCAATCATTTCATGGACAGTCATGGTTAAGTTATACTACTGGCTTAAAATAGCGCTCTCGTCTCTGTTAATCCAGATTTGCCTACTTATTATCTTTCTTATATTTAACTTTCGAAATCGTCCAGATCATGTTTAAGCGTTTAGAGTTTAAAATGGATTTGTTAATTAACACCTTCCGTAATGCACAGTGCAATTATCTATAACCCTTTTGAAAAGTATGACGTCAAATAAACAAGGTATAATTTTTAATGAGAATGCTATAGACGGATGTTGTTCATTTACTTGATGTCGCTATTTAATTTGCCTTGAAGCTGCAATATAAATCATCGTTATAAAATTAATGCAATTATTTTAAATTGTTGTAATCGTAAAGATCAATTTGATTAGTCATTTATTAAAAACAATGCACTGATAATTATGATATGAGTGATACTTGTTTATATGATAAGGTCCCACGAGGCCATGCCCGGTTTGGGGAACACGTGTAAATCACATTTCTGTTTGTTACATTTGCTTCAGTTCGAACTGACCGCGAAGAAAATTAATTGTATCACATTAACTACAGAAAATAAATAATTAAAAATAGTTTATCATTATTCTTCATTGCTTTTAAAGTATTTTGTAACTTTATTTGTACTAGTTTGTTTTTTTTTATAGAAATCCCTTCAATATTGTCAGCAATTCCAGACCATGTCTCATAAAAGCAATTCCTCAATTCATTCTTTTTTGTATTCGCGCACTGTTCTACTCAGTGAACCCATCTAATTTCACTGTAAATTTTTTTGCTCAATCGAAATTCGAGTGTATATTTTCTGATGTCTATCAGTCTAATATCTCAAATTGCTGTCCCACGTCATAATTTATGTTCCATTTCTTTTCCCCAACAACCTTTACCTCAACTAGCATTTTTGAACACATTAGTTCTTAATAGATATTACTCTTGTCACATTTCACATTCCCAGTTTCTCAAATAATTCTTGAAGAGATGATGATGAAGGCCGTCCCATTTTCTCAGTATTAGTTCTTCATATAATAATTTTGCTGTCTGGGTGAGAAATTCAAAAATATCCACATGACGCCTCTTTGCTATTCCCAAATATACGTATTTGAGATAAAATAGCCAACAGTTGACAATTACTAGATCAATAAAATGGAAAATGAAACGTTGATACCATTGTCTTGATCTAACACGGATTCGAATAGTAGGGGATTAGAACATCTAGCAAGTCCACACCTTAACACAAATTCATTATAGGTTTTCACCACTTGTGGACATTCTACTTCAATGTAAGTAAGCATTTGAATTCGTATCCCATCTTATTACATTAGCTAGTGGATAAGCACTAAAAATGTGCTTGCTACATGGACCAATCTGTCGTCATACCAGTCAATAGCTTTTATACAAATGTAGGCAATAATATAATAGTTTCTTTTGCCCTAAAAATTCCTTTGCCTTATTTCTTCATAACTTCATCCTCATGGAAAGTCAGTTCAGGGAATCTATTGATACAAATTGTGCCGAAAACTGGAAATTCATTGTTGGCCAGTTCAACGAATTGTTTCTGAGTCTAGAAGACTTTTATCTACGAATATTTGCATCTTTCTCTATTTCTTCTACATTCGTTCTATTTTCTGATTCTTCTTCACTCGTCTCATTTTCTGATTCTTCATTATCTTCTTATAAATTCATCCTAGCAGCATTACTTTTGAAAACTAATGGGTCATTCTCTTCAGCACTATCACTCAAGCAACTCTGTTAGCTTTCCTCTGGTATCTGTCTAGTTTGAGGGAAACCACCCTCATTAATATTGAGCAGACAAGAAAAATGGCAAAGGATTGGACAATCAAAAACAAGTTTTTGAACGAAAAACGATTTAAACCAGGGATCAAAAATATTCAAATTGAATGAACTGCATTAATACGAAATGAATATCGTTGAATTTTAATAAATACGCAATGCGGAGAGATAAATGAAACAACTCATAAGGTATCCAGCAATAGTAAGTATAAGAAGATTTGTGTGTATGAGAGAAAGCCAAAATACTTCGAAGGTGAAAGAGCTGGTGAAATTTTAACGTGGGACAGAGGAACATACGAATAAGTACTGTATGATAATGATCAAAGAAGAGATACAGATGTATAGAGAATACAGAGATGAAATCAAACATGGATTGGGAATAACAAAATAATACTGGATAAAAGGAAACATATCTAAGAAGGTAGGAAGAATTGCAAATGATTGATAATGTATGACAGAAATATAGGAATGTGGTTATTGAATATGAGGGTTTATAAAGCATAGGTCCATCTGCAGCGTCAAAAGCTCAGTTTATTCGATTCCATTTCTTTAGTAAGAAATCAAATCGCTGTTCATAAAATAATTTTGATTAGCAAAAAAGTAAAGACAGGTCACAAACATTTAATTATATTGAATAATCAATATCTATAATACATATGGAATCATGAAATCCATTAAGCACGAAAAAGTAAGCCACGTGTTATGCATGTATCCCAGAAAGGCAGTTTCTAGAAATCCCAACATGACGAAGATACACTTTCCTTTAATATTTAAACTCTCATATGCAGATATATTTATATTTTTATCACAAATATTAGACTACTATCGTTGTTTATGGACGAAAGATAGGAAAACAACCTTCTTGGATATGTGATTGCAAAATATTACGAAACTAGAAAATCAGATTGAAATGTCCTTCATGAAATAAACAGAAGGGTTTCCTTAATTTGTATCAGACTGATGTAAATGTATTTTTTTACACGGTAACATTTTATTACTCATATGGCAAAAATAAATAAACTAATATATGCATAGTGCTAGTCATGTTTACAATGTTTTATTTAAAAACATGCACCGTCATCAACGCACTATTTTGGCATGTAATGGTCGCAATTCCTGAATATCATCTTGAAAATCATTGTCGTTAATTAGTAAACTGTGAACTGAAAAAAAAAACGAAAAGTGTAATCAATGCAGAAATGATATCAAATCTTATATTTACATTGCAATACCAAGTAATGCTTGTTTTTGCTTTCATTTCTAGAATTGTACGATCACTGGAAATAAAATGTGTAAATATTGATTAATGAGGTTGAAAATAGTTGAATTAATTAAGAGATTAGGACTTACTAATATTAAAATTTTAAAAATATATTAATTTTGTGATAATTTTCTAATAACGAAGTCCGTTGTTATGGACACAGTCATTGCGCAATTACTACAGAGCTTTAAAGATTAGAAAGCTTAAATTTATTGGAAATTGTTGTAAAATCAATTAATCGAACTAATAATAATTTCACGATTTTAATTCAAAATACATTAAAAGTTATAAAATGTTATTTTATAGAAAAACTATAATTTTAATTCTTTTGCAATTGATTGCCTTAGTGAACTATAAAGAAGGTGGGTGTGGATTTATATGGAGTTTATGTAGGAATCCAACTTAATAATGGATTCTTCAATAACTTCATATGCAATATGACCATTCTCGAAAATGGAAATCTAATATTTTGCCAGTATTATTTATTTAATAATGCTAGTACACGTTCATTGTTGTGTAGTACTATTAATTCAATTAAAAATCTTAACGACGCTTTATTCCAACTATTAAATTGAATGGTTAATTAGTAGTATGCACATTTTATTATTCTAATTAGTTTATTTTAATTCGCAAGTACAAATTTAGGTGTACAGCAGGATGACCTTCGTGAAATAAGCAGTCTACATAGAAAACTACTTCGATGGAATCATTCTAGTATTTCAGTGGGAAGGGAGCTGAAGGAAGGAGTGCTATTAAAATTCCTGCGTTTGCCGGCCGGCTCAGTCGAGACTTGTCGCTGGTCTAGTGTTGTTGATTAAAATCGTAAAACGTAAGTAACGCCTATTGATCGTTCACAAACTTTCACCAACGAATTGAATCAACAAATTCTTAATTTCAACGTTTCAGATCAAAATGGGAATTGATTTCTACTACGTCCCGGGAAGCGCTCCTTGCCGATCGGTCCTTCTTGCGGCCAAGGCCGTTGGAGTCGAATTAAACCTCAAATACTGCGACCTCATGAAGGGGGAACATCTTACACCGGAATTCATCAAGGTAACGTTTTTTTGAAACAATTGTCCTCGTCGTATGACTAATTTTATACAATGGAGCTATAATTTTACGACCTGCAATTATCGTACGAGGTCTTGACTTCAGAACCAACTTTCTAAGTGGAAGAACTATTAAGTAACGATCGCTTTGCGAGCAATGCACTCTAAACTAATTATAGTAGGTGTATTGAACTTTTTGCAGACAGCTAACCATGTTTAGTATTTACCAATGATTCATTTAACATATTACGAAATGTTCATTAGCATTAATAAAAGCGTATTAGGTTTGTTGTATGGCTAGTAGTTTTGTTTAATAGAATAAAATTCACAATTACAAAGTAGAACCTTTTAATATGCAACATAGTTAATAACAAAAATAGCATTCAACAAAAAGAAGGAAAAAATTAACTGATAAAGAAAATAAAGATGAACGAAAATAATAAATAAAACTTAATGAAAACCAGATGCCTTAGAAATACAAACGAAATAACTACAAAAAACAGAAATAACAAACAATTTAACAAAACAAATAATAAATTAATAAAAATGAATAAATATTAAAAAGCAGCTGCTTAAAAGTCGCAAAAAAGAAAATTTGAAATTATACAATTCTATTTTACTTCATTTTACTTCTTTGTTCTAGGAAACTAAAGTATTTCTAAAGTTTTATTTAAGTTTTTCTTTTATAAGAATCGTATCAAACTTTGCAAACTAATGCTAATATTTATTTATTAAATATTTTATTTCTAGATTTCTCCAACTAAAATATATATTACTAGAATTATATACTTGTCTTGTAAGAATTTTATAAAAATGTTCCAACTTATTACAAATATTTAAAAATCTGTGACTTACTGCTTTAAATATTTTCCAGAAACGAATTTTTATAATTCTTGAAATATTTTTTCAATTTTATGATTTTGACAAATATTTTACTCTGACTATTTTTAAACGTATTTTTTTCGGGTTGTAATAGAATTAAAATTATTTAAAAAATTCTAGAACAAATCCTTCGCGAATTTGTTCTTATTTTCTTACCATCTAAAATAACATTTATTTTCGAAATTATTTTTAAAAATGCTCTTCTATTATATTAAAAAAAGAAAATTCCGCGATTCTTTCTAAATTTCACCAAAGTAAAACATTAATTGAAAAACCTTTAGAAACATTTAATAAATCTATTCTGGCGGCCATTTAAATTAAATCACGGACAATATGACGAAATATAAACGAAAAAAAAAAAAACGCAAAAACCAATAAGAACATAACAAATAATACAACGATGGCAAATGGTACACAAAAATGCGGCTTCACTTGACTTCACTTGCAAACAATTTTTCTTATCAACATTATCTACGTCTATAGATTACATAGCACTTGAATACTTCTATAAATATTCACGTCATTGGAATAACTAAGCAAACCCATCATCGAGTTAATATACTTTAGAAATAGGCGCTAATTTAATATTTTTTCAACCATTGGCTCATACAATGTGTGCACAGCGAATGTGAATCACTCGTAGCTCTTATTACTAATCTGAGATTTTTACCAGAAATAATTTTAAAAACAAATACACATTCACATTCGAACCAAAGCCATTTAATTGATTTTTTTTTAAGATAAACACAAGTTTATTTTTAGCTGCGTTTCAGGGGCTTTACGAACTAGATGCATCCTGATGTTCGTCAACTTGTTTATTTACATTTTATGTTGCGTATCACGACATTGGCATAATTAAACAACGCTTAATACAAATAAACGGTGTGTATTGTTATAAATTCACAAGAACTGTTGTAGTGGACACGAGTAAACAGATTTTAATCTGCCTTTCTAAATAATCAGTCCATATCACGAAAAAGAAATTGAGGTGAGGCATATGCGTCAAAATATGCTACATATATATAAAACTCATTCATGCTAAGTTCATATCAATTAATACGAGTGAACATTTTGTTTTTATAGTCGAAATTCAAAATAACCACACCCCATCTTCACTGAGCTACACGTTGGCTTATCTCAGCGGAACTAAGTATACGAGTCGAACTAGTTGATCTATCACTAAAAAAGGTCAAAAATGTTAAATACACGAATCATATACTCCATCCTTATTTTTATTTTTGTACACACGATTTCCGTTCATGACATTCAACGCTTTTACCAAACGACCAAATAAATGATTTAAACTACAATGAACAAAGACCAGTTTTATTGTACAACAACAATAGAATCAGCGCAGAAAAGAGCAAATCGTTTCAGATGATTACATTCAGAATATCAAACTTGTAATACGTCGAACATTTTTGCAAGTACCAGTTTCTTTTGTATTTTATAGTCATGTAGTGGCCGAAATAAAATCTTTTTAGAATCGTCTTTCATTCATTGCACATTTCTACAAACGTTTTCTAACAGGTTTGCACACCGTACCTTGAACTTGTTTCAAGGGAACTAACTGAACGTCCACTATAGCGGTTAGCCTTGGCTATTATCCAAGAGGAAATGGTCGATGTGAGAGTTTGGCTGTTAAGTAATTTGCGACAATTTTAACGATGTAAAAATAGGACATTAAAATTAATTAAAATTATTTAAATTTTGTATGCAGAAAGATTTATATTTGAGAATGGTTTTTATTGGCAAGAATGTAAATTAATATTATCTGAAAGTTTAACGTTAAAACCCGAATAAGCGACTTCCGGTCTATATAAAGAATGTTGGGAAATTAGCCCGAACGCTATATCACCTTATCCCAATCAACAAACCAACAAATGTTTCCGTTCATTAATCTTCGTATACAACACGTTCATAAATCTTTGTATACAACCCACATTGTAAGAAATTTAATTAATTTTCATTCATGTTGCACTATACCTAGTGTGTAAGTATTGGTACGAAATTACATACAGTCAATAGACAATTAACTTACAATATCATGGATTATTATCATAATAGTCCAAAAAGTCACCGCTTGTTGAAATGGTCGTAATATTTTATGCCATGAAATATAATAAAATTAAACGATAAATATGAAGAAGTAAATAAAAAGTAAAGTACATACTTTGAAATAAAACACATGCAGTGTCAAGGGGATTAGGAAGGTCAACCAGACCGCTTTGTGTCGAAGCTTTTATTTTAATATAAAACAACAGTTGGGAAGCGATATTATGATCCAACTTGATTTTTTATATTATATCGATAATCGATCTGTTTAAATGGTATTATACAGTTCGTATTATTTCAGCAGTTGACTTAATGTTGTTAAATCTTTGGCCAGGAAAGTGACACGTTCAAGTCGATAATATCACAAATGCAAGGGCGGTATCTATCGTATTATGTTGCGTTTGTAAATAAATTCCGAAGTACTAAAAACCGCATCGAGACCGGTTTTAAGTATTGAGACAGGTTTTCGATTACACAGGTTCGTTACACGATATAAAAGTATCGTATAATATATGATATATTATATTGCGTAAGAACACTTCAATAATTCTTCTGGTAATTAACGTGGTAGGTATTTAATAACTGGTGTCATATATTTTGAATCAATGCATCAATGATGGCCAGGGTTGGGTTGAGTCAGGTTTTGTTTGTAAGTATTTTTAAAATAATTTTTTAATCGTCTTTGAATAATTCTGCATCCAAGTTCCCATATATTCTCTAGAGTTGTTAAATTCTGCTCACATCATTACGTTTTTAAGAATTTGTAAATTTCTTGCGTCGAGATGGAACCGTTTAGTTTCAGATGCGTTGTGTTGGTTTTCAGTGAGACGAAACATTACCAGAGATGGGAGACAACATCGAAATAAAATATAAATAGATGCAATAGAAAAATTGACAAGTATATTGTGGTGGCCAGGGAAAGAAAGGCAAAGAAAATGTAACAAATAAATACTGAAAATACAGAACGATAACAAATGGCAAACTGTGGAAACAAAAATGTAATTTTTAAGTTACTTTACAAACATTGTCTTATCAGCACTATCAACGTCTAGAATTATTTTTATTGCACAAACTGTGCATGTAGTTTAGATAGCACTTGAATACTTCTGAAAATAGTTGTTTGTGACGTCATTGCATACCGTCGAGTTAATCTACTTTACCATTGGACGCTAATTTAATTTGCACCAGCAGGCAGGGTTTGGTATTTGGTAGTTTGTCATAAATTTGGTCTATGCTATTAAACTGAAAAAGAACTAACATTGAATGCATGAAAAACTGATACTCTGTTATGCCCATCTCGTTCGATGGTATGGGAGAGCAACGCTTAATCCACAACCCCACATAATAATTATGAACCATGTACATGCATGTGTGATGGTAAGAGTACGAGGTAAAAAATAGGATAAAAAGTGAAATATTGGAAGAGATAAATGCAATCAGACAACAACACCACCCCTTGGTTTGGGATACCAAATATAATATTCTAAGATTCCAAAATTAAATCAAACGTTAACGCCATTCAAATATGAAGCCTTAATCAAAATCAACAAATCAAAAAAGGCAGTATGCTTCAAAGGTCGAAACTCGTCTGAAACATCCCACAAGGAAACAAAACGAAGGGTCGTTAAACTAATGTACTGAACACGGTGGGGCTACAGTCACCAATTAATAATTTGTTAAGTCACAAACACTAAAATGGCGAAATAAATGACGCAAGTGTGGTGCATCAAAAAATTTCACGGCTACAAATTTGGATGGGGACCACTTTTTGAATCCGAGTGGACCGACAAAGCCTATGATAAACAAACAGATTTGGTCGTACTAAAACGTTAACGTTTTCTAACGAACAGCAAACACGAAACAACCCTGAAACAACTCAATCGACAATGGCTCACCAAACAAATAATATCGAATAAAACACCAAAGATAAATTGTTTTAAGGAATACGTAGTAGTGCCCCTGCCACAAGATACAAGACACCAGTAGTCATTGTGACATCAGTTAAATTTATATCGGTAAAAGAAACTTCCTCCCAAAATCTCACATGAACACCAGAATAAGAAATCTAAGAAAAATCCCAGACTATATTTTAAGAATAAAATACAATATAATGTTCTTAATTTACATTCTAGTGTAAAGTGTATTCAAATTTGATATTCACGTGAAACTAATTATGCGATTTGCATAGTTATTACAAGTTACTGCAACAGTTTTTATTTCATCGCTATTGTTGGAAAATAATATCAATTGTTACTGGAATGAATTTACATTTTATGGTTCTTTCCGCCTTTTTATTGGTTAACATCTGATAAATTGGAAAATCAATATCGCCTGCCAAACAAATTATCCCAAAGTATATGATATTAGGAGTGAATTATTATCATTGCTTTCGTGACTAATTTGATTATGATTATGCTCCTAGTTTCCCTTTTATTGTTTTTTATTTTCAAACATTTCTCATCATACTTAGTCTCCAACGAAATTATAATCATTTTATATTTCAGCTCAATCCCCAACACACCGTGCCAACAATCGATGATAATGGATTCTCATTATGGGAAAGCCGTGCTATTATGACATATTTGGCTGATCAATACGGAAAAGACGACTCACTTTATCCAAAAGACCCCAAGAAACGCGCTGCAGTCGACCAAAAATTGTATTTCGATATTGGCACTTTATACGCACGATTTGGAGACTATTACGTAAGTGGCGTTAAAGTTTTGAGGTGATGCGATTTTCACGCCGTCATTTTCAGTATCCGGTAATATTCGGCGGTGCAAGTTACGATCCAGATAAGTTGAAGAAATGCGAAGAAGGTATGAAGTTTCTGGACACCTTTCTAGAAAATTCCGAATTTGTGGCTGGCAACAACTTGACCCTCGCCGATCTCTCGTTGGCGTCGACGGTTTCCACCTACGAGGTCATGAACTTCGACTTGTCGCCTTACAAGAACGTGACCAAGTGGTTCGCTCAGGTCAAGGCGACTGCTCCGGACTACGAGGAAGCCAATGGAAAGAACGTCCCTATTTTCAAACAAATGGCCGATACTTTAATGAAGAAATGAGCGGTTTGGAGCGGCGCCTAACAGATTGCACCGTCATTGTTCATTGTATAAGCCTTAATTATGTTTTTTTTTTCTCAAAAATTCCACTATTTTTAGATGCGTTGTATTCGTAAAGTGTGTTTTGCAAGTATTATAAAATTAAAGTTATTTTGTTTTCGAACTGTTGTTTTTTCTTGAGAGGTATCTCTAATCGAGAATTACTTGATGTGTTGATATTTTACTCGGTCGTAAATGATTTAGAATTGCAAAAATGTATAGGTCAGTCACAAAACACAACTAGTGCAACATGTTGATACCAAAGTGAACAGAAGTCAACCAAATCGGAACTGGTACATTTTGCCAGAGAATATTGGGTGATGCTTTTGTTACTGCTAATCATAATATTTAATAAACATTAAGATACTGATGTAATAAATTAACTGAAGAGAACATTAAAATTAATAATTGACGCAACTTCTAATATAATATATGAAATAGTTACGTGAATCTAATTTAAATATTTATGTGAAAAATATTTTTTTCATTCAAAAATTTTCTAAAATTAGAATATTTCATTATTTACTTAAACAGAAAAAACGCCACACGTATGGCACTGCAAAATCAAGATAGTCGCCAATATAATCGTCTTATTCCAGTTGTGTCAATTTTATTCCAAATTTTAATTACTGTCGAAAACTTGTAGATATAAAATAAAGTAAACTAACATAACATGTCTACGCCCCGAACTATTGTGAGAACTAACATCGTAGTCTTACAAGGATGATCAATAAGTCCTTAAAAGATATTGACCTTGTAATGATCCCACTCCCTACGTTCAAAACTTGTCCTCCATGCATATAAGGTGATAATGAAAATATTAAACAATAATTACTACACAGTAGGTTTTACAATCTTTTACATCTACAAATTACCCATATTCCGTTTCCTATTGAAATTATAAATTAACTATCATAAAAATTGGTTACTTATCATTATGAATTCTGTAAAAAGTAGATTTTCTCATGAAATAGTTACGAAACTTTAAAAGACATTTACAACTAGAACCTGCAAATTGATTTATTCATCAGTGAATCAAATCACGTTCGTAGAATATTTCAGTTTGTTCTAAATATCTGAATTTACTAAGTACACATTAAAGAGATCTATTTCTATAATGCCTGCACTTTCACTTATGACTCATGCGTTATACTACAACATTATTGGATTTCAGTTCAATGTTTTTTTTTTATTTTACCGCAAGTCATCGCCTACTAATGGATAAAATAGATACACACATTACTGGATCAATAGCTTTGTAGCACCGTCACGAAATCGCATGGCATTGTAATTATTAGATGTAATCATTGCTATCGTGTATAAATCTGTTAGTAATAGTTTTTCATTAGGCATTCTAAAAATATTGATGTAGTAAATGACATTGCATGAATGATAGCAATGAAATATGAAAATATTAATAATTATTAGTTTATGTGAATTTAAGTGCTAAGGTGTTCCAAATCGCGGGGTAATGTCTTCACCAGAAGATATATATGGTAAAGAATGCTACCAGAGTTCTTCATCTTGTTTTCTGTTGGACTTTTCTTAGACATAACACTTGAGGTGGGAACAAGGCTTTAAGAGATTATTCGGAGCTTATGCTATCAACCCGTTTTCACAACTTTGTACCTCAGGGTTCATTCATCCTTGTCCAAATGATAACACTATTTCAGTTTTGGAATTTTGTTTCTCAGTTTAAGCTATTCTGATTCCGAATTCATTATTCGTCATTCAAAACCGCCGCAGCTATATGATAAAAGGGAGCCACGAAATTCGGCTTCGATATAAAAATCGTACATTAAAATTTCAACAAGAAACTACTAACTTAAACTGTAAGTTGGGATATACGAGGGGAGATCATTTTTAGCGTCCCGGGCATAGTAAGCGTTGAGTGACGTTGAATCAATTTGACACATTAAAGTATTAAACATTTGTTGTAACGTTGGTTCTATTGTAGTTTTGTCACTTGTTACCTGTTCAAATAATTTTGAATTTAAGTAGAAAAAATTTAGATAAATTCGAAAAATGGAAAAGTCAGAGGTTCGTGCAGATATAATATACTTGCAAAAAGAGTTGTCGCCAAGAAAAATTCATGAAGACATGGTAGGTGTATTAGGTGAGGGTGCTGTTTCTTACCAAATCGTGAAAAATATGTCTCGGGAATTTTAACTGGGTAAAACATGTGAACGTGCTGGACGACCAGTGACTGTCTCTACCCAAGAAAATGTTAATCGTACTATATAAACGATATGATAATGATGGCGACTGACCATTCGCCGGATAGCTGAAATTACGAATTTTTCTTATGGTACTATAGAAAATATTTTAACAAATATTTTGGAGCTAAAACAGTTGTCTGAACGTTAGGTCCCACGAATGTTGACACCAGACCAGAAACTTTCTAGAGTATTGCATTCTGAAGCTAGTTTGGCAAAGTTTAAAGCAGATCTGGATGAATTTCTTTCTCGTATCGTCACTGTTGATGAAACGTGGGTTCACCACTTCGATCCTGAGTCGAAGCAACAATGTATGGAGTGACATCGCCAAAGTTCTCCGCCACCCCGCAAAATTTCGTGTTTTGCCATCCGCTGGTAAAGTTATGGCCACAATTTGTTGGGACGCAGGCAGAATTTTGATGATTTTTTGGAACGTGGGCATACAATAACATGCTCCTACCATGCCAACTTAATTTCAAGATTGCGCGATTGTGTCAAGGTAAAAGACGGGGAAAATTGAGCAAAGGAATTCTGTTTCATCAAGACAACACCCCTGTCCACAAAAGCTATGTTGCCATGAGCGCTATTGTGAACGCATGATTTGAATTGTGTGAACGTCCCGCATATACACCAGCTCTGGCCCCTAGTGATTTCTTTTTATTTCCAAAATTAAAAGAATATCTTCGGGGAACCCGATATTACGACGATAATGAAGTGATGACGGCCGTAAACGACGAATTTTTTCCCAGAGGAATCAAAGGCTTGGAGCATCGTGGGACCAAATGTAGCGACGCTGAGATAGATTATGTAGAAAAATAAACGTTTGATATTTCTTCAATGTGTTTCCTACTTTTTACTTTCTTATACTTTATGTACAATTAAGTATAGGAATCATAAAAATTTTCTAACTCGAGATTTTAACGGATATACACGTTTTGAGGTCAACTGAATCGTTTCTGACTATTTGGGGAATGACCTATGTTTGTGTTTGGTTTGTGTGTGTGTGTGTGTGTGTGTGTGTGTGTGTGTGTGTGTGTGTGTGTGTGTGTGTGTGTGTGTGTGTGTGTGTGTGTGTGTGTGTGTGTGTGTGTGTGTGTGTGTGTGTGTGTGTGTGTGTGTGTGTGTGTGTGTGTGTGTGTGTGTGTGTGTGTGTGTGTGTGTGTGTGTGTGTGTGTGTGTGTGTGTGTGTGTGTGTGTGTGTGTGTGTGTGTGTGTGTGTGTGTGTGTGTGTGTGTGTGTGTGTGTGTGTGTGTGTGTGTGTGTGTGTGTGTGTGTGTGTGTGTGTGTGTGTGTGTGTGTGTGTGTGTGTGTGTGTGTGTGTGTGTGTGTGTGTGTGTGTGTGTGTGTGTGTGTGTGTGTGTGTGTGTGTGTGTGTGTGTGTGTGTGTGTGTGTGTGTGTGTGTGTGTGTGTGTGTGTGTGTGTGTGTGTGTGTGTGTGTGTGTGTGTGTGTGTGTGTGTGTGTGTGTGTGTGTGTGTGTGTGTGTGTGTGTGTGTGTGTGTGTGTGTGTGTGTGTGTGTGTGTGTGTGTGTGTGTGTGTGTGTGTGTGTGTGTGTGTGTGTGTGTGTGTGTGTGTGTGTGTGTGTGTGTGTGTGTGTGTGTGTGTGTGTGTGTGTGTGTGTGTGTGTGTGTGTGTGTGTGTGTGTGTGTGTGTGTGTGTGTGTGTGTGTGTGTGTGTGTGTGTGTGTGTGTGTGTGTGTGTGTGTGTGTGTGTGTGTGTGTGTGTGTGTGTGTGTGTGTGTGTGTGTGTGTGTGTGTGTGTGTGTGTGTGTGTGTGTGTGTGTGTGTGTGTGTGTGTGTGTGTGTGTGTGTGTCGCGCTCGAGCGTCCAAACAATTATAGCTAGAGCTATTAAATGTACGAATTGTATATAGGAAAATATTATTGTAATAGTTGTATATATTGAAATTCTAAACAACTTTCATCAAAGGTTTTTCAATGTTGTACAACTAAGTATAAGAAAGTTCAGTGCGGACAACTGCAGATTTTTCTTATTAGAAGTCAAGAAGTTTCCGAGCAATCACCAGACGCATAGGCAACACTCACTGCATAAATTAAAAATTTGGCGCAGCTTAGGAATTCCCACAATTTTACCTGCTGTAATAATATTCAACTAATGTCGCAAGAATGAATATTTACGTTTGAGATGAAGCGTTTCTCGTTTAAGCACAATATACACATAATATCTATATAATTAAGCAATGTGTAATATTTAAAAGAAATGCATGGAGAAAATATAATTGAAAAAGCTATTATGCAAGCTTTTTAAAAAACACCAAAGAATTCAGTACTATTTCATTATAATTGTTTTATCGTGGTTCATATAATGCTCGTTCTCACTTATTTGTTTTATTTTTTTTTAACTTTAGGTTATAATTTTCATTAATGCAATAAACAATTTCAACTGCATTCAACTTTTATCGTGCGAGTTTCAAACGATTAGTTTAGCGGACCTCGCCCGATTGGCGTTGGAACTTCCTATTGTGCAATGACCCATTTACGACCACGCCGGGCCACAAATCTGGATATGCAGCGAAACCCGCCGTGCATGTGAAAAACGTTACATGAACGAACAAAGTTGTAGAGAATTACATTTGTTAATAATCGAATCGATGACTTATATCGATCTTCAACGGTTTTCAAGCTGGAGCTAGAGGCGTCCAAAGTCGAAAAATGCAGTGTTGCGACTTTGAACTCGTCCCACTTCTAAACTAAAAATGATAGACACTTGCGATTCAGCAAATGTAATTTATTATTGCTATTACAATCTCTTAATTATTTTTTATAATTCTACTGGAGACTTTTCGTATTATCAAAGTTTTTATCTTCTTATACTTTATGTATAAGAAAGTATAGAAATCATGAAAATTTTCGAACTTCAGATTTCAACTGATAGATACGTTTTGATGTCCTCTGAATCAATGCTGTCTATTTCCGGTATGCCGTCTGAGTGTGTGTGTGCTCCAGCGTCAAAAAATTGAAGAAACGAATATGAAACATTGAATTTACGATTTGTATGAGATCCTTAAACTCTCAATTAAAATATATAACACCAATGTTGCGTATGTGATTATATCGTTTGGTAGTAGTATCTACGAAATGATGGTACATTTTAATGTTCTGCAATTTCCATGCAGAAATGAGATCTGACCAGTGCTACTCGGTAAGTTTCGGATTCCCATGAAAGATTTTGCTCCTTAGCAGCGACGATTTTACTACATTTTAAAAATGTGGCACAGAAAAGACTTCGTAGTTTACATTTAAATGATGTTCCCAAAATATATAAACTGGCCTAATCGTTCATGAAAAAACGGTCAACGTTTTTACGAACTGCACCGTTGCATATTATGACTAAATATTTTAGGTAGAAAAAAGGGTCTGCATTAAAATAAATGCATACTTATGTAATTGCACATATGTTTTATTAATCGACGTATTAGCCAGTTTATGATTGTGCTTGCTAGCGTTGTGTCTCACAATAAGTACGAATGATTTTCCAAAATGATTTATGGTGAAACGCTTAGAAGCAGTGACCGGTTTTTCTATCGACGCGTTTCGCATGTATACGGGGACAGATACAGATTTTGATACGATATCATAGAATATAGTGGTGATATTTCGCAAAGATTTTATACTCTTGTGTTTGTACAATAGTGCAGTGTTGTGTAGTCGTCAATGTGATGTCTTGTAAACGGCTCCCATTACTTCGGTCAATATTTATGCACCATGTCAGGTAATAATAATTTGTTGTTAATTAATTATATCTTTATTGGCTTTGTTCCTCAAGAAATCACAAACTATTCCAAACTATCAGGCAATGAGTTTTGAATGTTGAAAGAAAAATTAGGGATTGCGATGACTAGTTGTTCTTTTACAATTTTTATAGCTGCCAAGAATTTGCAAACGGCCAAAACTATTTGCGAACTTTGGGGAAATTTTAAATCAGATTCACGCGTAAATCCGAGATGTATACTCAGTGACATATAAACTGCACCACCTAGAAGGGGAGGGAATTTTTGGACCAAATTTGGCAGGAATAATGGACTAGTCCAGGGAAATAGTTGATTAAAATTTGAAACCCAATCATCAAGTAGTCATGGGATTTTTGAAGTTTGTGTGATTTTTTAGAGGTGGTGATAGGCAACAAATTATCGAGTCATTTTTTGAATTTGTTCCACTTTTTCGGATACCGTTCTTTAGTTTAAAGTGTTTCAAGTGTTTAATGATGCCTAGAGGAAGGAGACCTCAAGTTTACCAGCAGTTGAGTGGCTTTGACCGAGGGCGGATTGTTGGTTTTCGAGAAGCAGGTTTTTCGTTTAGAGAAATCGGCAACCGTTTGGGACGGCACCACTCAACAATAATGCGTGTTTATCAAGCGTGATTTGAACAAGGGGTTGAACGTCGGAGAAGAGGCACTGGGGCTCAAAGACGAACCAATGAACGTCAAGATCGCCGCTTAAGACTAATGGCCTTGAGAGACCGATTCTCTACAACTAGATCAATAAGCTGATCAATGTTTAGGTGAACAACGTCGGCCGGTACGCTTGCGAACAGTTTATCGTCGAATAAGAACCTTTGGCTTGCTGTCTTACCGCCCACATCTTGTGCTACCCCTCACTGCTCAACATCGCCAGGAACGTTTGGCCTGGTGCACGGAAAGACTTCAATGGAACTTGGAGTGGCATCGAGTTGTCTTTAGTGACGAATCGCGATTTTGTTTAGGAATGCATGATGGTCGGATGACTGTTAGACGAAGACGTGGAGAAAGGCGCAATCCTAATTTTTCGATTGCGAGGCATGTTCACCGAACTGTGGGGTTGATGGTATGGGGTGCTATTGTTTACCGCAGTAGGTCACCCTTGCTCTTCATTCGGGGCAGTATGACCGCCCGACGCTACATTGACGAAGTGGTAGAACCACATGTTCTTCCATATCTTCGAGGGCTGGAAGACCAACTTTTCCAGCAAGATAATGCACGACCTCACCTAGCAAGGGTTTCCCTTGACTTCTTTGAAGAGGCCGATGTTAATTTTTTGCCTTGGCCTGCAAGATCTCCCGATTTGTCGCCCATTGAGCACGTGTGGGACATGGTGGGTAGAAGATTGAGGAATCTACCGAACCCATATAGAAGCTCTACGGCATGAAGTACATGCTGCTTGGGATGACATACCCCAAGAAGACATTGATCACCTGCTGGAATCAATGCCAAGGCGAGTCAATGAGTGTATCAGAAATATGGGCGGACCAACACATTATTAAAGAAAAATCAAAATGATGAAGTGTTTTCTTTATCAAATTTTAATCAATTGTTACCTTAGACTAGTCCAATGGTTCTGCCAAATTTGATCCAAAAATTCCCACCCCTTCTAGGTGGTGCAGTTCATATGTCACTGAGTATATCTCATGCCCATACATTATCACTCTGGTAGCCTACGCACAACAGATTTCTTTATAATTAGAAAATTACATTCAGATTTTTTAAATATTTAAATGATGTAAAGATACTCTAGAAAATTAAATATTTTAAATTATATTTAAAAACTGTGTCAAAATTTAAATTGCATTCTTATTTTAACCACGGTATAATATATTATAAGTAAATATGATGTTATATTGAATATCATGTTAATTTTTTATATTATAATTAATATCTTATATACATAACCATTCCAAATTATAAGGCGTTTTTGTACCGTCATAACTTTTCCATCGATTTGACAGTTGAATTCGTATGTGTGCTGTCTACAGCTCATAAACATAGCTTTTTAGGCCATTTTGCACCAATGTACGCACTGATATAAGTAACTGGTGAAACACTTAACCACATATCCAAGTTAAATAGTCGGGATTAGCTTTCAAAGATTTAAAATTGTTCGACGATATTTTGCTTACAGGAAACAATCTGGGGACTGTAACATTACTCATGCCCAGTTTGTCCTAAAATATTGGCTTACTTGCATATTTTTCACTTCTGGTATTATACTCAGTAGCTACATTATAGTCTACTATAGATCCGGACTGAAAATTTATCTAAGTATAAGAAATACATCATTAATGTGTTTAATTTTCAAATTTATTTCAACTTTAACCGATCATCGCGCCACATAATGGAGACATTAAGGTAAACAATCTTACGAATTGCTCCATCGTTGGCTTACAAATATATCTGGACATGAAGAACAATTGTACTGCTACAACTAAACTATGAAAAATGTAATGGGACTTTAGTGACGGGAACAATAGAGAGAATTAATCGAATTATTTGATTACTGAAACTTCTCTAGTTCAAAATGTTTTAAAAATAGTAGGTGAATGAAACCATTAAGTAAAAATAGTTGATTTTTACAACAATTAAATACAATGAACATTTGCATTCTTTAGCACAGAAAGTACTCAAATATTTTAAGTCAGGAATATTTACAATTCATTACTACATTATTTTATTTCTGCATTCGGATGAATAATTCAATTTTAAAATTCATTTGAATGCTAATATTTCGATTATTAAAATCATTCGGTTTCGCCCATCATGTCAAACCCCAATAATGTAACGTTGTCGAAATATATCCATTTAACATATTAACGTTATTCACAAATTACAGTGTAAACGAATACTTCCATTGGGGATATGTTCAGTATAGTAGGCACAAATGAGCATTTTCGATACATGTTAAACGAACTGATCAATGTTCGTTTATATTATACTTTCTTTTCTAGTGATTTGTAATTTTGTTGCTTGCATATTAAGATTATGCCAATGGTCTAATAAACGTATAAGTCGAGTACTTCTACAACACATTTGCTAGTTTGGTGGCAGCTAATGGACTCTGCTACTTGTAATTACTCAAACGATTTTACTAATTTCATCTTTTCATTTAACCTTGCAAAATATATTTTCAATAAAAATCTACAAAATGTCACCATGGTTTGCAACTATATTTACCCTGAGTTTGGTATTTTGTATCTGACATCCGTGAGGGTCGAATTTTATACTAGTATAATATTACAACAGTATACAACAGTAGTGTATTTTATTTTAACGGGTAATAAAATATACATTAATTAAAATGAATAGGTAATCCTAGTTAATAATTTGGAATATTTAATAACGTAAATGAAGATTATGTGTATGCTGGGTATGTTGGGCTTCAGGTGTAAAATTCCTACACAATCGTCACTATGCGCATCGTCTGCTTCAAGCTAACAGATCGATGGTATTTCATTATTTACGATGAACTTTACCAAGGATTTATCGATTGCCTGTCAGGTACAAAAATGGTTCCTTTCCAATACAAAATGTTGATAATTTATAATTGCGTTCAATAATATAATTTATAATTTACAATTTTGAAAAGGATGTGTAAGATCAAAAATTAAAATATATGTTACCTACATACTTAGAAACGTGTTTGCCCGTTTTAAGAAATAAAACGGAAGAAACTGCAACGTGTGAACTTCATTTTGGGTGTTTTTTAACACCAAGCACATACAAGTTGTAGATGGTCATATGCTTTATAATTCGAATGTAGTTTCATGTATACAGAGTGTGCCACAAGATATTGCTGTGATACTAATGAAACTTAAAAGCTTAACCTAAATCATTAATAATTCAATTTTTTATATTGATTAGGGGCAAGTTCTACAAGTACAGTATAAACCGTAGAATAACTATCTGTAGTATAAGTTATACTGCAGTTTATACTAGGTATAGAAAGACTTGCGTTTTGCCTGTACGTTAGAAGCACGGTATTAGTATTCCTGGAATAGCATGTTAAAATTCTTCCGTTGGCAATATATCGGCCTGCGACGCACGTGCAAAACGTTTCAGTAGACGTAATTTTCAGTTTACGTGCTATACACGTGCGCTGGTTTTTGGTTATGGCGTATTGCAAAAATTACGCGTACTCAAAATTTGCCTGTGTGTGCCTATGTGTCTGTGTGTGCGCGCTCTACCGTCCAAACCGCTAATGCTAGAGCTATGAAAATTTAAACTTAATATTTGTATATAGCAAGGAGGCAAACGTCCTAGTTTGAAAGCAATATCTTTTCCGTATCTCGAAAACGGTGCATGTTATCGTAAAAATTATTCTTACAAAAGATATTGATATTTTAAGTAACTTTTATTTGAAAAGTTTTTTCGAAAAATGTAGTATAACTTAGTATAAGAAAGTTCAGTGCAGACCACTGCAGATTTTTTTATCTTCTATTCGTCTATACATTCTTTTGTTATTGTTTCTAGTTGCTTCAGTATAAATTTTACCAATTATCATTTCTCGTGCTGTTCTTTGGTCAACTAAACATTCTCGTTCTGATAAAGGAAATTTATTTTTGCAATGACAAACAGAGAAATCAACGCATTTACTTCCTGAAATATCAAATAGTTTGTGACAATCAGTTTTAAATGAATCAAGATTCTCAAGGCATCTTATTGTAAACTGATTTTAAGTTCTTTTTAATTAATTTGTATTTTACATTGCACGATTTTTGGTAAATAGCAGGCGTCCCCGCCTGCTTTTTGCTACACATTTTTATGCTAAACATCAAATTTTTAGACACTTCTTAAATACTTGGATCTTTATTATTCCCTTCGTCTTTCCATGCATTTCTGATGAATAAAAAAGCTGTTATTACATCTAACTTTGTTGGCAGCATATTGTGTTTTAGTTCGGTAGGTGCATCAAACACATCACACTCAGTTCCCTAGCTCTCATATATCTGTAGTTTAATTTTCCATCAACTTTTACTTTATTATATACTTTATGTATAGGAAAGTGCAGGGTAATCATGAAAATTTTCGACCTCGAGATTTTAACGGGTGTACACGTTTTGAGGTCCCATGAATGAATTCTGACTATTTTCGGCATAACGTCGCATAACGTCTGTGTGCGTGTTTGTGTTTATTATATGTGAAGGACCTCTAAGCTGAATGCAGTTAGGATTATGAAACTTTGAACTTAAGATTTGTAAGTAATATATTAATCGGAAGTGAACAATCACAGAAGAAAGCGGAAAAGTAGATAAAGAAGTATCAGAGAGAATAGGAAATCAAGAAGAATTTACAATATACGGAAGAAAAGGAAATATCAAAAGAAATAAAAGCACATATAGACAAAAAAGTAGTGAGACCTTCGTAACTATATGAATCTTAGACGGTTACTGACATATATAAAAGTAGAATAACGGGAACAGAAATTAGTCGTGAGAAAGATCAAAGGAACCGCAAGAAAAGATAAAAATAGTAATGATACGGTAATACAAAAGAGAAAATTCAAACCGGCTAATTTAAGAGACACAACTTGGGTGGTTAGGTTAGATTCACTGAACGAAGAAAAAAACAGAATATCCGAACATTTATGAGATGGGGAGAACACGCACGGCGAGCAGCAGAAGAACAAGAAATACAGTGGTGTGAGGCAAGGAACTTATGGAAAATGAAAATAAATGATTTGTAATTTATAATCCGACACCTAATGGTAAAAGGATATGTAGTTTAAATTAAAAAAAAAGCATTAGATACATCATAATACATATACGCGTCTCTTTCTTTTGTACCATTCACTGTCTCCTCAACATAAAATTTGCTACATATTGTCACACATAGTGAATTATTTACTAAAAGGTTACCATTAGAGTAAAGAATCTTTTTAGTAAAATTGTACGACCTTGCTGACGTGTCGTGTAATGCAATGTCCAGAAATGTTGGTACTAATAATGTATGTTATATTTCTAAATGCCTTTGCAGTAAGCAAAATGTACATATGAAGACATTTCAAGAAGTAAATAAAAGTCACTTATTGGGTACTGGAACCGTGGACATACAGGGTTAGCCGAAATTATTGCAACCGTGTTTAAGGCGGGCGTAGTTTGCGATCACGGAAATTTCTGCAAACGGGAAATCCGATTTATCATCGAATTACCTATTTTTTTCATTGAGCTAATAACAGTGCGCCCGAGTCCCTACCGCTCTGCCATACTCGACTTGTACTAGCGCGGTTTCACGGCTTCTGAGATACAGAAGCGCCTCAAGATTAACAAAGGCACTGTCTCCTGCACCCTCAATCGCTTCCATGAGTTGAGGACCATCGTCGGCAGGCCTCGATCTGGACGTCTGACCGCAGTTACCATGACCCAGAACGTCAAAAAGTCAGAGAGCGCATAAAGAGAAATTATAAGCAGCCCGCATGCGTACTATCGTCCGTTCGAAGCTGGGTATATACCCTACAAGTACGTGAAGGGCCATCACCTGAACTTTGAGCAGAAGGCTGAGAGGGTGGTCCGCGCGAAAGCGTTGGTCAAGCGCTTTCAGCCGGCACGCCACCTTGTCACCCTGTGAACCGACGAAAAGTTGTTCCAACACCCAGAATGACAGGATGGTTGCTAGGAGTGCTGAGGAAACCAACGGTTGTTGAAACGAACCCGGCTGCCGTCACGGTCTGGGCCGGTCACATCGCCGAGGTTAAGGCGCCCCTCATCTTCATCGACCAGGGCGTTACAATCAACCAGGACAACTACATTTCGGACGTCCTGATCGGTTGGGCCCCCACGGCCCTCAGGGGCAAGCGCTGGATCTGAATATAACCCGTTGTTGAGAATGAGAATACAATGTTATGGCTGAAATTTGAAGTTTGTTTGCCACATCAAGGAAATGGTTGTGAGTAATGCGGTTGCAATAATTGCGGCTAACATGTATATAGTTTAAATGAAAACTGACCTTTCTTATTTTAATATTATTACTATAAAAGACAAAATTCAGATAAAATCCAATTATGATAAACAAAATTTTAAATTTGAGTAACATCCGATTTTACAGAAAAAAAAACAGTTTATTTTGTTACAATTTACTGTTTACTTATTACCTAAAAAAATCTGCAGTGGTCCGCACTGAACTTTCTTATACACAGTTATACTACATTTTTCGAAAAAACTTTTCAAATGAAAATTGTTCAAAATATCTATATCTATAATTTATGTAAGAATATTTTTTTCCGTAACGTGTACCGTTTTCGAGAGATGGAAAAAGGTGATAAGAGTAAACCATCACTTCCGGTTGAGAGATTGCATTCAAAAGAGGACGTTTTCCTCCTTGCTACATACAAATATTAAGTTTAAAGTTTCAGAGCTCTAGCTACAATCGTTTGGACGCTAGAGCGCGGACAGACACACAGACGTCATTCCGAAAATAGTCAGAAACGATTCAGGGGACCTCAAAACGTATATCCGTTGAAATCTCGAGTTCGAACATTTTCATGATTCTTATACTTACTTATACATAATTTATAAGAAAGCAAAAAGTCATCTATCGATATCGTGAAGCACTTGTCATTGGCGGCTCAAAAGGAAAAAAAATTACATGCAATTGGTAGCCCACCTGTAGGAAGGGTCAAGTATGAGAATAAGGCTCCACTACTGATCAAAAATATACTCCCACCTTCCGGATATATCGTTTGAAGCTGCAGCAAAAAATAGCGCATGTAGTCCAGTTGAATTAGACCATCAAAGGTACCGCCCTGAAAAAGTTGTAAGTGGGGTTTTCCGTCGCGAATCGGCGATGGGAGAGGGGTTACTGGCAGTTCGATATTCGGTAATCGAATACGTACTTTTAACACCTACTTTTATGCCATCGTACGATTCGATGGAGTTTCCTGATCGCTTCTATTTACGCTTTTTTGTTTTTACCTTGCCACTCCTTCTCATTCCCGCTCGACCTCTTCCCACCATCACGACCGCGATAACATACGTATCAACAAGTGCTAATATGGCTGCAGTATCAAGCCGATGCTACGGAGTTGGGGGTGGAAGAATACTGATCGTGGACTAGAACATGTCGCTACAAATGCTAACCCGGCACCAGAATGTTTGCTGAATACAGTTTCCTGTAAATGCAAAACGACGTGCAGAAAAATATGTGGTTGTCGCAGAGCAGGACTCAAATGTTCTGTATTATGCCACAGCAGCGGAGAAACGTGCGACAACGTGGTCGCAATTCGAGAGCTACTCGATGAAGATATACGGAAACCTACCGTCAGAAGGAACCACTATTTACCCTCCTGAGCTTTGAGACGAAGATATCGATATTTACGAGGAAGAATCAGACTTGGCAGTACCATTGGTAAAACGTTCGAAACGTTAATTTTTTCATTGTAAAAGTCATACAGTTCGAGAAACGGTTCATTTACACCCCTCTTTTCCTTTACTGTAAGCGTACGTCTTAAAAAATATCAATCGGAACATTTTACTCCAAATAACTTCGTATATTAATTAAAAAATCGCTACTTACAATTTTTTCCGGGTCAAGTCCTATTTCGATTGGGCTACTGGTCGACGACCTCGTAAACAGCTTTTGTTGCACCCCAGGGAACGTAGGGCCGGTGTTTACAATGTTTTCAAACAGCTCAAGGGAACACAATATGCCTTAGTTTAGCTTTTAGTTTTAACTTTTGTAAATTCTGTTTTGTGCATTTAATTTATATCGATATATTAAATTCCTAAAAAAATCTAAGCTGTTGTAATCCAGCCTAAGCATTGACTCAAAACGGGTAATTAAACTTGGCCTAGGAGACGTGAATTACTTTGATACGTGTATTTTATTGTAAAAAAGTGATCTATCGATTTCGTGAAGCGCTTGTCAATGATGGCGGCTCAAAAGTAAAAAAAAATTACATGCAATTGGTAGTCGACCTGTAGGAAGGGTCAACTATGAGAATAAGGCTCCGCTACTGATCGAAAATTTACTCCCACCTTCCAAAGATATCGTTTTATGCCGCACCAAATAATAGCGGCTGTAGTCCAGTTGAATTAACCCAAAAAAGGAACCGACCTGAAAAAGTTGTAAGTGCTGTTTTCCTTGGCGAATCGTTGGGGGAGGGAGGTTACTGGCAGTCTAAAGCGGGCTACTCACACGCCTGCCGCAGGGGCAATCTAGGGTATAAAAGTGGGGATGTCTCCTTAATTGTGATGTGTATAGGCAAGCAGGGGCAATTTTGTAACATGACTCGAATTGCCCCTGCCGCCCTGCGCCCTAGATTGCCCCTGCGGCAGGCGTGTGAGTAGCCCGCTTAAATGTCGGTATTCGGGAATCGAACACATACTTTTTATGCCATCGTACGATTCGCTGGTGTTTCCTAATCGCTTCTATTTACGCTTTTTTGTTTTTACCTTACCGTTCTCCCTCATTCCCACTTAAGCTCTTCCCACACATCTGTACATACAAGACGTACAGCAGTAGGCTGTAGTGTCAAGCCGATGCTAGGGAGTGGGGGTGGAAGAAAACTAATCGTTACAAATGCCGATCCAGCACCAGAATGTTTGCTGAAGACAATTTCCTGCAAATTCAAAACGACGTGCGGAAAAATGTGTGGTTGTCGCAAAGCAGGACTTCACTGAAAACTGCGCAGAAACGTGCGACAACGTGGTCGTAATTCGAGAGCTACTCGATGAAGATATACGGAAACCTACCCTCAGAACGAATCACCACTGACCCTCCTGAGCTATAGAGAGGGACGAAGACATCCATGTTTACTAGGAAGAATCAAACTTGGCAGTACCATCGGCAAAATGTTCGAAACGTTAATTTTTTTATTGTAAAAGTCATACAGATCGAAAAACGGTTTATTTACACACATCTTTACCTTTACTGTAAGCGTACGTCTAAAAAAATATCAATTGGAAAATTTTACTCGCAATAACTTCGTATATTATCGTTAATACCTTAAAGTCAATAATAAACGAGGTAATACAATATTTAAGCACACTACAACTCCTTTCGGGTTTAAATAAAAAATATCGATCCTATAGAAAGAAATCTGCGGTGGTCGGCACCGTATTTTCTTATACTTGCTTATACTCCATTTTTAGAAAAAAAGTGATAAGAGTAAACCTTCACTTCCGGTTGAGCAATTGTCCTCAAAATAGGACGTTTTCTTTTCAGCTATATACAAATCTTAAGTTTAAAGTTTCACAGAAAGTAATAATCATTCTTTTTACTTTCTTATACATTATGTATAAGTAAGTATAGGAATCATGAAAATTTTCGAACTCGAGATTTCAACGGACGTTTTTAGGTCCCGTGAATCGTGTCTGACTATTTTCGGAATGACGTCTGTGTGTCTGTCTATGCGTGTTTGTCTGTGCGCGCTCTAGCGTCCAAACGATTATAGCTAGAGCTCTGAAACTTTAAACTTAACATTTGTATGTAGCAAGGAGGAAAACGTCATATTTTTAACACAATCTCTCAACCGGAAGTGATGGTTTACTCTTATCACCTTTTTCCGTATTCCGAAAACGGTACACGTTACAAAAAAAAATTATTCTTACATAAATTATAGATACTGATATTTTAAACAACTTTCATTTGAAAAGTTTTTTTCAAAAAATGTAGTGTAACTAAGTATAAGAAAGTTCAGTGCGGACCACTGCCGATTTTTACTTACTTATACATTATGTATAAGTATAGGAATCATGAAAATTTTCGAACTCGAGATTTCAACGGATATACACGTTTTGAGGTCCCCTGAATCGTTTCTGACTATTTTCGGAATGACGTCTCTGTGTGTGTGTGTGCGCGCTCTAGCGTCCAAACGATTATAGCTAGAGCTCTGAAACTTTAAACTTAATATTTGTATGTAGCAAGGAGGAAAACGTCCTATTTTGAACGCAATCTCTCAACTGGAAGTGATGGTTTACTCTTATCACCTTTTTCCATATCTTACATAAATTATAGATATTGATATTTTAAACAACTTTCATTTGAAAAGTTTTTTCGAAAAACGTAGTATAACTAAGTATAAGTAAGTTTCGTGCGGACCACCGCGGATTTTTTCAAATGGGTATGTGAATCAAATAGAACATGTACGAACATAATGTTACCCATAAATTGCCACTTTCATAAACACGTTTTCGGTATTAAAGTTTAATGTTCATATAAAATTGCTATTTGAACAAGACGATGATCCACACTTCCAATTGACATTATTTTATTTATTTTAATTTAACCTCACAAGGGAAGTTCACGAATTTGAAACGGATTTATGTATTGAGACTGTGTGATAGGGATGGTTTAAAACCTAGAAATTTGGTATTAAGTGCTGCGGCTCTTAAGGTGAAGCCTCTATACCTAATTCAATTTCAAGTATGCGAACTTCCCTTGCCAGTGTTGCACCTCAAAAGAACCCGATTACATGCACTGTTGTGCTAACCATCTATGACTTACAGTTGTTAGAAACTACTCCAAAAACGTGGGAACAAAATTATTCCTATGGCCCAACTGAAATTTCAACCAAGCCTGTGACCTAGACTTCAAAGCAATAATATAAATTAGATTCAGAATTAATTCTTGATTCCAATTTATAAAAAATATAGTTTCAAGTTTGCATCTTTTCCTGTAAAACAAGAAATTGTATTTTGTGCATAGATAGATCTGAAATTGTATTGTAATAAATAACAATGTAAATGGGGCGAGACCGTTTTCAGTTACACTTCAGGATTTTTTCATTCGGTTCTTCTTGAAATCTTGGGTAGTTGAATCTATTTATCAGAAAAAAATCAATCATGAGTTCACAGACCAGTCTTCAACATACAACAAAAAAAAGAAACATGGGTAGGTCTAACTAAAGTGTATCAAAGTATGTAAAATATCTACAATCGACATTATATTATTTATTAAAAAATAATAATACAGTGGGTGGTATAATTTATTGTCTCTGTATACATCGGTAACGTTAAAACCAAATTATGCTAAAAAACGAAATTAATTACAATATAAATAAACTATGTACGTTGCAATGTGTATAAAATTTAATAAGTTTGCACCTTAAAATGCCTGTCTGTTGGAGCTAAATCACAAAAGTCTATTTCAACAAAATAAATATATATAAATAAAATTTAGGACCTACGATAAACAATGATGAGCCCATTTTCAATTACACATCAGGATTTTTTCATTTGATTCTTCTTGAAATCGTGGGTAATTGTTTTTTTAATTTTTGCCAGTTCTTCATCGACTTTTTGCAATTCTTAAAACTGACTTGAAGCTATTTATCAGAAAAAAATTCTTCGAGAGTTCACAAACCACAGCAAGTTCAATAAATATAAATCCTAAAAAAAAAAATATTGGTAAGCCTAACCAAAGTGTATCATAGTATGTAAAATAACATCTACCAGCGACATTATAAATTTATTAAAAAATAATAATACATTGAGTGGTATAATTTATTGTCTCTGTATACATCGATAACGGTAAAACCAAATTATGCTATAAAACGAAATTAATTACAATATAAACTATGTACGTAGCAATGTGTATAAAATTTAATATGCTGCACCTTAAAATGCCTGTCTGTTGGAGCTAAATCACAAAAGTCTATTTCAACAAAATAAATACATATAAATAAAATTTAAGATCCTCGAAAAACAATGGCAAAACAGTCATTTATAACAGCTTATTTAACTTTTAGGAGTTTCTTGGCAACTACAACAATATCTTGTGCCTGGGGAAGTGCGATAGCCTCTAAACTCTTTGTATATGGCATAGGTACATCGACTCCTGTTATCCTTACAGCTGGCTGATCTAGATGATAGAACGCTTCGCTTTCCATGATACGAGCTAAAATTTCAGCTCCGATACCACATGTCGGCCACCCTTGTTCAACTGTTACCAAATGATTGGTTTTAACTATCGATGTGGTTATTGTGTTCGTATCTAGTGGTCTAAGGGAACGTAAATTAATTACTTCGGCTTCAATTCCAATCCCCGCCAGCAGATTTGCTGCTTCCAGTGACGTTTCCACCGCTTTTGAATGGGCAACAATTGTAATGTGCTTTCCTGAAAAAATATACTTTAATTTATATATTTCTGTCTTTATCAGCTGGAACAGGGTTTACACGATCAAATCTAAGTAAATAGTGGTAATTACAAATTATTAAGTATTTGTGCGCAAGCTGGTTCTCTCGTTTTAAGTCTTACCTGGCCTTTCTACTTTTGCTTTGCCGATGGGAATAACAAAATCTTTCGACTGTGCTTCGTCACTTATTGGATATTGAACACCATATAGGAGTTCATTCTCGAGACTTACAACTGGATCAGGATCCCTTATTGCAGCTTTTAACAACCCTCTAGCGTCTTCAGAAGTATAAGGCGAAATTACCTTCAAACCAGGGCAGTGAGCGTACCAAGCACCAAAGCATTGTGAATGTTGTGCAGCTACACCACTAGCGGCACCGTTAGGACCTCTAAATACAATAGGTACGTTAACACGTCCGGCAGACATATAAAACGTCTTCGCGGCTGAATTAATAATCTGATCGATGGCCTGCATCGCAAAATTAAAGGTCATGAATTCACAAATGGGTCTCAAACCACCCATTGCGGCACCAGTAGCTATCCCAGCGAATCCCATTTCAGTTATCGGCGTATCTATTACCCTTTTGTCCCCGTATTTCTTCCAAAGCCCTCGTGATACTTTGTAAGCACCATCGTACAATGCGACTTCTTCCCCTAACAAGAACACCCGTTCGTCTCGTTCCATTTCTTCGTCCATTGCAGAATTTAAGGCATCCCTTACGGTCATCTGCTTCACCATTGCCACATTCGAAGTCGATAGTGCCCTTTTATTTAATAATTTTGATACCACATTTAATACCGTTTGTGTAGTTGAAGTTGCCATGGTTAATTATGTGAATACCTGCAACGAAAATAGCTTTGTATAGGAAGTTTTAGTTAGAAAATTTTAATTATTTACGATAATTAGTTCCAAGGTGAAACAGGTCGCAGGGACGATTTGACTAGGCGACTGGTGCGGTTATCTGCTGCGGCTTTTCGAAGCGCGCGTACGTAACAAAACATGTGATACTTTCACATGTATCACGGACATCGTTCGTGTTGCCTATATACAAACCCTTCGTTATCTATTTTAGTTGCGCCACTAAATAGTAGATGAGAATGTAATGGCTTATTTTTTATTTATACAATATTATACCTAGTATCTTATTTGCATCGAACATTAACCCTTAGAAAGAATTCACACATATTAAAAATATGGACGATGAATGTGTGTGAGGACCATACAAGGCCCGTTTCGTATTATATGATTTTTTGGTGCACTATACATATATTATATATGGCGTAGTTTCACTAGTTAGTAAGAGATGGCAACGACGCACAGTGTTGCCAGGACTTGTGAAGAAATTAAGGCGCAGTGCTGCCAAAATTATCAGATTTTGTCAAAAATTATACTAATTTTTTTCCCAAAACGAAATGGTAAAATATATGCGTAATAACAAAATAGTTAAATAAAAATAAACATGTATTTAAAAACAATTAACAAATAAAATATTTTACATAAAACAAAAATAAACATTTTTCAATGAATAAAAAATTATGATTCAAAAAACATTTAAGTAAATATACAAGAAAAGAAATATACATGATAATATATAAATAAAAAATAAAAAGGAAAATGATTTCGTTTACGTCGTCATTTGATATTGGTTCGTTTTTGGAAGCCTGATATAAATTTCAGTGCCTTTTGATCAATATTGAATGAATAAAAGTCTTGGAAATAGACACTGACCAAGACTAATCCATCGATCCTTTCACTGTAAAGCCTGTTTCTAACTTTTGTTTTAATAAAAAATAATTTGTGGCATTGATAAGAGATTTAACACAAAAATTCCCAGTTCCAAAAATTTTAAATCGCCGGCCGTATCAGTGAGTTTAGAAATCTTAAACCAGTACTCATCTATATTGTTTTCATTTTCTTCAGATAAATCAGACTGAATGTATACTCGCCACTGATCATCAATTTTCTGAATAAGATCTCTGTCGTCTTTGTTGATACCTGACTTTTTTATGATATTAAAAATTGTGTTTGGTTTATTCGCGGACTTCGGATCAAATGAAGATATTTGTAATAGTACAGGATACGAAAAGTCAAATCTTTTTTTAATTTCCAGGCATGAGACAATTAAAAACTCGCGGCATCTAATATAGTAATCATTCACTTCATCTTCATCCAATTCGTCAATATACTGTAAAACTTCTATTCCCAAATAAGTATTTTTTAAATTGATAAACTCTGAATGTAATTGTGGACTAATATTGCCCAAGTTGTTACGATTTACGTAATTCGTAACGTACGCCATAACATCATTGGGAAACTCATCCGACTCACATATAAATAAACTGCAGAAAACTCAAGATAAAATCGTTAAATATTTAGTTGCAGATAATCCGAAGGGCGCAAGTAAATACATAACCTGTGGATGACTGGATGTAATATGACTAATTGGCTTCAGACTAATGGTGAACGATTATTTCACCATCAATAAAAAAATAAAAATTGACCATATTTATGATTTGAGAGGTAGAGAGAGGGAGCATTAAAGGGCACCGACATGCAATAACAAATGTGGGAATATAAACGCAAGTGTCACAATACCGGCTTTGTTTAATAAACTGCGGAAAATTTTTAGAAAAACATTAAATGATGTGAGAAGTGGTTAGTTGAAGACAGGGACTGAAAAAGTGGACACAATAATCATAATCTGCCGCCCATAAGCTTCGCGAGACTCGAACCTAAAGAAAAAAGTTACGTCTGTTTTTATTTTCTTTTTGAATAATTTTTTTTGTTAAGAATTTTATTTCATTGTTATAATTATTATTTTATAATTTTTGGATTCGTTACTTTGTCGAGCAGAGTTTAACATTTGTATTTTGATTTTTAAATAAATTAACTGGAGCCTCGGGTTTGAGCGCACAGAGTGGGACAGACAGTGGATGGCACTAATTGACTTTCCATGAAGTACACGGGCTTTTCAAATGTACTTTCAAATCACTAAGCTGTGCAAAAGTGATCTCTCTTTCCTTGTAAATCGCTTCTCAATGGCGACAGTTTAAGACTAAATAAAACTGGCAAGTTGTACGTAGTAATTATTCTTAAGGGTCGTTTCAAACCTAGGGGCGAGCGGCATCTTCGAGAATAAGGCCCCGATACTAAACTAAAAAGATAATCTCACCTCCCGGATACGCCTGATTGAACAACACATCTAGGTGGTACACCTGAAATAGCCCTTTATCGACGGCCCTGTTAATAACCTTTGCATCATGCAGTGGTCGACCATAACTACTTACATATACTATAACATTAAAAGTCTTATTTTATTCAATAATATCTTGATAATTATTAAATTCCATATTAACTTCGATATTTAAATCACCCTTCTGAACATATGGTATATCGTCTTTTATATATCGTCAGTATAAAATTCTTCATATTCATATTTCTACATCATTTGAATAAATTTATTCTTCCCTCTCACTTTCTTCATCTTTCAGAACGCCAGTACATCTCACACTCCAACCTGGATAACTTTTTCTCGAGATTTTCTTTGTTTCGGAGCATCACTATAACGTATCTTGCCTCATCTTTCCATACATGGTTTTCTCGTATTTTTCAGGAATCCTGTTAAAAATCTCGACGTAATCTAGTGGATAAATAAGCTTTTTTTAAGTGTAAGTGAAGGAGTTATTTTCCAATAATTTCAATAATTATCAAAAGCCCGTTTCAGGAATGGGAAATTCTCTGAAACAGTCTCCTCTTTTCCACTCTAATAATACTTTTTGCGACTCTAATTTAAGTTCCCTGAAATGGGCTAGATCCCGATGTTGAGTTAGATGTGTTGATTCGTTGTTAAAATATGAACGATATATTATCCCCAGTAAGAAACTTTTTCCCACTTAACTATTTCAGATAGGGGATGCGATGGCAATCACCCGTAATATTCGAATGTTGCCGAAACAAACCACCCGGTGCGGTTCTATTATAACTAGAATCGCAAGGGAAGATAAATAAATTAGTCCCTGGGATCGCCAGAAATTAGAATTTTCTTTGTGGGCACTTGAACTACCTAACCTAAAACTTACAATGTAATTTGAGATAATAACTTAGATATGCTGAAACAATATATAGATTTTTGTGAGTAGATTTTAAGATGCTCAGTTTTTAATTAAGAAGTGTTTATTAAAGTTTTATAATTAAATTTATTTGAATTTATATTTGAATAAGTTTAATGTTATCTGTCTAGGTGCTACAAGTTAATTAAATTACCACTAAAATTTTGCATGAGCAAATATTGCTTGTAAAGTTATTCAAACTTACGGGGATTATTGAGGCGAAGAAATAAAATAAATATTTTTATTTCGCATTACACAATTTACATACATAACAATTTTCTAGAGTACGGCAGATCAATTATAAATTTACTACTAGTACATTTAGAACGGCATTTTTGTAGTGCAAATCATTTTTAATAGGCGTGCATTTTTTTTTGAGTTTCTATTTTAGCCGATGGATTGCTATAGATAAACTTTAGATCTGTTATAAGTATTTAAGACAACATTATTTAATAATATTATCAGAAATAATGTTTAAAATATGGCCTCTAACTTAATTAATCGAGATACCTATTATATTATATTTTTATGTCTTGATTGCAATTTTCATTGAACACATACTTTACGATAAATGGTTTTTGACCCATAGTGTCAATTAGAATAGATGCAGTCATGTGAATTATTAAGTAAATGCATAAGCATATGTAAAGTGTAGCAGCAAGAAAAACTCCAACCAAAGGCCCTGCGTCCAAGTTCATTTCTTCGAACTTGCTGTAAACAAAAAATATGTTGATTCCAATGACAAGAAAAGCCAGCGCGATTGAAACAATTTTAATCCACCTGAAAACGAGAAGCAATAAAATGATAAAGCATCACGTGGTAGATACTTACAATCCATTCACAAATTGGCCCATAACTTTTTTGTTGCTTGTAAACGCAATTGTTGGTATAATGGCGAACGGTAACTGCAGACTCATAATCGCATTTAATAAATCATTTAGGCTGGTCAGGTCTTCTATGTTGCTGAAAAATGCCGTGCAAAAGGTGGGTATGATGGCGATCGTTCGAGTGAATAGCACTCTTTTCCAACGAGCCCATCTGAGATTGAGAAAACCTTCCATTGCAAATTGCCCTGAGTATGTTCCGGTCATTGTGGAACTTTGTCCAGCTGCGAGGATTCCCACACCCCATATGTACATCCCGGCCGCGCCGAAGGCGCATCCCAGAAATATACCTCCTTTGTAGATATCTGCCGTGACATATTCATCATTGTTCTAAGAAGAAATATATAAAACCTTGATAGACATTTGTCATGGAATTGAAAATGTGATTCAAGATCAACAAATCGATATCACATTATCCATTCGTTCAAAGCATACAAATGAAAACTTACTGGGAAAACGTCACTTGCGTCTATATTACTCGCATCACATTGTTCCAGCTATAAATAAACAAATTAAAAAAATGTCCAACCCAACTAACTCATACTGACCAACTCTGCGTTTGTGGTGTGATGTAGTCCATATGCAAATACTGACACGACAAACACGTTTATAACGAAGCTGCAGAGCAAGGCGATGCTGCTCTCGACCAAGAAGTAAAAGTTGGCCTCTTTAATTTTTTCGGGTTTTTTCCTATCGATTTCTCTTGATTTCACGAGCGCGGAATGCAAGTACAAATTGTGCGGCATAATAACAGCGCCGACGATACCGACAGCTTGCAGGAGTGCTCCAGGATCGCAGTTTTTGCACCACGGTATGAACATGCCCTTCAGTACGGCGGCTTGGCTAGGAGCTGCGATGATATATTCATATCCGAACGTTATGCCCATCACCATAATCAAAAATCCGAATAGGAATTCTAATTTTCGCAGCCCGTATTTGTCTAGAAATAAGAAGGTGAACGTGTCTACGATTGTTATGAGACATCCCACCCATAGAGGTATTCTGGAAAATAAAGATGATAGAAATGGATTTGGTGTGAGCTTTGGATTTATTTAGCTATTTGATATGAAGATGGTTTGTTAAAAAAGCAACTTACACTTTGTTTGACAGAAGATAGATAGCAATCCCCGTGCCTATGACTTCTTGCATGTCAGATCCTATCACCGCAACTTCCACCATAATCCACACAATTAGCCTAGGATATTTTCTATATTGGACGTAACACATTTCTGCTAAGTGCAGACCTGTTGTTACTCCTGCAAACAAAGTATTAAAGTTTTCCAGTCGAAAATGTGATGACAAAGGCATTGATGGATAGTATATTTATTTCCCATAAAATAGCATACATAATGACATAGATGATATAAACTACCTCAAGGTCAAGGACGTAGACGTGATCATGGCGGAGGAAGTACCACCTGCCAAACGTGGATAACATATAAATTCCTAAAGAAAATTTTAAGAAGATATTTGAAAAATGTTCCATGCCCTGATGATGGAAGGGTACACAATGTTTTGGAATTAAATGAAATGGAAATATTGAGGGAAATGCAAGAAAGATGACGAATTATCATTGTGGGTAAATTAGAATAGCCCAGAATACATTGTACAAACTTATATATTAAAATTTGTTAACAGTTAATATGAGCAGGAAAACATAATAATTATAATACTATTTACCTAATTTTGTTGCTAAACTTTGGCTAACCAATCCCAATATAGTGGCGCCCAAAAGAACCCATAATAATTTGTAACCAGCGACTGTTCCTGACTGAAGATCGCTTTCAATATTACCCGGATCCAAGTAAGCGATCGACATGAGAAATCCTGGCCCTGTGAATGCCCACAATTTCCGGAAACTGAAACCCGTCTGTAAAAAAAAATGTTTTAGATAGCATACGTAATTCAGTATTAAAATTTACATTAACACATCTACAACAAATATTTTCTATCTATCGGTGGAAAATGAATCAGAGAACATACAAGATTTAGTTTAAATTTACTTACCGTTTCATTTTCGGGAATTTGTATCCGTTCATTTGAAAAATATGTATTAAATTCTTCTTTTTGTTTGCCTTTTGTTTTGTTGTTCCTGGTGTCAACGACAGTCATTTTACGATGTTATTTTAAAACAATTAATACACGTTGCAGCTCATTGTTTGCTATTGCGAAAGACCTACTAACATTTCTATTTTATAGGCGTCCCCACTACAGTCAGACCCTTATCTTGTTCACAGTTTGCCACTTTATTTTAAAATAAATATATATATAAATATTTCCCCCGATAGGAAAACAAAAGATTTCTCACATTTATTATCATATCATATATATGTAAATGTTTATTTCTTCGGGTAGTTGACTACTTAGTTTCGCGTTGTTGATTAATCTAATACATGCTATTTGATAACAAACATAATTATGAAAAACTAACTTCGGAAAGTGACAAAAAGAACGAATTAACATTTTGAGTAAATTATGCGCCATTGTCTTGCTTTACCTGCATAATTGATTCCGAAATACATATTACACTTAAAAGTGCACTTATGAGATTAGTAATAGCGGGGCGGTGGCCCGCTAGCCCTGTCCTTTTGGCGACCCTGTTACGTACTTGTTTGTATACAAGCGATAATGTGGAAACCGAGGCACGTATTCAGATAATGATCTTATATTCATCACGTATTTGCTTCAGATTGCATTCAGCGATAATTCTCCCTATGTGAATATTATAGATTTAATCATACTCGTACGCTATAATAAGTTTAAAACAACAATGCAATGTGTAATAAAATTTATATCGGTGGCACTATCGTATTGAAAACTGAAACGCAATAATTTTAATGTCGTTTTTCATATACTTGTAGGTTGCGATTTTATGCATCATGTATAAACAAATTGAGGAAAATATTTGTTTATTTATCGGTAGTAGTGACGAATGCAACGTTTCCTTCCAAAATGAATGCTAGCAAATTTTAAATTTTATCAGTTTTATCTGTTGGATAAATTTGCTTTTCTTTTGTTGGCTTTGACGTAGAATTGATATTTCACATGTATATGTTTAATTAATCAACAAATTATAACGGGAAATACGACATTTTGACTTTAGATGACACTCATCTGCTTTTTAACAAAGCTTCGACGTTCGCTTACTTCAGAATTTTTATTCTATACTTTACTTTTTATATAATATTTCTAAATTTATTGGATGGTTATTTTGCACAACGAATCTTCGATAGAACTTGTTACAACATGAATTTCGTACGAACTTAACATTAACGTAGCGTCTACATTAAAGTAATGAATAGTAATCTTATGGTTTTGTCCTAACATTAGTATTTATATGTGTATTTGTGTCGATCCAGTATTTTGTTCCAAATGCAGCTGCGTTTTCATTGTGCAGGTGCACTTCTACGTATGTAACTCCTCTATCCCATGATGGAAAACTTGGTAGAACTGGGTTTTACAATGTCAGGTTTTTTCTAGGTCAGGTTTGTTCTTGTTTCCCTCTTCGTGACGTTTTTTGACTTCTAATAGCCTTCTTACTATTTTAATTAGACAAATAATTGCAATAAGATAGATTTGAATTTGAAGGTAATGATTGTTGTAATTGCTTTTTAATGATATTGATTGGACAGGGCTTTGTAATTTTTGAAGCTCATGGAGTTCATCCAATTGAATATGTTACGTTATTTTCTTTAAATGGAAGGTTTGACTGAATTTGTATATTAGGTAATATTAAAGGTACGTATGGTGAAGTGGAAAATTCAAATCTAAGTGGTACTTCTATAAGAACGTAACTTGTATAGTACGAGAGTCGTTATTGGTACATCTTAAATATTTTTGTTGTGGGTTTGGAAATAATCCGATGTATGTGCTTCGTTTATTTTTTGAATTAAGGTATGATAATTTTGCACTGAATGTTCGCTACATGTTGAAATTTTCGATTAATGTCAATAATTGATATATATCGTCTTCGTCTATCTTTTTCTCGTTTCTTCACTGAATTTTCATAGATATCTTCGCATTCCCTGACCATGAATTTGTAAAAGTAATAATCACTCACTAATAGGTAAGGATGAGGTATAAATGTTGTTTTATTTGTAGTAGGAATTGAATATAAATGATAAGCTTTATATATTTCCGGTAAGTATTTTTTACAAATAGCAATAAAAATATGATTATGTTTCCAGAATAATATTCAGTGACTTTAATTATGTCGTAATATTTTCTTGGGTCATTTAATGGATGGAAAATAATTGATCATCTGGATAGTGTTTAATTAATGTTGATATTATATTTTCTAATTCTTCTAATCCCATGATTCTTGGATGAGGTATTTCTAATTTTGCAAATGTGATTGTGTTTTCTACGCCCATTAATATATTACGAATAAGTAACAACATTCAAATTAATTGGTCATATTTTCTCGACACAAACATAGCCTTCCTGTGTTGTTTGTAAGGTTTGTATCGATTCTATAATTATTCCTTAATTATACTGAATCGAGTTTTATTAAAATTGGCCATTAGTTTTGTAGTTAGAGACATTTTTTGGTTGAGGGTTGTTGTCGTTTTCTTCAAGATCGTAGATAGCTTGATCATACATTGCTGCGTCTGCTTGGTTTACATTTCCGGTTAGTGACTTGAATATAGTTCCAATTCCGTTAAATAAACCTCTCTAGTCTCTTGTGTCTTGTCCAAATAGAACTAAGTAAGAATGTTTGTGTTCTTGATTTTATTCTTGCGTCTTTTTCTTGATAGGGTAATAACCAGGGTTGTCTTCGAGTGAAGTTATTTTAATTTCTTGAGGATTTGCCAGGTATAGCGTTATCATCCTGTAAAGAAATTTCCATGTAAAGTTTGGGTCATTTTAATTGTTGCTTGTGATTTGTGATGAAGTTTTTTGGGGCAGCGGGTCGTATGTAATTACGTTGTCTTTTACCAACACGCCTTTTTGGAATTTTGTGTTTGTTTTTCCTTTATTTCCAGATGTTATTTTACTGTATACTTCTGTATTTTCTTGGTACATTGCAGAGGTTTCTTTTTTCATTGTGTTTATTAATAATTTTTTCTTAATTTTCTTTTACTTTTTCCTGTACCGTTTCATAAAGTTGTTTCATTGTTTTTTTATGTTTGTATTGTTGAATGAAATTATAAAGCGCTAGTACTTTATTCCCATCGTTCATGCAAAATAATTTAGGGCATTATTATAGTTATGGTAAGCCCCATAGAGTCAACTTCAAATATTTTATCTGCTAAGAAGGCAAGTTTCAACTGGGCCAATTATTTCATAAAATTATAGCTCGTCACTACATGTTCAACTAAGAGATTAATTTGGGGATATATTTTACAACAAAAATAAGTCGTTTCAGTTTATCATTGAAATGTTCTTATCGATAAAAATTAAAATATTTTTAATTAGACGTTAATTATGCCATGGCATTATCGCAACTATGATCTCTCGGTTACTTCTCATAGAAGTTCTATTTGTAGGAATATGGTGAAGGAATAAAGGGAAACGTTACTTCACTTGATGAAATCGCTAACGCGACGTGAAATGTTAACTTATCGTTATATCTGAATATACCCATAATTGTTGTGGTTATTTTGAAGTCTTCATTTATATTGTAAAACCGCAAGAGATTGTAAAACCGCAAAATTTGATATAATTGGGAAAGGTTTGGGATTTTAGTAATAGTTTCATGTGTCATTGTGAGCAGTCATTCCACACTTTCCTGGCACCATATACTGGCATTATTGTTGCCTAGGCAAGAAGAACTCTAGTTGGGACAGGCGTACTTGACAGTAACAGTTATGTAAAAGTAAAATTTCATTATTTTCTAATACTGTGTTATGTACTACACTGCACAAATTACTTTTATAATTTCCCCTTTTATGACGTTCAAGTGATACTATTGGATGTATAGATTAGCTACAAGAGTTGTGCATCAGAATCAGCTTTCATATCGACATACTACTTGTTACTTAAGTGGTATGCTTTGGAATCGAATAAATTCCGAAATCAAAGTATGTGTTTCATTTTATTCTGTAGGAATCACCCTGGTGACAGTTTGTTACAGTATGACTTATTCAAAGGTTAACTGCTTTACACTGACATACTAAGATAGTCCCCAGTGCAAAACCGTTGAGTTCCTCGAAGGAAGTCGGAGTCTTCACTATGTTGCACAAGAACTCCGCCGAGCATCACGAGGCTCATTTGAAGGTAGTAGTAGACAAGTGGTTACTGTCTAAGGCCATGGAAAGGTAGAAAAAGAAAAACAAGCAGACAGGATACATTTTTATTAAATTGTGCGCTTCGTAGACCCACTTCCACTGCCAGATCGATCCAGATAGGCAGAAATCGATTGAGAGAAGAGTAGTTGAAGGCCCGACGATTTGTGCGTACGTTTCGTTCGGCCAAGATAACATCTAATGTCGCTACTAGATTCATGTACTCTTCACCGATGACTCCAGATTTTGTCTAACAAGATGTGACGGAACGAGTATGGAAACGTTCTGGTGGGGATCTGACATGGTGTGAGGCGGAATCAGCCTAGTCTATAAAACCGAGCTAGTCGTGATTGGTGGTCGCCTGAACAATACACCGAGAACAAAGATATTTTCTAAGAATAGCTTAGTATATAAAACCTAGAATCAGAAGTAAGGAAGGCGTAAACATTTTCATTATTCAGTGCTTCAATGTTCTACAGTAGTTACTGGCACGCAGTTACTCCCCTCATAGAGTACTAAAGAATTATGAATTCTAGATATATTTTCAACTTTATTTTGCGACGAAATCATTTCTAAACTGTTTATTACCACTCATATTTCAACATGTTTAATTTTTATCAATGGTATCTGTAGATTAAAATTAAAATGAATTAAAAAAACCCTTTATGAAAAATATTTTGTTTACAATATAAATTTATCAACAGGAACATGCATATTATAATCAGCTTTCATATCGTATTAAATAGGTAATAATAGACTTACGACCGGTAGAAGCATAGTTTGCTTTATCGACCATGCCAAAAAGCAAAAGAAAAAACAGATTAAAATATCATAGATCAGTACGTTATTTAAAACAATAGTAAAAACTACTTAAATAGCTGCAATTATGCAATAGCATTTCTAAATTTTATCACATTTGGACATTAGACTTTAAAAATAGTTTAATAGTGTAATAATTTGTTCGATCACTCGCTTCATAGTTACGATTAGAAACCAGATGCATAATTAATTGATAATATTTCTCAATAGATAATATTCAGAACAATAGGCTCCCGTTTAAAGTTTAGTCAAGACTATTAGGTCTAAAATTATCGCATAACTTAATATCAAATATAGCAGAGTTTGTGTTTTTATAGGAAAGTGCCCAAGTCGAATTCACAAGGAAATTCATTGTAAATAAAAATAAGGGAGACACGTTGTAATGCACGTCGAACAGTTTTTATGGCACTGTGACCCAATAGCCAGCCATTACAAAAGTATTTGCAAAAGTCAAGACAAAGAAGTACGTGGGCTAAAATGATCAAATAAATTTACATGAGAGAATAATTGATTTGATGTTAGATGAAAAAATCATAATTCAGTCCTCATGATTTTTTTTTCATATTGAAACTAAACTGGCAAATATTTATACATTCGAAAAAAAGATCTTAAAGGCGCTGGTGATTTGTGTATTCAAGGTAACAGTAGGGAATTAAATCAAAAGTTTAATTATAAACTTTGTACTAATTTTGTTTCTTATGGATCTCCATATTTAATGACTTTTTTATTAATTTAAGTAAGGCGTCATGCTCAGATTCTAGTTGTAGACCTGCATCAGGTAATTTGATTGAGCGGTGGTTTAATTGGCAATGTTAAGTCGATCGCTCTCCGAGATGGACGAGCTGTTCGATTAACCTGTAATTGAAGTCAGGAGTTAGGAAAATCATTGAATTGGTGAATTTGATGGAAGTTCTAGTTCCTTACGTCACAGTTAAGTAACTTAATACTGCAAGAAATAAATATTTTCTTATAGCAAATGAAGAATTGTACGTTTAAAAATATAATTAAAATAAGTCATTGCATATTTATGGTGGTTTAGATGGGATTTTTAATTGAGGATTATGTAGGAGATAAGTATAAAAATGAGTGAAATACTTGAATTAGATTTAGTTGAAAGTATATAAAGAATATTTTAGTTATTTTTGGTATAATTTGTATTTTGACTATAAATTCCATTTGTTAAGACTTCAACGTCAAGCATGAAGTCATAACGTTTCGTGTAACAACGTATTTTAAAAAGACTTAGACTTAGACTCGCAGACCGTTTGCTAATGGCCGTAACTATTTATTGAATCAAATTTATTATATTTTTTATGATGTGATGCTGTTTGGTATCGACATTTTATATACCGTTGCGTACCCTGTAAAAAGTTCGTGATTATGTGGAATTCCCTAATACCAGAGTATCAAATTAACAATAAATGTTTAAAAATAAATTCGCACGTGACAATAAATTGATTATTAAGGATTACGTAATACCTCGATATACATGCATGCAAATGCAGTAATCTCTATTCACTTGATTTAATATGATTTATAGTTTATCGAAATATCTAACAAATCTTATCATTACGTGCGATTCGTATCTTTTCGTTGTTTTGTCTGAGGCTAAATTTCATACAAAATCTATAAATCTAATTTATTGTTTATTTATGGATAAAAGTCATATTGAAATGTATTATTATATTTAGAGATAAGCGTAAATAATTGTTTTGAATTAATCACTTTAATAATGCTTCAGACATAATCAATAAAATATAACGCAATAACATTATAATTTATTGATATTAATGCAATGTAATAATATGATTTTAGCGCTTTGATTTTGGTGCTACAAATCAATGATGAATTGAACAATAACATTTATATTTTAGTGGTTTACTGACTAAAATATTGTGTTCATAAAACTTTTGGGCAATTCTTGTCTATAAATATAAATTTTTTGTAATTAAATTATTAATATAACACCACGTTGAGTTTTATTTACAGTGACGTGCACAATATATTTACAATTTTGGCCATATGTGTTTATTTCTTTGGAGTAGTTTTAAAACGCAGTATATTTCAAGTGCTATTCACAATACCATGACTTTAATCATTTGGATTTTTGTTGATGATATCAGTACCACTATTCATATTTTTTTGTTTTATTATTAACGTAATATAAAAAAAAATTATAAGGATCGAAATATAAGTCTGTAGTAATAATATATTAATCGTGATGCCAGCCATGCCAACTATCAAAATGTTCATCGGGTTTACTGTCGTGTATTTCTTCGGGTTTATGGTCTGCATAAATTGATTCATGTTCATGGTCATGATCGTGGTCGTGGTCGTGAGCATCGGCATCATCATGATCATGGTCGTTATCGATTTCATGTCCTTGGTCGTGGTCTTTGTCATCATGGTCTTTAGGAGCTTCATGTTCTTGATCAGGTGGGTGATCTTTTTCGTCACTCTTGTCGTCTCCACCTTCGGAATCTGTACATAAAATACATTTATACATATCTTCTAAAATATTCCGTGGTTTTATTTTTATGCTTCGCTGTGGAAAATAAAAGTGTAGCATTTAAAGTTGCCTGGCATCTTAAAAGGTCAATTTTGAAATTGGGGTTTTTAGTCTGCACTATCGTCTTGACCGAGCTTGCTAATCTTCAAAACTGAGTAAACAGGGCAGTGGTCAGTGTATTGAGAAGTAAAAGCGAGGAGAAGGAGAACGATATTTCAAAATTCAGTTATAACAAAGACAGTATTGGATTAAGTAATTATTTAGGCAAACCTTTTTTATCTCCAGTGGAGTCGGCAGCATCAGGAGCATGTTCCAAGTATTCATGGTCGTGGTCATGGTCATGGTCATGATCGTGGTGATGGTCATGGTCATGATCGTGGTCATGGTCATGATCATGATCGAAATAGTGTTCTACGTCATCACCATAATAGCCACCATGTTCAATATCTTCCCAACCATGGTCAAAATGAGGTCCATGGGCGTCACCTTCGTAATGTCCATCATGACCACTTAGACAGGATGAAGAATTTAATTATTTATTTTAATCGCAAATGTCGTTTATGCGTATGAAGACAATTGTGTTAACAGTGAAACCTAAACGAAATTGGACCAATTCTTAAAAAAAATTCTTCATGCACCGTATTAAATATAAGCACATAAAAAAGCATATTTCGATCTAAAGGTACTCGAAAAAAAATGTTTGTAAGCCATTTATTGGTCGCCATTCTAAAGTACATTAATGAAAGCCTTCTTCAAATATAATCTATTTTAATCCACGTAAAATTACAGCAAATTGAAATAATACATGCCAACTTAAAATAATGAAATGTATAGATGGCCCCGTGTGGACTTGAACCTACTTTTATATAAATACTTACTCATCTAATTGCTCTAAATAGTGTAACAAGTGTTCGGCTTCGTCATCGGAAAATTTATCTGCAAGAGAAAATTATTTTAAAAACAGAAGATGGCAAATGTATGGTGTGAAGATGTGAGTTCCCCCTCGAGGAGTGATATATAATTAAATTTATTCAGATTCATTCCTATTTCTACTTCCAATTCATGTTTTCATGAAATGTCTTTTATAACTTAATTGAGGAAGGTGTTGTTACTAATCTAAAGATAAGTATGTTTGTACAAATGTCTACTATATAGTATACTCATATAGTAGTTGATCTGCAAATAAACACAAATTTCAATTTTTATAAAAATTTAGCGCCTCTTATATCACCATGAAAGCCAGTTATAACAAGTTCATAACATTTGCCTAAGTAATAAATTAAATTTAATCATGCAGATTGTGCGATGTGCCAGATTATATGCAAGCGTATGTACGTGTGCTAGATTGTGCGATTCTGAAAATTCGTCACCGTCAGATTTTCCGGTTTAATCCACCATCTCCGTACGACGAATGCGTTTCAAAACCGTAGTTGTCGCTGTTTTTCTTGTGGTAACTGTCGAAATGTTTGTAACCTTCGTTGCCTTCGTCATCGGCCATTTTGTGATATCCTTTTTCGTTTTTGTCGGCTTTCTTGTTGTCGTGTTGGTGCACGTGGGACTCTGTTTCCTCTAAAAGCGTTTTATATACAAAAATAGCATGACATGACTTAAATAAATAGATGGTTTCTTCATTTTATCCAAGTAATATATTTTGATATAACCTTCAACCTGTCCCATGTCTCCAAAATTTACCTCAACCTGGACAGAGAGATAGTTTTCCTGGGTTTATGATGGCTAAGCCAAACATCATTATAATTTAAATAATAAATATAATTACTAGAATGGATTTTTACAACAAAATGAAATAATATTGCAATCTTAAATTATGCTGTTTATACTATCAACATCGATGGCAATCATTAGATTTAAGAAATTCATTTTGGAAGAAGATCTGTGATTATTTTGTAAAGATCATCAGATCTTATACCACATGTTTCCTCTCCCTTTCAGTACGATTTGGCGTTTTACTGCGTACGCCTGTCATACCCTTTTACTTCTTCCACTGACATGGACACATCTTGAAGCATTTGTGCCGTCTTATTAATCTTCGTTTCCTATCTCCGTATTGGCACATTTTTGTATAAATACTTGAAAATTTTTACTCTGAAGATGATAATTGTGATTAAGTAGTGACAGAATACGACGCCAACAACGGTGGCGAGGAATAAAAATATAAAAATCTGTTGAGATCATATGGATTTCAAATGAAATAATGAACCACGTAAAACAGCATTATAAAGAATTTAACGAACTTACCTGTGAGAAACGTTCCTGCTTCAGACGGAGGCGATCTTACATCCCTATTTTTTGAGCCATCTTCTAACAAATTGACGCTATTATTTGCCGGAAAACTGTGCACGAATGTGAGACTGGCGAATAATATAACGATCGCAATCATCGTGAAATATTTGTTCCGGATGCTAAGTACAAAACTGTTTAAAAAAGTTCATGCACTAAATTTACAGTCAAGCAAGACCAGGTAACTGAACGTATCCAAAACGGCTTTTAATAACTATATTTGTTATATTCATTGTATTCTCGCGTTTATTCAAACTCTGATTCCGAGAAAATACAGAAGTCTACTTATAAGTGGGTCTTTTCTCTCACACCGTTCCGCTAGGGGGGATAAAGCCAGCCGTTAAGTAAGCGTTTGTGCCCGGGTGTGATGTAATTAAAATAATACCGCGACAAAAATTTCACACTTCAAAGATTGATAGAATTAGCCGAAAATGTTAATTAACAGGATTTGTTGAAGTGCATTATAATTACGAATTTATTATTTATCGTTCTATAAGGTTAGAACAACAGCATTCATGCAGATTTGTATTTATCGACTAATAATTTATGTAAGTCGAACTCGATTTAAATGTTTTAGCACCTACTTACAAATTGAGTGAAAGCATTGCTCTAACAAATTAAGTTAACGTGAAGAAAGGAAACGGTTGGATTGCTCGAATGTCAGAAACGTGTTAATTGAGTATTATTACCGGAAATAAGAAAATAAAACAATTTCTAAAAATATATTGATGCGAAATAAGTCAAGTTATCGTGTGTATGCAAAACGTGTACGTTTGATACGAGGCTTGTTCAATTGAAACCAGTCTTTGGACCATAAAAACTTTATTAACAAATTCATTTACAAATAACTACCACCACAATTAAAGCATATATCCCATTGTTTCGCCAGATGATGTATACCCTTCTCATAGAATTCCCGTGGCTGCTGCTTGGATAATTCTTTCATAGCGTCCAACTCAAAACGGTTACCTCTTAATGCCCTTTTCAGTGGCCCAAAAGTATGAAAATCGCTAGGTGGTAAATCTGGGCTATAAAGTGGATGCTCTAAAATCCCCAATTTTTTGTTGCTGCAGATTTCCTTTTACTACGTTGGCGATATGTTGCCGAGGATGGTCGTGAAGCAGAACGGCACCACGTGAAAGCTGTCTCGCCATTTTCGTCTTATTGGTTGATGAAGCCTGTCCAGAGTTTCATTGTACATGTTTGTATTGATATGCACTCAAGTTTCTTCTTCGTCATTGGTAGACTGATTCTGAGTGACTACTTCGTCAAAATTCTTCGCCATAGCGAATTGTATGTTAAGGAAGATAAACATGGTTCCTCGACCCCTCTTCTTTTGCAACAGATGTATCGATTTTTTATATTTATGATTTATATTTTTGTGTTAATGTTTTATGAATTGAAGCGGTAGAATGTTAAAGACCTCGTTTTTTTAACAGAAATATTTTAGCACAGTCGCTATCTGGTGTGGATTAGAATACTCAACTCTATACGCTCTAGAGACCATATATAATGGCATAATAGAAATATAATAATAATAATGTAGGAGACTCGATCAGAATAGTTATCGATTCATTAGTTATTCAACTTGTTTAGTACCCCTGACCCATCATGGCTTTTGAACAACTGGGGAGCTCCATATGCAATCGTTTGTGGTTTCCACTGAAAGTATCCTTCTAATAAAACGTTTGGACTACCATTTGTGAATGCAGGTCAAAATTTATTTACATAAAGAATATTAGTGATTGTATGTACTTTGCTCTATGGTTGTCTTTTTTCTTGATCGCTCTAGTAATCAATTGTAAATATGTAAATGGAAACGATTTTGGTTGATTCTGTGTGTTGGGGTTACAAGAAAATTACCCAGCTTAACTGGAGAACGTCTTACCCATCTGGTATTTCTTTGGTTCTCTGTTCTGTTTAGACGTTCGGTTCTACAATGGTCTTCATTGAATTTTAACTAACTTTAATTGCTCTACCATTCTCCTTTGTTTTTCGTCACCCCTCCTTCCATGTCCATATTCCTTTCTGGGGTAGTTTTCTTTTCTGAAATCGAGAACGTGTATCTTGACATGTTCAAGACCGATTGTCCAGTTGTTTTCGCAAAGTGTTCATTGGATCTATGACAGCTTACTGGATGGCTCACCAAGTTTCGTCGCCAGCAATTATTGACAATAGAAAGTCAATGTCATTTTGACAAGACAAGACAAGCTCATTTGCAAGGATATTTTGCCCTCAAACAGAAGACGATGAACGTATTGCACACCAACATTTTTTGCATTCGCTGTTGATAACTTGTTGACGATGAATGTAAATTTATAGCCGTTAGCATTGCGTCTTATTACAAAAATAGCGACGGAATATTTGTTTATTCAATTTGGGGAAAGGGTTGGGGAGCAGCTACTTAACTTCTTTTGAGCCAGCACGGCTCTTGTACAACTGAACATGGCTTTTGAAGCTCCATATGCAATAGTTCCTGATTTCCTCTTGAAGTGAATTTATTGCGATCGTGTTCTTCTAATAAAACTTTAGGACTTCGATTTATGTAGATTTGTTATAGAGGTTAAAATTGTTAATATAAAAAATATTAGTAGGTACTGCCTGTGGTCTGTCGTTGTGTTTTTTACTGAGCACTCTTGAAATAAATCGGGATTGTCTCTTTCAAATGCAAATGTAAATGCATTTGATTGATTCCAATTGTTTGGGGTACAAGTAAATTACTCAGTTCTTCAAGTGGCGACGATGTCATCTCGTATTTCCATAGTTACCTTTTCTGTTTCGACGGTCGATTCTACAATGGTTTTCAGTTTGCCCTTTTCAGCAGTATTCTACTGCTTCCTTTTTTCCATACGCTTGCGTACCTGTCGTTTTCAGTTACAGTTATTATATCCACACCTGGCAAGTATTAAGGAAAAATGGGTAGTTAAGCCAATTTCTTAAGTCGACCACGTGTATTTTGCCAGGTTTACTACTGACTTTCCTCTTTGTTTTCCAGTGTTCATTTACTTGCTCAAATGTATTGTTTTCGCGGTTTTCAATTTTCTTCTAACATGCTCTTGGTCTTGTTCCCTTTTGGTGATTTATATTTTGATTTCTGCTCCAAGTTTGTTGATGTATTACACAGTAGGTTATTTTTCCTCCAGCGTTAATAAGTAACTTTTTCCTGCTCAAACTTTTGATATTTGTACAACCCAGGTAACTAAACTTAGTGTCGCTAACGTTAATTTCCATATATCCAAAAAAGCCAACAAAAAACCGTGGACAAGACGGAAAAAAACGTAGAATAAAGAGGTTGACAAATGATGTGCATGTGCTTTCATCACGATCAGCTTGCCCGCCACGATTGAGGCAAACATTTCTTTTAACCCATCCTAATCGAACCCGTGCTGATGTAATGCAAGGCCTATCCAATGCGACATATCAGGTTTAATATAAAATTTGGTATAAAATATTACAGTCTTCGATAAAGTTAAATAAGTACACAAGGACTCAAAGCAATGCTGTTCACTGTGAGTTAGTACAACATATTTATTAGTATTGTTTGTTTACACCACACAGAGAGATCTTCGCTGAATTAATTCATTATGGAAGAAACTTTTAAGCCTTGTGTGAATTTTTTTACGTTGGAAAATAACCAGGATAAATTACATCGCCGTTATAGGGAGTGGAAGTTGGATTGGGTTGGATTCGGTTGAGTTGGGAATTCGAATTTAATATGACAAGTTCAATTACGTAATGTAGAGAAAACATAACAGACAATTTTTTCCCATTATCATTTTTATGATAGTTGAATTCACTTGTTACGGAAGAAACTTTTAAGGTTTATGTGAAAAGTTTTTATGTTGAAAAATAACCTGGATGAATAACATCGTCGTTTGAGGGAGTGGTTGGGTTGGCTTCGCTTGGGTTGTATTGGGTTGGATGAGATTCAATTAGATTGGGTTGGGTCCAGTAGGGTTTGTATAAAAATGTTTGCAAATTTTATGAATTTGAATGAATGTTTGTGCAAGACAGAAATGTTTGATTGGGTGAAAAACTTTGGGAAGGTCGCGATAGGAAACATACTTCCGCTAGGTGATCGAAAAGGCCACAGCTTATTGGAGCTGGTCGTAGGATCACTGTAAGAAGATTGTTTGAACAAGTGGGCATAATTATGGCGATTGGTCACTAAAGTCAATGCAACATGTGTGCCGTGGATCTTATCTCCACAGCAAGATGCGTGGAGCACATGGATAAAAGAACTAAATAAGATGCTGAAATGGCATAAAGGCATAAGGAAAACATTTCAAAAATATATTTGGAATTCACCATTGGCAGAAAACTGAAAGAATACCTGATGAAAACGTTCAGCCTCGTTATATCATCAAGGCATCCAAGATTTCGTTACCGAACGCATTCGATCATAATTTTCATACCTGATTTATTCAATGAATATGGTAGGCACTGATTATTAGTACGGGTAAAGTCATCGGAATTTGACATTTCTAAATTCACAAAATTTCAAGTAGAACATGGCCTTACTTTCCAGATTATTACGTAATAAAATTCTCAATAGTGCAAGATATCCGCTGCTTCAACTGGCACGAAATGCCACCGACTGCAAAGACAAAGTACGCGCAAGTGTTGCACTGTTCACACCAATTGTGCTACTACCGAGATTCCTTTTCAGAAACAATCAAATCCTTTTATAACCGTTCGACCGGAAAAGGAAGATTTCGAAGAGATTCTGGAAGTGATGTGGGACTCCTATTACAAGGACGAACCAATAGTAAAATGTCTCGGACTTGGAAAAACGCCAAATAACGTTTTCGATGAACACGCCATCAACGCATTGTCGCAAGGCTTTAGCCTGATCATGAAATGCAAATTCGACGGCTCCATCGTCGCCGCGGCGATCAACGAAGGCACCTGCCCGTGGGACCCCGACATGATGGACAAATTTGCCTGTACTTTGTCTAATGTTAAAATGAGGCAACTGTACCAATTTTATGCGTACATTCAACGAGCTCCAGATCTGTGGAAACAGGCGTGCGCGCCTAAGATATTTGAGGTAGAGCTGCTTCAAATTTCTTCAATTCGTTCATCAATTACGTTTTAGATAGCGCATTTATTTGTCAGGCCAGATGATCGCATGAGAGGAGCAGCAACACATCTCGTTAGGCGGTCAATTGAATTTGGTGCTGATTGTGGGTTTAGGTGTATTAGGTTGGATGCAAGTAATTCATTTACGTACGTATAATTTTTAGCATTGTTGCGCAAGCTTTAATGTTTTGAATTCAAAAATTGAAAAGATGTCATGTTCATTGGATCAGTGGGTTATGTTAGTATCACTGATATTATGTGTAGTACTTAACGTGTATGTATTGAACGTTTTCGTGTGCGATAATTTAATTTACGGTACGTGAGCGAATGATTATGGCCGGTGTTACCCAGATAGTGATTTTCATTGTGTGACGTTACTGCATGTGACATTTTAATTGCTAAATAATTATTCAAAACATAAAGCTTAATAGGATTGTAGAATTTTTTTGTTTATTTATTCTCTTCAACAAATTGATTGTCGTGAAAAAATCAAATTTCAAATACATGGATATACAAATATAGAAAATTAATGTACATTCTGTTTTCAGTTCACGTATTTGTGAAAAATTAAGAATGAAATTAATTTACGAAATACCATATTGTACATATATAGGCTCGAATGAGCAACCAGTGGTTGATCCCCCACCTCCAGACACATCACTGAAAGTGTACGTTGCAACACCCCTACTTCCCAAGGCGAAGTAGAGTTTTGTGCATTTTATACTTGTGTATAGTTTGCAAATAAACGAATCGTAATTTATATTTATTTTAATTTTAATTAGGGTAATATAAATAAATAAAATATAAAAGATCTACATGGCTAATGAATTCGTTTAAATTTGTACAAATTGTCCGTGTTGGATCCACCAGTTTTTCTATAATTGGCACAATTGTTGTTATGAGATTGGTGGCCTTGTTTCCATTTGTTCCCTTCCTGCTTTACGGATTGCTTTCCATTGTGGTGATGCCCATTTCTCTGGAAGTTTCCATTGTTGTAACCTGAATTCTTGTTTTTTCTTCTTCGACGATCACGGACGTTTGTATTGTAACCACTACGGTGATCGCCATTCTTTTTGAAATTTCCACTTTTGTGGTAAACGTCGTAAAATTTATGCTCTCTGTGATATTCGTCCTTGAAAAATTTGTTGTGGTATCCTTTTGTTTTGTGACCACGTTTATGCCCTTTTTTCTCGCCAAACTTCGCCGCTTTTACGCCCGATCCATTGACGTGACGTTGATTGTGATGATCCGTTTCATCGTTTTCGCTTTTTCCATTTTCGCTTTTTTGATCGAACGATTCGGCCTCCGAATCCTTTCCGTATTTATCACGATTTTCTTCGTTGTACCTTTCCTTTGTACTGTAACCCTTGCCACGTTTTGAATTAGTTTCTGCGTGACTGGCGTCTTGGGTTTGTTCCTCACCTGATAGGTCTACTTCACGTCGTTGCGTGGATTTTTTTAAATCGGTAGCTTGGTGATCGCGCGATATATTTAAAGTTTGTACGCTACTTAAATACGCCAATGCCAAGAAACACACTATAACCTTGAGACGCGTCATTTCGCAACGCAACTGGGATTTTAGATTGAGTAATCTGGTATATTTATACGTTTGTGTCCGCGTCGCTGGTGTCGCGAGTCTAATTGTTAGGAAGTGAAATAATAATCCGGAAACGCACCCAGTCGTTCGTAACGTTAGTTATCGATTTCAACAATTTTTACCTTTAAACTAATTTTGTGGTCTTAACTTTCACTGTTATATTTACGTAACGTGTTTCTTGCGACCGAATGAAGCGAAACAATTCTCCAGAAAAAAATCGTGTCATATACGAGTATTATAAATAACATTAATCGCGACTATTACATAATTTCCAAATTAATAAATGTTTAACTTCCTACCTGTATGTTTTGTCGTTTGTTTAATTGTTACAAATCTGTCTTATAATTGAAGAGAAAATATTTATTTACGATCAAAATCTTTTATGTTCGACTCAATTAGTGTTTACCCCAAAAAATAAGAACCCGACTTTACGATGCTAGCCAGGGACATTTTGTGATAATTAACCGTTGCATCTTCAAGTCTATTTCTGTAAATAGCGATCTAAACTCTAAAACACTTGCATGCAAAATAAACAGAATAATATTAACTTTTAATTTTATTAAGTATATCAAAAAACTATACAATATTTATATGTACAATCTGATAAACGTAAGTTGTTCTTAATACATTGTACCAAACATTTAATCCCAGCCTGGATCAATAGTATACACAGTAATACATGGCCCCACCTAAATGAATACAATTTTCACATTTTTGCGTCCAACAACTTCGGTATTATTAATTCAATGCTTATAACTAGTAAAAAGCTATACAAGAGAAAGTTATTTAAAATACTTTTACTGTAATCACATTTTATTATATTGCATTGTGATACAACTTATAAACAAAATAAGTGAGTTTTTTCTCTTAACCTACTTACTTATGCACAATGCATTAAAAGTTAGATATCTATATTGTTTAAAATTTATAATACTGTTTGTTATATATACTCTATAAAGAAAATAAACGAAATCATATCATGTAAAACACTGTAAACCGGATTTGGTTCGTTATCACTACTTTGTAGCATTTTGAATAATGATCTGTTTATATCGGTTATGTCGGAATACTTCTTGCTTAACTGGAGAGTGAAACTTAACAAAACAACCCTACGCAGTAGTACTAGGATGCCGGACGAATCTAAATTCTAAGATTATCGGCGATGGGACAGGAGCCAAAACTACTTGCAATCTTGTTTACTATCCTTTCTCATTCATGCCTCACAGATACATTGATGTATACCCCAAATGGCGTTAGAATTCCCCAGCAGACACAATGCGCTAAGTGGGACAGGGAAAGAAAAAATGCTGGGAGACATGGATAAAACGTTTGTAACGATTTTATTGGCGAGGCTTGATAAAGAGGGCGAAAAGAAAACGGATTAGTCAATATACAAGTTGACAGGAACTCGAGGGTGCACTACTAAAAAATTTCGCATTTCCATTACTGAAAAAGCATTCGAAATTTAAAGTAATCATTCTTTTGTCAAATTTGCACTCCCCACTGTACAACAATAACAGAATTTCAAGCAACAATGTATTTAATTTCTTCACTGTCATAACATATCAATCAAACGTGTGTCCAGATGTGATATTTTCGTCAAGTTTGTAGTAAAAGGAATATAACATTTTCTGAAATAAATTTATGCGAATGTGTGGTACTAAAACGTAATATCGCTCTTGGTTTTGCCAGTTATACTGCAACTTTTATCTAACAAAATTTTAGATGTATTATTAAAGACACATTAAACAGTAAAAAAATATGAACGATAATTACAAATATACATATTGAATAATACTGTTCACCCTGTGTTACTATATTGCATTTAAAATAAGAATGGAAAAGCTCTGAATGTACTACAATAACAGTACCAATATGTTTAGTAGTTTTAGTACACCCAACCCAACTCAACTCGATTCAACACAACTCAAGCCATTTGTGCTTGCTGTGTAGTAATTTATTATTGAACGCAATTTAAACTATTGGTACTAGATTGTGCTCTTGCTATACGTAATAATTAGCATCGTAATGCTTTGGGAAAAGGGAACGTGATGTCCATTATACGAAAAGCATGTTTTTAAACTTTGAATGTCTTTGCATGGTGACGTGATTCACAATATTAAGGAGCCGCAACATTATTCTGTGGTAACTAATTCGTTTGGGATTAAAATATTCTTTGAGGTTATTGTGTCAAAATTTCAACAATACCATAGATCGAGTTCGAATAAATTTAGGTTTTAAGTATTTATAATAACGTTAAAAAACAAATTCGATAATTATTTATGTGGGTGGTGATAGAATACGACAAACCACTAGACATGAAACTACTGTTCGTCATTAGAATAAATCACAGGCCAGCATGGATTTAAAAACAACCTACTCTAGCCGGTCGTAACCATTTTTTAATTTTAAATCATGCATTATTAGTGTAACGTCATAGCTCTTCTATTCTTATTTGTAATGACATAACATGATAAGTAATACACTTCATATAAACTGTCAAAATCAATTCCTTCATGTATACGAAATTCCTTTGGGATAAATAACGCCTTGTTGCTTTGCTTCATTTTAATACTGAAAAGACGCGAACGTTGCACATCTCACTTTATATTAGACAACTGTCGCAATTTAAAACTGTTTGCACGACTCGTTTGGAGCAGCTGAGAGTCTACACTGTGCCGAGGATATGGTGTACCATTAACGGCGTTGCCCTATGTCTGTGCAATCTTTTACTCATTCGACATTGCCGAACCACCGCGATGTATTTAGGTTTAGTTCTATTACACGGCGGATTGTTCCACTTGTTTGGCGTGTGCAGAGATGATTTCGTACAAGCGCAGCGTTGGTCCTGGAAGTACAAATACTGTTAACGTTATTTTATTTAAAATGAAATGTTCAGGATTAGAACAAATTAATTGAAAAACGATGCGTAATTAGTGGATTTGATTTTCGTTATAGAATTATAAGAATATTAACCACAGTTTTGCCATTACCATTTCAAAAATAGAACTCGTTATGTTTTAAAGTTATTACAATTTGATGTTATTAGTGTTGTAAACATAAATATCTTTCAATGGGACAGCAGTTCATCCCTGGGAATATGTTCTTAGTTATCTATTTAGTTATGAAACTTAAACAATTGGGAAGTTTTCCAGTGAATCCATGTTTTAAAACAAATGTATGACAAAACCGACGCACATAACAAAAATTCGCCACCCTGGCATAGGGTCATTGAAGTGACTCTATGAATGCTGCACTGCAATTCACATTCAATTGCTCTATATACTGGACAACAGCAATTTTACATTCAAATCAATAGATTAAGGGGAGTAAATTGGCCCAACCAGTAAGAACTTATAAGGCCTATTGTTAGCTTTATTCATTCCTAGAATGCACATAAGAAAGCGGTGGTGATTAGTTGGGTCACTATGGTCGATTTTCTTGATTTGCTAGAAAAGGATTTGAAATGTCTCTAGCAGTCTTAGACCTTCAAACGTTGTATATGTTTTTAAAGGGGACTTTTTTCATGTTATTGTACATTGAAAATCACACATGATTTCTTGTGAATGTCAATGTTGACTCCCAAGATCAGGAGATGGCTTTGACAGCGCCTCTGTCGAAAGTGTAGGGTGAAACGGTGTACAGGATTGGGTCCACCCTAGTTATCGGAAATAAAATTGTAAACAACGCTTTTGATCGTTGTTATGTCAGCAAGGCCCCGATCGTTCACTTTTTCAAAATTACGATTTTTCGCGAAATGGCGAACATTTTTCCAAAAAAGTCATATTTTTATTATGTTTTCTGTCCCATTCGAAGCTGTCAAAAATCAGCAAAACGAAATTTTCCAAAAATGAACGACTGGTACCTTGGCAAGTGTTTCCTGTGAATTAAAAAAATCATCGCGATACGTTCAGTTGTTCTCCCGTAATCGTGGACACCAGTTTGAAAAATTTTACTTTTGGGAAAACGCGTTTGAATTCGAGATATTCGCAGGGTATAGAAAAGTTTAAAACTGAGGTACTCGGAGAATCCTTCCGTCAAAGCAATCATAGACAAATGCGTTGACAAAAGAACATAGGATACGCTAAAAAACATCAACAGCAACGTGTGCAGTCAAAAATAGCGCTTGGATAACCTTTAAGGGCGTGCGTTCAGTTGTTCTCCCGTAATCGTGGACACCAGTTTGAAAAATTTTACTTTTGGGAAAACGCGTTTGAATTCGAGATGTTCGCAGGGTATAGAACAGTTTAAAACTGAGGTACTAGGAGAATCCTTCCGTCAAAGCAATCATGGACAAATTCGTTGACAAAAGAACATAGGATAAGCTAAAAAAATATCCACAGCAACGTGTGCAGTCAAAAATAGCGCTAGGACAACCTTTAAGGGCGTGCGAATCAGCCGCGCGCCGTCATGTTAGATGAGCTATAGCTTTCGAACTAGAGAGTAATCTGAAAAACACGTTCACATCTAAAGGGTCATTCCCGAGACCTTTTAGATTAGAAAAATAATAAAATCAATTTTTTGAAATCTCCAAGCTGTACGTCCCACTTAGGGAGGTTCTGGCACATTTATGGTATTTTTTCGCCCTACCTTGTTTTGGAGTACCTTATGCAATGCAGCACCAAAATATTTGTACGTGAATTTTAAGCCGAGCGCCTTACCACATTATAGATAAATCTATTTTTGTCAGAGGAATATATTCCACGGGTTCGCCAATTTATAATTTACATTCCAAGTTCTTAAGCGATTGGCGTTGGCGAAAAAATAACGTAGTGTCCAAAGATAGCCTTACTTGGAGTCACAAGTGATTGGTTTCACAACCCTTCGGTCTAATACCCCAAAATATTTACTGGGCATTTCATCTTACTTTTAGAAAACCACACAATTTTTGCTTTGAGGAAATATTGCAATGGTTTATTCTGGAAAGGATCGGTAACGGGTAATAATCTTACACAGGTGTGCGGACAACTGTCGTATGCTTTTGCTTTATTGCTGAGTTCATTTTTTAGTTGCCATTCGTGAAGATATAGGTGAGGATTTAAAGATGGTTCACCTCTGTTTAATCGTGCAATGGTCTGCCACCTGAAAATTAAAAAAATGTATAAAATTCATGTTTCAAATCAGGTAAGAATTGAGGACAAAATGACAATAGAAAAATTGACAGCATTTGTGGTATGATTACAGTGTTTATTGCCCTTAGCACAAATGACATTAGATTGAGTTGCCAATAATATTAAAAGCAAGTCTCCAGCTAATGCCATACCCACCATTGCATTACAAATATATAAAGTGAGATAATATACTTCATGAACCAATCAAGATTACTACTAAACATACTCAACAAACAATCAACGACAAAATAATTTCTTCACAACTTGATAAATCAAATAAGATTAAAACCACGAGGACAGAAATAAGGCAATACTAACACTTGACCTTATTACATATATTGAGTTGAATTGAGCTAGTATCAGGTATTGTAAACTATTATCTTGTAACTGAGCGGATACATTGAAAATTTCATTTGAATGTTTGCTCGTGTTTAGTGCGCTAAAAAGATATTGTTTTAAGTTCGTTGCATAGACGAAAAATCACAACATGGATTCAAAAACAAATCGTCGTGTAAACAAATTGTTTTGATTATTGCAAGTATGGCTAAATTGATGTACATATTTTTATTTGGACTATGAGTTAAACCAATATTTATCAACATTGTACGGTAAGGTTATTGTTCCATTATCTTTCGTTCCTGCGGTATTCCTTTATTGACTTCATTTTTTATGATAATAATTAGCTGATTATAAATCGTCTTTATTTACGAATCTTACCAGTGAACTCTAATGCTACCCACTGATAATTTTTGCATATTTTATGAATAATTTCTCCATAGAAAAAAAAACGGAAAATAGAAAAAAATAAAAACAAAAAATCTTCAATGAATCGTCATACAACCTTGTGACAAATTGAAATAATCTGGCGTGCCCTCCGAATTTCCTCAGGATTCTAGTGGTGCCCATCATGGCCTCGACGTAGGACGGAGAGGTCGCCAGAGCTTTCCAATAATACTTCAGCGCCGCCATTCTATTTCCTGTAATGCAACCGTAAACCTTAAATTACCCATCTAAAATTCTATCGTAGTCGTTACCTTTGTCGAGCAGCCAATGTGCATATATAGTCGTGTATTTTGGGTCAGCGGGATGTAGTTGAACTATGAGCCGAAGGAGCGACCCAACGGTCATATCCTTCGGTCCCCGCAGTCGCGCTAGCTCTATATAGGCCGGCGTGAATTTCGGCTCTAAATATATGCACCTCTTCAACATTCGTTCAGAATCTGATGAGCGGTTCGATTTCCTGAAATTTCAGGTATTATTGTGTACATGTTACATAATATGGACTACTTTTTCTTTATAGTGCCAGGGCGTTTTTATTAACTAAAACGGTATGGTTTAAAGAGCTTTTAATATTGAAACCATCACTATATATTTACGATGTTCTACTTTGTCATAATTTTAAGTTTTAAAATATAAAGTCGTTAGCATGGCTTAAAACATCATTACTTTTCATCACTTTTCGCAACTGAAATGATAGATCAAAATGTTGTGTTGGAAAATATATATATTTTGTGCAAAATACGTGAAATGCATAGCTCGGCCCGTCAAGACAATTTCCGAACGCACATTTCGTGCGCGGATGACAAAAATATATTTTTCTACTATGATCAAATATATATGTTATTATATTAAACTGCGTAAATTGTATTCGGTAAAATAGTCAAAGAAAATGTTTTTTCGCCGTTGTTAAGATCGTATTTCACTAAAAAAAATGCGTACTACGCCGTATGCTAATTATGTGGAAATTTACTATTTTAATGCCAAGATGAAATTCCGAAAATATAAACAGTTGTAATGAATATTCACATTTATGAATATTCAATATGAGTTATATTTAAAATAAAAATCTGCAGTAATGCACTGAAATTTCTTACACTTAGAGGAAATCTGACGAGGTTGCGGTACGGTTCTGAAACAGATCTGAAACGATTATGCACGGATCTGAAACCGCGATGACAAATATATTTTTCGAATGGACCTTTCAAATAGAAGTTTCAACTTATAATATTTTTTCGATATTGCTTTAAAAATATGAGGATTTCTTGCATAACTTTAGCTCCAAATGGTTGGGCACTAGAGCGCATACAGGCATAGATAGAAACACACACATCTAGGTGAAACGTTTTAATATAAAGAAAGTCTGTGTTCAGAGTTCAGTGTCGTGGATCAGCAAAAAATGACTTTTTCGACATGCCTGAATTTAATCGAGGAGTCAACTCACCGGGGTCGCTAAAACCATTTTTGCAATCTAGTACCCAACCATCCAGCGGTTTTTGTAGTGGCGAGGTGCATGTGTGTACTCTCCGAACAATGAACCTTTGGTTCAACATCCTTATTTAGTCTTTACCTAAACCACTCATAAACAAAACAAAGTGCAATTGAAGCTTATCCCATGATTTGATGATAATCACAGACAAAAATTATTGGCTGAACATAATGACTATAATCAGCAAGATGCTAAACAAATAAACAAAATGGCAAGTCGCATGCATTTACTATTCCAACCAACATGAACATGACCGAATGTTTCTACACCCTACAAAATTGCTCGCACTAATCTTACTAGCAAATTACGACACGGAGATTTTAAGAGCCATATGAATTTCAGATGCACAACATGGCTGTTACATGGCTACCAATTCATAAGGCCTCAAAAGTCGAGCTTCTATTAATTGGGAAGCTTACGTGTTGGCGGTGCAATAAAAATAAAATACCAATCACCAAATCTCGAAAAGCCACAACGTGCTCTTCTTGTAGAGTAGAACCTCGACAATTGCCCAATAGGGGTACAATTATGTTACAGAAATATTACTTCTTTACTTAATCCTTGTACCTCTGAGCCCTTATGGGGGTGTGGTTGCATTCTTTCAACTTGCTCTTGTTTACTTCGCCTCATCCCCTCTTTCTCCTCTTTTATATGCTGCTAGTTTACTTCATATTGTCTGGTTTTCCTTTACGTACTTTTTCATTTTTTTTTATTTATCCTGGTCTTATACACATTATTCGTTATTCTCTAAGCTGTTATCATTTTCAAGTATCCAAATCAACTTGTTGTTCTCCCTATATCTTGTCCTTCATTTCCAGAATTATTAACAAACCAGCAGTAATATTAGACAAATTTAACACAACAGTAAAGATCATGTATTACAGTTCAACATTTAACGTCTGAAACGTATATCAAGAAACAAGCTGGTTTATGAAAAGGCATCCCAGATGAGGAGGCGCTACTGGTAGAAGAAAAAACAACCAATTCGAAAATACAGTTAACGGGCTAGTAAGTTTGTCTCCCGATAGGGCACTATGGGTAATTCCAAACTATCTCAATGGGACACTTAAACAAAATGTTAGAACTTCTTAGATTAAGCGTGACGAACAATGTGCTTTTCTTGATCAGCTGTATCAGTAATAATAAATATTAATACGAATGTTGATTTGTCCTATTTTGGTTTTAGGGGTAGCTCAGATCATTTCAATTCCTATCAGGAAAACCTATGTGTGGTTGTTGTCTATCATCATTTTTGAAAAGGGATTCTTAAAGAATTTGAGTCCAAGCTGAGAAAGGATTACATAACATGTAATATGGAATGTCTCAAGATCGTGCCATTGGTCTGTATAGTAGACTCTGGTCGTTGACATATCGATGCGCTGAGAGAATTTTAAATCCCAGAGAGGCTAATAAGGTTATCGGAGATGACACTACGGAATACCCTAGGTGTGGTCAAGATCAATGGACGGGTGTCAAAAACCTTCGATTCACCCACTTCCACGATTTTATCTCAACAGACGACGACAATCTCATTACAGGACTTTTAAAAATATTTCCGATCGATTATGGCAAAGTGGTCAATTTCATCTAACGCGAGATATAGGACATCAAAAGAAAAATATCAGGAACATGATATTTTAGAAAGAATAGCAGATGATCCTCAGTTAAGTACCAGATGCTTATAAGCAATAATTGGAATAAGCCATACTTCAGTTTTCAGAATACTAAAAGAAGAAAAGTTAACCTCGTCATTTCAGTCCAGTGCAGAATTTATTGCTCGCCGATATCCCTCGACGAATTGAATTTGCATAATTTATTACGGATAAGACAAACACAAATAACAATTTCGTTATGACCACTATGTCAGTGATGAAATTACTTTCACACGTAGAGGCGTTTTCATTCAATTGGAGGATCACTATAGTAACTATTGAGATAGTGAAAATCCACAAGCCATTAGAGATGCGCACTTCCAGTACGAATTTAAGATGAATGTTTGGCGTGGACTTTTTAAGGATAGATTAATTGCATTACTGGCAAATTTAAATAGTAATTCATATTTATAATTTCTCCGAACTACGCCTTTAGATGAGTTGGAACAGTTGCCTTTAAACCAAAGAAGAGATATGTGTTCTTTGAAAGATGGCGCGAAGTTTCCTCATCTATGGATAGGGCGAGGAAGCGAATTTCCCAGGTCTTCTCGGGGTCCAGAAGTTACGCCCTAGATTTTTTTATTGGGACGTACGAAGACAATATTTTTTCAGGAGAATCAACTGTTACCACTAATGGCATTGTGTCCATTTCTATATATTGGTGTTATGGTAATCTATATTTTCGTGGTAAATAATAGTCGCAAGAAAGTAAATGTATGGGGCGTAATAAGGTATGATACAATTATTTTTGAGATGAATTTAATTGGGAAGGCAAGCTCATTCAACTGTCTGATTACAAATTTTTCGAATAAGCACTTTCTTGAAGGGTGTATTGGACGACATGGTGCCTGTGAAATCGCCGTATTTTACGACTTTGGACTTTTCTATGGGGTTATTTAGAATAAGTTTATTCATTTGATCTTCAAGATATCATTGACTTATTAAAACAAAAAATTAAACATGCTATAGATGAAATTAATTAAATCACCATCACAAGTGATGGTGGTGACAACTTTAGAGTTAGGGTAGAAAAATGTGCAGGTGTTGGACGAAGTCAAATAGAGTAATTTTAATGATTTGTTTTGTTGTTTTGTATGTTTTAATTTCTTTTTAATCAAAATATTATAGCAGAAACGGAAATTTTTTGGCGCCCTTTTTCGCACAGTTTTATTTGGGCGTGTCAAATCCAATTATTTTAATAGTAACACATTTATTTTATGTGAGAAACGTGTTGAACAAAAGGGAAAATGATATTTTGCGGTTGTTTGGTGTATTTCCGACCTATCGCTATGATTGAAAAATCACAAAAATCTGCAGTGGTCCGCACTGAACTTTCTTATACTCAGTTATACTACATTTTTCGAAATTTTTTAACTTTGCTTAAAATATCAATATCTATAATTTAGGTAAGAATATTTTTTTCCGTAACGTGTACAGTTTTCGAGATATGGAAAAAGGTGATAAGAGTAAATCATCACTTCCGGTTGAGAGATTGCGTTCAAGATATGACGGTTTCCTCCTTGCTACATACAAATGTTAAGTTTAAAGTTTCCACAGACGCGCGCACAGACACACACACAGTCACACAGCCACAGACACACAGACGTCATTCCGAAAATAGTCAGAAACGATTCAGGAGACCTCAAAACGTGTATATCCGTTGAAATCTCGAGTTCGAACATTTTCATGATTCCTATACTTACTTATACATAATGTATAAGAAAGTAAAAAGTGAGATATCGATATCGTGAAGCGCTTGTCATTGGTGGCTCAAAAGGAAAAAAAATTACATGCAATTGGTAGCCCACCTGTAGGAAGGGTCAAGTATGAGAATAAGGCTCCACTACTGATCGAAAATTTACTCCCACCTTCCGGAGACATCGTTTGAAGCTGCAGCAAAAAATAGCGCATGCAGTCCAGTTGAATTAGACCAACCAAGGTACCGCCCTGAAAAAGTTGTAAGTGCGGTATTCCTTCACGAATCGGCGATGGGAGAGGGGTTACTGGCAGTTCGGTATTCGGGAATCGAATACATACTTTTAGCACCTACTTTTTATGCCATTGTACGATTCGATGGAGTTTTCTGATCGCTTCTATTTACGCTTTTTTGTTTTTACCTTGCCGCTCCGCCTCATTCCCGCTCGAGCTCTTCCCACACCACGACCGCGATAACATACCTACAGGCCGATGCTACGGAGTGGGGGTGGAAGAATACTAATCGTGGACTAGAACATGTCGCTACAAACGCTGACCTAGCACCAGAATGTTTGCTGAAGACAATTTCCTGCAAATGCAAAACGACGTGCAGAAAAATATGTGGTTGTCGCAGAGCAGGACGCAAATGTTCTGTATTATGCCAGCGGAGAAACGTGCGACAACGTGGTCGCAATTCGCGTGCTACTCGATGAAGATATACGGAAACCTACTGTCAGAACGAATCACTATTCACCCTCCTGAGCTTTGAGACGAAGACATCGATGTTTACGAGGAAGAATCAGACTTGGCAGTACCATCGGTAGAACGTTCGAAACGTTAATTTTTTCATTGTAAAAGTCATACAGTTCCAGAAACGGTTTATTTACACCCCTCTTATCCTTTACTGTAAGCGTACGTCTTAAAAAAATATCAATCGGAAAATTTTACTTGCTTATGCTCCATTTTTAGAAAATGGGTTTCAAATAGAAGTTATTTAAAATTGCAATATCTTTAACTTTTATAGGAACAATTTTTTCGATATCGTATACCGTTTTCAAAATATTTATATCTGGTTTAGATATTGCTTTTAAAATATTATGTTTTCTTGCTTTCTATATTCGCATTTAAAGTCTCATAAATTAAGCGTCAATAACTTGAGCGCTAGACCGCGCAGAGTCACACATACTTTTAGCCGTCCGATCGCAATAGTATAAAATCTGCGGTGGTCCGCACCGAACTTTCTTATACTTGCTTATTCTCCCTTTTTAGAAAAAGGTTTTCAAATAGAAGTTATTTAAAATTGCAATATCTTTAACTTTTAAAGGAACAATTTTTCGATAACTCATATCGTTTTCAAAATATGGAAAATGTGATAAGAGTAAACCATTATTTCTGGGTTAGACATTGCTTTCAAAATATGACATTTTTTTCCTTTCTATATTCGCATCTCAATTCTGATAAATTAAGCGTCAATAGTTTGAGCGCTAGACCGCGCAGAGACGCGCACTTTTAGCCGTCCGATTGCAATAGTATAAAATCTGCAGTGGTCCGCACTGAACTTTCTTATACTCTGTTATACTACATTTTTCGAAAAAACTTTTCAAATGAAAGTTGTTTAAAATATCAATATCTATAATTCATGTAAGATATGGAAAAAGGTGATAAGAGTAAACTGACTGCGTTCAAAATAGGACGTTTTCCTCCTTGCTACATACAAATGTTAAGTTTAAAGTTTCAGAGCACTAGCTTAATCGTTTTGGCCGTAGAGCGCGCATAGACACGCAGACGTACAGTTAGACACACAGACGTCATTCCAAAAATAGTCAGGATCGATTCAGGGGACCTCAAAACGTGTATATCCGTTGAAATCTCGAGTTCGAAAATTTTCATGATTCCTATACTTACTTATGCATAATGTATAAGAAAGTAATTATAATTTTGAGTGAAGTAAAACTCTGACGCTATGAATGAAGAATGTAGCGCTATTGACCCTGTGTGTGTGTGTCTGTGCGCGCTCTAGCGTCCAAACCATTGAAGCCGCCACTATGAAATTTTAAACTTAAGATTTGTATATAGCAGGAAAGAAAACGTCCTATTTTGGAAGCAATATCTCAACCGGAAGTGATGGTTTACTCTTTTTCGGTATCTCGAAAACGGTGAGACATATCGAAAAAAATGTGAAATGAAAGTGAAAGATATTGTATAATTTTAAACAACTTGCATTTCAAAAGCTTTTTCGAAAAATTGAGTATAACTGAGTATACGGAAGTTCAGTGCGGACCACTGCAGATTTTTGGGTTTATGTGCGGCGTTCTTTGTTAAATAATAATAATAATAATGTATTTATTGGTCAACATAAACATTGCGTGACATAGAACAAAAGAAAAAAAAGAAAATAGATTAAACATTGACCAAATGGATCCTCATCAGTTGAACCGCAAGCGGCGCCCTGCTCTTCTTTCAGGACCCAATATAAGAGAAAAAAAAACAAGTAAACGCTTAATATTATCTTAAGTAAAATAAAGTGGAACACATAATACTACCTAACAGTTTAAATTATCATGTAGCATATGGAAATATAACAAAAATACAAAAGTAATAAGAAAAAAAAACAAACTTATCAACAAATCGCCGACAATATATGTAAATATGTAATAGATTTGCATAACTTCTTCGTTTTTACTTAGTTTTTGAAATTGTTGATCAGCTTAAGTTTATTTCGAAGACGTTATTTAGTTCCATTGCTTGCATATTGTCAGTCGTACAAATTTTGTAACATATTTTTGACAACAGTAATTTTTATACTTAAGTATTTGCATAAAACTTGATCCTAGTATAATTTGAAACATTTGATAAATTATAGATTATAAATAAATTGTTCAGTCGTTAATTGACATTTGAGTACCGTGTGCTGATTTGTTATTTGTTTTTTATACACATGTTTGGATATTCATGAGTCATGGGTTAATATAAAATACCTTCAATTAACTCATTTGTATTTGAAGTCGGACAGTTCGAACAGTTTTATTGAAAAAATCAAAAAATATTAACAACGCAAACGCTATTCGAAAGTAATGTTTTAAAAATATATGTGTCGAATCTATATCTCTGCTAATTGATGTAACCAACTAGTTATCCTGGTGCAAATCTACGTCGTAAAAACTATTAAAAAGTTTCAAGTTTGAATTTTATGAATTTGTAAACCGAGTTAGCACTTAAATTTCGATTGAAACTCTGAACTGCACATTTCATGTAGCTTTATCATAACATGTTACATTAAAGCCAGCTACTAAGCAAATTTACCTGTAAAGCTGTCCTAAATTATAATGCGCATTGACGTGATCCATAGAGTAACGAATCGCGAGCAGAAAATGTTGCTCCGCTTCATCGCCGTTCGTTATTAACGTACCCAAGTTGTTGTGTGCGCTGGCATACATTGGCCATAATCTGAAACGCAAGAAATATTCCATTATATTAAACATCCACCAATACGTTCACATGTACGTACTTCAAAGCCGTGCGGTAATGCGATTTCGCCAGCTCGGGTCTTGCAGAATCCCGCAGAAAATTGCCGAAATTATAATGCATTTTAGCATTGTGTGGCAACGTCATTAATCCAGACCTGCAACAGTAAACAACTTGACATTGGGGTAAGTGAGTTATGTAAGTGCTCCATAATTTTATCGAGTCATGAAGTACTTAAATGTCAATTTGTGTAAAACGTTTTCTTAATTTAAAGCTTTTAACGGATTCTGTTGAATGTTATTGGTGAGGATGAGCCATTTAATGCAAAACCATATAGATTCCATAACACCTTAGATTGGCTAAAAGCCTTTCAATGAGAGGACATCGAAGACAAATGACGTTTGAGGTATTACCAAATTATTTAGGAAATATACAATTATTTAGAAAATACTTCATTATCTGTAATACAAAGTGATAAATCTAGTCCATAAGTACCTACACACATAGGTGTTTGTCACTAAATAAAAAGAGGCAAACTAGCTGAGTTATTATTCAGCCTTCCTTATTATGGTCTACATATATGGTGCATAATGTATAAGCTACAGCCTATAGCCACTTTAAACACATTGTTCTTAACGTCAAGGAGGTTTGCATCGTCACGTATGGTCCTTGGCATATATTATGTAGGTAGGTATATTAACATATAGAAGCATTAAATTACCTAACATTTTTTTAAATATAAAAGGTTGATTTGCTGATCATTTTACAATCGTTTTACTATTTCATATTTATTATTGTAGAAGCAAACCAACATTCGTTGACTGCAAATGTCAAATACATTAAAAATGGTTTTATTCCGTATTTGTCAACTGGGTTTTCTTGTGTTGATAGCTAGAATATATTTTCAAATTTCTATTTTCCTAATTTCAATGTTATTGTCGTTCAGCTTGTGTTAATTTAGATAAATATTGAGCGTCTGTGATGATTTTGGGGATCACCATAACATTTTGGATCACCATAACAGACATATTTGTAACATTTGGCAGATAATTGAAGATTTTTATAAATGCAATAGCAAGTTATGACATAGTAGGGATCAAGGAGGAATTTGTAATAAATTTGTGAACCATAGGAAGATGGTGGAAGTTCACGAGGAGAATATGAGTTTGCATCGACTGCAGAAGGCTTGGATTGGGTTGGCTTAGGTTTGGTTGGATGGGGTTTGGCAATTCATCAACAACGACAGTAGAAAAAGTTAGGTTCTCTTGTTCAGGGAAGACAATATTGAAAAGATCGAGTCAAGAAGGAATATTGTAGTTTATGGACAGGAACCACTTTGCAAAAATTTCTGTGTATACAAACTTCAGCTATATGATAAAGAAATAGGTTAAAGAGACGTGCGGTGGATATTTCTGCATCGGATATAAAAATAATGAATTATAGTATCTTAGAAGGAACAAGATAAATTGTGGAGTTCTATTGTAGTTAAACTAAGCCATCTCTTATCTTTACGGAGCAAAAATACGTCTGCGATTGAAAACGTTTGAGGAGTAAAATATTTTGTTCATGGTAGTTCATTCATCTAACATAGTTACACCAGCTATTTAGCACACAGTTGTAAATATAAACGCAGGCACTTTAGCGTCTCATTTGAAGATTGCAAGATACAAAAGTATTCCGAAGAGACTACGCAGAGGGTCTTCGGAGAAGATATTCCGATATAATAAATGGATTTAACCAAACCAAAAGATTAAGGAACTAAGTATAATAAAAAAAATAATACGTAGAGGATGACTTAAATAAGGAAGAACGCAGGATACTAAGTATAATAAGGATCCAAGCTAAAGAAGAGAAAGGCAAAGGGAAAACGGTTAAGATAGGTTACAAAAAACTGGTTGTTGCTAACCAAGTGTGGATATGGAATATACAATTAAAGAAACTGGTCTATAAGCATGAGGCTAACTAGGAAAAAAAAAACTAAACAATGTAGATCAGAGGAAATATAGTTTAAGGACGGCCAGGTGCACAAAGGATATGGGGAAAATACTCAAAACTCTTTAACAATTAAAGAAGTTGTAGGAAATGATATATTTTTACGGCTTCTAGAATGTAAGGGGCACTTTTGCGATAGGGAGTCTTAAAGAATTATTAAGGGAAACTAAAAATACTGGATAGAAATAAGCATAGGATTTGGCTTCATTGTACAAAAATATTATAAAGATAAGGTGATGTCTTTCAAACCAATATCAATATCCAATATCGTGTGTGTTTAACGTTTGCGAAGAGAGAAGGACAACATCAGTATAATCAATGTCCACACCCCTCAGAAGAAAAATACAAAGAAGAAAATTGCATATTTTACGAACAACTAGAAGAATATGACAAATAATTGAAATATTAAAAAATAGGAAGGAGTCTTACGAAGAAACCGTTTACAGTGCCAAAGGAGAAGAGGGGGTTAATGGAAGTACTAGCGAACGATGAAATCACAAAAATAATCAAAGACCTATAGATTAATAAAAGTACATGGGGAAGCGAAGTATTCACTTAACTGAAAGAATAGATGAACTTGTAAAACTAGTATGGGAGCAAATGCCCGAAAAATGGACAACCACACTGATATGCCCTTTCCATAAAAAATGTGACAAATCTTTATGTCAAAACTATACAATATGTATTACTGGGCACAACTTATAAAGTACTCGCAAAACTTTTTAACGAAAAATTAAGCAATGTTACAAAAGATTTCTTGGGGGAATGTCAGGCGGTCTTCAAGGAGAAACAGATCGGTAAATGAGCACATTTTTACTCTCAAAGAAATTGAAACAACCTGCTACGAATACAAATTAGCTTCGCAGGTGCTAATCATTGATTTCAAACAAGCCTATGATAGAGTGAATATAGAACAAATGTACAGTATAACGAGAAGATTATAAATACCAGAAAAAACTGATAACATTGACTCTGAATGAAGCACAAAATAAAGTGCTGTGGAGTGGCCATAAATCAACATAATTGATGGTGGAAATTTCCATGAGGCAAAGTGGCCCTCTCTGCACTACACTCTTCAACCTGGTTTTAGAAAGCATAATTATAAGCAGTAAAGTAAAAATTGAAGGTAGAAATACAACAATGAGCATCAACGTTTAGCATCTGCATACGGCCTTACATTCCTAGCAAATATGAAAGGGGAATCATAAGAAAATTGGAAACAGAAGCAAACATTTTCGGACTAAAAATAAACAAACAAAAAATAAAATACATCGTAATGGGCGAAACCCAGAGTCATTAGATGAAAATTTGCGACCTACGAATGATCGAAGGAAATATGAGTTTGGCAAGGTAAGAGTTCTTATACTTCATGACAAACGAAAAAGGGCACAAGGAGCAGGATATAAAAGTCAGGAAGCTGAAAAGGTTAATGAAATCAACTAATCAAGAAGATGAGATATTTATAAAACTGTTACAAGGCCAACCGCGACATTTTCTTGTGAGGCATGGTCACTAAAAAAAAACCGGAAGCCTTTGATATATAGGAAGGGAATTTGCTAAGAGTGGAGTAAATACAGAAGACGGTTGACGAAGAACTACACATAATGAAGTACAAAGTACAAAGAAGCAAAGATAACATCCGCCATACTTAAAGAATGGCCAGTAATAGATTACCAAAAATGCTCCTTCCCAATTGGAAAAAGGAGAAAAATGGAGACAACTGAAGAGATGGTTGGAAAGTGTAGAGCAAGATCTAAGAAGTATGAAGATGCAAAATCGGAAAGAGAAAACTAGAAACAGAAAAGAATGGAATTAAATAAGTTCAAGGCTTTCACGGCTTGTAGAGTATGTATGTACATATAAATGTCGTTTCCCATTGTTCCTATTTCCATTGTAAATTACAGCACTGCGGTGCCCATGTCCATACACCGTTTTCACTGACCAGAGTTGGCGCCTAACATATTATAATATTATCCGTATTAAGAAATTTAAATCTGCACACACTCGTCCCTTTGCTGTTTGAAACAGATTTTTGATGTTGTTTGAAACGGCGTTGTAAAGCAATTTTGTGGCTGATTTAAATCAATTTAATACGATTTAAGGGCGATAGCAAAGTTTTCAAAATGTTTTAATAATTATATTTATTTATACGAATTAATTTCGTGTTGGATTCACACTTTCTATTTCAAGTGTTTATATACAATATAAATATACAATATTTACTTAAATAATATTTGAATTAAACATGACATGAAATGAGTGTTACGACTTCCAGCACTATACAAACACAACCAAAAGTTGGATGTCCAAAGTGATCGAGTATATGTATTAATGAGTATATGTATTAATGAGATGAGAACCAATATTGTAGCACAGCACAATGAATTCGTGCGGGCATCTGATTCATCGTATTGCTTCTTATTACTGGATCGGCGTAAAATTGATAGATATCTAACTTGGATTTGGATTAAATGGTAGCGAATTAAATTTTCTGTCGCATTGATCGACTAGATGCAAGACAAAGTGAAAGACATCAAGCAACCTTTTAACTGGAGAAATGCAATTTAGCGATGATGATGAGACTTTTACTTTACTCGCTACACTAATCCATGAGCCAAGTTGCCCTATTTATGTCTCCAGTGCGTTGATCTTGAAGCGAAATTGAAATTTTAGGATTTTATCCATCCAAAAATTAATACACATTTAAAATTAAAAAAAAATACATTCTTATTTATAATCTGAATAGCTGTGTTAGCAATAATTGTTATATAAGTTAAACTCATAGATTAGGTAACAACAAATATTTAATGAATTGCAATCAGGAAATTCGTCATCCAGCATTAGCTAAATGTTAAAATTTCTTAAACCGGCACGTGATATAATTAATTACATGCATCAAATAATTTATAAAATTGTAAATAAAGTCAATTGTAAATATTCAAATGACTAAAGTCGTGTAGTTACCTGCACTAATTTTATAAAAATACAGGGTTAGTCGAGATCATCAGAGGTCAAAACAAATCTACTCGTTTGTAGAGTTTTAGTGTGAAATTTGCCAAACATATATGTTATAAAATGTTAGACATTTAAATCATCGTTCGCTCCTCTAATTTAAATTAAATGTATGTACTCCGGCGAGGTAATAGTAGTAGCTTGACCGAACTGAATATTCCAAGGTAAAAATCAAGCGCCAGGCAACGGAAAATGTAGCGGTAGGGTGTATTAATTACCGTAACAGCGATTCTCGAGACCTCCAGTCTTTGTTCCTTGTAACAACTCGCAAACAACTTGTTGTCAAAACCAAGAAGATTAAACAAAGGATAGTCTGCCTGTGTCGAGCATATGCGCTCCACATCAACTGGATTCCATACACTGCCAATAGGATGCATCCAGTGCTAGAAGCAAAGTTGGATTAATTAGGCCATACACCCATTATTTACATTTAATTACCTTGGTATGTAGAGTACCCTTTCGGCGACAACAAATCCCACCGTGACCACCAGATTTGTCGCCGGCATGAACGGTAATACTAAAAGGAGAGAGCCTAGAACCAGCGGAACATGCCTTTGATACTGAAACCATGAATTTTAATTAATGTACATACGACACACAAGAAAGAATAACATTGGCACATCGTTTCAAATAACATTGAAGGATTTAAAACGTAAATTACTATTGTCATGATTTATAATCAATTAAATATATAGTTGATACGATTGGATATAAATAATGTAGGTAATTATAGAAATGCTCCGTTGGTAATAATATTAATATTTCTACATCTTCTTGAATGACAAATTTTTAAATGAAATTGATTTTGCAAATGTACGTTGTATAGTTATATATTAGTTGGAAATATTTAACTAGATGAAATTAAAACGGTGATTTTGAATTATGACTTCTTTATAAATTTATTTTGTATTGACATATAATATTTGCAATTCTTTATATATACTCAGTGACATATAAACTGCACCACCTATAAGGGGTGGGAATTTTTGGACTAAATTTGGCAGAAACATTGGACTAGTCTAAGGTAGCAATTGATTAAAATTTCATAAAGAAAACACTTTATCTTTTTGATTTTTCTTTAATAATCTGTCGGTCCGCCTCTATTTCTGATACACTCATTGACCCGCCTTGGCATTGATTCCAGCAGGTGATCAATGTCTTCTTGGGGTATGGTATCCCAAGCAGCCTGTACTTCATGCCGTAGAGCTTCTATTGTCAACGGTGGGTTCGGTAGATTCCTTAATCTTCTACCCATCACGTCCCACACGTGCTCAATGGGCGACAAATCGGGAGATCTCGGCGGCCAAGGCAAAAGATTAACATTGGCCTCTTCAAAGAAGTCAAGAGAAACCCTTGCTACGTGAGGTCGTGCATTATCTTGCTGGAAAAGTGGGTTTTCCAGCTCTCGAAGATATGGAAGAACATGTGGTTCTACCACTTCGTCAATGTAGCGTCGGACGGTCATACTGCCCCGAATGAAGAGCAAGGGTGACCTAGTGCCGTAAGCAATATCACCCACACCATCAACCCCACAGTTCGGTGAACATGCCTCGCAATCGAAAAATCAGGATTGCGCCTTTCTCCACGTCTTCGTCTAACAGTCATCCGACCATCATGCATTCCTAAACAAAATCGCGATTCGTCACTAAAGACAACTCGATGCCACTACAAGTTCCATTGAAGTCTTTCCGTGCACCAGGCCAAGCGTTCCTGGCGATGTTGAGCAGTGAGGAGTAGCACAAGATGTGGGCGGTAAGACAGCAAGCCAAAGGTTCTTATTCGACGATAAACTTTTCGCAAGCCTATCGGACGACCTTGTTCACCTAACCATTGATCAGCTATTGATCTAGTTGTAGAGAATCGGTCTCTCAAGGCCATTAGTCTTAAGCGGCGATCTTGACGTTCATTGGTTCGTCTTTGAGCCCCAGTGCCTCACCTCCGACGTCCAACCCCATGTTCAGACCACGCTTGATAAACACGCATTATTGTTGAGTGGTGCCGTCCCAAACGGTTGTCGATTTCTCTAAACGAAAAACCTGCTTCTCGTAAACCAACAATCCGCCCTCGGTCAAAGTCACTCAACTGCTGGTAAACGTGAGGTCTCCTTCCTCTAGGCATCGTTAAACACTTGAAACACTTTAAACTAAAGAACGGGATCCAAAAAAGTGGAACAATTTCAAAAAATGAGTCGATAATTGCTTGTCTATCACCACCTCTAAAAAATGACACAAACGTCAAAAATCCCATGAGTACTTGATGATTGGGTTTCAAATTTTAATCAAATATTTCCCTGGACTAGTCCACTATACCTGCCAAATTTGGTCCAAAAATTCCCACCCCTTCTAGGTGGTGCAGTTTATATGTCACTGAGTATATAAGTTTTGTATGTAGCACATGTATACCACAAATATTTTATGTTACGTATTACGAGAAGCTGTTGTTTCACGTGATCAACGAGTGCATTTCCGAACTGAATTAGTTGCCCATGCTTGATTGATCTATCTACGCCCGTATGTTGTAACGCTTTTAACTACGCCCATATTTGTCGTTAATCGCTATTAAGACTGAATATAATAAGATACATGTGGCTTTAACACGGAATCTCTTGAAGTAAAAATGCTTATCATGATGATTAAGTCAATAAGATACATAATCCTCAAGAACTTTGAATGATAATCGTCAAAGTAAAACATGCGGATGACGTTGGAAATAACATTTCACAACAAACTGAATTGATGTATAGTACAACAATTCGGCCGTGATCATAGTTGTGATAATTACATTTAATAATCTAAATAGAAGACAAATGTTCTAAAATTATACATAAATGAAAATAATGCTAATATTTATGGAGTTTATGGTGGTGAAGAAAGCATGGAATTTTAAATGTTCCTAAAGAGAAATAAGAACTTCATTGAATATTTAGTGGTTTTAGGGTCGAGATAATCTGCCCTATTCTGTAACTATTGTTACGTAGCAATTGATAAGTCTAACAAACTTGAAAACGACTGAATTGATACGAAATCCTAACAAGCGTATCAATAATGCTATTCTGTAACGGGACTTGTTAGCCGCAATTGAAACGAACCCATAACAAGAAAAATAGAAAGTAATTTTGACCGCATCAGCGTTCGCACATGCGCTGACAACATTACATTTATAATCCCTTCGTATTAAAAATAGTAGCGTAGTTCGCACATGGCGAGTTTAACAATGGGGAAAAAACGAGAAATCCGAGAACCAGCGAGAAGTAGTTTGATATGATGCTGGACTTTATTTGTACTCACAAAGTGGTTTAATTATTGCAATTGTGTTGCATTCTTCGAACATGACCTTTAAAAAGTGAGGTTACAATAATATTTTTTTTATTTTTATTGCATATAAATTCAACTCGCATACCTATTTTCTACTGCCAGCTAACTCATCTACTAAAGCCACAAAAATTTCTCCATTCAAATTCATGACGCAAAATATTTTTAATAAATAACACAAAAATTGTAACCAAAAGCGATTTTATATTAAATACCTACTTATTTGCTATTTTTAATACAGCGAAATATAAGTAAAAATTATCACTGATGCTATTTAAGAATAAAACCCAGTTTTTTTAATTTCCAAATGACAAATAACACACGTAACAACAGCTCATTATCAATTGATACGACATTTCAATAAATTGTTAGGTTCTAACAAAAATTGAACGACTCAGACCTTACAGAATACCACTTTGCGTAACAAACTTGTTACGATTGATACGTAACAAGTCTAACAACTTAACAAGTTGAAAAGATGCTTAGAGAATACGGCTGAATGTTTGTTAACTTTTTTACGACGTTTCGTGTTGTTCTGTGGCAATGAATTAAAAAGGATACGGACAGCATCCTTATATCATTGAAAATGTAATTGAAAAAGTATAAAATTATAACAAAAATGGAGGAAGTCGAAAATAAATCGTAAAAATCGTAATAAGCATTGTAATTTGTAAAATATCAAAACCAAAAATGGTTAAAATTTGTAAAAATCATTAAAAAAACACTGGAAATCGTCGAAAATAAATATTTAAAAACCGTAATAAATCGAAACAAAAAAAAATGTTAAAATCATAAGAAATAAATATTAAATTATCGTTAAGATCAATAAATATCGTAAAAGTTGAGCAAAATTGCAATCCGTAAACAAAAAATCACAATCGTCTTTATAAACAGAATTATTCGAATTTAAAACAAAAAAATATTATAACGAGCAATTGTCATTAAAAAAATCGTTATAAATAGTAATAAAATCGAAAAACTCGAAAATCAAAAATATTGTAAAAAAACGTAAATGGAAAAAAGATAAAATCGTATACATCAAGAACACACTATTTTAATAATAGTAAGAAATCGAAGAAATCTTCATAAATTGTAAAAACAATCGAAAAAGTTGGCAAAATAATTGAAAGTTATCATAAAATGTAAAAATTGCCAAAAATTTACTGAATCATGAAAATATTCACTATGAGTCGTAAAACATCCCGAAAAAATTCTAAAAAAATTAAAAAATCGTTTCGCATCCTAATAAATTGTAAAAAGACTAAAATTGAGAAAAATCTTAGAAATGGATCCATTTATTTCTCGATTTTGATTTGATTTAGCTGCCTGCATACATTTCTGAAATTCACAGAATGGAACTGGAACTGGAACTGAAGATTTTTGTGTTTTTGGACAACATTTCACTTATGGTTCTTGTCAACGTCGCGATCAACATTACTATGGGTTCCAGTTTTTCCAATTACTATTACTTAGATTACTGTACTATTTTAGACCACTAATCATCTTAGCTAGTTTCTTAAATCGGAGTTGGATTATATTAAGATTGTCTTAATTTTACTAGCAATTTTTCAAATATGTTAAATAATGTTTTGATTTTAGTTCCACTAGAAATTTTGTTCGGAGTTCGAAGTTGATAAATTATGTTAAGTTGAAAACATTCAATAATTATTCGACCTGGTAAACAAGGGGTCGGGGTTTTGTGTTTACCATTAACTTTTCTTTGATAAATCTATTCTTATATAAATATCGAAGTGAATCAAATTTGTTATGCTTGTGAGATTAATTTAGTTTGAGATTAATTTAGTTTTTCTTAAAAAATATATTCTCGACGTTAATTAACTGCCAGCTATTTCCCATGGGGCTGCATATAAAGCATCAGCCATATAAACATCGTCCGCAGTTGATACTCGAATGTGTGGCCATATAATATTTTATCCAGTGGGTAATAACAATAAAAAAATCCACGGTGGCGACTAAGGATGCAAGTTTTATGACTTGGATATTCAAACTTAATATTAACCTTGAGCAACCGTGACATTATTGGAGTACATGTTTTATAAAAATTTAAAACTAATATTTTATTGGATAAATTAAGAGATAACATTGTGTAGTTCCATTGTAACGGATTTAATTCTTAGTTAGTAACATAAACGTAAAATATGTAATAATGCTATGTCTATAATAAACAAAACACAGCGAGCTCACGAAGTTTTATTAACTAATGTTTATTGAAACGTTAGTTTAATAAACAATTGAATAACGAGAATTTCAAACATCTAAAACATGGGATTGTGAAAAATTACGACGATAGGAAGGTTTTGTTAGAGGATTACCGGAAATCCCTCCTGAATTCATCCTACAGAATTGGATTTTAAGGTATTTTTGAAATGTAATGTGAACAGAATTTGTAATGCATCGCATTTGTGTCACCAGAGACATACATTTTATATCAACGAAATTGTGAAACAATACGTTATACGTTGCAATTAAACAAAGCCAGGCTGAAGTTTTGATGAAACACTTGGAAGGATACAAATTGTAAATAAATTACTTAACCCTTGTGGTGCCACCCGGGTAACCGGGTACCCATCGGCCTATGTTTTGTTGAATAATTTTTTTTCTAAGAAAGATTGGCCAAAACCTTCTCGTATCCCCATGCTTTGACTGATTACCTATCAAAATTTGCATTCTACATATTAAAAAAAAATTGTTTATTTATTGAATATTTTGAAATGTGTTGTACAAAAATCATAGTTTTCGTTTTTTGTACTGTAATATACAAATACTGTATGAAAAATTACAAAAAAATAATTCATTTCAAAATTTTACACAGATACATTAGAAATCAATGATTACAATGCAAATATTTTGTGACCTTTGCTGTGTGCTGATCACATAATTTAATTGATATACTCAGATAGCAATGCCTTCTTATAATATGAATAATTAAATATTAATCGAATGCATATAATTATTCTAGTTACAATGGGCTTTTATCAAGAATTTCGTGGGCGAGGTACCCGGGTACCTGGGTGGCAGACGCTGTGAGTTTTTTTTGGGTGGCAACACAAGGGTTAACCAGAAACGAAAAATTAAATTACCTTGGGTATTAATTTGTTACATATTTCCTGCGTATTATATATTATTATAATTGAGACATTTCATTATTAACAAATGGTGAAATTGACTGAAAATATTTCCATTGACGGGCTTATTATTACATATTTCAATGAAAGCACAATTTTTAATTCTGTTGTGAACATCAGTCCACATCTCCGGATAATAATTTGTCATTATAAGGCTTTAACACATACGCGTATAGTTTATCTTTTGATTAATACGCAACGCTGAAACTAAACCAGGCAGCGCAATTTATAAAGTTAATATCTAAACAGTGAGTATGATGTATGAATTTGACAATTTACACCGAATTGCACTCTGCGAAATATGATTCAGGGCGCTTGTTGTTTGGCGCACAAACAAATACAGACATATAAATATAAAACAATAAATGTTTTATCGAAATTGTAGATAAAATAAATTTAGCGTAAAACACACGCCAAATCGATATGCAAATTACGTCGCATGATACGGAAACTGAAATATGTGGACCGTATATTTAAAATTCCACATTTTATATCGGTATGTATCGGCGTCAGAAATCCAAAGATGCACTCCACATTAAAGTGCGAAGATAAAATTTTATTACGAATATTTCCGAAGAGAAAAATGAGAAATTTATATGTAGCGGGGCTAAGCTACTCCGAGCTCCCAGGAAATGGAAGTAAAACGAATGACTTTAATGCAAATATTAAAATAATACATGAGGTTGCTTGTTATCTTTTCGTCGCACTTTCGAGACGACGAGTTTGGATACGTTTGTTTAACTGCTGAAACTTCATGTTTTATTAAAACCCTGTCTGTGATAACACCGGCTGCTTATTTTGCACGCAGACGCGTTGAAAAAGGCGAAATGAAATTTAACCAAATCAACTTAAAGTAATAATTAATGTTGTAATAAAATTTAACTTATTAGTGTTGCCATATGCAACGGTGCATTACCACATAACTAGTACACACATACGTATGAGACGTCTACAGCATTAACCATGTCGTACACCGCTCAGTAGCATTACACAAAGTGGCAATTTTCATTTAAAGGAAATGGCACATAATCAACTCCGCGCTTAAATATAATCGAGTAAAATTTATTTCAGAATCACAAGAATTTAATGGACATCGACAAGTTTAGTTCTAGACACTTTTCAATGAATAAATAATAAAGAGCGATTACAAATAAAGCGAACGTAAAATTATTCAAGTCACGACCCCAAAGAGTTACTCATAGATAGAGCATTAAAACTGATGTAATGGTACACTTCACCATTATCACGATTTATAGTGTGAAGGAAAGAGCGCAGTCCATTTTGTCGTGCTATAAAAATGTTTTGTGTCTATTATACTAAAAAACAGCTTTGCAATCATTACGACGGATGTGTTAGTTAATCGCGGACGAAGCATCAAATAACCATTTATGTGCCAGTTCTATCCTCATTCGAACGTCAGAATTGCGTTTTATTGGAGGACTCAACGCGATAGCGCTTTAAATGGGGAGCAAAGATAGTTTAGAAGATAAATATGCACATAAATATTTGTTTGAAAAGCGATAAAAATGCACATTATTTTGTACAACACGATGGTGCATTTTTACATCGTTTGGGTTTTATATACACACGTCTACTGTTTTACGAAAGTGCTGGTAAAGTAGAAAATTGTCTCTTGAAATAATCGTCTCTAAATTATATCATAAATTTATCGATCTAAACATTACAATAACGAAATTTGATCGAAAGGTATTATGTATTATTTTTTCTCTTTTCCGCCAATACTGAAAGTATACTGCTGAAGTGTTAATAATAGTGTTACTAAAATACTGCGTGGTAAGGGTAAGTTTGTTTCAATTTATTTGCCAACCACAGTCTCCAATTCACTATTACAGTCTTGTCGCTGAAATCTGTTGAAGTGACAGTTTTTGTACTGTGGGTTAGTGCTTTCTCAAATGACTTCTTGTGCCAGTAGTACTTATTTTTTTCCTTTTGCCTGCGTAATTTCGACTTAATGAGATAAATAATTCGTTATTCACGTTTAAACTGTATGAACCAATATTGATACAATTTACTTCCCTATCGCAGGGATGACCAACCTTTTTATATTCTCGTGCAAAAAAAAATAAAAATTGAATTTATTAATAGGATACCATTAGATAACAATTAATGCAATTACATGCATAAAAGCCCATAAAATTAATATTATTTATTTATTACATTCTTGCTGCTGTAATCAGTCCCTCAATTAAATGGGGATCTTATCGATGACGGGGGTTGAAGTGGGGTTTCAGAAACCCGGTTTTAAAGCAAAGGTGACGGTTGTTATCTAAACCCACCCTCGATTTATTGCCAACCAAAACTAATAATTCATTGGGCGATGTTTTCAATATTATTTTTTAAGCTGCCAGCAGAAAAGATAGATGATAAATATTCCTCTAGATAGATGTTTGCTTTGTGATACCATTTTATTCAGCGTAACACTTGAGGAGGAGATAATTGTTATAGGATCCATTTATTTCATAATTTCAGTTCGTTGTTTGTGTGTGTTGTTTTGTTATTAAATGGTCCTATCAAAATAATGACACATTAATTTCCAAAATTTCTGCTCGTGCCATGAAGGCGTGGGTGCATAAATTTAAAGCAACGTAATAAAAATAAATCAAGAAATATTTAGGAGTTGAAATCAAAATCAATGACAAAATTACGTCGTGCCAGGCACAATTTCAAACAGGCTTCTAGGGTGCATACAGAGGAAGGGGAGTAATTTGAGCAACACCATTAAAAATGATATCAAAAGCCTAACACCCGAAGGTGTAGAGTGTAAAAGTTTAAAAGCTCTTAACAAAAAATGTCCATTCCTTTCTATTCTGTGCAAGTTACTTTGCCTCTGTTAATGTTAATCCCTTCTTCTTTAAAATTCTTCCTATTATACTGTCCCAAGTCTCTTTTGGTCTACGCTTTCTTTTTTCTGTTGGTGTTGCTTCCCGATTCTAATTAGTCAGTATTTTGTCACTCATCCTCTGCATGTGTTCCCACCGTCCCAGTTGTGGTTTTTCTGTATCCAATTTTGCTTTTATCTATATATTACTTTTGCCAATGTATATTAAATCTCATTATTAAAACAACAGTATAATCAAAATAATGAATAAAATGTTTACCGTCACACTTCCAATAAAATTGGAAAAAAAATTATGATACACGTGAATAAATGAATTTTATCCACTCAAAAACATTATCTAAAATGTTTTTTTGTGGATACAATTCGATTTTATTCACTTATACCATAAATAGTTATTATACACTGGCATTTTGTTTCCTTTGTTATTTACTTTTTATTTATAAATGCCTTATTCATTGCATAATACTCCTTGTACGCTTTCCCTAATCTGTTATTCAGCTCGACTTCCTATCTACCGTATTCATCCAGCAGCGTTCCTAGACATTTATATTTGCCGACTTGATCGATGTCTCCACCCTCTAATTTTATATGTGATCGTTTCATTTCTTCTGATACCACTATATTTTTTTTACCTTTGTTCACTTTCATCCCATTATCTTTTTGCCCATTATTCCATTTCTTCAGGTTTTCACCCAGATCTGTTTCATTGTTCGCTATAGTGGCTACACCATCCGCAAATGCACAGTTTGATCTCAACCTTCTCAAGTTTTCGTTATCCTATATACAGCCGTTTCGCTTTCTGTTACATGCTATTGATTACTTCATCCATGGAAGTTATAAACACAACCGGACTTAGACTTCTCCCTTCTGTGGTTACGAATATTTCGGACTTTTACGGATAAACACAATTTCTGGTTTCATTGGATAGGCATTTTATTACTCTTGGTAATTTTTTTATTTACATTCCTATTCTCTAGACTTTATTTTCCATATTTTCGTTCTTGATACCTTGTCAAACGTTTTTTCTAAGTCTCAAAAGGCTTAATATACTGTTTCTGATGTCGCCAGTGTTCTAGTTATTATTTCTTTCAACTCGAATATATGGTCTTGTGTGCTTTTCTGAAAGCATTCTGTACTCTATTAATGTTGGTTCTACTTGTTTTCTTTGTCGCTTTTTTAGTACGTGTTCAATTATCATTGTGCTCATTAAGTTCTTACCTGCAATTATTATAGTCGTTGCGATCCCTTTTTTATATTTCGGTACTTATGAGGCTTATTTCCAAGTGTTTTGGCATTTCTTCATTTCCAAGTCTTTTGGCATTTCTTCCTCAGTCTACGCTTAATTTTTTTTAGTTACAAGTCCCTGCATCTTATATTTTTTAACTATTTCCGCTGTAATATTGTCACTTCCTGGTGCCCTTCCATCTTTCAATCCTTTAATAGCTTCTGTTATTCTTCCATAGTTATATATATATCTCTACTGTTTCTCCATCTAATTTTTGTTCTTGTTCCCTCCGCCTTCCCACTCTTGTTGTTCAACTTCCTTCCATTAATTTCTGAAAGTAATTTTCACTCCATTATTTCTCTTCTTCCGTTTTTATTATGTTTTGAGACTCTATAGAATAGTTTCTCGCTGCTTTTACTATTTCTCCATGTTTACCACAACTCTTTACATGTTTTGTGCTTTGATTTGGCTCGGATAATAATTTTATTGAATAGTTACTTCTCCAACTTTTTGATTCAGGTTTTGTATGTGGTCATTTACTCTTTATTTGTATTTCTTTCTATTTCTAAGTTTTGACCACATGTATCTTTTTTGTTTCTTCTAGTTCTTGTCCGGCCCATGTACAGCTATTATTGTTCCTTTTTTGCTCGTATTCTCCATGTCAGTAGTCAAGATGATGTCTGATATTGCTTCACATTTTCAAGGCATTTTGTACGTCTCTATGTACTATGCAAAGCAACACTAGCTCTCCCTTTTCTCCCATCCAATAAATATTGGTAAATGTCGTGTAACACAATTCCATTACCTTTTTCTTTGTTTTCCTTATGTTCCTAATGTTTCACGTTCTAATTTTTCATACTTTACTTGCATTTATTTTTTCCTCTGTTTTTAATATATTCGTTTATTTGTTTCGTACTCGTTCTCATTTTAATTTTCATTATCCTCAGTCGTCGTACATTTTCGTGTCCTTTTGATTTAGTTTGCTTCTACTGTTCTGATTAATTACATAAAACTTATATAGCAAAATTTAAATCTTTGCGGACATAAATACGGAGATGTATGTATTTTGTATACCTATTGTTGCCATTTTATAACAAATTATATTTTTAATTTCCTCAAAATCATTGCTTTACAATATGGTTAGAAGCAAACTAATAAATAACAATAAATATGTTCTTAATATCGAAACGCTTAACAGACCACTAGGATTCAGGAAATTATACATTGTTTCCATATGGCGAGTGATTCGACCTGTAATGACAAAAATGCAAACAATGTACTTAAATTTAACGTATTGACAGTAGGTGTTCCTTTTTATTAATTCATTGCATTCTTATGTTGATTGGGATCAAATAAAACGTGTGTAGTTCGTAAAAGTTGGCATTTTGTGGTACATTTAGTTCTTTTTTAAAAATGCAATGCAATTTGTTACTTCAGCAAAATTCTACTGTTTTTCATATGGTCCATGGATGACGTCCATACATTCTTGGCAGATGTATATTTTTGTTGTTGGTGCGAGGGCCTCAGGTTATGTTTGTGTTTTATCTTCCCTTTGCAAAATACTGGTAGTTGTATGTGGTTCTTAACCGCTGTTTCATATTCATGTATCTTGTCGTATTGTAAGACCACCAGGATATTGTGAACATTTCTGACGACAATGATTTAAATAGGATTAGGGATGTTAAGTATTCAGATTTTATGCAAAATACATCGTTTCTGATTATTTGTATGTTTTAATGGACTTATGATTTTTTCTGCGTAATGGAAGAAGTAACATTGAACGTGTGGAGTGGACCCGAATTCTACAGGTGTTATTGAAACGAAGTAGTAAACCTAACAGGTATCTATGCACACCAGAGCATCACATTGAACTCCACATTTGCCCAAGAACGCACTGGTACTTGTTTTAGTTTTATTATTGACAACTGTCTGGTCTGGTCTGGTGAAAATGAAACATATTATTTGTCAACATAGTCTTCTTTTAGCTCCATAAATATTTTTTTACAATTTGCTGATGCTTTCCGTATATTTTCTTCAAACCATTAAAATATGCGTTTGTTTCATTGATTCCCATATCAATGAGAAAGGAAGATAGAGAAAGAGAGAGAGAAAGAGCGACTTATTCAAATCCACAAATGGGAAATACTTTTAGGAGGCTAAATGTGAAGAGTTTGGTGGATGATGAAACAATTTGTTCTGTAATTTTGCATTTTTTTTTCAACAAATGCCATTGTTTTTCTTTAAAAGCGTCGGAACGGTCCAATAAATTGCGAAAATATTTGACAGTAACCTTTCTCATGCATAATATTTACAGGTGATTTAAAAACCTTTCCTTCTTTGGCGTTGAGTTACCGAGAGAACTCCACGAGTTTGATTGTTCCAGAGTCTCTGGCGTAGAAGTATGATTCGATGTTTCGTTCACAATTACGAATAGACACAAACGTCCAGCTTAATTACACTTAAGAAGCGTCAAAAATGTTTCTTATGTTGTCACAGGTTTACGTTTATTATCATTTGGATGAAATCATGGCACACGTATTGATCTTTCTCATATCTGAATGGTACGCAAAGTGTTTTTTATCTGTTCATGTTGAAATGTCCACAGTCACATCAATCTCGTGCCGTTTACCACCATATCAAAATCAGTCGCAATCATGACTGACATGATGTGGTGGCCTTATTGGAAATCAATAAACCACTTGTGTATCATTTTAGTTCCCATAATATTTATCAAATTTCATCTTAGTTTACAATATTTTTTTATTCCGTTAACTTCATCATCCCAATATAGAGGATTAAAAAAATATGGATGAAAATAAGGATGAAGATTGAGACTAGGATATTTTGTGCACAATTCCAATACTGTTTATATATGTCATAATTTTTTAAAAAGTAAGCATAACATAATTTTAAAACATATTTTAGGGATGTATGGTAAAAAAATGAGGGAACAAGAGTGATAAAATAAAAACTTTACACTTTCTGATGTATTTCAAACTAAAACATCAAAAACTATGTAGAGGGAATTAATCAGTTTGCTTGGTTAAATTTAAACATGAGAAACAGCGAAGGCTACAGACGTTTATTGAACAAGAGAGCAAATGTTAGAGAGTTTAATAGTTTGCAGGCCACTATTCGGATTACCTGCCGCCGATAAACTAACCTGCATGGAGGGTTTCCGTTTTACGTCCACCAGTTGCAATGGACGACCGCAGAGATACTTCGCTTCAATTCACAAGCAGACGTACAGCCGTTCGCTGTGCACATGTACACATCAACGAAAACTTTTTGTACGAAGACTGGAAGTTTATACATTATAGAAAATTTCTCAGAAACCAGGTTAATTTAGTTTCGCGCATGTTGTCGCAAAACGTAATAAAGTTACCGTCTTCTCGCACGGAGTTAACCGTGTTACGGATGAAATGCAGCAGATCGAATGAAACCATTTTACAGTAACAGATCGCGACGTATCGATACTAGTACCATTTATTACATTGTTACAATAATATATCGACAAATATTGTCACCAAAAATATATTTGTTTCCTTGTAAATTGTACAGTTATTATACTTTAGCATTTACATTGACAGGTAACTATTTTTATATATTATAAACATAAGACGTACGAAGATGCAATTCCTCGATCAAAGGATTTGAAAAATATAAAACAAAGATTGATGGCAATGAGTAAATTCAGCTAACGAATAATTGGTGGGACGAAGACAAAAATTAAGAAATATACTTAATCAATCATAGTTAAATTTATGTACGAGATTGTAGCTAATTAGTGTATAAACCAGATGCATAAACGCGGAGAAAGAGGCAAAATAAATAAACAATTGTGCTTCACCCTCGTTCCTGTGTTTGAAACGTGTGGATTATTGTTAAAACTTTAAACACTAACAAAGTTAAAACGAGAACACGACGATTGTAAGGTAGTAGAGTACTCACATTGGCTTTGTCCAATCATTACAGGTCGCACTATTTTAATTAAAGGACACTAATTTTCGTTTAGTATTAATTTCCCTGCATCGTTTAAACGTAACAACTTGCCCGCGAGCTCGAGTGTTTAAAATACGCGTAGCTTACGATAAAATATCGTTACGTTACGTTGTGAGATTCTGCTACGAAATGATAGCGTTTAAAGCGCAGTAAAAACGTGTAACGCCACTAAAACGATGTATTCTCGAACAATAACACTCGAGCAATTTCCGCTTCTTAGCGTAATTATTCCAGCAAAAACGCATTAAATGTTACACGTATAAAAGTGCAATTACACGCCACTTTGAGCTTTTCGCGTGCGTGTTATTCGAAGTCGTTTCGTAAAAAGTATAATTACGAGCTTTTCTTACATCCGCGGTAGTTATCTGGTTGTTTTGTTTACAAACAAGTGTTGGGAGATGCACTTTTCCCACTATCGGATTTTGTTTCGATTCTTTGAATTGGAATACATTAATATCAAGAAAACCAAGACATATTAAATGATATCAGTTAGACGTCATCAACGTGGCAATTAGGGTAATTAGAATTAGCATGTAATAAGAACAGCAGATGTCACATATTTAAGAAGAAAAAATCATAAGTAAGTGGATCATAAATCATTTGTGAAAAGGCAGTTCTGGCCAAGGGTATCTCATCAACAATATCCAATTGCATTAACTCAGCAATAAGCTTAAGGACAAGACGTGCAACGTGGCAACGACGAACCAATCAGCGGCATGGAAAGAAAATCGTCTGGCAACTATGAAAATGAAGTCAGCAACAGACTAAATAATGTCAGCTTAGTGTTCTGTTTAAAGACATCAGTTCATACTCAGATCTGGTTATTTGGTAATTTGGACCCAGTTCATGTAGAGTTGGATGTAGGTTGTTCAGACCTTTGCGATGCACTTGAGACTACTACGTTTAGAAATAGGGCAGAGGCTTTGTATTTCCATAGATACTAAATCCACTTAACACGTGACAGGAACTTAAATATATCATAGTATTAACTCAGGCAATAAATAGAACAACAATAATAAAACTGAAGAATAAAGAATATATAAATATAATAAAAATAGGAACGTGGAATGTGAAGAAATGGAAAAGACGGAAATACACTACCCAGGGGTCGCAGAGACCAACAGGAAATAATCTGGAACAAACATATACACGACAGGTGTAGACGAAGAGCAAGCGTAAGGTAAGGTTCATAGTAAAAGAAAACATAATATTTAACATCAGTGACTTCACCCACGTAAATGAAAGTTTTTGCCTGTAGAAATACAACTAGGCAGTAAAGAACAAAAGCGCGCAATAAAAGTAGCAGTGAAGATACAGAAAAAGAAGAAAATTGCAAGTTTTTCGATAAGTTACAGGAAGAGATTGACAAAAATAAAGTTATCATAATGGACCTAAATGGCACGTTGGGCAACAAAAAAAAAATCTTGAAATCTACATAGGAAAACAGAGTAAAGAAGTTCGAAACACAAACGGCCTCTGCGTGATATTGAGAGTGAAATTTGAGCTATGGATTGAAAAAGAATTTCCTACTAACATTTCAACTTTCGACGCAATTTATCTGAAATCTTGTTCGTTATTCTAATTTTTGAAAAAGAGTCAGAGGAATAATGTAAGGAACTGGTGGTAGTTTTATGACTTTGATTGGAACAAAATAAATTTATATTTAAAAAATTAATTAACCTATAAATTATTATCAATTAAATGTGAATAAGTTTGCAAAATGTTCTCACATGCGGCCAAGTAGAATTGCACTAATATTTGTCTTAAGCCATGGAAATTGTTAGAAGATTTTTGCGTTAGTAGTAGTGTTAATTCAGTCATCAAAAATTATTCCAATACTCTACATAAACAATTTGTAATTTTAAGTTAAGTTAAGTTAAGGTGTGCAAGTTCAGGTGAATTTAGCAACGTTTATCTGGAAGATAGTCTCACCTTCAACCCAGGCGTAGTTAGTTATTACATGGCGATCCTGCCAGGTTTGTCACGATACATGAACCAAAAATAGTTTTGTTACCACAAATTTAATATGTATGTTAAACGTATTCTTTTAAATTCAAATGATCGAATGAAATTGTATTAAGTTACTTCACACGTCTAACATCGAATTTTCGTAATAGTTCGTAATGTTCTAACTTAATGTAATTGTTAATCTAAAGAAAAGAAGGGAGGAGCACATCATAACCACTTGAAAAAGACATATGCATACCAAATGACCTAGTGATCAAAATCGAAGTCACACATACTTGAAAGCGTCGCTTGTCAAGTATACAAGAGAGGAAATATATAGAAAAAGAAAACGAAATAAAAGATGGATGAATGAAGAGAGAAACGGAGAATACAATTTACTGCTTATGGAATGGAAGAACAAATCAAAGAAACAAAAAGGATAACAAAAATAAAATAAAGACGTGCCAGACTAAAGATAGAGGAAGGAAGAGAAAAGTATAAAAAAGACTAGATAAGAGCCAGGAAGATCAGGAGAAGGAAAGGGGGAGAAATTAAAGAGAGATATAATAGAAACAGCAAAAAAAGTCGAGTAAACAAAATTCACAATATACCAATACACAGAAAGCAGAAGAATAGTAAAGGAGCTAGTGACTGAGGCAAAAAACATAGCGTGGACAAACTGTAGAAGTAAGATTAGAAATTGTATAGAGCAATTAAAAACTCTCCTGCGGAAACCTAAAACAGATGAGAAAGGAAAAACAAATGTGAACAAAAAACATCAAAGATGAAAATGGGAAAATATTACAAGAAGAGGAAATCATAGTAAGATGGAAGAATACCCAGAAATAGAGACCTACAACAAGAAAAGCGAAGGTAAAGGAAAGGTAAAGAGGCAAATACATAAACGGATAACAGGCGAAGAATTAGAGAAAGCCATATGAAGGCTGAAGATGGGAAATCGGCGGGTCACGACGGAATCACCACAGAAATTATAAAATTCGTAGGAACAGAGATAAAAAGACTGGTAGAAGTAAATGTCGTGGTAGAGGAAGCCCCTCGCCCGAAAAGCTGTGAAATAGGAATAATTCCACCCATCCATAAAAACAAGAAAGTATACCCAGCAAACTATATGTAAGGATAATAAAAACAAGATTTAAAGCAAAAGAAAAGAATCGCAAAAGACTAAGACAAGTAGGTGAAAAAGTACTACCAATGGACAGACAAGCACACATTTGCTTCGTAGATCTACAAAAACCCTTCAACATAAATGAAACCTCGGGGAGACTTGAGAGGACACTAGAACAAAGTCATGGCCGCGTATTAAGCCCGCTCAAATTTACAGTAGTCCTGGACGACGTGGTAAAGGAGTACAAGAACAAAATTAAATTATATGCAATATAAAATACTTGGGGTATATGTGACTGAAAACGAACAACTGGATAGTGAAATCAACCAAAGAATAAGTGAAACAGGGAGATTATTTAATGCAATTAAAACAACATTCCTAGGAACAAAGGAGATACCCGAAGAAATAGAAACTAAAATATACAAGAAAATGGCACTACCAGTCCCATATGCTAATGAGTCGTAGATAACATTGGAGTGATAGAAGAGCAGCCTAGATGTCACGGAAATGAGATTCTTCAGAAAAATAGAAGGGGACCAAATTAGGAATGAAATATGTAGAGAGATACTAAACACGTACCCAATAGAACCAATAGACAATACATGAAAGCGCACTAAGATGACTGGGAGGTAAATAGAATGGAAGAAGGGAGACAACCCAGCAAATTTATGAAGAAAGACAAGCAGCCAAGAGAAAAAGAGAAAGACCTACACAGACGTGGTAAGGCGAAGTAACAAAATCAGCAGAAAAAAAGACGGATAGAAATCAGGACCTCTGCCGAGCTAGATTACGATATCGTACAACGAAATGTAGACAGGATTAGTAAGGGTTTAACACGAAAAATGCGCCATTTTCAAATTCAACTATTTTGGAACTCTAGTGACTTTAATATATAAATTTGACATCCTATTTTCCATATATGCCGAGTTGTTGCTAGGGCATTAGCCTCTTTAGATTCTACATTGTTCTATTTCCGGAAATTCAAAAGTGCCAAAAAGATAACACAAAAAATTAAGAAACGTCAAAACGGAGATTACAAAACCCATTTCTGGACATATAACACTAAGTATGTTTTATAAATTCAAGGAAATTGGTTCCTCTAATCTCAACCAAAATCGGTACATCCAAAATACAATTTATGAATATCTCCAATTCGCCTGAAATCGTCGAAACATAAATTATCATATTAACAAATATTTTTCAGTAATTTAAAAATAATATTCACTTGTTCACTATTGTCTTCCGTGGCAACGTTAAGTATTTATTATTTATTTAAAGATTACTATTTGAAGAATCTCTTATAATAACAATTGGCATCCACGTGTCAAGTATTTTTTTTATATGAATGTGTTTGTTTATAATAACTGGTATATTAAGAATTATAATATAAAATAATAAATATATCGAATTAAGCAACGATAAACCCACACAAAGTTTTAAATACGTCCGCGTTTTAAATAGTCCACTTTTTAAACATTTCAAATGAAAGTTTTTCTTACCTCAAAATCTATTAAGCTCTTGACGGCTAATAGCAGCGCCAAGCCGAAGAACAGACAGGTAACTAAGTTCCTCGAGTCGCCGACAGATGTTACTAACGGAATGGATCCCATCTGCCAATCATGGGAGAGCATAGCCGGGCACAGAAGCAACCACCAGTTGAAGGCGGCCAAGTAGCAAAACGTTAATATCCTGCGGAATAAATAATCGTGTAAGGGTAATTGCGCTATCTATACGACATTACATGGATAACACGCACGCAATTCATGTAAATAGTCATCGTATGTTTGTTTCGAATTTTAATTTAAGTCGATGTTAAGCTGATAACAAATGTCCGTCGTAATTCACAGCGTGCGTGATTAATTTCAGCGATTTAATGAGGTTGTTTTTTCCAGTGTAATTTAATACACCACCAAATGAAATAGTTGCGATAATGTCCGCCTAATGAAACGACTTGTAGCGATGTAGTGGCCTGGGAAGTCATAAAACGGCTTTTCTGTTATGGGGTTGCATATTTTCCATAACGCGCAATAATTTTAACACGAACGGTTGTATTTTGTTTAAATAGCTATTTTGTTCCATTTCGCCACCATTTTACAAGCAATTTATACGTACAGAAATAAATTTTCTGAAATTCCAACTAATTTACACGCTGCCTGTTGCACAATGCATATCAACGACGGGGGCATCCGGTGCAGCGCCGCACACAGAATTGGAATAAAATATCGCAAGCAATAAGTCTCACATTAACAAAATAAATTCATATTTCTGCGAAGTTCGTGCAGGAAACGCATGCTAAGTAATAAAAATTTAATATAGATTACAATTTATTGGAGCTATTTGTAAGTTACCTGTTGAATTGTGCATTTTTATTGCCCTTTTCCACCACACATAAAATTCTAGTACTACGAATAATCGTTTCAAAAGGATTAAATAACGAAAACTACTAAACGGTAGTAGTTTTGGACAAATTTATTACGGCGTTAGTAACGGCAGCAATGAAACAAATAAGCTGTGAATCGATACGTTGGAGCTTTACGAGGATAACAACTGCGAATAGGTGTAAATATAAGACATTTAAAGGTCGAGGTTTGTGATAAAGGACATATTTTGTGAGGTGAGCTTAAAATACAATAATTAGGTGGAATGTGCTACTACAGGGTTGATACAATGTAACAATCAAACAAAGAATAACATCTTATATGAAGGAACTGGTATATTACGTTCATAAAATTTGTGTTTATTCTGGGACATGACCAAACATTTTTTCATATCTCCGAGCTTCACAAGGTATTTTATTAGAACTTATTATTATTATTCATTTGTTGCGATGAATTAATTCCATTATTTTCTAATAAACATTTTTTCATATCTCCGAGCTTCACAAGGTATTTTATTAGAACTTATTATTATTATTCATTTGTTGCGATGAATTAATTCCATTATTTTCCCAAATAATTTAAACCAATTAATTGAACTTCAGTTAAAATTATTCGTTTCACGTCCGCACACGTATATATACATGAATAATAAAAGAACTGCATCCACTGCTGCCTCACAAAATAATTAGTGCGCAGCGTATTGACGAAAATTGAATGTAATTTTATTCCGCGGGTAAGTTATTATGTGTCGAGGATTTTGCGGATTTACATGACGCTCCGTGCTGCTGAACATTATCGATTCGAATCTATGGAATATACATTGAAGCTTCCTTATATTCGAGGACCCAATTTGGATGCCGTATTCTGAAATGACATCAGGAAATACGCAAGTTCGCTGTTTCTTTTTTCTAGTGTTATGATGCAAATAAATCCATTTCGCGACAGCACATATAAACTAGAAGAGAATCTCCAACTTTTTGGCTAAGTAGGACGAGTAATGTTACTAGTTTTTCGGCACGTACAAAATGCCATCGAAAAACTTAGCTCATTTACCTGCATTATGTATAGTTATATGAAACTGTTAACTTTAAGTCTTTAAAATTTGGTGTAATTTGCAGTCTTAAATTGCTATGGTTCTACTCAAAGTAATTAATTAATGTAATCTCAATAAAATTCGATTAATATCGTCTTATACCTGTAATCAAGGATCAGTCAACTAGAGATATTACTGATATTATTAACTGAAACGATCATGAAATATGCTTTAGATATGATATTGATAAGAAGACATGATATCGTTGCAAGTACAATAAGATTCATTGATTGTTCCAAAATGAAAGGAAACCATACAGTCAAGATTGCGTATGATGCCTTAGCTGCAACGTCATGCGTTATATGTCAATACTGAATACACATAGCGCTAGTAGATTATATGGCTATAGATACACCAAGTGCATCGAGCAAACAATTCAGGTCATGGTGCAATCAATTTAACGTCGGCTATTCTCCGACGCCACTACGTATTAGGCAAGTCGAATAAAGCAAATCACAACATATACTGTGTTTAATTTACAAGTATAATACGGTCCTAGATCGAAGATATGAATCATCAACAGTCATTGCATCGCAATCCTAGCCAGAGAACCACTTACCATTGGCATCACAGAGCTATAAGTACGATCAGTGCACCTGTATATATCATGGCGTATTCTGATGGGAATACAAGAGCTGTATAAGTTAATATTAAAGACGGCTAAGTTCGTTGCTTTTGAAATCATTGCGCCTCTTGTTCACCCTAGCGTATTAGTTGATCACGATAACTAACAAAAAAATTGCACATATATCATGTCCAGCATGTTGACATTTCGTAACTGACTTAGAAAATGTAATGTTCCCGTTGGCGGTTCAGATTACTGAAATGGATATTTTCTATTTCACACCATTTATTCATACGGTTTATCAGTTTATATGATTTAGTAATAGTAAGTATGTCTATTCGACGTTGTATAACATCGGAAGAAGCTGAATTTGATTGAAGATGCATCGAATCTTGAGGATGAGGGCGAAATTGTGATTCTTCCTCCAATTGATACGCTGGAGGCCTCAGATGTCAATGATATCAATTGGATACTATGGCTCTTGGAGAAGTTTGCGGCGAACTTGATGTTATCATAAGTTACGACTCACTGCAAATTGCTGACTCAGATGACGAAATTTTGTCTAAAAAAGTCAGTCTAAATTTATTCATTTAATTATATTTTACTGCGTGTCTGTATTACAATTTATATTTCAGATACTAGTGAAACGATCGAAAAAATATATTTCGCCACCAAAATGGAAGAAATAGAAGAATTTTGAAAATCCTCCACAAGAATTGAAACCTAAATCGTTGGCTGAAGTGAATACAGGTCTTTTATTGAGCTTATAAGAGAAGATTATTTAGAGAATTTGGTGCAATTGACTAATCTGTACGCCAGATAAAAGTTTGCTACTGTCGATACTACAGCTGACGAATTTGTGCGTTTTTTTGTATACTCATATTTAGTGGCTATCACCACGTTCCTGAAGATCAACACTTATGGTCCACTGTTGAAGATTTGGCTAACAACATTATTTCGAAAGTTATGTCTCTCAAACGTTTTCGATAACTGAATCTGGAAAATGTTCTCAAAAAAAAACCTAGCAATCGATGAAGTTTTCACTGAAAACGTGACCATTCACGAATCTATGCTACCTTGCTATGGACGCCATAGCTGCAAAATGTTTATCCGGGCAAGCCCAACCGGTTCGGCTACAAGATATGGATGATCTGTAGTCCTGACGGATACCCATTTGCTTTGCAAATTTATACTGGCGCCAATGACCCTCATACATAATTAGGGAATGTGAGAGAAACCCGCTTCGAACTCAGTTGTGAAAAAACTGTTATTCATCGTAAAATATTCGAAAGAACATTTTACTATACTTCAACAACTTCTTCTCATCGTATGCTTTGTTGCATAAATTGCAAAGCGAAGGATTCAAGGCAATTGGCACTATTCGTGAAAATCGCACCAACAAACCATTGCAACACCATTGCAAAGAAACAGAAGCAGAAAATTGCGTTAAAGCAGTCGAGAGTTATTGCTTTGCACAACCAAAATATAGGTGGCGTCGACTTGTTGGATCGTTTGCTCGGTTCCTATCGACCTATACGTCGATCCAAAAAGTGGTTACACTGCCACACTGTGAATTTAAAGGAATCAAAAAACCACCTGGATTTTCACCGTGAAATTGTTACAGTTGCAATGAAAGTTGGTCTGATTTACATTATGTGTAGAAGCGTTCTAAAACAGAAAAGGTGGTCCGATAAATCCCATCAACAAAGAAGCTACTGTCGGAGACTACTTGTCATCGACTACGCAAGGTCGATGCAGTTTGCAGTTTGTATCCGCAAATTGTGCGCATCTGCGGAAAGCGTTTACACAAGAAATGTTTCCCAGAATTCCACAATATGTGAATATTGTGGAATATATTTGTGAATATACTGCTTTAGAATGTTTATGTGGTTAAAAAGCATTGAATTTCGTCTTAAATATCTCCATAGCGGAACATTATCGTATATTTCAAAAACTAAAAATTGTTACACACAATGTATTTTTTTGGTCAATTTAGTACTCCTACCCGCCAAACACACACATATACAAAAATTGATATGGTTGTGTTTTCAAAGTTATATTATACCTCGTGCTATTGTGCTTGATATAGAGGACCACATTGGGAGGCGTCCTATTTTTTATAAAATTTATTTTTAAATTCATAATATATTGAAGTTAGAACAATACATATTGCGTTCATGAAGTCTTTAAGATATAGGTGTATAATTTTGAATTACGTTCCATTTGTTTATAATTATTTTTTTAAACTTTCAGTTTGGGGATGTTTGTGTACATTGATTCTATGTATGGTGCGATTAATATGATTATTTAGCAAGTCTGTTTTATCTATAAATAGTTTGTCCCATGAGTTGTTAACATAATATAGGTTTTTTCCTGTGACATTTTTTAGGCATTTGGATAAGTTGTATGTGGGGCTTTGGATCGAAGAAACAATTGGTATAAGGTGGTGTGTTAGGCTGGTGTAATTTGGGTTGTAAATTTATATTGGGTGTGCTTATTAATTTTTATATATTTTTGTCCATCCTTGAATATGTTATTTGATTTCCAAACTTCAATCGTTTCATCTATTCTTCTTATCTAATTGTTTATAAGTATCTTTTAAAATCTTTTTTTTCTATAGAATTTGTTGTGTTCATTATTACTGTTGTGTTGCTTTTGTTTGGTTTAAGTATAGTTATTTGTGAGTAGTTTTTAATATTTTTTTTAAGGTTTTGAATGTATTTTTTAAAAGTAATTATTTTTGAGTTTGTTTTATTTCATTATTTTTAATACATTATGAGCATATGATTTTAGTTCTGATATCTACTTTTTCTTCTTTTGGCAAATTTGTTATTGCTGATTGTATATTGGCTATGATATGGTACGTTTATTTGTTATGTTTTTCTTGGTTTTTATTACATAATTTATAGATTTTGTATATTTGTCTGTTTTTGATTTTGACGAAATATTTCTCTACTTTCGAAAGCCTTGCAGAAAGCTAACATTGTTTTATGATTTCCATTACGTGTTGTTTTTATATTGTGTGATTTTTTTGGATTAAGTTGTTACTGGCAAGTACACTGTCTGTTATTTAGTTATTAATAATTTGTTTTTAGAATGTACTTACATAATTATGGAATTTGTTGTTGCATTGGTGAACTTGAAGGTCTTGAGGTTGATGTTCATAAATGTTGTTGTAGATTTTAATTTTTGCGTATGGTGACAAAGATCTGGTTTTTTAGATTTTTCAATTTTATTCTATTTCTATTGTAAGTACGATATTTTCATTGCATGTTCTTTTGTGGTTGATTTTGTCGTGATGGTTGTTGGAATATGTAGCACGTTTTTTGTTGGATAAAACATTTGTACGAGTATAAAATTCGGGCGTTTTGAAAATTATTTTTGATCACCATAGCTGGATCAACTCTATGATCAGCGCTTTACATATAGTAATATCTTAACGCCTTGGAGGTGGAATCTATAGAAATATTGGAAATATATTTTTTATGACGGCCAGTAATAAGAACACAGTTTTATCGAAAGGAGCTTTAGGATAGGTCATAATACACATAGCATTACTTACGTGAATATTTGGACATAAAATGGCGATTTAGTGGCAAATTTAATGATCAGAACAGGACAAGTTGAATAATTGAGTTAATCTCCTTTTTAGATGTCCATACTTTATAGACATATAATAATCCGTTTAATAATTATTCTAAATTGTAAACGTTTATGTGTTTAACAACATAATTGAAATTCGATGAGCGATAGGTGTAGTACAATCCTATGTTCTCCTCTAAATATATTTGGCAAAATTTGTAAGCCATTGAAGCGCTTGATGGTGGCCCATACTTGCGCGATACAAACAAAGACGTCCAGCTATTTCATATTTTACCATCCAATTACAAATCTGTCGGTAGCAGTTATAATATCCACACTGATGAAGACATTGCTTATTACACCGCATTGACTAGATAATTAAATCGGCAGATTGAAACGGATTTAATAAATTAATTTTCGATTTTTTCCAGATAATTTTGTCTTGGATCACATCTTTGTACTTTATCGCAGTATCGCGAATTCGCAGCTTTAACAAGCACCCCTTCCACTTTATGGTTTTTAGATTTGCATTGTGATTTTAATCTTTGCGAATATGGACATTTCACTAATTCTTGGTATATGTATATCATTTGTGGTTAGTTAATGTGCCATATTACGCATATTATCGTCCATGATGAACTGCGACGTAATTAAATTAGTAAGGGGTAGCTGAAGGGTGGCCACTTGACTGCGAGATACAGAAGAACCTTTTATATGATTATAACGCCATGCACGTTCACAAGAGGTCTATTATACATCCCACGTTGGGCGAATTACAACCAAAACATGCAATCATAACTTAGTGAGAACGATGAATCATTTTTTTTTATAAATTCATCACAGAGGACACGCTATTGCTTTTTTCAGCCCACCCCGAATTTAAAATCTACAACATTTCGCATTTATATTAGAATGTTTAATAAAAGCGAACTTCGCATAAAATGATATTTCGAAATACAATGGGCCATCTGAAACATTCGTAAAATTATAGAAAGCGACAAACGCAGACTTGGTAGCAAAAGCAAAAGGTACATAAAGAACCCTGTAGTTACAAGAGAAATATAGTCGCCTTCTCGAAAATGGCACCCACGGGATCGAAAACCTGTGTAAGGGGTTTACTTGTACAGGTTCGCAATCTGATTACTATTAAGTTAATGGCTTGAACTGAAACTAATGCCTCTAATAATATAACTATTTAATCCTATTTTTCAGCGCGCTTTATTAAAAGTTCGTTGCGATAAAAGCAAGTTTAATAAGCTTAGAATTTACATAATGTTCACCATTTACGTTGAAACATAAAATGATTGGAGATTATTAATGCATGTTAAAATATTTTCAATTAAGTGGTTACTTTCCATGGTTTGCGTAAAATATGGAAAAAATAAGTAGATATTGTAATATTATGAGTGTTATGGAAGTGACACTTTCATCGTTCTTTAAGCTCGCATTTTCATGTTTATATTATCCAGTTGTGTTCTTCGAGTGTCAAAATTATTACGAGGGTTGATACATATACATTGCGATAAGCTGCGCGATTTTATTACGACGTATTAAGCAAATGAACCTGGGGGGATATATTTCAATTACGTTTACATGCAAAAATATACAAAGAATTTACAAAAGTGTTACGCTTCTTTGTCCTCGCATCGATTCTTGCGGAAATTGAACTGTGGCGCTGTAAAATTTATTGTCCCTTTCAAATAGTTCACTTTGTAGAATTAATTCATTTATTATTTCAATTGTCTCATCCTTCAAAAAAATTTGTCGTTGGTTGAGTATATTTCCATATGATTAGTGCCACTCTTCGTTTATTTCAAGCGATTTGATGCATTTATGAAGTGAAAATGTTTAAGAGGTTTTGAACAATAAATTTATTTCTTTTCACTGATTCACTGATTCAATTCAAAAGACATTGAATCAGTCATATCAACCTTAGGGTGCTATGTTAATAAAGGGTTAAATTAGTGGTAAATAATTTGTGTATTCTCATATTTTCCTTTATAACTAGATTAATAATATCAAAATTTTCGCAAGAGAATCAAAAATTGTACGCTGTTGATGTGTTAATTTGTGTAGCTAATTTAGTTATCTGCATCTAAAATAGGAAATATTATTAGGTGGTAGGATAATATTAATGGAGGAATAATTTCTAGTATTTATCAAGACTTTATACATGGCATAAAGTATTGACGTAAAGTGTTCTTTGCATGCTATTAATGGCACCAAATTAACGTGCATCGCCATCAGTGTACATTTTCGAACTTAAGTTTTTTGAACTTGCATAACAGTGTGCAATTGCGTCGGATTCAACATAGTTTCAAACTACAATCATACTTGATGACTGGATATACAGCACGAACTGTAAGACACATACATCAGTCCTAATTTACATCCATTACGAAACTTTGCAGACGTAAATACTGGCAAACTTTAAGTGTACAAATAGATTTGTAGCAATGTGAATGAGTTGCATAACTGTAATAAAATATTGTGTTACGTCGATGTAATGACGATTTTTTTGGAGTCTAGTCCTTGGCCAAGGATTTTAAATTTGTTTCTTTATTACGTCGACGAGTAAATTTTCAAATAGATGACTATTCATGCTAAAATTAATACACGATAACAGTATACAATTATGGTCTATTCAGTAAGATACAAAGAGCTTCGTCGAATTTCTTTTCAGAAAAATATAAAAACCTCCATTGAATCCTTTTGTTATCATGTTTTGAAGTGTAAGAAATACGGCTATTATTATCATCATCGCATGTCCCCCGATGTAATATTTATGACTACCCAGGTTAAAACAAACAATAGTTAAATAAATGAATCCCGTAAAAAAACTATTAGTGGCTTTAAAAGTATAAATTAAACAAGCAATAAATTTCGCTTCAAACGAATAACAAATACATTTCCGTAGATTAATGGCCCGAAATTCGGGTAATTTATTAAATTATTCCCGTAGCGGTAATTACGAATTTAAAAAGCCCTCTATGATATAAATTTCAACGGTTGCAGCGCAAGCGACCACCTGAAACTAATAACATAAAAGCGACGCGCTTGTTATGAAAACTTGTAAGGGCGCAAAGTTCAAGAGAATCCATTTATTGATACATACGGGTTTGAACTTTAGCGCTGTAGTTGCAATGAATGTCGCAGTTTGGCATGTGCGATAAAAGTTGATGCAATCTTGATCGATGTACAATGCGAATTTATGTCAAACGTTTCAAATTTTTCAATCCGAAATTCGCAGTAACCTAACGCATATTTTCAGGATTTTTGTTATTAGATTATATTGTATTGTATTGTAGTGAAATATATATGAATTACATTAAATCATTCTTAGAACTAATACGGAAGTTGAGATGTTAGAACAGAATTGAAAAATTCACATTAAAATTAAATTAAAATAGTCATAAACTATGGTGTTCGAGCAGGTCTTATCAATAATTTATGTTTTTTTGGTATATATTATTCTCCTAAAATAATAAACAAAGTTGTAAAATTAGTACGAAAAAACTACAAAACCGCGTATAATTTTTATATATTAAATTAATTGTGGAATTTTCATGTTTGATGTTAACAGTATTCTTTCAGGTATTAATATATAACTTCAAAAATTAGCCGTTTCTGTGGCAATCCAAAATCGTAACTTCATCCATGTTTAAGTCATGTTATAAAACAAAATGATGAGTTGCTAACGGCGTTTTTTCTTTCGTATTCCTGTATTTTTCCCCACAATCTTGTTTATGGTAGTGGATCCGTTTTTAAGTGTGGTTTGGTCTGGCACACATAGGAAGAATCGCAATTACAATTATGAATTTATGAATTAAATTTGACCTGAAAAGTCTTGGTGTTCAATTTCCCTATTGTTTTAATATAATAGAAAGCCAATTTATCGACTTTGTTCTTCATGATTCTTTTGAGGTTTTTCGACAGGCCTTTTATGTAGGAAAACGTGAAATAACCAGCCTTAGAATTCGGTTGTTTAACTGAATGTTGCCTGTCTTTATATAACGCACAAAGGCAAAATTGTAGAAAATTGTATTAATGAAATGCAAAGGACAATCATTATGTCGTAGTAATTTAGAAAGTTCTTTTTATGGAAACTATGATGACTAAGTTTTAATACTAAGATGTTGAAAATTGTGACGATGAATAAGGCGAAGTTAGGAATATTACATTTAGTACGCTGGTGGAAAGAAAGGGAGGTGCAGTGGGAAATATGGAAATACACAATAAATCAGAGGGAGAGAGGAAGGAAGAAGAGTAATTCCGGATTGAGGAAGAAGGAAAACTAGTTGCAAAAAAATTAATCACGGGACAGGGGGCATGGGAAACAGGAAGAGAACATGAGGCAGGGAAGAAGGAGGGGAGAACATTGAGGCAGAAACATGGTGTTACAAAAAGTAAAATACGCAAGTGGGATTTCAATGGAGTACATAAGGGGGAGATAAAGAAACAATAAAGAGGGGTGAGGTGAAGTTGGAATTATAACATGTGCTTTCGGACGTATTGAGAAATAATGAGGGAGACGCAATAATAGTGGGGAAAATATCAAGACAATTGTACACAAGGTAAAGGAAAGTATAAAAACTTTAAATTATAAGTATGTAAGCAAGAAAATTATTTAGTTCCTATTTTATTTTAGTTAGAAAGCGTTATTTTATATTTCATATAAATATTAGAAAGTTTTAATTTAAGAAAAAAATAAAAATTTACTTTTATGTAAACTGAATTCGAGCATTGTATTTAACTTGGAAATGTAAGATTAAAAATAAGAATTAGCCATTCAAGTAAAAATACTAGTCAACGCAAATTGTACGATAATTTTGTTTCATTTTCCATTCAAAGTCTCTTCTTTTTACAGTGGTGTCGAGAAAATTTATTTTGTTATCTTTCTCTACTACTAGAGTATATTGGAGATGACTGTTAAAGGGATTAAGGTATGGTAGGATGGTCTGTATTTGTACTTTAGGGACAGCAGTTACAACGTCGTCAACATATATTCGTAAACATGATACGTCAAAAGGTAATGACTTTACTCGTGTTGTTAAAACTTTGTTCATTACCATTGACGTCTGATAGTTCAATGTTGGGGCATTTATACATAACACTCTTAAAGGGTCTTCTTTTTTATGTACTTTTGGGAGAACGTAAATTTTTCAAGTTAGATTCAGGAACAGAGAACAAGAAGAGTGACCATTTCGTTAACGGTCGTTCATTAGTATATTGATTGGAAAATATATACATTCGTCACGTTCTTTGTCTATTTTTCATTACTAAACTTATTAGTTTGTCCACCTTTACAATTTATAAATTGTTTTTCGTATTTATTCGCCTGTAAATTTTTCAATTCTATAATTGGGCAATAAGTTGTTTAACGTTTCCATATCTTCTTTTTCATATTGAGTACTATTTATCACGTGAAATATTTTTTGATTTTCAAATTTTATAACAATTTGTGTATGTATGAAGGACCTTCAATTCCTTGCCAAGAATCTCACCCCCCTCAGTTCTCCACATGTTTCTTCTCTACTCTCCTCCTTTTCTCTTCTCCTCTTCCTCCATCTTCACTTCTTTACACTGCTCCCATTTATCTTCGACTTCCCACAGAATTCGCATTGCCCGGTCTCCTCATTCATACTGTACTTGTTTGTCTGTTTCTCGTTTTCACACTGTACCTTGCAATAATTCTCTCTTCTTCCGGCAACAGAAGGATGGTGAGGGAAATGCAGGAAGGAGAGGACACCACGGAAAAGGAGGAGAAGGGGGAGAAGAGCTACGATATAAATACAAGGATTGTACCATAATGTATTGTAAATAGTACGTTCATACCAATAAGATTTTTTTGTAAGGTACTATCATGCACAAAAATAATGTCCTTGTTGTAAAACAAGCGTTTTTCCTATTGATGTACGTCAATGGGAAAAACGATATAGCAGTAGTACAATAGTTACATTTTCTCATATAATTTTTACGAAGGTATGTTGACGACGTCAAGACTGTTGTCCCTGAAGCACAAATACAGACGACCCTAAAATACTTTACTTACATTAACAGCCAATTTACTTTAGAAGTACAGAAGGTTAACACAATATTTTTTTCGCCGTTAATTTAAAAAGAACACGTGATGGTGTATTGACGACAGATTGGTTCATGAAAGAGAGTAGCCTACCTGAGTTATAAACGACAATTCTTAAAATAGATTTACATTAAAAAAACATTAAAAAGATTATGAGTCTAATACAACGCATCATAAAACTTAGTCACCTTAGTTTCCATAAAAAAGAACTTACAAAACTACTATGCATTTCATTAATATTTATTTATAATATTATTTTACTTCTATATATATAAACAGGCATTAGCCGGTAGAGATTGCAGGTATAATATTACATCAGTAGTAGCGGCCGGCGGGCACAAAAGTAACCATAACATGCTAATGGGAAAAAATATTATACACACATCATATACACAGTATTTTCAACCAAAATTTAGCTGTTTCATTTCATGTGAATGTATTTAAAAAAAAGTTAATAATTCTTAAAAGTGGCGTTTAAAATTATGCGTTAACCTGGCGTTACATATATGAAATTTTCTGCCATCAGGAATGGGGTGTAAGAAACCCCATTCCTAAAAAATCGCATTTATTTTATTTATTTTCTTGGTTTTTGCCATTTCATAGTCTCAAGTGATCATCTAATGATCATTCAAACACAAAAGAAATAATCAAATTAGCTAAAAACGGGAAATTTGACATACGAGAAACGCAAGTAAAAATAGTTTCAAATAAAATATATATATATTATCCCGGAAAACCAATTATCAAATGAAAATCTAATAATAAGAGGACACAAAGAAATTATTCGCTGTCTGAATTATGCAATTTTGGCAACTTGTTACGGCATGCTCCAGGCAAAATAATGATGTGAACTGTGTACCGGAATATTTAGTCTTACGATCTCGACTTCTTGGTCACACGAACAGCGCTGCCACTTCCGGATTATCTCGATCAACATTTTTAATTTTCTGGAGAAAATTGGTATCCTATTATTATTCTTCCTTTAGTTATATGGTCCCGGATAAGTTTAAAGCCCAACATTTTGATAAACAATTTTCTGTCTAGTCTGAAGTCCTGATTGGTTTCTCTGTATAGCACCGGAGCATTTAAATGGCTGTATTCGAAAGAGAAAATACGATCGTGAGAATTCATCTCCGTGAAATCTCGAAACGCTGTATGATGCCGAGAGCTTGTCCATTACATCAACTCGACCAAAGTTGTAGAAGCTTATTATTTCGGGTAAATTATTCTTTCTAGTTGCTTTATGAATAGCTTCATTATGGTGTATAGTAGACCTCAGCAGGGCATTTTTATTGTTTCTTGGCACGTAGAATAAAAGTGTAATATCTTTTTGAAAACGAAATAAAGTTGTCTTTGATTCTCTGTTCTTGAGTATAAGGAATTGTGATAGAATGAATGCATTGTTTGTTGTTTCTCAGCCTGACTATTTCATATAAGTTCGTGCACTTTCAATAATTTCTTCAACATTTCATGACTAGCATACCAGTTGTCGAAGTTTACATTTCGGTTGGGACCAGAAATAGGCTGTTCGAGCCTCTCTACAATATATACTGGAGAGTTACTGAAATTGTAGGGCCCTTCTGCCTGCTTTCCTGCACATACTTCCAAATTGAAAACGTAAGAAGAACGGGCATCAATTAAGGCTTGCAGTTTTATCCCATACTTTGCAGGATTCTTGTGTATATACTGCTTAAAGGAACACCTGCTGCGGAAAGACTCAAACTTTTCATCTATCGTCACATATTGGGGTATACAAATGCTTAAAATGTTCGATAGATTTTTTGAAAATTCCTCGCACAGCAACTAATTTGTCTACTACTATGCTGTATTTATGGTTATCGATGTTATCGAATCGGAGACAGGTAATCAAGAATTGAAAACGATTTATAGAAATAGTATTGCGAAATATGTTCATTCCACTTCTGCCCATTTGCCACAAGTCTCTTAAATTCTGACGACTACAATGCCAAATATAAAAGTCCAATAAAAGCTTTAATTTCAGGGGCATCGGTTAGTTTCACCATGCAATTATTTTGAAATGAAATGGATTTCTGATAATTTTTTGACATTGGCCCAGTGTTCATTTGGTGATAGAAAAACAGTTGCTAGCAATCGAAAGAACCCTAAATCTTTGCATATTGCTTGACGCCCGGCAAATGAGTAATAATAGCTTGAGCTTAAAGCTTTAATATTTCCTCTTCGTACGAGTTTGGCATGTTATTTTAGCTATAAAATATTAATAATTGATTTTCCTGATACAAATAAATCCAAAATAACAACTTAACTCTTATGTGAAAATCATAATACGGTTGGCATATAGATGGAGTTTGACGCACCCCAGAGCACTTCAGTTGCGTGTAACTTCACTCTGTGTCTACGGCATACTGCAGTCACGCCTGAATTTGATGGTGCGGTAAGCTATTGGGACAGATATGCGTATAATTTTATGTTTATCTTATTTTTCAAACAATAATCGGCGACTGGGGTTTGTCAAACCCCACATATCTAACGCCGGGTTAACAAAAAATAAGTATTATGAGTGCCGAGTTGTATAATAACCACAACAATTAGTCTTTGCTTAGTATAATGTAACGCTTACTATTTAGCGAATTCATCCCAGAGCTGAGTTCCCAAGTGTGCTTTTCATCATTCACGTTATATCCATGTTCATTTTTTCTATATTTTATTGTATTAGCTGTATAAATAGTATTCGATTTGTATGTTGCGTACGATTAAATAACCAATTATTTTATACCTATGTTATGTACATTTTTACTTTTATTACGTACACCCGTATAATTACGCCCGATATAAAACATTATAATAAATGTACATGTGATCTGAAAATGATAGGAATCTCTAAATCGCTGAGGCCATTACAATGCATGTGAAATTTAGAATAAATCAATACTATATATAGTTGAATATTCATATCACAGGTGCTATTATATGTAAATTTCCGAACTACTCTAAAGTTATATATATATAGCGGAGCTTTTAATTTCGGATACGGAAAATTTACACGCGCTAGTTTACTTTACATATCTTTGATTAGATGACGTTAAATTAGTTTCAACGGTGCGCGAGTTGTCACGTTTCCAGCAAAAACAAACCCGGTTATTATTGCTTATAACTTTAGTTGTTGTTGAAATTTTGGACTTCTGGAATGTGATACTGTAAATTATGGATAAATATTATTTCAGAAGTTGGACCTTCGTATCTCTACGTGAGTAAATATTATTATTCGACGCAATACGCGATTGTATTAAACCATATTAGTTCTGGCACCATTACAGTTACGAATTTATACAAAGATAATCTTGTATTTGAATAGAAAAGCTTTCATAAACGTACGTCTTATCAGGGCACGGACATTGCTTTCAAAGGGGATCTGTGTTTAAATAAACTAAAATATTATATTTCAAATATATTTTTTGTACAAATATTTCAAATTATTTTATTTTTACATCAAATTGGAATTACGTTTAAAGGTCTGTCGTGAACAATTGGCTTCCCACTTTTTGAGTAGTTTATCGCATGCTAGTTTCAGAATCCAATTGAAACAAATTCAATCAATTTATACAATTATAAAGTACTTTACAAAAACGTTTAAACTTTCCGTAAATTGACCGAAGTCTAGGTACTTAATATATTACATTATACATGCACTTCACGATGGCGCAACTATGCTATACAATTATATAGTTTGTCTACTACGTAACTAGTTTATTTCCAAGAAGTTATATTCGAGACCTGCTCTAAGGTAAGGTAATACCCAAATGATTTCCGTATGTATAAGTTCTCAGTTATAATTCATGATACAGAACTCGGACAAAAACACGCTAGGTTACATCGAAATAATGGCGTTCTGATAATATTTCGTTTCCAAATAAGAAAATTAGAAGTAATTGTTTAAGTTAGAAGACGGATAATGAACTTGCAAGCTGTAAATGTCGACATCGAGTTACAGCCCACAAACAAGAAATATCTAGTCCAGCTACGCTGATTGAGAGATTCGCCGTAATTATTTAACATAAATAATTGAAACAGTGCCAGACGATAATATACACAGCATCTTTATAATGCAACGCAGCTCTCGCGAATTAAAAACCATTGCAGGTGGTTCAGAACATATGTTTTAGAGTCGTCACGGACGAAGGCCGCTACGTGAACATACGTTTCGTACATAGTATATAACGATGACATCGCATTAAAACGCGTGCGTTGTACGCTGCAATACAAGCGCTGTACATTCACAAGCAAGTTGATCAAACCGCGCAGCAAGCAATGTGATCGAAAGCGTAGTAAATAATTATCAGAAATTCGTTGTTATCAAGATCACAATACGATGCGTCACGGTCGTTTTCAGTTTTACCATCACGGGTAGTTTCGGGCTGTTTCGTTTTAAACGTCTGCATGAATTAATATGCGAAACACTCTACGCTACTACAAGGATAAACCAACAGCAATACCAAAACAAGATTTTGGTCTAATAAGTTTCATGAGGGGATCTTACGCCGCCACAAACTTAACGTATTGATGGGCTTGTTTAATTTTAAGTATAAGTTTTACAAGTTTGTATTTAAAAGTAATGCTTCAAAATTGTGAAAATAGAATTTCTACGTAATTTACATTCATTCCACACGTTATAATTATGTATACATTAATTAATTAAATATTCCAAATTATAATTAGAATATGTACATAATTATTATTATTTATTTTGTAATTTTACCTCAACACTAAATAGTACAGTTTAACAAAGGACTCGTGAACAATTGTAGCAATTTATAGCGGGGCAGCTTCGCTATGTAATTCAAACCAATTAAATCTATTTAAACAATTATAAAGTACGATTCAGCAAGGCTGAAACTTTTCGTAAATTGACCGAAGGCTAGTTACTTAATGTACTAGATTATGCATGCACTTAACGATGGTCCAATTATGCTAGACTATTACATACTTTGTCTACTTTGAAACGAGTTTATTTCCAAGAAGTTACGTTTTAGACTTCCACTAAGGTAATAATTCGCAAATGATTTACGTACAACATGCAAGATCGCGGTTATATTTCATGATACAGATCTCCTATAAATTGTCACGATAGGTTACGTCGAAATAATGACGGTCCGATAATATTACATTTTTGAATAAAAAAAATTGTTACAGTAGCGGACTGACGCAATAAATTATGAATGGTGAACTTGAGCTATGTGTTGCTGTTTATAATGAAATAAAAGTGCCATTCTTTAAGGATGAATTTATATGTTGGATTTTATTAACTCATAGCAAATAAGTTATGAAAAAGGTCACAGGAATGATGAAAATAAAATGCATGATTATAATTGAAATATTTAAATTATTTTTCTTGGATTTTTCTTCTTTTTGGCACCTGTAAACGCAGTTGTTTTGCATCGTTAAACTCGGGCTCTGTATCTCTGAACGTTTCATGTTTGTAGCTTAGATATTGGCCCACTTTTCTTATAGCGATATTGTATTAAATGTATGAGCCACAAGATTTAAACACCCGCTATTCCTTGACTTTTACGTCTTCATTGGTTCTAAATATATAAAAGTATATTTATTATTTCTTGCAATGTTTAATATATGTTTTATAATTTATAATTTACATGGTCGTTTTTGTATAAATTTTCAATTAACTTTATTTAATATTCTGTTATATTGCTATGTTCTGAAATGTTATTAGTTGTGTCGTGACTCATTATGAATCAAATTAGCGATTAAAATATTGTTCTCTTATGCTTTGATAACAAGATTAACGCATTTGCTTTTATAATTCAAAAGAAATATCTGGCGAAGATCTGTTAGAATACGTTAATCTCGAACCATAATTTCACATTCGTGTTGTTTAATGACGTCAAACGCATTCGTTGGGTAAGATCGTGTGCATTGTACACACACAAAAGCATTACAATCTTACAATGCCGGCGAAAAATAAAACTCTCAATTCGCTGAAAGCAAACACTATCGCTCGACGGCGATTATATGAAATATGCGGCGACAAAGGTTTAATCCGTCAAAGTGAAACGATATCGATTTTTTGGGCAAATAAAAACGATAAACTATATAAAGATGTAGACGTTGACAAAGGACGAAATGAACATAAATATTTGAACAAGTTTACAAAAGACGTATGCCGACACCGACAATCCTGTTTCACCGTCAACAGGGGGAAGATGGATTTCAATTGTTTGCCAACTTACACAGTGGTGAATGACATATCTACATGTTGCTAACGATAGATGTCTTTTATATTTCGTATATATTGGTATCTTCGTGTACTATAATAAAAGTTTATTACAGTCATATGACTGAATGCAATTATAATAAAACGAAGTCAAGTATGAATTAAAATATAATGAAATAAAATAAAAGTAAAATCAATAACTTGTAGAAAACCCGTACCATTGGTGATGAATTAGACAAGTTTTCCAATAATTTCAATTTTATATAATATAATAATAATAATAACAAAACAATATTTTGGTTGGAATATAAACGCAAAACTGAGCAATCAAATTATCAACGAAGTGGTAGTCCATCAAAAATACTTTGTTACAACTGTAATGAAGTAGGATCGAAATTACAAATTGATATTTACTCACCGAACGTACAAAGATGGATGGAAAGCGGTCGGATTATCCTGCTGCGAAAACTTCGGCAAAGAACCCTGAAGAAGCGCCAGTCGTATTGCGAGAAGTAATCCGAGCTGTAACAAAATTAAAAATTACAAAAATAAAGTTTAAACGCTTTCAGAAATTTTTAATTAATGGCGTATCATAAATTTTATTCATTACAAATAATAAGCCCGCATTAAAAGTTCTACGGTCGTCTCACAGAGTAACAAAAGTCGGAGCAATTAATTATTTCCATAAATTACAATTACATTTTATGCAGAGGATCATGAGGAAGTCATTTGTTACGGCCTGGGAAAGTTGAAATGTTCTTTTATATATTCGTATTAAAATCGGATAAAAAAAATCTGATAGATTTTTGATCTGTTTGTTTGGATGTGTGGATTATCTGTCACACTCACACGCATACTACGAGAAAAGCTGGACAAGTTTCGTAAAAGTATAAGCGACATATTTGTGATTCGATGGCAGAGACTGGAGTTTCGCAAATGTTGAATTTTAGTAAAAGATGTATAGTGACATGGATATTGATTTGCTTACACCCCTCCACTCATATTAATTACCTCCTATAATTATACTTACTGAGGTGAGAATTTTGGCTGCTCTATTTGCAAACTGCTGCGTTTCACTCGTCCATCTAACTTCCGCTATTGTCCTGAAATTTAAAAAGACACGTAATTTCATTGTTAAAATTGAATACAGCGTCTGAGGCGCGTGCACCAAGTTCGAGCGTCCAAGCAAATAAAATCAAGCAATCATTCTATTTTATTCAACGTTGCATACAAACCAACGGTGGTTTGATTTTATTAACTCGCTATCTCGGCTAGGTGGGCGCACCTTGGACATTTTCCGTTTCGCACAACAATTCAAAATACAACTTTGCGAAAGATCTTCGTTGGATGTGATTATTTGGCGCAAAGCGAGACTTTGAGAAATGCGACAGGAACACATTCGTTGATGGCGCAAAAACCGCGGCAACATATTGCAAACTGCCGAGTTAGATATGCTCCGCATGAACGGTTTTACACGAGTGCGAATGAAATTAAAATTAGATGAATGGATTTGCCTGGGATGTAGCGAAACAATTCATTTCATTCATTTTGTAGCATCTCCGCCTGTGCAATATATTCGTTTTGCATTAATAAAATTTCATCACGTAGATATATGAACCTCGTATCACGTCCTTTTCCCAGCCAAAAGTCCGGAACACAGAACCATACTTGGGTCTTTTACATGTTTTTTGATTAATTGTTTTTGGCTGAAATAAAAAACGCTCGTACTTTCACTGCTCTGCCTTTTATATATGTTTTTATATAAATTATATTAGAATTCATAAAAGAAATGCTTAAACATATCCCATATCACAAGTCATATAAGCCAGAATATATTGATTCGTGTTCATTGTCGTCTATCTATCTATTGTAACTTACTCTAGGAATGTTGATTTCTTTAAAGTCTGGTTAATGATTATTTTACTTTGCTAAGTATATAATGAAGGATAACATTTTTACTGGAAAATATTATATACTAAAATATGAAATAATGAATTTAATTCAAAGTTTCTGGCTTATATGGGTGCAACACCTCTTGGTTACAGGTCAAAGGCAGATTAATTCATTTGGTATCTTCCCATTTTCTTCGAAACTGGTTGTTTAAACGACTGGCGTTTAACCCAATAGAATGATTGATTTATCAACTCTTCTAGCTTTATTTTGCAAATGATGTTTGTTTTACCGACTTGGGCTTAAGTAAAATATTTCGTTTGCTCTATGATTTTTAATCGACCATTTTAAATATAAAATGTCACTATCAATTGTTCTTTATTGTAATTTCAACAATTTCCTCAACGTTTCATCTGTTTTAAATAATTTTCCAAACTTTTTACGATCGTTATTGCAGTTTTTTTTAAATAATTTTTTAAATTTTCTTATTTTTATTACTAATATTGTCAGTTTTGAAATATTGCCTTTATGGCAATTCTGAAAATTTGCTATTTTTTTTATAACTAATGTTGAATTTTCCAATTTACAATTTTTGATAATTATTGTATTATTGTAATCAATAAAATTAATAATTAAGCGATGATAAGGACACAATAACTGGCAAGGAGTATTTGGCAACCGCGAACAGGACTATTGTACTTATTGACAGGTTCAGCACAGACGATGAAAGAATGGTGGAAAATGATTGAAATGGAACAATATTATTATCATATTGTATTTAGTTTAAAAGTCACATGTAATGTTCTAGTCGTCAAAACTTGCGTATTTATTGAGGACAACACCAACAAATTTGGCTGTGAAAATTTACCAAAATGTTTGTATATCAGAAGAACACAGTAAATATGTGATTTCCCTATGAGGAAGAATAAAATGTGCCTTATTATATTAGAAATCAAGGAAACTAGTAAAAAAACATAGAATTGTTTAAAAAAAACTAATTACGGAAAAACCAAATTACCAAAGTAATTCATGCAAGAAAACAAATCCGAATAATGAGCAATAATTAACCACTTGAAAGTAAGATAAATTATAATCAATTGAAAAGTAATGGTATTTTCGTTTCAAGAGATCAAAATGCAAAAATGTCGAGTCAAATTATTCATTCGAATGTACAAAACATTTCGCGCACGTGATACAAACATTATTTTTTCTACAATTTTATTATGATACGACAACACACAGTTATTAAGGTTTTGTTGTATAAGAATAATTACTATAAAATATTTTATCGTTCTGTATAAAATTATATTCCATGGCAGAAAACAATAAGAACATCCAATTAGAAATAAAACTTTAATCAAGCACAGTCGAGTAATTTCAGTAGTATGGATTGCTTCCATTTTCATTGATGAAAATACGAGTGCTTGGAAACGCGCCAAGAATATCAACAGCGCGAGTGAAAATGTGCCTCTAACATATTATTCTGTAAAGTCAAAAAAGTTAAGCTATTAATATTATGGTCCTATTACTCGTTGCTGCAGATGTAAGACGTACTTCGTATGAGGGCAACCTGATAAAAAGGTACCTTACTATGAAGGAGTTAAAATATAATAAAAGTCTATTTTTCAATACGATCTCCCATCAACTGCTTTTTCAACTTGTACAGAAAAAAGTTGTAGGGTGGATGATTTAATTTTGTAAACTCCAAATCCTTCAGAGTATTCTGGACAACAACAGCCATTATTGCCTGTTACAATTTGAAAATTGGCGGAGCCTGTGGTTTTACTATAAAGAAAAAAGAGAAAACTTATAATAACAATTATAAGATAAAAACCCCTTACCACACTTGATTTTTACAAATCTAAATACGTATTTCGGCAACTACGTTGAAGATGGCAACGTAGTTGCCGAAATACGTATTTAGATTTGTAAAAGTCAAGTGTGGCAAGGGGTTTTTATCTTATAATTGTTATTATAAGTTTTCTCTTTTTTCTGTTAAAATTTGTAATGATTTTAATCGATTTTAATCGTGGTTTTATGTGGCAAGTAGTCTTCAACAAATGGTGGCCATAACCTGGCCAGCCGAATGTTTCACCTTAAACTTTGGCAGTGATGAATCCTTGTATTTGGATAACATAAGCACTCCTGTTTGTTTTCAGGATCAAAGTTAAGAACCCATGTTCGCAATAATTTCTTCCTCTTCTCCTTCACAGAGCTCCAAGCAATGTTGAGAAGTTTCAACTCGACGTTGTTTATCTCGGTACCAATTTGGACCTAACTTTTGGCATGTCCAAATTGTCATGGATGGTGTTCCAAACACGTTCCCTGATAATTTGCAAAGTTTCAGTTGTCAATTCTTGAATTCATTTTTCTACTTTTCAAAGATTTTCTTTGGTAATGGCTGAATTTGGTCGACCATTCCAAAGGATTCTCGTCCCCATTTTAATTGTTTGACCAAGATTTTATTGTCTTGTAGGGAGAAAGTCCACCGTAAAGAGCAGACATAGGATTCTTTATTTCCATTGTGCTAGTTCCTTCTGAGAAAGTTTATCACAGCAGCACGGTGCTCATTTTTATTATTCGAAAAAGCACAACACGTCAATTCTGCAAAAGGCCATATCATATCAAAATGCAATGTTGACTATCGTTTCATAATATTCTCACAAATTGAGGAAAATAATAATTTAATACAATTTTTTTTTCGCAGCTTCTTTCATACTTCGGTACCTTTTGTACACGGCGGTCGTTACGAGATATAGCTACTCGCCAAATATCATGAACGAGCACTGGAGACAAATTAGTCGAGCGAAGGCGCAGATTAAAAGACCTTAGAGGTCAAAAAGGAGTGGCCGTTTTGGATCGAAAACGTGAAACGATTTGGTGCCATGAAGGATGCGTTAAAACATGAAACAGGTCAAAGCTAGACGTAGATCCAGGTGTAGAACGAAGCGAGTAGGTCTGCCGAACGGGCAGTGACCAAAAGTCCAAAGTCACACGAAGACCTGGACATGAAGGGAGAATATAGTATCATCTATAGAAGAGCGCCAACACGATATGCATCCGAGAAAGGATATAGGTGACATAGACTAATCATAGTCAAAGATCGCAACGTTATCGGGGACAACTATGGGATACGTGAACGATGGAAGGAACCCTCTGATAACATCACGAATATAGAATTTCCTCATCCACCCATATTTCATTGCATCCAATACATACGCACGATCGAGATGAGAAGTAGAACTAAAGACACAGGATTAGAAAGACGAACTTGAACAACACTTGCCGAAGGCTTTACATGGATTTTACGAAAAAGCAATTTTCAAGTACCTTGGTTCTCTCACCTGCCACTCAGGTGACATTAAACTTGCAGGTAAAGTACTGTGCGGCAAAAAGATGCTAAATCATTTAAAGTCAATCATTCGTATGTCGAATTGTAGTGACGATATATAGTTTTGAATGCTGGGCAACTACTAAGAGCCCAAAAGGACATGAAACGGAACGAGTACATACGATAGTAAAAGCTCGCGATGGTAGACTACGGTGGTCTAAACTTTGGAACTACGCGAAGCTGATAGTGCAGTACGAAAGTGAAAATATCCGCAAGGAAAATCGAACAAACGATGGCTCGATACATTGGTAAACGACATCAAAGAACTAAACCTTGAACCAAACTATGCACTTAATGCACATAGTCTAGTGAAGAAAAACCCTCTGCTGCTCGGCTAAATAACTCAAGGAAGAAGAAGAGAAAGACAGGGGAGCAGACACAAAGCCCAGGACACTGTATTTATATACAATGTACAATTTATATTTGTCTCATTGTATTAAATATTTATGTAGTTTACATTTGACACTTCCTTTTCATTACTTTTCTTTTCAGTTAAAATTTGTCTCGCGTAGTATAAATGTCGAGTAACATATATACATTCATATGCAATTCATATTGTAGTCAATTTATGGGGCCGGCAAACCCACTATGCAATCGGCCCAGGGCTATGCTTTCATATTAATAGCAAGGAAAGAAGTAAAACAGGAAGCGCAGTTCAAGCTTATAGGCGATCAATTTGGTGATAGATTGAGTACATTGAGTGGAACTAATAGATTTATGTAATAGACTTCATCCTCTACGCGAGCTATGCAGTTGCCCTTTTGAATAGAATCACAACATGTGCTGTTCAATAGAGGGTCAAATTAACTTTCCATTGCTGTACGCGCATGTATTACGTCATTCGAATCTAAGTTGATAATTATGCCACAAATTCAATGTTATACGAGTAAGCATGTCGAAGCAGGTCAACTGGGCCTCACCTGACTTTAATATGTGAAATTTATTTGAATTGATTTCACGTATTATGATTAAGCCAATTGATATGTCCCCTGACAAAATGGGCGTTAAAAAATATTCAGCAATTACTCACAATGAGATTTTTAAACAAATTTGTGTTTACCAGTAATCTAGGGCGTAGGATATTAAGTTGGGGCATTGCAATTCTATTTCAGATATAAAATTCGTAATGATTGAAATTTAAAGCTTGATCGGCCCAATTCTTTTAGATTTAATATTTTCCTTTTCGTCGTGAAATGGAAAAACTTCATTGAACTATATATTTTTTTAAATCTATGTATCTATATATTAAGTTTCAGATAACACAATGCTAACGCCACTATGGGAACTTTTAAGAAGTATAGTACGGAATATTGTTTCTAATATATTGTATCATTCATTATTTGTATTCAACATAATTGTACGTTGTGCACTGATAAAAATACCTGTCTTAGTTTTCACTTTACCATATAGATACAAATATTTCATAATGTACTTGGTAATTAGTTACATTAAATTCTACATTTGAGGAAATAGTACAACTTTCTGAAAATAAATGCTTATTTTATTAACATTATTCGAATTGAATTGTATCTAATTTTAATCTAATTAAATGAATTTTTAAGCACATACTAACAATTTCATTGCCCAAGTGTTAAACATCGCTGGTAATATGAAGTACGTATAAATTTCGCAGCTTATTTTAAATAGAAAGCTCACGTATTTCTTATATACCGGGGCGTACCAGTCGCCTACACAACCTAACGGTAAAATTGGAATCATTTATTAAAATCCCTGTTTGCACGCCGGGGAATAAATCTACCGTGATAAATATACCTGCTTGTGTGCACTGTTGTCAATAATTAAATAAACTGAGATTTATGACAAGCACTAAGTCGTTGAAGATTTATGAAAAGGGTCGATTTTTATTAGAAATTGCGGTTGTATTTCGCACCTATTCAAAACGTTAATTTAACGTTACTTTATCCAGGAGAAAATATATTTTTGTGTGTCCATAAAATGATCGGATTGTTATATATAAGAAGGGGCTGGCAAATCCATACTTTTTCAAATCTGTTAGCTTTTATATTGTATGCAAACGAAATTTACTTGAACTGTGATCCAGTACTAAATAATAACAGTTTTCAATTTAGTGTGCGTGCCGGGTTACGAACTGCTCGTTCGTATTTTTCGCTTTTTTTCCTGTATATGTAAGATTTCGAATTTATTATTAAACATATGCTTGGATTCTAAGCAGTGGTTGGAAAAGGTAGAGTCAGTTTTCTTGGTGTTGTAGCCTCTTTCATGTTTCTTATTCTCGTTTCAAAGGCTCTCCTGAGCTGTCCTATGTAGACTTTTTTACAATCCTCACACGTCAACTTGTACACGCCTGAATTCTGCATGGAGTTGTTAATTTTAAATGCTTCGTTGTTGGATTTATTTAATAATAGACCACATGTTATCTGAAATGTTCCCTATGTGATGATGTTATAATTGTTACAAGTTTTGGATTGTGTTCTGGGATAAATTCAAAAGAGTATTTCAGACTTTTGCTGCTTTATGAAATTGTGTCGTGTACCGTGTCTGTCGAATAACCATTGTTTAATGCCATTGTAAAATTCTGCTCTCTTCTAATTCGAAGTTATCTTTACTCATGTGAATGTTTATTAGTAATAATGATTATTAGTAATAATGATAATGTGTTATGGGGTGAAAAGTGTCTGTGTGTGTTTCTGATATATTGAGACTTCGCATTTATTATTACGGCTGTGTGATATAATTAAATATAGGAAATCAATTACTTTGTTTGCTTCTATTTCTGTCGTGAATTTTATTATTAGTGTGAATTGAATTAATGTAATTGTCTAAATATTTTAATTGTCTCTCGGTGCCTATAAAGCCAACTAATATATCACCAACATACCAATAACCAGAGTGTTTGAATAAAGAGCGTGTACTAATGATGTTTTCTAAATTATCCATAAATATTTCGGCGATAACGGGTTTAAAGAGTTTCCCAATGCTAGTCATCGGGTTTGTTTTTAAAATTAGTTTTTAAATTGACAATAGTTTTGATCTAAGCACATTTCTAGACAGTTTAAAAGTTCTATTTTTTAAGATGGGGTTAGTGTTATTCTGCTCGAGTTGAATTAAGTCTATTACGCTATTGGAAGGGGGTTACTATGGAACAGATTTGTGACATCAAATGAAATACCTGTTGTTAGGTATTTCCAAAATTGAGATTTTGTTAATTAATTCAAAGGAATCTTTAACAGAAATTTTGGTTTACATTTAGTTTGTGTATTAATCTGATTATGTGTTTCGAAAGATTTTTGGAAGGGGCTTTTACATTCGAAATTATAGGACGTTTGCATAATTTAATTAACTTAAATTATACGGGTGGCTGGGGATTCCTATCAATTCGTTTAAAAATCTAAGATTTATTAAATAAGCCTTCAGACTTAATTATGGTTTATTTAATCTGTTTTAGAAATTTTGTGGTGGGATCCGATTTTAATTTAACTTTATGTATATTTTAAGTTGAAATTAAGCCCTTTAGATAATAGGTTAATTTCGCGATTAGCCTGTATTCGATTCTTATTTCATCGTTCTGACAATCCAGTTTGATATGCATGGATGTTAGTATTACAAACATGTAAGGTAAAATAAGAATAGCATAAGTAGATACATTTTCTTGTATGGGAGAATTGGTACAAAGTGAAAGAGTAATATTGTATTAAAAAATAGTTGGAAATGCAATATCTGTTCCGAAGCCGAAATACAATTACGTAGTTAGTAGCAGTTTACTTACTTTTTCACACTAGGCCAACATTTGTAGAAATCGTAGGCCAAATTCAACAGGAAAACTGTAATTCCAGTTTCTTTTGCGAGCATACTTAATCCACCAACTGCAACACTTATCCATATGTGGCAGCGTCCATCGGTTTGTCTGAAACAAAATATATTGATTAGTATTATATAATGTTCGCATTTAAATAAATGAAAGAAAAGTAAAAAGTAAAAATGTGTGCACCCCAACTACGATTTTTCTGACCTTAATCGTAGTTGGGGCAGCAACAGCCATGGATAAATTCGCTGCTATTTAGCGTCATTCATCAAGGTAACGGATTATTATTCTGTACAGGACGATAACAGTTTTTCGTTTAGCAACCAAGATTCGAACCTCCAACATATACAACGTATTAGGTTGAAGACAATATCCTTTTAAATTTATATAATAATTTAGCATCCCCCGACGATTTGATTTGTGTGAAGCAATTTTTCTAAAAAAATTAAAGATTCGAAATAGATTACGTAAGGTGCTTTAGAGTAGCCAAAGCAGAATTTGGGATAGATTTTCAAATATAACTTGTATTTCCCAATTTTAATATATTAACAGAGACTACTGCATAATTAAATTTATATTTTGCATGTTTGTGATAAGGTATATAAATATTTGCTAAATAAAATAAAATTCATTTTTGCATTTATCCATTACAGCAAAATAAAATGATTCTTAATTTACTCTTAATTTACGATAATTTATATCCAATTACAGACTATCTTAATAAAAATTAACTAAGTTAATATTTAATCTGCAATAGCTACCTAATCTATAAACACAATAAGGTAATGCGAATGGGCTTTGGATCCAGTGCTAATATTTAACGTTTATATTGGCAATCGAGCAACTTAAGCTAACATTAGCGCTTATAGACATAAAACGTCTTTACGCTAGCATGTTATTCTTACGTGTTCTAGTCCGATCGAATAAACACAATTGAACTTGCGAACTCCTACTTCCGGGGAATAGAACCAAGCATCACGATTATATTTAATGTGGCTACGTCGATGCTCTTAACGCTCTGTTAGTACATTCAATAATTGGGGCCAACTGAGAGAGTTTGAATTATATTAAGTAAAGATATGGATTTAAAATGTATACGTAACTGACGCGGAAAGAGATTTCGTAACGCTTGGAAGATATTTAAAAAGATATTAACCTAGTTGGTGCTTCAAGTAGCAATTCTGATTCAGTAAACGAGGGAATATGAACTCCTGGACGTGTTAGTGCAAAATTATATTTTCCGATCATCTGCTTGATATTCTCTCTATGAAAAGTAAGTGACAACAATGTATGAAGATTTTAAAACTGTACTCAAAATCCCAGTATACGTAAGACGACAACGAAAAGAAAGAGATATATATTTAGTTTAAAATAAAGATGACGAGGAATGTTTATTAAAAAAGTATACGTATCTCCTTGAAAAGCTGAAAGTTTGGCAGATCAAACTTAACATTCTTTTTTAAATAATCATGAATTGAATCAATCGAAAGTGGTTGTGTCAATGGGTCAATTGGTGTAAACTGGTGAAGCCACCAAACCAAACGCTTCCATATTTCACTTAGTGCTTATTATCAATTGGATGAACTAATTTGTTTAGTTAGTGAAATGGGTAAGTGTATAGATGTTTCAGTGTAAGAAATACACATCAATTAAAATGCGCAGAACACGAAAATCGGTCGAGCGAGTCCATTATGACTAATAACGGGGGGGGGGGGGGGGTAATCACAGTGGCGTGACAATTGCTCGTAATAGCGTGTGCAGTGAATACATCGCATATATTTATGTGTATAAGTATATATTAACAGATAACTTACATTTATTTTACTCCCTATTACTGCCAACTACTTTTACAAACACGTATTTTCAATAATATTCCATGTTTAAATAAACGCTCCTGGCTTAATATTGACCCTTCACCTCCGCCTAGTTTTGTTGGCGCAGCTTGTGATGAGTCATTGTGTATTTCTTAGACTGCACGGAGTCTACCGCTATCGATAGCCATGGAATAAACATTTGTGCTAAAAGGGCTGAATGTATCTTGAAAGCTGAATATGCTTCTAGATCATAAATTGGACACATAGTAGTATATGCCCCCTCAAAAATAATTATGATCAACCTTGCTATGGGAATGTGACGACATGCATTTATTGTCAGCAATGTTAACAGCATTGACGTCTCTCCCGGAGTAGCCACTTCCATTGTATATTTATGTATTTATGCCTTTATGGTCAAACTGTTTATTATCAAGTACTGTCATTCAATATACAGAAGACAGTAATCGTTTTTCCATTTCCATTCGTATATGTTGTTATTTCACCGAATTTGCCAATTTGTTTCTCCTGATCTTTCTGTGCCATTCCTACACTTACCATTATCGTTGATAATTATCAACGAATCTGTTTTCTACTTCATGCTGCACTTTACTTCAAAATTCGTGAAGTTCTTCAATTCAAATTCTTCTACTAACTCATCATCTTTATTATTGTATCAACATTGGCTATATACCAATAATCCCGTTGGATTTCTATTTTTTTCCATCTCAGTATCCCTATTATTAACTTCTGTTGTTCCTTTCCATTTATTCCTTTCTTAATCTTTTTATTCTTATTTACCATTAATTCCTTGTTTTTCACCAATTCGTCATCAGTCTTGACTGTCACTTTATCTCCCTTCGTTAGTTTATTAGTTCGGTGCTCGATTGCTCTGTTTTTGTTAATAGCGTTTGCGTCTCCTTGTCCCATTTCCTCATTGCAGCATTTATGATCAGTTTATGATAACCAGCTTTTGTTCTGTTGCCCTTGTCTCTATCTTCCTTTTCCTTTCCTCTGTTGTATTGTTGGATTTCTTTTCCTTTTTCAGTCCGGTCGTCATTTATAAATTCTCCGCCGCTTCTTTAGCATTCTGTTATCATCCCTGTCTATATTCATCCATGCCATAGTCAGGTTATTTAGCTTCCTTTCTCTCTCAAGACGCTCGTCTCTCTAATCTACTTTTTATTATCAGTGTTTGCTTCTCCTTGTTGCATTTCCACATTACACCGTTCGTAAACTGATCGTAATCAGTTTCTAATATTTCGCTTTTGTTCTCTTTGCCTTGTTTCTCTCTTCCTTTTCCTTCCTTCTGATGTGTTACTGGATTTCTTATTCTTTTCCAGTCAGTTCGCCATTTATAAATACGCTGTCTTCCTTGAAGTCTTTTAATTTACTTTTAGCTTTCATCACATTTATTTTCTCCTTCATATATTCCATTTCCACTAAGCACGTTTTGTTCTCTATCTTCTTAACTTACATTATCTTGGCTTTGTCTTCAGGATCTTCAAGATCAGGGCCATAAAGTTCCCCACAGCTTCTTTAGCATTATGTTAGAGCTGGTGGCATATTCATCCCACCCATAATCAGGTTGTTTAACTTTTTTTCTCTCTTACATGTATCTTCTAATATTATCTTAATTTTCTTGTTGTTCATGACAACCGTAGCATTGCCTTCGTTCGCTCGAAGAATGATGTCATTGTTTCCTGGTAGACTTTTAGGGTAAGGTGTTCTTTTTGGGGGTTTGCTCTAACGTAGGACTCGTGATACCTCAGGACGAATTATTTCAGCTGTGTTCTTGTTCAATTTCTCTGAGGCGGCTACCACACTGCTAATAATTGCTTCCACCACAAAATTGAATCCTTTGGCTAAAATGTTCGTGGAAACTTCGTCCAGTCGTAGATCCTAAAGGTTGTACATCACTTTCGTTTCCACAGTAGCGTTTTCACGAGTATTCACTACTGGTCTCATCTTCTTTTAATTTGTTGAAATAGAAATAATATTTTAACTTCATATACGACGGAAGATCAGTATTTACGATCCCTAATATAGAAGGAAACAAATTGAAGAAATATCAAACGTTTATTTTTCTACATAATCTTCATGACAGTCAATGCACTTGGTCCAACGATGCTATAAACCTTTGATTCCTCTGGAAAAAAATCTTTCGGTTGCTCTTCGAACCAGTCGTTTACAGCCGTCATCACTTCATTATCGTCGTAATATCTTTCATTATATAGTTTTTCATTTCTTTATTTTTCCTTCATAATATTACCAATTTTCATATGTCACATTTTTATCTCTTGAATCTTCTCCATTGCTGGTAGTAAGTAGTTAGTTTCCTGCTTCTGAATACTTGCTCTGGGCTATCTCTGTTTCTCTTCGGACCTACGGTCTCCGTTGTCGGGTTACTACCCTTTTTTAAATCTATTTAAACTATTTTACTTTTTTCCAATTATTTTGCTCTGGTCCACCCACTTTTAATTTAAGATGTATATTTATTTTCGATTTTATTTATAAATATACATTTAAATCACAAATCTAACCAAAGATAAATAAATTGAATTGTTTCGTGCAAACCAAGTATTATTTCACAGTTATAATATGAGACTTCAATCGTTGCTTCCAATGTGCCAATTCTTCACTATTTGGAAATTGAGTTCTTGATATCACTGTGTCTTGCTAACGATGGAGGTTTTTGAGTGCAAGAAAGAATATCACGAATTTAATAGTTATAGGTTTTTATGAACAAAGAAATTAATGAAAGCATATAATTGCTCAGAAAATTGTTAAAATTTAAGCTTCGAGTCGTAATGAACGCATTTTACGAGACTAAGAGGAAACTTCCTATAAAACAGACTCACAGTATTTACCAGCATTAATATAAAACCAACAAAACAATCCTCCAGGCTTCAATGTTTGCCGTAATTACACAGAAACAAAAGAAGACCCTTCACAAAGTATTTCATAATGCCGTCCATAATGCGGCGGTTTTATATTTCGGGGTGTAAAACAAATCGGATTTGGAGTTTTTTTTTTCAATAAAATTACTTTTGTTATTAAATTTCGGTATCGCGCTTGTTTGCCGACATTTTTAACTCCTTATCATGTGGAAACACGCCGGGAGCGCGAAGTTTAATACAAATAATGGCACTGTATTATTTATTTTTGCGAAATTATACCGCATAGTAAAATGAAAAGCTTGAATTTGCGCTCTGACGTTTTAAATTGCAAAAAAATAGAAAATTACTTTCGCGCAGCCCGCATTAAAATTTACTTTTATAATGGAGCTTTGTAAACGTTGAATACAAATATTAAAAGCGGTTTTATATCACGAATATAACGAGGGAATTTTTATAAAGTATTACATAATCAAATATACTAACCTTTGCGACGTATAGAAAACCAGGATTCAATTTCATATTAGATTTAATTGGCGTGAAGATGGTTAACAATATAAATAAGTTTAATTACAGCTCACTCGATGGCATACAGAATGAGTTATTGCAAAAGCTATATCCTTAATAAGTTTTGCAATGTGATAAATTGTATTTTGATGCAACGTTTTTACAGCAAACTTAATATCTTAAAATAACTACCACATACTAATTGATTAATTAGTCATGAATGTTAATAGCTCACGTGACGTTTTAATAAATTGGTCGTGAATAAGTTTTTGGTGCCCACGTTTGGAAACACAAATAAAGACATTAATCCAGGTTTCACTATGTTAATGACTAAATGAAATAAAGCATTAACCTGGGAATGGTAGCATAACATAAATTTTGATGATATACAAATTTTATAGTTTAATAAAAAATAATGTAGAGATTATTCTATTTATTCGAAATATAAAAGAGTTATACTCAGACATTGTCGAAACGTAATCCCCTAAAATCCCGCGGCGGGACATTTTATGTGTGACAACATTAGTTTGCTCTACATTATGTTTGGTCTTATTGTATTAAATTGTGAGATACTATGCGGGCCATAATAACTCAGTTAAATACATAAAGCGAAACGTGCCTGGGAAAGAATTTGGTCACGTTCAAGGTGCGAAATCGTGTTTACACAGAAATTTCGAAAAATCACGTACGCTGCCGTCAGTCAATTTTGCTGAATAATTCACAATTGCACCTATATGCGTACCCCAGCATGAAACTTAATGTAATTCGAGGATTTAAATGTATGTACTAGTAGTACGTAGTAGGGTGTTGCGAATTATTCCGTTATAGGCAAGATTAACAACTTTTGTAATATGTTACGGATCTTAAGGAATCTAAATGTGCAAAATTACACAAGGGAATTTTATTAAAATAATATTCTGTAAAATAACAAATGTTGAGTGAAGCGAGGCTTTGGTGCAACAATAAATAATATAAACATCGCTGTAAAATTTTCGATAAAATAGTTTTATATACTATTTCATGACCATTAAAACCTTTATTGCAAATGAAACTGGATTAATGGACTCCAACACTCCTGAGGAATATTCCTACGTCATTAAGTTTCATGTGTTGATTTTTTAGCATTATCGTGTACTTCTTTCAATTGCATCGAAGACGCATGTATCAAGTATTTCCTTTGAGAATTATTGTTATTTATTATAGAGTAATTGAACTATCTAGTCTCCTTTTTCTATCCCATAAGACCAACCATAATCCAATCGCGCAAACCTGGACTATTGAAAAATCGTCTAAAAAACTCGAGATTTCTCGAATGTACATATTTTTTTATACGATCAGTGTTTTTTTTGCGGACCAATTTCCATTTACGTTCAAAAATACGCTTTAATTCACTTCACTAAGCCTCGCTTTAATCGATGAACAACACAACATTGTTTTTATATCTAAATGAGTTTTGTGTTTCAGTTTGCATGTAATTATTCGCCCGTTCGTTTTTGAACGGCTGCAATGGATAGGCTTCAATTTAAATTCTTGGACGCTCTGTTTGCACAAATATTATAATGCCGGGTGTAAATTCGCTTCGAATTGCAATAGATAGTTTCGACGCGCTACTGTTAAACATAGTACCAATAAAATTCAGAGATTTATTGCGCGGCGTTTGTCTCTCACGTTCCGCGAACAGCGTAAAGCCTTTAACGAAAACACTCACTTAAAATACTCAAGAAGTTTAATGAAAAATAAAAAAACAAACCCCGTTCTCGTATTCAGCGGTTACACATCCAACAATCCGTTTTATTACGGGGAATCTGATTGCGGAATTTTCAGTTTCCAGCTGGCGTGTTTGCGTTTATTTATTGCCCGGTTATGTTGTTATAAATTCGTAATGTAAACAGCCTTGCGAGCGCATTTACATGACGTGCATGCATTCCTGCCTATTTTGACCTATTTTATGCCCTTACGGCTGTCGTAAATACACGATGTTAAATTCGGCCCATTTAAAAATATATGTGCGGAATAGTTAAACACTGTTCCAGCAGTGGTGGTCCGTTCATAATATGAGCATATTTTGCGTACATTATCTTGAAAATATTTCTAAACACATTAATTATATGAGACAATTAAACAAACGTCTATTTTAATAGATGACGATGGAATGGAAACGACTAGTGAACTATTAATAAAGAACGCATGGTATAGCTATCAATCAATTATTGACTCAAGAAACACACAACTATAAATATTCTCCACACTGCAATTTAATCAATATGAATGAAGTCGCGTAAATTACGAAAATCAAGCAACATGATTCCTGTATCTTCTAAAAATTTAAATTTGACAGGCGAATATAATTATTCAAAAACAATCATAAAACTTACAACCAAATTTATAAAATAAAAATTAAATACAAACACAATCAACAAAAATCTACTATTTTATCATTGACGCTTTAGACACAAATACACTTCTGAGCCTTCTGGGCTTGGATACAATAATTTAATAATTTTCGGCAATAATTTTGATCAAGACTTAATTCCTCCCAATTGCCCTCAATCGCCGTTAACGATTCATTTTGATTCTGAGGTTTAAAGTTTTTTTTATAAATAGTTTTCACTAAATATCCTCAGACATTCTCCATCGGGTTCAAATCAGGGCTCTCTCTCTCAAAATTATTAGCCAGAAACCAATTCTGTATCACCCTGGCCATGTGTACAAGGCAGTAATTCTGTTGGAATATAAACTTGTTGTCGGGAAAAACTTGATCAACAGAATGGGCCATTTTATTTTCTAGGATATGAAGATATATTCCAACATTGAAACGACCATTAATACGACAAGCTTTTCCCGACAATTTGCAGCTCAGTACACACGTATGCAACGATCATGGCTGGAATAGATAATCATCTCGTCGGTACAGACCACATTTTTCCAAAAATGTTTTGCCTATAGGTATAATTTAAACAAAATATAATTCTATACCACTTTTGTTCATGGCTTAAAATAGGTTTTTTGACACTTGCAAAATTCATCAAGTTAGATTTTCGTATGTGTCGACAGGCCGTTCTTGATTATGCTGGAAAATTCGTAGCAAATGAAGTATCTCTCGCTGAATGAAAGGGATTTGCTCTAAAATGATCGATAAGAGCTTCGTCTTTTCCAGGATTTGAAAGAGTTTTCTGTCGATACTATCTTCGTTTACCCACCTCTTTTCACTCTTTAAATGGTGCTCTTGTAAGCCATACTAGTTAGCAGCATGTCTAATAGAATATCCCGCTTTTAATTTAAGGGCGATTCAAATTTGATCGTTTTCTGCCAGTTTTGCCATATTAACTTTTTGGCACTGTCAAAGTTGAGATCCTCAGCAGAAGAATAATTCTTCGACTGAAGATGACAACATGGTTATCGAAAGGTGCACTCATATTGAATAACGTGCTGTGTGGTAATGGGAATATTTATTTTATATTTTCAACCACAGTCTCCTATTTACTATTATATTCTTCTTCGTTCGCACGTTGCGAACAGCGTTGTAGAAACATTCTCCGAAGGGTGGTTTCGACGTAGAGTTCCATCTACCATTTTCAGCTAACTCTTCTTGGTCTCACTGACTTGGAAGAACATTAAGGCAAAGAAGAGCTCTCTGAAGCTGACTAAACCCGTTCTCTTCGGTAGAGGACAGTTGTAGGAACATGATATGAACTAGCTTATGTTTCGCTTTAATATTATTAAAGCTTGTGGATTAATTGGCATCATTTTCATATAGTTGTCCTCATTGATCTTATTCAAATACGAATAAGCTTAACACATGTGAAACGGCTTTCATATGTAGGAACTGAAAAGCCAGTGAAAAATAATTTAAGATAAAACTCATTATTAAAATATTATCTAGAACACAGTGGGAACTTGTGGGGCATAATGAATAACTCGGTAAAAAATATCAATGGCAGTGACCTATAATTAATAAAGGCGAGAACTGTTGGTAAATATTTTTCAATTGAATTGATTAATAACTTGCTATTGCAAAGTTTAAATAGTTTCATAACTGTAACTGCATCTGAAGTAAATAAAATAATCTGAGCTGCTAGCTATGGCAAATAGAAATTCTACATATTTTGAAGTATTTGGTGCAGTCTGCCTACTAATGAAATAGTTCAATTACAGAGAGTAATTTATTAATATTAATGAATTTAGTTGGAATAGATGTACCACTCGTCTTTTAATAAACGACTACAAGGTAAAAATAAAAAAGGGCATTTGGACATTAATTAAAGACTCTCAATCACATGTCATCGAAGATTCTGGACCATAAAGGGAGAAATTAAAAAAAGATCTATACATGCATTCAAGAGAACACTAAATCAACAGGAAGGATTAGACTTTCATGGGAGTACTTTGATCTCGGATGAAGAAATCTACCGTGAAGACAAAATATACACGAAAAACATTGTCTTCCATGAATGCAGGTAATATTCCTAGTCTCCCAAGTGTTTTAAGTCACTATTATTACGAGCTAATGAAGCAGCAGCTTCTTGGAATGCAATTTCAAATACCTCAGTTGATGGGCCGAGTTCAAACCTCAAGTCTCAAACCAAGCAGGCAGAAAACGAGTGCGTTCTATAAATCCCGAAAGTAGCAACAAGAAATTGAAGAGAATAGCTTCCGCGAATTAAAACACATTAAAATAATTGTATTCAGAACGATAGAAACAAGATAGTAAAACCAATGTTAGAAAAACATAAATAAAACTTAATTAAGTATTACGTGAAACATTAACTGTATGATTTCTGTTTAGTATTTCGTCCCTTCTTTTCCCCCAATATACTATATTTTCAACATTGTCTTCCTGTTTGCCTTATTCACCAGCATCATACTCATCACCATGGGGAAGTGTGAAATTATGTGAAACGCATGCAGCTGTGATAATTTTAACACAAAGCTCTGGTTCTGCAATATGCAAGTATTTCAGACATTGAAACTTGCCTTTCAGTAGTCCGTATGCCCGTTCTGTTACAGTTCGAATGGAACACAACTTTGTGACGTCTTCATTTAGATAACAATTATCACGTGTTAATAAGTTTTGTTATTGCTAATTATAATTATACAAGGCTGAAAGCATTCCCTTGATATTCTAAAATGTTCAATAAATAAATCACCCACATAATGTGGAATTGATCCCTTATAATAATTGGAGTGTTTTGGAATTTAATTCCTCTCTTCTGCATTACTCATTTAGTGTAATGGTTCTGCTAGCTCCTGTAATTGTTCCAGGGCAATGGCTTGCAAATCCATATTTATTTAACAATATTAAAACTAAATAAATTAAATGCAAATCACATTTAAGGCAAAGTTAGTGCATACCTAAGCAATAATTTTTCGAAAATACATACAAATATAACCTCTAAACTGCGCTAAAAAATGCTTAAAAACTTAGCTGCTCGACCCGGAAGAAGTGGAAAAGTATGAACTATTGGTTCTTACGAATGCGGTCATTGATTTATATATCACATTAATAAAGGAAATTGGTGATGTATGCAGATGAACTTTTTTTTGACCGATAAAAATATAAAATATTTGAGTCATTCTCAGGAAAGGTGGGAAAAAGTTTCTAAAAAAATCGTGCATTTACATATTTTAGGAAATAATTAAATACTCACAATTACGTTAAATTCGTAAGTGACCAAGTTGAGAAATAAAGAATGTGAGCAAATTTCGCCAGGTTCACAATGCAAATATGTCAGCTCTGTGAAAGTAAGTCAGTTCGTTCTTTTATTGGCCCACGTGACTTCGTGAACATTCATCGTACCATTGAACGTGTGAAGATTTTGTGAGATAAGCTTGTCGATTATATGGATTTGGTTCTCATCGATAGGGAAGATCTTCATCTCCACTAATGTATCACAATCGGGTATATCGATACCTTGTGCGACTTTGGAGGCTGCCATATTTTTGGTACAGCCTCCAATACCACCGGGTGCTTCGTTTCCATGGCCGCTTTAACTGAAATGTCATTTGCTTGCAAT